>OX336388.2:750998657-751662016 GCA_946902985.2 Meconema thalassinum | reverse complement strand
TTTTTTAACTAATAGATGAGGCTTTTTAAAAAATTTATTAAAAAAACAAAAAACTAATAGGTCATTCGATTTTTAGTATCTCGCTAACCAATAATGCGATGTAAACATATGGGGTGTCATAGGACTCGTAGTGAATTCTCCTTTTGTATGAATGAGGTATGTCAACCCCCAAAATAAAAACTACCCTTACCTGGGGTGAAAGAGCAATTTTTGTATGTATGCACACCGGTGGCTTTTGTCAAAAGGGTCTAACTACACATTTGTTAATATTTTCTGAACCCACGATGGGATTTTCCCATAGGCAGTATCCTAGCACTTGGGGTGACACCTCGTTTTGAAAGTATCATTCATTTATTTTCTTGTCAAAAGGGCCTAACTACACTTTTGTTAATATCTCGTGAACCAATCATGCTAGGGACTTGTATGAGGGGTCCTAGCACTTGGGGCGACGTCCCCCTTTATGGGGTGAAACTACCCCCCCCAAAATTGAAAACTCAATATCTTGGAAACTATGAACCCTAAAATTAGGCGTTATAGCTTTAAAAATAGGTGATGACATAGGCTTTTACCTGGATTGGTCATTTCACCCCTAAAACAGTAAATAGTCATGTTATGGGGAAAAAACGTGTTAAACACCTAAAAATGATAAATGAAACTAAGATCTTTTGTTTTTGATGAAAATAGCAGGGGGGTGAAAACTACCCCCAAATTGAAAATCGATACCTTGGAAACTAAGAACCGTAAAATTATGTGTAATAGCTTAAAAAATTCGTTGTGACATAGGCTTTTACCGGATAGATGATGTCACCCCTAAAACAGTAAATAGTGATTTTACAGTGGGGAAAAAGGTCTTAAACGGGTAAAAATGATAATTGAACCTAAGATCTTTTGTTTTGATGAAAAATAGCAGGGGGGTGAAAACTACCCCCAAATTGAAAAATCGATACCTTGGAAACTAAGAACCGTAAAATTATGTGTAATAGCTTAAAAAATTCGTTGTGACATAGGCTTTTACCCGGATAGATGATGTCACCCCTAAAACAGTAAATAGTGATTTTACAGTGGGGAAAAAGGTCTTAAACGGGTAAAAATGATAATTGAACCTAAGATCTTTTGTTTTTGATGAAAAATAGCAGGGGGGTGAAAACTACCCCCAAATTGAAAAATCGATACCTTGGAAACTAAGAACCGTAAAATTATGTGTAATAGCTTAAAAAATTCGTTGTGACATAGGCTTTTACCCGGATAGATGATGTCACCCCTAAAACAGTAAATAGTGATTTTACAGTGGGGAAAAAGGTTTTAAACGGGTAAAAATGATAATTGAACCTAAGATCTTTTGTTTTTGATGAAAAATAGCAGGGGGGTGAAAACTACCCCAAAATTGAAAAATCGATACCTTGGAAACTAAGAACCGTAAAATTATGTGTAATAGCTTAAAAAATTCGTTGTGACATAGGCTTTTACCCGGATAGATGATGTCACCCCTAAAACAGTAAATAGTGATTTTACAGTGGGGAAAAAGGTTTAAACGGGTAAAAATGATAATTGAACCTAAGATCTTTTGTTTTTGATGAAAAATAGCAGGGGGGTGAAAACTACCCCAAAATTGAAAAATCGATACCTGGAAACTAAGAACCGTAAAATTATGTGTAATAGCTTAAAAAATTCGTTGTGACATAGGCTTTTACCCGGATAGATGATGTCACCCCCTAAAACAGTAAATAGTGATTTTACAGTGGGGAAAAAGGTTTTAAACGGGTAAAAATGATAATTGAACCTAAGATCTTTTGTTTTTGATGAAAAATAGCAGGGGGGTGAAAACTACCCCAAAATTGAAAAATCGATACCTTGGAAACTAAGAACCGTAAAATTATGTGTAATAGCTTAAAAAATTCGTTGTGACATAGGCTTTTACCCGGATAGATGATGTCACCCCTAAAACAGTAAATAGTGATTTTACAGTGGGGAAAAAGGTTTTAAACGGGTAAAAATGATAATTGAACCTAAGATCTTTTGTTTTTGATGAAAAATAGCAGGGGGGTGAAAACTACCCCAAAATTGAAAAATCGATACCTTGGAAACTAAGAACCGTAAAATTATGTGTAATAGCTTAAAAAATTCGTTGTGACATAGGCTTTTACCCGGATAGATGATGTCACCCCTAAAACAGTAAATAGTGATTTTACAGTGGGGAAAAAGGTCTTAAACGGGTAAAAATGATAATTGAACCTAAGATCTTTTGTTTTTGATGAAAAATAGCAGGGGGGGTGAAAACTACCCCGTATATGAAAGGAGTGTAGACTTATTGATGTTGCAGATTGGAAACAGTGAAAGTTATCACTTTTGTTTAATTAGAAATCTTGCTCGCCTTGTGCGTTCAAGCATCACTAGCACTCAGAGAAGGATTTATATATGTAGACGTTGTTTGTCATATTATCTTCTTGAGGATGAGTTAAATGTTCACTTTGCAGACTGTAAACAGTTTCCTGTTGCAAAAAGCATAATGCCCGACTGATGAACAAAGATTTGTTAATTTTACAGAATTCCGAGTTAAAGATACAGTTCCATTTATAATATATGCAGACACTGAATGCGTTTTGTCTCCAATTTCCTCCTGTTTTCCAAATAGTGACATTCATAACTCTACTTTAACACATAAAACATATTCCTTACAGCATTTCTTTATACCTTCATTGTAATTTCGATAGTGAATTGTGCAGTTTCAAGCTCTTTAGGGGAAATAATTGCATTGAATTGTTTGTAAAGGAACTTTATAGTATTGTGGATAAACTTCAAACATATTACTTATCGGTTAAGCCAATGTTAAAGATGACCGAAAATGAAGAAAGATTATTTTTGTCAAGTAAAATGTGTCACATTTGCGAGAAACCGATTGCAGTTAATGAACTCAAAGTACGCGATCATTGTCACTTAACTGGAAAATATAGAGGAAGCGCACACAATAGTTGTAATTTAAATTACAAAGTAACAAAGGTTTTGCTATAGCATTTCATAATCTAACCGCCTATGATGGACATTTTATAATTAAAGAAATTTGCGAGAAACGTGATGGAGAGGTGTTACATAATCCTGGTCATATAAAATTGTTAGCGATGAATATGGAACGTTACAAAGGGTTTACAAAGTATGTACGGGCTAAGAATGGATTCATTCAGTTAAGATTTTTCGATACATATAATTTCTTGTCCTGTTCACTAGATCAATGTTCATCTTCGTTAAGCGAAGATTCAAAGCAAATAACACAACGTTATTTTAATGATGATGCACAGTTTCGACTTACTGCGAGAAAAGGTGTGTTTCCCTATGAATACGTCACGAGTATGGATGTTCTTAACGAAACTAAATTACCTGAAATATCCAAGTTTTATAGCAGCCTTAATGATCAAACAATATCGAATGAAGAGTATGAGTTTGCTCAATCGGTGTGGGAAACGTTTTCCTGTCAAACATTAGGAGAATACGCAGATTTGTATTTAAAAGTTGACACACTTCTTTTGGCGGATGTCTTTGAAAATTTTAGATCGAATGGCATGGAAACTTATGGCATTGATGCAGCTCATTTTTACACTGCTCCATCTATGTCTTGGTGTGCTATGAAAAAGATAACCAACGTTCAACTTGAATTGCTTCAAGATATTGATATGTTACACTTTTTTGAACGATCTATTCGAGGAGGAAATGTTCAGTGTATAACACGACATGCGATTGCTAATAATAAGTATATGAAAACTTATGATGAGAAAAAGCAAGAGTCCTACATAATGTACTTTGACGTTAATAATTTGTATGGATATGCGATGATGGAATATCTTCCAACGGGTGGCTTTAAATGGATTGCAAATGTTGAAGGCTTTGATGTTTTAACTATTGATGATACTTCAGAAATTGGATATATTTTGGAAGTAGATTTGACTTATCCTCAAGAGTTACATGACAAACATTCAGATTACCCTCTATGTCCAGAAAAGTTGACAAAGCTAATGGCTACCCTAGATAATAAAGAACGTTATGTTTTGCATTATAGATTGTTAAAGCAATGTATTCAACTAGGAATGAAATTAGATCGTATTCACAGAATAATTGAATTCAATCAGAGCCAATGGCTAAAACCATATATTGATGTGAACACAGAGAAACGAAAACAAGCCAAAAATGATTTTGAAAAGAATTTTTATAAATTGATGAATAATGCAATTTTTGGTCGTTCACTGATGAATGTGAGGAAGTTAAGGGACATCAAATGGGTCACCAAATGGCATGGAGCTCGTGGTGGTAGGTCTTTAATAGCTAAGGCTAATTTTAAACATAGAATTATATTCGATGAACAATGTATGGTCATCGAGATGAGTAGACTAAAGATTTTTCACAATCAACCAGTATATGTTGGTGCATCTATATTAGATTTGTCTAAATGTAAAATGAATGACTTTCATTACAATGTTATTTTAGCAAATCCTGAATCAAATGTGAGGTTGTTATACACAGACACCGATAGTTTTATGTATATATTCTATTATGATATTTATGAGTTCATGAAACAACATTCAAATTTGTTTGATACTGGAAACTATGAAACAAACAATCCTTTTGGCATTGTGAGACAAAATAAAGGTGAAATTGGTTTAATGAAAGATGAAAATGCTGGAAGGATTGTTGAAGAATTTGTGGGGTTACGACCCAAAATGTATGCAATAAAATTGTGTGATGAAATGAATAGCTTGTGTAAGGCTAAAGGCATTAAGAAGAGTGTGAGTAAAAGTAAGAATATTGATGAGTATCGAAAGTGTCTTTATAACAGAGAAAAAGTCAACAAAGTTCAAGTTTGTATAATTTCAAAATCTCATTCTGTATTTACTGTTCGGCAAAATAAGTTGGCAATTTCATCAAACGAAGATAAAAGACACATAACTGAAAACGGAATTGATACTTTACCGTTTGGTCATTTTTCTCTGAAAAATGATTAGAAACAAATTGAGATTAAAGCAGTTCATCTCACTTACTTTATTTCTTTCACACACACACTTTTATGCTGGTACTAATACTAATTTTTGTGTGTTCCTTTGCTTATGAAATCCTAGACTAGGAGTTCCACATTCGACATGATAGCGGAGTTTCATCTCCCATAAACTCGTCTCTGAGGTGGGTGCCAGAAAAGGCATCCAGCTGTAAAAACCACACCCTCACATAGACTTTCATAACTTCTTACGTTGAGGTTCATAACACTACGTTGATTGATTTATCGGTTTCCTTTTCACAATTCCTGTCTATACATTCCTCTTGAAGGTTGCAAGATGCTTGCAAGGTTCCTAAAATGCAATTAAATTTAATAAATACCTTAAGATGGTTTGATTTGTTTAATGATATGGTGTTAATAGTATTTTTAGGTTTTGACTGGCTTTGCATTAAGAATTGACTAACCAAACATGAGTTACCTATCAGGGAAACATTTTGGCCACTATGTTGGCTATTGACCAGTGAGTTTAGCTGTTTATCATTTTTTTAAATCATAAACAACAGAGGGTTAAACGTATAGATAAACCGTGTGACCATGTTTGTTAAACAAGACATTATACCAGAGACAATTAGAATACTTATGTAGAGTTTACCAAAAATAATGTTGTGTAACAGTAAATGCTAGTCAACAGTTATACACTTCTAAAAAAAATCATCATACAATACCTGAGAGCTCTTCTAAAATTATTGATGTGTAACATGATTCCACTAACTTGCTATGTATTTTTTGGCTTGGGGGTGATTTTCAAGAAATGCAAATGGAACTGAAATGCAATACAAACAATGAGCGTGCCTGGTGGCTGAGATTGATACCACGACGTACTGTCGGTTATGTAGCTATGTGGAATGTATATCAAATATGGTTTACTTCAAGGTCTGGAGATCCCTACAATTCCTACAATAAATGATCTTGAAATGGTCATCCTATGGTGTGAAAATATTTATTAGGTATATATATATTTACTGAAAACAATTATGATTTATTAAATGTTTATATGTTTACAGTATTGTTATTTAATGTAAGCACTTGAGGCACTACCGACCAATGGGAAGCAAAAAGTGGGAGCATATATGGGATGAAATGTGGGAGCAAAGCAAATATAAAAAGTGGGAGCAAATATGCTAACAAATATGTCAACAAATATGCAGGCAAAAGTATATACACAATTCAAGATAGTTGAAAGTAAAGTATATACACAATTCAAGTTAGCATATTTGCTCCCACTTTTTATATTTGCTTTGCTCCCACATTTCATCCCATATATGCTCCCACTTTTTGCTTCCCATTGGTCGGTAGTGCCTCAAGTGCTTACATTAAATAACAATACTGTAAACATATAAACATTTAATAAATCATAATTGTTTTCAGTAAATATATATATATATACCTAATAAATATTTTCACACCATAGGATGACCATTTCAAGATCATTTATTGTAGGAATTGTAGGGATCTCCAGACCTTGAAGTAAACCATATTTGATATACATTCCACATAGCTACATAACCGACAGTACGTCGTGGTATCAATCTCAGCCACCAGGCACGCTCATTGTTTGTATTGCATTTCAGTTCCATTTGCATTTCTTGAAAATCACCCCCAAGCCAAAAAATACATAGCAAGTTAGTGGAATCATGTTACACATCAATAATTTTAGAAGAGCTCTCAGGTATTGTATGATGATTTTTTTTGAAGTGTATAACTGTTGACTAGCATTTACTGTTACACAACATTATTTTTGGTAAACTCTACATAAGTATTCTAATTGTCTCTGGTATAATGTCTTGTTTAACAAACATGGTCACACGGTTTATCTATACGTTTAACCCTCTGTTGTTTATGATTTAAAAAAATGATAAACAGCTAAACTCACTGGTCAATAGCCAACATAGTGGCCAAAATGTTTCCCTGATAGGTAACTCATGTTTGGTTAGTCAATTCTTAATGCAAAGCCAGTCAAAACCTAAAAATACTATTAACACCATATCATTAAACAAATCAAACCATCTTAAGGTATTTATTAAATTTAATTGCATTTTAGGAACCTTGCAAGCATCTTGCAACCTTCAAGAGGAATGTATAGACAGGAATTGTGAAAAGGAAACCGATAAATCAATCAACGTAGTGTTATGAACCTCAACGTAAGAAGTTATGAAAGTCTATGTGAGGGTGTGGTTTTTACAGCTGGATGCCTTTTCTGGCACCCACCTCAGAGACGAGTTTATGGGAGATGAAACTCCGCTATCATGTCGAATGTGGAACTCCTAGTCTAGGATTTCATAAGCAAAGGAACACACAAAAATTAGTATTATTACCAGCATAAAAGTGTGTGTGTGAAAGAAATAAAGTAAGTGAGATGAACTGCTTTAATCTCAATTTGTTTCTAATCATTTTTCAGAGAAAAATGACCAAACGGTAAAGTATCAATTCCGTTTTCAGTTATGTGTCTTTTATCTTCGTTTGATGAAATTGCCAACTTATTTTGCCGAACAGTAAATACAGAATGAGATTTTGAAATTATACAAACTTGAACTTTGTTGACTTTTTCTCTGTTATAAAGACACTTTCGATACTCATCAATATTCTTACTTTTACTCACACTCTTCTTAATGCCTTTAGCCTTACACAAGCTATTCATTTCATCACACAATTTTATTGCATACATTTTGGGTCGTAACCCCACAAATTCTTCAACAATCCTTCCAGCATTTTCATCTTTCATTAAACCAATTTCACCTTTATTTTGTCTCACAATGCCAAAAGGATTGTTTGTTTCATAGTTTCCAGTATCAAACAAATTTGAATGTTGTTTCATGAACTCATAAATATCATAATAGAATATATACATAAAACTATCGGTGTCTGTGTATAACAACCTCACATTTGATTCAGGATTTGCTAAAATAACATTGTAATGAAAGTCATTCATTTTACATTTAGACAAATCTAATATAGATGCACCAACATATACTGGTTGATTGTGAAAAATCTTTAGTCTACTCATCTCGATGACCATACATTGTTCATCGAATATAATTCTATGTTTAAAATTAGCCTTAGCTATTAAAGACCTACCACCACGAGCTCCATGCCATTTGGTGACCCATTTGATGTCCCTTAACTTCCTCACATTCATCAGTGAACGACCAAAAATTGCATTATTCATCAATTTATAAAAATTCTTTTCAAAATCATTTTTGGCTTGTTTTCGTTTCTCTGTGTTCACATCAATATATGGTTTTAGCCATTGGCTCTGATTGAATTCAATTATTCTGTGAATACGATCTAATTTCATTCCTAGTTGAATACATTGCTTTAACAATCTATAATGCAAAACATAACGTTCTTTATTATCTAGGGTAGCCATTAGCTTTGTCAACTTTTCTGGACATAGAGGGTAATCTGAATGTTTGTCATGTAACTCTTGAGGATAAGTCAAATCTACTTCCAAAATATATCCAATTTCTGAAGTATCATCAATAGTTAAAACATCAAAGCCTTCAACATTTGCAATCCATTTAAAGCCACCCGTTGGAAGATATTCCATCATCGCATATCCATACAAATTATTAACGTCAAAGTACATTATGTAGGACTCTTGCTTTTTCTCATCATAAGTTTTCATATACTTATTATTAGCAATCGCATGTCGTGTTATACACTGAACATTTCCTCCTCGAATAGATCGTTCAAAAAAGTGTAACATATCAATATCTTGAAGCAATTCAAGTTGAACGTTGGTTATCTTTTTCATAGCACACCAAGACATAGATGGAGCAGTGTAAAAATGAGCTGCATCAATGCCATAAGTTTCCATGCCATTCGATCTAAAATTTTCAAAGACATCCGCCAAAAGAAGTGTGTCAACTTTTAAATACAAATCTGCGTATTCTCCTAATGTTTGACAGGAAAACGTTTCCCACACCGATTGAGCAAACTCATACTCTTCATTCGATATTGTTTGATCATTAAGGCTGCTATAAAACTTGGATATTTCAGGTAATTTAGTTTCGTTAAGAACATCCATACTCGTGACGTATTCATAGGGAAACACACCTTTTCTCGCAGTAAGTCGAAACTGTGCATCATCATTAAAATAACGTTGTGTTATTTGCTTTGAATCTTCGCTTAACGAAGATGAACATTGATCTAGTGAACAGGACAAGAAATTATATGTATCGAAAAATCTAAACTGAATGAATCCATTCTTAGCCCGTACATACTTTGTAAACCCTTTGTAACGTTCCATATTCATCGCTAACAATTTTATATGACCAGGATTATGTAACACCTCTCCATCACGTTTCTCGCAAATTTCTTTAATTATAAAATGTCCATCATAGGCGGTTAGATTATGAAATGCTATAGGCAAAACCTTTGTTACTTTGTAATTTAAATTACAACTATTGTGTGCGCTTCCTCTATATTTTCCAGTTAAGTGACAATGATCGCGTACTTTGAGTTCATTAACTGCAATCGGTTTCTCGCAAATGTGACACATTTTACTTGACAAAAATAATCTTTCTTCATTTTCGGTCATCTTTAACATTGGCTTAACCGATAAGTAATATGTTTGAAGTTTATCCACAATACTATAAAGTTCCTTTACAAACAATTCAATGCAATTATTTCCCCTAAAGAGCTTGAAACTGCACAATTCACTATCGAAATTACAATGAAGGTATAAAGAAATGCTGTAAGGAATATGTTTATGTGTTAAAGTAGAGTTATGAATGTCACTATTTGGAAAACAGGAGGAAATTGGAGACAAAACGCATTCAGTGTCTGCATATATTATAAATGGAACTGTATCTTTAACTCGGAATTCTGTAAAATTAACAAATCTTTGTTCATCAGTCGGCATTATGCTTTTTGCAACAGGAAACTGTTTACAGTCTGCAAAGTGAACATTTAACTCATCCTCAAGAAGATAATATGACAAACAACGTCTACATATATAAATCCTTCTCTGAGTGCTAGTGATGCTTGAACGCACAAGGCGAGCAAGATTTCTAATTAAACAAAAGTGATAACTTTCACTGTTTCCAATCTGCAACATCAATAAGTCTACACTCCTTTCATATACGGGGTAGTTTTCACCCCCCTGCTATTTTTCATCAAAAACAAAAGATCTTAGGTTCAATTATCATTTTTACCCGTTTAAGACCTTTTTCCCCACTGTAAAATCACTATTTACTGTTTTAGGGGTGACATCATCTATCCGGGTAAAAGCCTATGTCACAACGAATTTTTTAAGCTATTACACATAATTTTACGGTTCTTAGTTTCCAAGGTATCGATTTTTCAATTTTGGGGTAGTTTTCACCCCCCTGCTATTTTTCATCAAAAACAAAAGATCTTAGGTTCAATTATCATTTTTACCCGTTTAAAACCTTTTTCCCCACTGTAAAATCACTATTTACTGTTTTAGGGGTGACATCATCTATCCGGGTAAAAGCCTATGTCACAACGAATTTTTTAAGCTATTACACATAATTTTACGGTTCTTAGTTTCCAAGGTATCGATTTTTCAATTTTGGGGTAGTTTTCACCCCCCTGCTATTTTTCATCAAAAACAAAAGATCTTAGGTTCAATTATCATTTTTACCCGTTTAAAACCTTTTTCCCCACTGTAAAATCACTATTTACTGTTTTAGGGGTGACATCATCTATCCGGGTAAAAGCCTATGTCACAACGAATTTTTTAAGCTATTACACATAATTTTACGGTTCTTAGTTTCCAAGGTATCGATTTTTCAATTTTGGGGTAGTTTTCACCCCCCTGCTATTTTTCATCAAAAACAAAAGATCTTAGGTTCAATTATCATTTTTACCCGTTTAAAACCTTTTTCCCCACTGTAAAATCACTATTTACTGTTTTAGGGGTGACATCATCTATCCGGGTAAAAGCCTATGTCACAACGAATTTTTTAAGCTATTACACATAATTTTACGGTTCTTAGTTTCCAAGGTATCGATTTTTCAATTTGGGGGTAGTTTTCACCCCCCTGCTATTTTTCATCAAAAACAAAAGATCTTAGGTTCAATTATCATTTTTACCCGTTTAAAACCTTTTTCCCCACTGTAAAATCACTATTTACTGTTTTAGGGGTGACATCATCTATCCGGGTAAAAGCCTATGTCACAACGAATTTTTTAAGCTATTACACATAATTTTACGGTTCTTAGTTTCCAAGGTATCGATTTTTCAATTTTGGGGTAGTTTTCACCCCCCTGCTATTTTTCATCAAAAACAAAAGATCTTAGGTTCAATTATCATTTTTACCCGTTTAAAACCTTTTTCCCCACTGTAAAATCACTATTTACTGTTTTAGGGGTGACATCATCTATCCGGGTAAAAGCCTATGTCACAACGAATTTTTTAAGCTATTACACATAATTTTACGGTTCTTAGTTTCCAAGGTATCGATTTTTCAATTTGGGGGTAGTTTTCACCCCCCTGCTATTTTTCATCAAAAACAAAAGATCTTAGGTTCAATTATCATTTTTACCCGTTTAAAACCTTTTTCCCCACTGTAAAATCACTATTTACTGTTTTAGGGGTGACATCATCTATCCGGGTAAAAGCCTATGTCACAACGAATTTTTTAAGCTATTACACATAATTTTACGGTTCTTAGTTTCCAAGGTATCGATTTTTCAATTTGGGGGTAGTTTTCACCCCCCTGCTATTTTTCATCAAAAACAAAAGATCTTAGTTTCATTTATCATTTTTAGGTGTTTAACACGTTTTTTCCCCATAACATGACTATTTACTGTTTTAGGGGTGAAATGACCAATCCAGGTAAAAGCCTATGTCATCACCTATTTTTAAAGCTATAACGCCTAATTTTAGGGTTCATAGTTTCCAAGATATTGAGTTTTCAATTTTGGGGGGGTAGTTTCACCCCATAAAGGGGGACGTCGCCCCAAGTGCTAGGACCCCTCATACAAGTCCCTAGCATGATTGGTTCACGAGATATTAACAAAAGTGTAGTTAGGCCCTTTTGACAAGAAAATAAATGAATGATACTTTCAAAAACGAGGTGTCACCCCAAGTGCTAGGATACTGCCTATGGGAAAATCCCATCGTGGGTTCAGAAAATATTAACAAATGTGTAGTTAGACCCTTTTGACAAAAGCCACCGGTGTGCATACATACAAAAATTGCCCTTTCACCCCAGGTAAGGGTAGTTTTTATTTTGGGGGTTGACATACCTCATTCATACAAAAGGAGAATTCACTACGAGTCCTATGACACCCCATATGTTTACATCGCATTATTGGTTAGCGAGATACTAAAAATCGAATGACCTATTAGTTTTTTGTTTTTTTAATAAATTTTTTAAAAAGCCTCATCTATAAAGAATCTTTTAAAAATTCCGCTCTCTTACAAAAGCCCTCAAGTGCGCATGCATACAAAAATAACCACTACTTAACCTCCGGGTAAGGGTAGATTTATTTTGGGGTGGATATACTCCCGTCCATAGCAAGGGGTGGTTCACCACAAGTCCTACGACACCCTATATGCATCGTTCTAGCCTTACAAGCTCATTAAATTCGCCAAATTGTCAAAAAAGCACGTTTACCTCAAATTGCGTTTCCAAATTCCACCCATTTTAAAAAATTACCTCACCATCAAATAGAGCGGGAAAAATAGCATTTAAACGAACCCTCACTCAACCCTAGTCCTCGCCCGCCGCCAAACATTTCCCAACATAGCCATACGTATTCAAGCACACACGCGACTTGCAAGAGAACATACACTACCCCACTACCCGCGAATAACCTTTTGTTTTGGTGCTCACACTCGCATGGGTGTCAGATGACAGTTAGCATCCTAATAAACATCCTCCATGACGTCAACACCCATTAACTTTTTATCACCATCACATAAACAAGCCAAAAGGTCAACCTCTTCCCACGCTAACACGTGCACTGCACATGCTCGCTCCTGGACCACGTGCTCGCTCTAAGGACCCATGACGTCATCCCATGACGTCATCAGGATTACGCAATTTCTGGTCATGATGATGCAATATCCAAAGTCTAGCGAATTATACTACTCACACTTACATTCATTCTTCTTATTGCCTCTTGATTCCTCTAGTCCAGGCTGTGAATAACCTTCTTAATTCCTCTTATCACAATTTTTTATATATGCAATTATATGTTAGGCACAACTTTAACTTCATCTTTTTATATTTAAGCCCTTGGCTTACTCATTAATGCAAAAGTTGCATATTTCCCTTGTAAAAGATATCAATGATTTGTCAATGATAGATATTGGCCGCAAAAGTCTCCTAACTTTTATTAACCATTTTAATATTTTTAGCCTATTCTCATTATGAAACAAGATGTTCAGGAAAGAACATAATATAGCCTACTTTCTCCTATAGTTAAAACTCGTTGTCCTTATCACCTCCTATTTTCTTCCTATTCGAAGTGCAAATTGGCACACTGGATTTGAGCAGCGGCGTTTAAACCATAGTTCATAATTTACCCCAGCATTTTACAATTTCATCAGCAAACACTCCAAACAACGTAGGAATTCAGTATATTAACACCGACTACTAACAATAATTGAAACTTCGTTGGTCTAAACGTATCACTGGGAGAAACACATTTAATATATCTACTGCACACCTAATTTTTAATCGCGCTTATACTTGGCAGAGCGCTCTATCGGTAACATGAAGCCATTTTCAATAACACCGCTGGCATGGATTCACTAACTGGCCGGTATAGAGCGCAGCTCGCATCTAGTAGGCAGTGGATAGCTCTCGCATACTGTAGTTCAACTAGTTGCTATTAGATGCCACTCCTGTAGATCCTTAGGAGAACTTGGTTTTAATTAAATATATACTGTATTTTCCATAGCAAAATGCACAATATAACGCTCAATTAACGCCTCAGTACTCAAAACACAATCAATACAAAAATATCAAGCAAAAAATACAACTCTGTAAGGATTACAACCCCAGATGGCCGGGTGAGAGACCAACTCTGTATCCAAAGACCAAAATATATCCTCCCAAGTTATCAACCGGTCCAGATACAACGCCTTAGCAAATAATGACTTTGACTAAACAATTTCTTTACTGGAGTATATTTCAAACCAAGTTCATTTCATTCAAAGTTCATATTACTTCTATCAGTAGGCTATATTGCATGCAACATACTCAAATTAGTTAAATATAGGTCAGAACGAGAGATCAGCTGCCATCTTGTCTATAAAAAAGACGGCTCAGCTTTTTAAAGCCACTTCTGCACTATAATATTTCAATATAAACTTTTAATTTCGAACGAGCTACGACCTTTAGAACGGTTTAAGTGATTCTCGGTTCGATAATCGGAACTGGTGGGTCCCATGTTATGGGTTATAAAGTTTGCATAATTCACACGGCCGCCATCCTGAAATTGCATGACTGTTGACCTTGTCGTTTGGGCGCAAGACGCGTCCCATATGACGGTATGTTGTTACCAAATTTGGTAAAGATCCGATGATTAGTTTGGTCGTAATTTAAGTTTAAGTTTTGACCATTTGAGTGGCCGCCATGACGTTTTGGTAAAGATGGCGACAATATAAAACATGACACAGAGGTTCCCTTTGCTAATGCTATCTCTATACCAAATTTCGTTCAATTCGGATTCACCGTGTTTGAATTTATGGGGGGGGGGGGGGCAGACACACAAATTTTGGCCCTGTGTAGATCTCATAAGTCTACATTCATTTTTTGCACCAAACGGAAGTAGGCTAAAAATAGGCGTATGAGATCACATTTTGCCCGTGTGTGCATGAGTGTGCGTGTGCATATGGGTGTGTGTGTGTGTGTGTCCCGAATAAAATCTAAACGTCTGGAGCAATTTCACTACACTTGGCAATTTTAACATAACCATTCATCTAAACCTGGCATCTTAAGGGTTAATAGTATTGGCAACTAAGCTCCAGTTGCTATAGCAACAAGCCGCTCTCGAAATAGACTATTTAGTAACACTGGTGCTTTCTTCTTGAAAATACTGTCTACTTACCATGAACGGGTATTTCTCGATGGTAGTCTCTCTGCCTCCAACAATACGGAAAGACGGAGTAACAATACGGATAGACGAATTAGTAACAGAAGTAACATTCTTTAAATTCCTCTCTGAAAGAAACAAAACCCAGTTACAATTAATTTAATACAAGATACATTCATACATTAAAATGTTTTACCAATAAATGTAAAATATATATAATCCACCTGTAAGTCAATAATATATCAACACTTTCGGTTAGCTTATAACCTTCTTCAGTTATAAGGTGCGTTCAAAAAGTAACGAGCCGGAGCCTGGTATGCGCAAACCGGTGACGACATCGGCTAATCGTGGCGTGTGTAACGAGGTGTGGTTCCGACCAGAGCGTGGAAGGTCACAGCCCGTATCTAGAGGGCACGCGTGCACATCACGTGACGATACAAAGCGAGCAGCAGCATGCATCAATTGTCCAACCAAGACCAATAGAGTAGGCCATTCGACATGCTTCCTGGTGTGGTTGAAGACTGTCGGGCACCCATCGGGCACACAACTCCCGCAAGTGCAGTCGTTCCTTCATGATGGTGTGCACGCTTCCGACGCTCAATCCGACCACGGCGGCTATGGTGTTCACTGTCACTCGGCGGTCCTGGGAAATGAGTGCATCAACCAGCTGGACGTTGTCATCGGTAATGCAGGGGGGTGTCCCAGACCGGGCATCATCGGCTAACGACACCCGTCCTTCCTTGAAGCGCTTGTGCCACGCCTTGACTCTTGCAAGGGACATGCAGTTTTCGCCGTACACTTGTGACATTCGGCGATGCATGTCCGTTCCCCCTACTCCTTTCGCTGTCAGAAACCGAGCAACACCTCTTTGCTCTTCGTTTGACGCCTCCATGTCACTGTTTGCAATGCGACTGGCAGTTTTGGACGATTGATGCATGCTGATGCTCGCTTTGTTTCGTCACTTGAGCACGCATGGCCTCTAGCGACGGGCTGTGACCTTCCACGCTCTGGTCGGAAACACAACTCGTTACACACGCCACGATTAGCCGATGTCGTCACCGGTTTGCGCATTACAGCCTCCGGCTCGTTACTTTTTGAACGCACCATATATAGTTAAAATTTAAAATATTAAATCAAGATCATCACTAATCTAACAAGATGTTCATTAAAGAACATATAGCCTACTTTCTCCTAAATGCATGGGTATTGTTATAACTCTTTGTCCTTATCAAGGAGTATGATAGAATGTTGGTTGTAGTAGCTTGTTGAAATACAACGTGCTATAGGGATATTAAACATGAATATGAGGTGCCCTTTGCTAGTGCTACCTCAGTACCAAATTTCGTTCATTCGGTTTCACCGCGTTTGAATTGATAGGGGGAATCGATTTGCACACATACTTGGCCACCATCTGCAAACTATTGGGCTGATGTTCTTGCAGTTTGGTCAGAATATGTTTCCCACATAAAGATATGGTGTTGCAAAATTTGGTAGAGACTAGATTATTAGGTTGGTCGTAATTACATTTTAGCTTTTACCATTTGGGTGGCCGCGATTACGTTTCCGTCAAGATAGCGGTGATATAAAACATGACACTGAGGTGCCCTTTGCTAGTGCTACCTCTGTACCAAATTTCGTTCCATTCGGTTTCACCGTGTTCGAATTGATAGGGGGAATCGATTTTCACACAAAGATGGCCGTCATCCGCAAAATATTAGGCTAATGACCTATTAGTTAGGTCAAAGGATGCTCCCTCCATAAAGGTATGTTGTTGCAAAATTTGCTAGAGATCGGATGATTAGGTTAATCGTAATTTAATTTAAGCTTTGAACATTTGTGTGGCCGCCATTACGTTTCCGTCAAGATGGCGGCGATATAAAACATGACACTGAGGTGCCCTTTGCTAGTGCTACCTCTGAACAAAATTTCGTTCCATTCGGCTTCACCGTGTTCGAATTAATAGGGGGAATCGATTTTGACACAAAGATGGCCGCCATCCGCAAACTATTAGGCGAATGACCTATTAGATTGGTCAAAGGATGCTCCCTCCATAAAGGTATGTTGTTGCAATGTTTGGTAGAGATCGGATGGTTATGTTAGTCGTAATTTGACTTAAGCTTTGAACATTTGTGTGGCCGCCATTACGTTTCTGTCAATATGGCGGCGATATAAAACATGACACTGAGATGCCCTTTGCTAGTGCTACCTCTGTACCAAATTTCGTTCCATTCGGTCTCACCCTGTTTGAATTAATAGGGGGAATCAATTTTGACACAAAGATGGCCGCCATCCGCAAACTATTAGGCTAATGACCTATTCATTTGGTCAAAGGATGCTTCCTCGACAAAGGTATGTTGTTGCAAAATTTGGTAGAGATCGGATGATTAGTTTAATCTTAATTTGATTTAAGCTTTGAACATTTGTGTAGCCGCCATTACGTTTCCGTCAAGATGGTGGCGATATAAAACATAACACTGAGGTGCCTTTTGTTAGTACTACCTCTGTACCAAATTTCGTTCCATTTGGTTGCACCGTGTTCGAATTAATAGGGGGGAATCGATTTTCACACAAAGATGGCCGCCATCCGCAAACAATTACGCTGATGACCTATTAGTTTGGTCAAAGGATGCTCCCCCATAATGGTATGTTGTTGCAAAATTTGGTAGAGATCGGATGATTAGGTTAGTCGTAATTTGATTTAAGCTTTGAACATTTGTGCGGCCGCCATTACGTTTCCGTCAAGATGGCGGCGATATAAAACATGACACTGAGGTGTCCTTTGCTAGTGATACCTTTGTACCAAATTTCGTTCAATTCGCATTCACCGTGTTCGAATTGATAGGGGGGGGGGGCAGACATTCAGAGTACACACACTCACACACACACACACACACACACACAGACACACACATACACACACAGACAGACACACTTTTTTCGCCCTGTGTTGATCTCATAAGTCTACTTTAATTTTTTGCAAAAATCGAAAGTAGGCTAAAAATCGTTTAACCTATTTTCATTTATGAAAGAAATCTTGAGGTTATGTAAGCAATTGAACTAAATTATATGTCAATACATTACAATGTGTATAAACATTAGCTGTACCATGTTTCACTGCGCCCGGAGTGTTAAATCGCGAAAACATCTATTTATATGTTTCAACTTCGCTTGCCGCCATGTTAGTTTTGTTCTTAACTGGTTTCTGAAATTTACATAGGTGAACTTCCAGTAGTGCTCTTCATTACAGTACAAAATTTCAGGGTTATATCAGTAGTACAGCGAGTCTCTCTCACGGCGCGCCCAGCTTATCTGCCTTCCGTTGACTCATCACTCCCCGCTCGGCATAGCATAGCAATAAGAACAGAACAGCACATGGCTCACTTTATCCGTGCATGACATTAGATACCAATTAAAATTTAGAAAGTAGGAATTAATAAACTGAGGTCGTACCTTATGACAGGAGATGTTGGAAATGTTCCCCTCCCACATCCCCACATTTCTGGCATCGTCTTAGGAAACTCCGATTGACACGCATAAGTTCGTCTTCCGTAATTGAGGCTATTTCTCTCCGGATATGTTCTGCGATTTCATTTACTTTTTTCCTCGTTAAGTAAGCTACACGTTTTTTAACACTTCGCCTGTTATCGAGTAGAGAACCAGTTCCCCTCGATTTGTTTACGAGCTTCTGCACGGTCTCTCTATGTGGAGGGCGCACACCTGGAAAATGTGTTATGAAACCTTTAACGACTTCCCTGCAAGACTCTGTTTTCACATAATTATCGTACATAAATACTCTTTCCCCTATCGTGTACACACGTGGAGGCATTATGAGAATTATACCCAAAAGTTAACACTTCACAACTGGAGAATAGTTGGGGCGACAGATGAACACTAAATACACGTTATAAGCATGAACCAGAACTGCAAAGTGCGCGCTGTGTAACAGGAAGTGATCAGTCAACGGGAGGCAGATAAGCTTGGTGCGCTGGCCGGCCGAGTCGTGAGAGAGAGACTCACTGTAGTTTCGGAGATATAGAATGCCGGTGAAATATTTCGCACATTCGCCAGGTTGGGTTGCTGAGACATATTAAAATTTGAAGGGCACGGTCGGGGTCGGATGAAATAGTAATAGTTTCATTGAAATCGCCCGACTCGTTTAGAATTTATTAAGGGGGGGGGGGGGGATGACGACGACGACACACACGTCAGCCTACTCACACACACACATACACACGGGCGAAAGGTGATCTCATAAGTGGCTGTGCGAATATTTCAAATTAAGTTTTTGTTTCTGTGTACTTATCAAGCGAACGAAGTAAACGTTTGAATAATCAATCTACGCAATAATCGTCATCTAATAGTACATAACTCTATGGCCTAAATTTGTAAAAAATCCAACATGGCGAACATCTGAAATATTTAGACGGTTCTTAATATCTACTAATACTGTATATGACAGCAATCATACTGAAATTCTATATGTTAATAAAAGCTATGAACATAAGTTCACCTATGGAAATTTCAATAATCTGGTCAGCACAAATACAACATGGCGGCGACGTGAAATTTAAATATTTAAATAGACATTTCTCGCGATTTATCCATCCGATTGCAATGAAACTTGGTACGGTAAATGCTTATACAAATTTGAATCCTTTGCCATCTAATTTATTTCAATTATTTTCATAACCTCAAGATGACGGCTGTGCGAAATTATATAATCTCGTTTCTATTTCTTGTGTCCTAATTATGCGATTTAAGTTTCAATAAGTAACCTACGCAATAATCCTCATCTAATACTGCATAACTCTATGGACTAGATAATGTAAAAATCCAACATGGCGACCATCCGACGGTCTCAATAGCTACGAATCTATCACAGCAATCAAACTGAAAATTTATATTTTGACTGAGGCAATTAGCATAAGTAGGATATATGAAAATAAGCTGCTTAGTTCTTCACGGAACTACTTGTTAGCCTATTTTCACTTATGAAAAAATATGCTTGTGAAATCACCTTTTATCCATGTGTGTGTGTGTGTATGTGCATGTGCGTACGTGTGTGGGTGTGCCCCACCCCCCTAACAAAATCTAAACAGCTGGAGCGATTTCAATGAGACTCGTTGAGGTCATAGTACTATTTCGTGCGACCCTGACCGTGCTCTTCATATTTTAATACGTCTCAACAATCCAACATGGCAGCTGTGCGAAATATTTCACCGGCATTTTATATCTTCAAAACTACTACTGATATCGCCCTGAAATTGTGTACGGTGATGAAGAGCACTACTAGAACTTTGCCTATGTATTTTAAGAAAACTGGTAAGTACAGAACGATGATGGCGGTGGTATATTCCTTCTGAATATACGTTGACTGGTTTAGTAATTCTTACCCACTCTGGGTTCTCTTTGTTTTTCTTTCTTCCCGTGCAAACCACTAACACACTTTTTTATGTTTTTCTTTGTGCATCCCCGTATGTTTTTCTGAAAGTATGTTCCAGATTTGCAATTTTTCCTCTTTCTATAACATCTTTCTGCAGTACTCCTTGCGGCAGGTCGCTGAAGCTATTGGATTCTTCTCGCCTCAAGAGTTTGTTCAACACGTCTCAAGCAGAGGGCATCAATCTCGCTCTTTACGTCTTCCTTGAATACTACACTTTTTTTTTGGGGGGGGGGGGGCTCTCCCCAAGATTTGAACTATGCACATTCTTTATTTTTTCTGATGTTGTTATTTCATACGTCATCTCCCCTTCCGCTCCCCTCTCTTTCTTTGTCTCGTCGATTGTGCTCCCCGTGTGTTCGTTCCCTCGTCTGCCAGATTTAAGAGAGCCAATACGCTTTCTCAGACCTCTCTCAGTGATTTCGTGCTTCTCGCACTCAGCCGCTGCATAACAACATGAAAAGATAAGTAATTGATATCTCTTTATCAGCTTGACGCTGTTTTAAACCTCAACGTTAATTTTCTTATCAGGCAAGTTACCAATTTTAGAAGAAGCACATTTTACTGATAATCTTCAATCTTTAGTAACATTGTTCTTAAACAGTATTCTTATTGAAGCAATTAAGATTGCTCTTACTTTTGAGCTGGACTCAACTTTTAGGCTTTAGGCCACGGTCGCCCCTGAAAGTATTACTTGTCGCTGGCGTATCCTTGCTCGAAGAGCATTCTATGTGTGGCATTACCTTCCCCATTCTTTCATGCTTCTTTCTTCACTTACCGAAACAATTGCAAATACTTCATGCTAATTGCACAAAACATCCCTATAATTTGTTGTGTTCAAGGCGAAACTACTTTTGCTGTTGATCATAAAGTTCGTTCTAGTAATTCCTTTAAATTGTTAAATGCGGGAACAGTTCACTCAGCAAACTTCCAACCCGAGGTAATTAATTGTTACCTGGTCATGTCAATTTATGCTAATGGATTATGGTTATACTTAATTAAGGTGTGCTTAGTTCATTCTTCCACTAAACTTCTAATCTGCACCCTTCTGGATAAACGTTTAGTATTCTTTGAACACAACAATTGTTCTCTTCTTGTATTCATACTTAACTAGCTGAAGTACCCGTGCTTCGCTACGCGTCATAAATAAAATAAAATGTGAAGGTGACAGTTAAAACAGGGGATAGGTGAGGTGCTGCGCGGAGGGAGATTAAGGATGGAACATTTTGTCCAACTACACCGCTCGGCGTTCACCGTGTTTTATAGCACAAATTTAGGTTTTACTCGCTAACGGCTGGAGATACCTTTCGGATAGAAAATGTAATTTTAAACCTCGTATATGCCATCAAAAGTTTATTTCTTAGCGTTCTCTTTTTTATTTGAAATCGAAATATGAAAGTTTGAAACCAAAGGGTGTAGTGACGTCACTAAAATGGTCGCCATCTTTAAATAGTGCAGAGTATTGAAATCAAAAGTAACCTATATGTAGGGATAGGGAAAATTCGCGATCGCGAATTTCGCGAATTATTAAATGAAGTAATACACAGATGTTTTAATAACCCTAAAAATTGCAAAAAAAAATGGTTTTTGAAGTCGCGAATTTTCGCGAATTTCACATGAAGACGCGAATTTCGCGAATTATGCCTGAATTTTGCATGAAAACGCGAATTTTACCTTTTTTTTTGTTTTTTTCTTTACAGTGCACTTCCGATAATTCGCGGCAATTAATGCACGAATTCCCGCGAATTATTGAAAACCGCGAATTATCCACAGTAATGTTTTTAAGCCTAGCAAAGAGAAAACTATTGGTTAAAAATATTGAAATGTATTTTATGAACACGCAAAAAAAAACACTTTATAACATACTAGTATTGTAAGACACACTATGTGGATTTTACCAATATTAAAAACTAAGAAAAATGACTCATCACTTTTTGTTTCTTAGATGGCATGTTTTTTCTAATTTTAGAATGTACAATTCTGAAGAAAACAATATAGAGAACGAAAATTCATCTTGATTTTCTATATAATAGAAAAGTGTGATTATAGACACACTAGCCTGACTGTGGGAACTTTCTGGATTTCCGTTGCATCACTCCTGCACATATTATGTACTGGATCTCAGTTTACCTTACCGACAGTCAAATTCCATACACTATCCTCATGTCTGAAACCATTATCGTCTTTATCGAAGTCTAACTACTGGATGTCACTTTCTTCTGCATCTTGACATTCATCCAAGTTTTGCCCTAATGTCATCGTAGTCAGACCACCTTGCTCGTTTAAAATATCGTCACAGAAGCCGACAAACACTTGTTTTTGTGCGAGTGAAGTAGCGGTAATCTTCTCCCATGACTTGACTGCAAGGAGAGCATCCAACAAATACGGAAAGATTGGAAACTTAACGGTAGATTGCAGGCCTCACTTTCTGCATACAGCGATCTCTATCAATCTGGGTGGTCATCCTAGTAAGTTACAGTACTTAGTTATTGAGGTTTTAAGGGCCAGAACAGCTAGGTCATCCGCCCCTTCATTCTAGTAACTACTCGACGTGTGGCGTCATATAGTGGGCCTTCCAGACATGAATATCTAGATGGCAAGTATCCAGATCAAAATGTGCCACTGTTTCCTGAACCAGTATTAACCAGGTGGTCTTCTTGGTTTCATTCTGTAGTGTGCCTGTCAGAGTACTTGAAATATATTTTGCAATTTATGAGTGAAGTAGTAGGGCCTGATAACTCTGGTGTTGATTTTCTCAACAATGTTTCACATGACGAAATACTTGAGATTCAAAGAATTTGGCACAGACATCACTGAACTCGTCCCCTTATTAGAAGGCCACACCCAACTGTTCACCTTCTTGATGGACATCTACGGAGAATTCAGCAAGCCCTTAAACTTGCTGTTTCTGGAAAGTATGGTACTGCCCCCGTAAATTGAATTATATTGAGACCACGATGGCTATATTGGCAAATATGAATAAAGTTATGGATGTCATAGTTGTGACGTGTATATTCATGACGTAGGCACGGATGACGTAGATTTCATGCAAATAGGCTGGTGGAGCTGAGATTCTTGGTGACGTCATGATTTTGTTCGAGAAAGATCTTAGATTTACGACGCAGTCGCAGGAAACAAGGTATTGTGCTAAGGAAGAAGTTACGCTATTGGAGGAGAGACTCGAACCAATGAACGATAGTTTGGAAGGAAGACGGAGATTGCTGAAACTACGATATTTGATTACTTTTGGCATGCAGATTTGTGGAAAACTATTTTCAGTTATGGCATTGATTTGGAATTTTGAAGAAATTAATTTTGAGTTTTTGAAATTCGAAAATCCGTCAAGTATAGCCAAAGTTGGAACTTCTAGCAATGACGGAGCAACAGGCTATGGAAGGGATGGATACGCCCCTTAAGAAGTTGATAAAAGGTCGTGCACAGGAGAGAGGAGCTCTCATATCTCTCATAACCGCATATCTGATATTCTGATAACGCATATATATTTCAGATGTCATAGAGTCATTTTCGAGTGAATAAGTGAAGCGAGTCGTCTTTAGCGTGTGGTTAAAGCCCGGCGCATCGAACGAACACGGAGCAGTTCCATTTTACGCTGTTTGAAACTAGGTGAAGTTGTAACGCTCACATTAACGTTTCTACCAGATAAGATATCAAGAGTTAACTTCTGCCATCATTATAATTCAATTGGGCAGTACAACATTGAGGTGTGTAGAACATTTGAACATTTTCACAGTTATACTTTGAAAGATATTGACATTTTAAGGCTGCAGACAAAAGTGATTTTCTCGCCACCTGAGAGGCACTTTTAAATTTCCACAGTATACACTACGGCTGACACGTGTTAAAACCGTGATATTGGAGAATACGTTTGGTAATACAACGATACATTCTACTATGGAACATTATAGTCTTGCAGTGCTTTCAATGATTATAACAGAAGTTGAGATGGAAGGCTAAGGCTTTAATGCAATTGGGACATATATCGATGGAGTGAAGTAGCAGCATGGAACTTCGTTAATGGTCATTCTACAAAAGCGAGCATGTAGTGAACATCCAACTACACTCATGCATCGTGAATCCATCGCTGAATTATATCAAATGACAGTGGAAATATCATCATACTCCACGATTATGAATATTTCTGCGGAAATAACTGCAATAAACTTCATGGCGAATTACGACTGGAAACTCAGGGAACTTTCAAGAGAGGCCAGGGTGGACCCGGCTCATAAAGAAGAGTTTTGCCAGAAGGATGTCTTTCGTATACATGGAGCAGTGCAATTTCCGGAGAAGGAAGCAGTTCGATTCTCCGAGGACGCTGATTCCAGGTTCGAGGTCGGAGCACATCTTCACGCTGGTGAAATGGAACCAACAGCAGTTTTCTTTGAAAACTTTCCTCTAGAACTTCAATCAACAGATAAGGTAGTCGTGAACGTTTCTTGTATTATTTGAGTCATGTAGCGATATCTGAGCAACCATTTTTCCCATATTTTTTGTCCTATCTTTTGCCCCATTTTCTAGATTAACATTTCTGTACTCAGTACTCTTCGATGATTTATGCCTTTTTCTACGTTTTTGAGACATTGTTATGTCATTGGCATAGTTAAATAATTTTGGATCAGTTGAGACTGATAATTTAGATTCTTTCAGTAATTTGCATATTTTTGTAGTCACGATTTGACTGTAAAGTTAACGATTTGCTATGGCAGATTTGAAGTCAGACAGCGTGTCAATTTATTAAAGTAATTCTATTCAGTAAATTACTTTGACCAATTTTCTGTCATCCTCAAGAAAGAAGAATGATTAAATGATTATAGAGCGTTAAAATCTAATACGTTATCGACGATCTTTGAAATACTAGTCGTCTTATGAACTTGATTGCAACATAGACATTTATCATTGCATTATAGACAATTTTATGAAAAATGAACTTTGAATTCGATTTATTGAATACACTATAGTAATGAACATTTGATAGGAGTTTTTCTCAATTCTAGATTGGAACAATAATGTTTGCATTCCACAGTCTAATTGTATTCTATTCGACTATTTATGCAGTTTAGATGAACTTTGATTGAAGATAGTATTTTTATACTGCGTTACTTTGAAGATATTAATCTCAATTTTGATAGACCAGGGAGGAGTGTCTAATCGTATTTGCTATTAAATTTATTTGTGATTGGCAAATTTTTACTTCATATCGATTCATGAATGAAACCCACGAAGGTTAAATAATAACAGACATTAATACAATTGATGAATATAAGAATTTTTGAAGAGGAACAATGGATGTATAATCGTTAGTTCAGTGGACCTGTAAAAATCGCTGATGAGTAATGCCCTTGAATAATGAAGGAGGTTCCCACAGTAATAAATGAAGTTGTTGAATTTATGAGTGGAGGTTTTTGTATGTAATTTGGAAGATTTTGATGCCATATATATGAAGATATATGATGATTCTGGGCCTATTGTTGAGCAATATTGTGCGTTTTGAGCGAAGTATTTTTCCGCTGAATGTATTGTCCTGGTTCTTTGAAAGTTATTCATGTGAAAATACTGTTAAAGTTAACAAGAGTGTTAAATAATTTGAGATAAAGATTTTGAATGGAGGTTACCGTCACAAATAATTATAATTATTATTAAACCTTATTAAACCTGAATTTGACATTTAAATATAACTAACCTTCATTGGTCGATTATATCAACACAATTTGAGTAATTATCAACCGGATAAACGTGTGGTTCAATGTATTTCTTGTATAAATAATATAAACAATATTAATATTGTAAATAATTTTGTAAATATCTTTGATAACAATTTGTAATGAAAGGGATTAATAGAGGCGTGTATAAAATTTTCAATTGTCGTTTGACATTGTTATAAACAATTTATTATTGTTATAAATAATTAATGAACTTTTGTTATTAACATTAGGAGTTTTGTTTTTATACTCTAAACAACGCTAATTAAACAAGTGGTTTGAACAATTAAACATGATTTGGGATTGCTGGAGTAATCCACTGGTGTTTGAATGGAGCATTTAAAAGATTTGCGTGATAATATTTCAGTTGAGATGTGGACATTTAACGTGTTTTGAAAGGAGAGCTAAGCTCTGATGGAACTCGCTTATGCTAGGGTTGAACGGAGGGGTGAGTCCACTTTGACGATGCAGGTGCATTGCAGCTGGCCCGGACAACTGTATGATAGAGGCCAAGGACGTTTACATAATAGCCTTGTGGCTATAAATAAAATGTGAAGTATATAAACACGCAAACCAATTGATATATGTGTCTCGTCCCAAATCCCGTTTCCATTCCAAGTGCATTATTATAATTACGTTATTTTGAGCTTGAGAAAGCTGAAACATTGTATGTAGAGTATACAAGTCCGACAGGAGGACATGGTTATGTGGTCGATGGCTTCTGATTGCCACGTGGATTTTGTTGTTTTATTTTTGTTAAATTCATTCTTTATGTGAAATAAATTATTGTGCAGTTTAAAGTTTCTCGTCTTCGTTACGGTTCATTTTAAATATCATGGTGGAGGTTATTGTGTGGGCATACTTTAAGTGATCCAGTTGACAACCCAGTCCCCGAGATAAATTTAAGAGGTAAGTAAAAGGTAAGTATGAACCCCCGTATATTTTGGTGTGTTCCACAATAATTTTCTTGTTAACTATTGTGCTCTAATCTCGATAGTATCTGTCAGTGCCATTTTCATTGATGTAGCTGTGCCGGTGCGATTGATAATTGGCAATCCGATTGAGGGGGCGGATATCTGACAGCCTACTATCCTGATAACGGGGACAGTACCATTATTAAGGAGCAGTTGGAGGGTTGTGGAAATGTGTTAAAAAGAGGGAAATTACATTCAGTTTTAGTAAATGCTGGGTCGCATGCTCTTGGAAAATTAATCAGCTTGAGATCCGTTGACCCTGGGAACAGGACTTACAAATGTGTGCGTTTGCTCCAGCAGAATTAGTGCCAATGAACATCAACGAGGACATTGCAAAGAAAATTAAGAAGTTGCCATTCTGTGGAAAACTGGAAGAAAGTGAGGTGTTAAGAGGATACAAAGAACTGCAAACTTTAATCAAGAAGCAAATGCATGACAGGACCAAGACAGACATTGTTGGAGTTTTGCAAGGAATGATATTTGTATTTCCAAAGTTCTCAGAATCTGTGTTGAAAACCATTTGGATCCCCTGTTCAAACGCTGTGACCTTCTGTTTTTCAGCTAACACCAGCACGTTAAGTGATATGTGTCACCGTTTGTCACAAGAGAATTTGGATCTCTTCACTGAAGTATACTTTGAAGATGACTGAAATGTATTATGTTATGCATGTTATCCATGATAATTAAAAAATCCCGCCTAAATTTTATGATTTTGAAAGTACCGAAAAGTGCATTTGAAACCACCGAATTTGCCACTTTAAAATACCACTTTCTTCACTCTGAAATCACCGAAAAATTCCAATCCCTACCTATATGTTAACCAGGTAAATCAGCTACTTCCATGTAAAATTCATGTAAATCGGACCAGTGGTACTTGCGTGATTGAGTAATACACAGACACACACCATCTCATTTTTAGCCTCGCTTCGCTCGCGTCATAGTAGTGTCATATTTTTATTCAATGAAATGCAGGTTTAACCCCGTTAACACCCCTTTAGAACCTGAATATCCAAAAATTCCTCCTTAGTAGACGTTTTCGACACACAACAAACATATCCCCAAAATATCATTCTTCTAACATTAATAGTTTGGGTTGGTCGATGAGAGTGAACATCCAAAAATCCTTCCTTAATGGACGTTTTTCTTCCAGAATTTCACCCCTCCCCATAGGCCCCTTAAATTGGATTTATGAAAAAACGGTCGAACACCTATTTACTTATTTAAAGCTGTTTTCCTCCTGAGTTTGATGAGTGAGAAAGTGAGTCAATCAGTTAGGACACTTTCTTTCCTGTTTCTTTCCCCCCAGAATTTCACCCCACCCCATTGGCCCCTTAAATTGGTTTTATGAAAAAACGGTCGAACCCCTATTTACTTGTATTTTAAGCTGTTTTTTCCCGCCGAATTTCAAACTTCTCGTCTATGTCGTTTAAGAGATACACGCTCCGTTAAGAATCCCTCAACCCCCAATTTTCACCCCTTTCACCTCCTAATATACACCACATCGATAAACCCTTAGATATATGTCTGATTATTTTTAATGATTAGTTTATATACCGAATTTCACATCCCCATACAAACAACTCATGAGATATCGTTATTCAATGAAATGCACGTTTACCCCCTTAACATCTCTTTAAAACCCGAATAAACAAAAATCATTTCTTAGTTGACGTTTTCGACATACAGCGAATATATTCTCAAATTTCATTTTTCCAACTTTAATAGTTTTCGCTGGGCGTGATGAGTGAGTGAGTGAGTCAGACAGGACATTTTCTTTCAATTATTTTTACCAGAATTTCACCCCTCCCCATGGGCCCCTTAAATTGGATTGATGAAAAAACTCTTGAACACCTATTAACTTATGTTTAAGCTGTCTTTTTCCCCCGAGTTTGATGAGTGAGTGAGTTAGTCAGTCAGATAGGACACTTTCTCTCCTTCCCCCCCCCCCCCCGAATTTCACCCACCCCATTGGCCCCTTAAATTAATTTATGAAAAAACGGTCGAACACCGATTTAATTATTTATTTAGCTGATTTTTTTTCGCTGAGTTTCAAATTTCTCGCCTATGTCGTTTAGGAGATAGGCCTACACGCTCCGTTAGGAATCCTTCAACCCCCAATATTCACCCCTTTCACCTCATAATAATACACCACACCGAAAAACCCTTAGACACATGTCTGCTTATTTTAATGATTAGTTTATATGCCGAGTATCACATCCACAAATGAAACCACTCGTGAGATATTGTTATTCAATGAAATGCAGGTTTAACCCCCTTAAGACCCCTTTAGAGCTTGAATATCCAAAAATCCTCCCTTAGTGTACGGTTTTGACATACAACGAACATATCCCCAAAATGCCATGTTTCCAACTTCAATATTTTTGCTGGGCGATGATGAGTGAGTGAATGAGTCAGGACATTTTCTTTCATTTGTTTTTCTTCAGAATTTCACCCCTCCCGATGAACCCCTTCAATTTGATTGATCAAAAAAACTGTCGAACAGCTATTTACTTACTTTAAAGCAGTTTTCCCCCTGAGTTTGATGAGTGAGTCAGTCAGTCAATCAGTTAGGACACTTTCTTTCCTGCCCCCCCCCCCCCCGGAATTTCACCCCTCCCCATGGGCCCCTTAAATTGGATTTATGAAAAAATGGTCAAACACATATTTACTTACTTTTTATGCTGATTTTTTCCGCTGAGTTTTAAACTCCTCGCCTATGTCATTTAAGAGATACACGCTCCGTTAGGAATCTTTCAATCCCTACTTTTCACCCCTTTCACCTCATAATATACACCACATCGAAAAACCCTCAGACACGTGTCTTCTTACTTTTTAATGATGAGTTTATATGCCGTGTATCACATCCCCCAATGAAACCAACCGGGAGATATTGTTATTCAATGAAATGCAGGTTTAACCCCCGTAAGACCCCTTTAGAACCTGAATATCCGAAAATCCCCCTTAGTAGACGGTCTTGACATACAATGAACATATCCCCAAACTGTCATGCTTCTAACTTCAATAATTTTGGCTGGGCGATGAGTGAGTGAGTGAGTGAGTCAGTCAGTCAGTCAGGACATTTTCTTTCAATTTTCTTTTTTCAGAATTTCACCCCTCCCCATGAACCCGTTACATTTGATTTATGAAAAAAAACCTGTCGAATAGCTATTTACTTACTTTAAAATAGTTATTTCCCCTGAGTTTGATGAGTGAGTCAGTCAGTCAATCAGTTAGGACACTTTCTTTCCTATCCCCCCCCCCCCTCCCCGAATTTCACCCCACCCCATGGGCCCCTTAAATTGGATTTATGAAGAAACGGTCAAACACATATTTACTTATTTTTTATGCTGATTTTTTTCCGCTGAGTTTCAAACTCCTCACCTATGTCGTTTAAGAGATACACGCTCCGTTAGGAATCTTTCAATCCCCACTTTTCACCCCTTTCACCTCATAATATACACCACATCGAAAAACCCTCAGACTCGTGTCTTCTTATTTTTAATGATGAGTTTATGTGCCGAGTATCACATCCCCCAATGAAACCAATCGGGAGATATTGCTATTCAATGAAATGCAGGTCTACCCCACTTAACAGCCCTTTAGAACCTGAATATACAGAAATCCTCTCTTAGTGGGCATTTGCGACCTTGGGGAAGCTGCATACCAAATTTCATTCCAATCCGTTCGGTGGTTTCTGAGATTTCGTGATGAATGAATGAGTGAGTGAGTGAGTGAGTGGTATTTGACAAACATATAGTAGAAGATAGTGTCAAGTCTTTGTTATGCTAAACTCAGTTGACAGTGCTGTGTGAGTAGGTGAGTAACTAACGGGAATTCAAGTAAAGATGCTCATTTTCTATACCGGTAGTGCAGAGCGCAACTGGCATCCAGACGGCCGTGTCTCGACTTGAGCTATGTTGCCATGGAAACTATCTGCCTTGCCATTCCTTCATGAGTATATTTTATGATTTGATTAGCCTGTGCTTGAGTGCAAAAGGGCCGAAATCAGAAGAATGAGAAAGACTATCGAAAATGCATGTGGCCAGCGGTTCCTTCTGGGTCCTAAACTATGTGTATGCAAAATTTGGTTGAGATTGGTGGAACGGTGTAGATTTGTATACGGAACAGACCCACCCTCCCACATACATACATACTTTCACTTTTATATATAAGATACTAGCTGAAGTACCCGTGCTTCGCTACGCGTCATAAATAAATTAAAATGTGAAGGTGACAGTTAAAACAGGGGATAGGCGAGGTGCTGCGCAGAGGGACATTAGGGATGGAACATTTTGTCCAACTACACCGCTCGGCGTTGACCGTGTTTTATAGCACAAATTTAGGTTTTACTCGCTAACAGTTGCAGATACCTTTCGGATAGGAAATGTAATTTTAAACCTCGCATATGCCATCAAAAGTTTGCTATTTCTTAGCGTTCTCTTTTTATTTGAAATGGAAATATGAAAGTTTGAAACCAAAGGGTGTAGTGACGTCACTAAAATGGTCGCCATTTTAAATATTGCACAGTATTGAAATCAAAAGTAACCTATATGTTAACCAGGTAAATCAGCTACTTCCATGTAAAATTCACGTAAATCGGACCAGTGGTACTTGCGAGATTGAGTAATACACAGACACACACCATCTCAATTTTAGCCTCGCATCGCTCGCGTCATAGTCGTATCATATTGTTTTTCAATGAAATGCAGGTTTAACCCCGTTAACACCCCTTTAGAACCTGAATACCCAAAAATCCCTCCTTAGTAGACGTTTTCGACACACAACAAACAAACATATCCCCAAAATATCATTCTTCTAACTTTAATAGTTTTGGTTGGTCGATGAGAGCAAACATCCAAAAATCCTTCCTTAGTGGACGTTTTTCTTCCAGAAGTTCACCCCTCCCCATATGCCCCTTAAATTGCATTTATGAAAACACGGTCGAACACCTATTTATTTTATTTATTTATTCATTTGTTTATTTATTTTTAAGCTGATAGATTTCCTCCGAGTTTCAGACTCCTCCCTATGTCGTTTAAGAGATACACGCTCAGTTATGAATCTTTCAACCCCCACTTTTCATCCCTTTCACCTCATAATATACACTACATCGAAAAACCATTAGACATGTGTCAGCTTATTTTTAATGATTAGTATATGTGCCAAGTATCACATCCCCAAATGAAACCACTCTTGAGATATTGTTATTCAATGGAAAGCACGTTTACCCCCTTAACACCTCTTTAGAACCTGAATATCCAAAACTCTTTCCTTAGTGGACGTTTTCGACATACAACGAACATATCCCCAAAATTTCATGTTTCTAACTTCAATAATTTTGGCTGGGCGATGATGAGTGAGTGAGTCAGTCAAGACATTTTCTTTCATTTATTTTTGATAATTTCACCCCTCCCCATGAACCCCTTAAATTGGATTTATTAAACAAACGGTCAAACACCTATTTACTTAGTTAAAGCTGTTTTCCCCCTGAGTTTGATGAGTGAGTAAGTGAGTCAATCAGTTAGGACACTTTCTTTCCTGGTTTTTTTCCCCCAGAATTTCACCCCTCTCCAAGGGCCCCTTAAATTGGATTTATGAAAAAACGTTCGAACACCTATTTACTTGTATTTTAAGCTGTTTTTCCCACCGAATTTCAAACTTCACGCCTATGTCGTTTCAGAGATACACGCTCCGTCAAGAATCCCTCAACCCCCAATTTTCACCCCTTTCACCTCATAATATACAACACATCGATAAACCCTTAGACATATGTCTGATTATTTTTAATGATTAGTTTATATACCGAATATCACATCCCCAAACAACTCATGAGATATCGTTATTCAATGAAATACACGTTTACCCCCTTGACACGTCTCTAAAACCCGAATAAACAAAAATCATTCCTTAGTTAACGTTTTCGACATACAGCGAACATTTTCTCAAAATTTCATGTTTCCAACTTTAATAGTTTTCGCTGGGCGTGTTGAGTGAGTGAGTGAGTCAGACAGGACATTTTCTTTCATTTATTTTACCAGAATTTCACCCCTCCCCATGGGCCCCTTAAATTGGATTAATTAAAAAACGCTTGAACACCTATTAACTTATTTCTTAAGCTGTCTTTTTCCCCTGAGTCAGTCGGTTAGGACACTTTCTCTCCTTTTTTTCCCCAGAATTTCACCCCACCCCATTGGCCCCTTAAATTAATTTATGAAAAAACAGTCGAAAACCGATTTACTTACTTTTTAAGCTGTTTTTTTTTTTCGCTGAGTTTCAAATTTCTCGCCTATGTCGTTTAAGAGATAGGCTCCATTAGGAATCCTTCAACCCCCAATTTTCAGCCCTTTCACCTCATAATAATACACCACATCGAAAAACGCTTAGACACATGTCTGCGTATTTTTAATGATTAGTTTATATGCCGAGTATCACATCCACAAATGAAACCACTCGTGAGATATTGATATTCAATGAAATGCAGGTTTAACCACCTTAAGACCCCTTTAGAACCCGAATATCCAAAAAACCTCCCTTAGTGTACGGTTTTGACATACAACGAACATATCCCCGAAATGTCAGGTTTCCAACTTCAATATTTTTGGCTGGGCGATGATGAGTGAGTGAATGGGTCAGGACATTTCCTTTCAATTTTTTTTTCTTCAGAATTTCACCCCTCCTGATGAACCCCTTTAATTTGATTGAAAAACAAACTGTCGAAAAGCTATTTACTTACTTTACAGCAGTTTTTTCCAGTGAGTTTGATGAGTGAGTCAGTCAGTCAATCAGTTAGGACACTTTCTTTCCTGTCCCTCCCCCCGAATTTCACCCCTCCCCATGGGCCCCTTAAATTGGATTTATGGAAAAGCGGTCAAACACATATTTACTTATTTTTATGATGATTTTTTTCCGCTGAGTTTCAAACTCCTCGCCTCTGTCGTTTAAGAGATACACGCTCCGTTAGGAATCTTTCAATCCCCAATTTTCACCCCTTTAACCTCATAAACACATCGAAAAACCCTCAGACACGTGTCTTGTTACTTTTTAATGATAAGTTTATATGCCGTGTATCACATCCCCCAATGAAACCAATCGGGAGATATAGTTATTCAATGAAATGCAGGTTTAACCCCCTTAAGACCCCTTTAGAACCTGAATATCCGAAAATCCTCCCTTAGTAGACGGTTTTGACATACAATGAACATATCCCCAAACTGTCATGTTTCTAACTTCAATAATTTTGGCTAGGCGATGATGAGTGAGTAAGTGAGTGAGTCTGGACATTTTCTTTCAATTTTCTTTTTTCAGAATTTCACCCCTCCCCATGAACCCCTTAAATTTGATTTATGAAAAAAAAAACTGTCGAAAAGCTATTTACTTACTTTAAAGCAGTTTTTCCCCCTGAGTTTGATGAGTGAGCCAGTCAGTCAATCAGTTAGGACACTTTCTTTCCTGTTCCCCCCCCCCCCCCAGAATTTCATCTCTCCCCATGGGCCCCTTAAATTGGATTTATGAAAAAACTGTCAAACACATATTTACTTCTTTTTTATGTTGATTTTTTTTCGCTGTGTTTCAAACTCCTCGCCTATGTCGTTTAAGAGACACACGCTCCGTTAAGAATCTTTTAATCCCCACTTTTCACCCCTTTCACCTCATAATATACACCACATCGAAAAACCCTCAGACACATGTCTTCTTACTTTTAATGATGAGTTTATATGCCGAGTATCACATCCCCCCATGAAACCAATCGGGAGATATTGCTATTCAATTAAATGCAGGTCTACCCCCTTAACACCCCTTTAGAACCTGAATAGCCAAATTTCTCTCTTAGTGGGCATTTGCGGCCCTTGAGGAAGCTGCATACCAGATTTCATTCCAATCCGTTCGGTGGTTTCTGAGATTTCGTGATGAATAAATGAATGAGTGAGTGAGTGAGTGAGTGAGTGGTATTTGAAAAATATATAGTAGAAAGAAGATAGTGTCTAAACTCGGTTGACAGTGCTGTGTGAGCAGTTGAGTAACTAACGGGATTTCAAGTAAAGATCCTCATTTTCTATACCGGTAGTGCTGAGCGCAATTGGCATCAAGTCGGCCGTGTCTCGACTTGAGCTATGTTGCCATGGAAACTATCTATCTTGCCATTCCTTCATGAGTATATTTTATGATTTAATTAGCCTGTTTTTGAGTGAAAAAGGGCCAAAATCAGAAGAATGAGAAAGACTATCGAAAATGCATGTAGCCAGCGGTTCCTTCTGGGTCCTAAACTATGTGTATGCAAAATATGGTTGAGATTGGTGGAACGGTGTAGATTTGTATACGGAACCAACATATATACATACATACATACATACATACATACAGACTTTCACTTTTATATATTAGATAACTTTTTCTGGAGGCCACGGGCGCCTCCTGCCTTTTTCTCCATGTTTTTGACTCTTGTTCAAATTGTTTCAACTAGCTACGGTAGCTATTGGAATTATAGGTATTCATTCTCTTTGCAATTTCCCCTTGGCCGCAATTAGTTTACGCGCCACGTGGAGTTGGGTGTTTATACCTTTTTTGCCTTTGTGCTTGTTTTAATCCCCTTTTTTGCTAAGATATAGCATGTTTTTCTAGTAAAATACTCTAGCTTGCGAACTGTTTACCTGTTGATCGTTAGTGATCAATAATAATAATAAAATATAGCCGTAATATTTAAATGCGCCACGAGCTCCCCTTCCTCTGGAACTTTTGTGCCAGACTTATTCAAGTTTTGCTGTCTCAATAACTTTAGATTTCAGTAATCGCGATTGTTCCTTAATCTTTGTTTTGAATACTAAAAGTGTATTTTATGGCGTCAGTCCCTTGCTCCTAAATCTTTTTATTTCGCTCCTAACGTTCTTCCTCAATCCTAAACGTCCCTTATGGTAGTTTTAGGATTTGATTTCCAATTGCTCCAGGCGGCAAGCGAAGTTGAAACATTATCAAGTAGTTCCGTGAGGAACTAAAGCCTATTTTCATATATCCTACTTATGTTAATTGCCTCTATCAACATACGAAATTTCAGTTTGATTGCTGTAATATATTCGTAGATATTGAGAACCGTCTAATATTACGGATGGTCGCCATGTTGGAATTTTTATATATGTTGGTCTTCGAGGTATGTACTGTTACATGAAAAGTATTGTGTACGTGTAGTATTCAAATTTTAATCGCATGATTAGGCAACAAGAAGTAAAAACGAGATTTGAAAATTTCGCAAAGTGCCATCTTGTGGTTATGACAACAATTGAAATAAATTAGATACCAGTGGATTAACGTTTGTATAAGCATTTACCGTACAAAGTTTCACTCTACTTGGACGGTTAAATCGCGAGAAACGTCTATTTTAATATGTATACTTCGCGTTGCAGCCATGTTGGATTTGTGCTCACCAGGATACTGAAAGTCCTCTATGAACATTAAAAAATTCAGTTTGATTGCTGTAAAATATTTCTTAGATATTGAGAACCGTCTAAATATTTCGGATGGTCGCAATTTTGGATTGTTATATGTAGAGGCCAGAGAGTTATATAACATTAAAGGAAAATTATTGCGTGGATGCATTATTCAAACTTTCACTTCGATCGCATGATTACGACACAAGAAATGAAAACTTAATTTTAAAATTTCGCACAGCTGCCATCTTGAGGTTATTTAAACAATTCAACTAAATTAGATTCCAGTGCTTTACAATATGTATAATCATTTACTGTACCATATATCACTGCGCTCAGTTGGTTAAATCGCGAGAAAAGTCATTTAAAATGTTTCATCTTCGCTTGGCCTCCATGTTCGTTTTGTACTCTACAGATTTTTTAAATATACTTAGATAAATTTGTAGAAGTGGCCTTTACCGTACAATATTTCAGGGTGATATCAGTCTATTTAAAAGTCTCAACTTTGCTTGGCCGCCATGTTGGTTTTGTTGTTACCAGGTTTTTGAAAGTCTCATAGGTGAACTTTAATAGTGCCTTTTTTACCGAACAAAATTTCCGGCTGATATCGGTAATAGTTTCGGAGATATTGAATGCAGGTGAAATATTTCGCACAGCCGCCATGTTGGATTGGTGAGACGTAATAAAATTTGAAGGGCGTGGTTGGGTTTGGGCAAAATGGTGCTATGACCTTACCGAGTTTCATTGAAATCGATCCAGCCGTTTAGAAGTTATTAGAGGGACACTCTCACGCACACACATACACACGGACAAAAGATGATCTCTTAAGCCTATTTTTTCATTAAATGAAAATAGGCTAAACATAGACGTTTCTCGCGATTTAAACATCCGAGCGCAGTGAAACTTGGTACAACGAATGTTTATACACATTGTAATCCACTGGCATCTAATTTAGTTCAATTGTTTACATAACATCAAGATGGCGGCTGTGCGAAAGTTTCAAATTAACTTTTTATTTATTGTGTCCTAATCTTACGATCGAAGTCAACGTTTGAATAATCAACCTACGCAATAAACGTCACATAATAGTACATAACTCTATGGCCTACATATCTAAAAATCCAACATATACGAGTTGTATAATTGGAGATATACTAATTGAACTTTGCATATTTATTCCTACGAACAGTTATTGAACTTTGACATTATAATCTACGAGGGATTAATATAAAATTATTTATGTATCTTCGATCGGCGGAAAGCTTCAACATTTACGAGCTATATCAATAAGTTGAACTATATTGCACACACCTTTGCGAAATTGGCAGTCTACGAGGAAATTTCATCAAGGTTTCCAAAATTACTTCGAAATGAAATGTATCACCACGCACGAGGAACGACTTCAGAAATTAACATGAGAGTTCAGTTGGCTGAGTAAAAATGCAGAAGGTAACACTACACTGAGAATTATTATGGAGAATCTGAGAGTAGTTACATAAAATTACGCAAAATGATGGAAAATTCAGAAGTAACGTAAATGCCACTTTACAAAATGTACAATGATGGAAGAACTTCTAGAACATCAGTTCAGGTCAGCGCCAAGAAGAAAAGAAAAAGATGGAACTAGGGCTTTCCCAGTTCAATGCACGAAGAAGACGTGTTCTTAAAGAGTGCATCCCAGCATGACACTTAGGAGGAGGTGAGAGCCATAAATCTTATTGACGGGCCTGGTCCATCGAGGAAAAGGTCGCTACCCTATTAATTGCTCTAGCGAGCCAACTGGTAATTTAAACACAGAAGTGATAAAGAATTGTATGAATATGTAAGTGGAGACTTGGAGTTTTGAATCTAGAAGCCCATGTCATAAGAAAATCCCTGCTAAAATATCGTTTCAAATGTCGTTTCTTAGTAATTATAGATCCCCGTGAGTGGCAAATGAAATAAAAGGTATTCTTTTAATAAACAAATATAGATGAGTCAGGGAGGCCCATCTATTTGGTTATGTCAGTAATGTGTAAATTGAAGGATGGCACGACGGCCCATGAAAGGAGTACTTAGCATATAGAATGTGAGAGAGAGAAAATGGGAAGAGTGTTAACCAAAGTTAAGATTACTATTAGCAGAGATGTACTAAGGCACAGACGTCGTAGAGACATGGAGATCGTTCTAGGATGAACTGAATTTAAAGAAAGGTGGCAGGTAAGTTTTACTAAAAAATAATAATAATAATAATATACGATAGTATCTTCGTTCGACCACAGGCTAATTACAGTAAAGTAGTTAGAAGAAGAAATATTCTAAGAAGCTTACGAAGTCATAATCCCATGAACTGTAAAACAACCCTTAATCCAAAGTATGTCACTTCAAAACAACAACCCAGATTAATTTTCCAGATTTCAAGAGACAAAATAGCATTCTCTACAATTAAACAGTAGGGTCCAGAACTCAACAAAATTCTTCATAGTCTTGGCAACAAAGCGGAAGACCCTGAATTTACATTGCTTGATGGTATATATTTTCGAAAGGACAGGGTTGTGATCTCAGCCACCTTGCGTTCCAGCGTAGTAAATGAACTTCATGAAACAAATCTAGAAATCACCAAAATGAAACAGCTTGTGCACCGGTAAGTAGACTGGTCAAGGCATTTGAAAACTGTGCTCTAACAATATCGAATCCTCCCAAAGTTCTTTTACGTTCATGGGATCCTCCTGAAAATAATTGGGAGAAGGTTCATATCGCCATATAAAGACTCATATTTTCTGGTGTGTGTAGATGCAAAGTCTAAGTGGGTTGAAGCCGAGATTGCCAAAGACACACCCACACCTACATTTTCTTTTCTTTTGGAAACTATTTTTGCAGCACATGGATACCCGTATGGATTCTCAGACAACGCCTCAATTTTTCAGAGCGAGGAATTCCATACTTATTGTAAACAAAAAAACATTGCACCACGACATGAAGCTACAAAAGGTCTTGCAGAACGAAATGCACAGATTTTCAAGCTGTTTCAAAAGACCATGCATCAATAAGGTACAGAACATTCTGTGTTTTACCGTGCAATACCAGTTGAGCTGTATTTGCTCCGAAAACTACGGATCCGCTTGAATACCATTCTATCATATAGATCTCAAGCCTCAAAAATTGATTCAAGTAGGGGAGAGAATACAGGCCAGATTCTTCATCAATAACAAGTAAGTTTGTCAGTTTGGGGAAGTCCAGAAGAAGCTTGGCAAACTCCATTACCTGGTCGTACTGGACTCAGACATGTCAACCAACTAAGGACAGCACTGGCTCCCAAAACGAAAAAGACTGTAACGTTTGGCCCCAGTGAGTCATTCAGCATCCCAAGGATTCCTTCATTGACAAATTAACTTGATCCAGAACCTCTAAATTATCAGAATTATCAGACTGTCCCTGATGCAGCACCTGAAGTGACACCGTATCTTTCACAGGGTCCATAACAGAGAGTCAGACGTCCACCCATCTGGTTTAGCATTTATAAAAGTGAACGTTCAGTGTGTTGGTTTAAATGTTCTGATGTGTTTTCTATGTAAGTGGGGGTGGATATTATGACCTTAACTGGTTCGAATATTTAGGTAGATAGAGTTAATATTGCTTGGTCATTCAGACCACTATTACCTTTGGTTTATATAAGGTGAAATTAAATATATGGGAAAGCTCCGGGGATTCGATAAAGGACCTGACAACAAACAAAACATGTCCGGTAAACAAATGGCATTACACGTCGCGGCTTCGCCCGTGAATATTGTAGTTGTGAAGAGCACACTTAGCAACGTCTCAATCATGAATTATATGACTTATTTATCATTTAATATTTAATAAGAAATAATAATTTGGTTTTCAAATATATCAAATTAATTTTTGATTGCTCTGTTGTGTATCATTGGTCGTCAAATATCACTATTCCTGAAAATGTGGCAGTAATTAGACTGGCGTCAGATGAATTAGGCGTGTAATACAAGAACTGCACCTGCAATGAAATGCAGGTTCAACCCCCTTAAAACCCCTTTAGAATCTAAATATACAAAAATCCTTCCTTAGAGGACGTTTGCCACATACAGCGAACATATCCCCAAAGTTTCATGTTCCTAACTTCAATAGTTTTGGCTGGGCGATGATGAGCATTCAGTCAGTTAGGACACTTTCTTTCGCTTCTCTTTTTTTTTTCAGAAATTGCTCCCCCCCCCCCCCATGGGCCCTATAACAAAAGACGGCCTAACACCTATTTACTTATTTTTATGCTGATTTTTAGTATATTTTTCCCGTGAGTTTCAAACTTCTCGCCTATGTCGTTTAAGATATACACGCTCCGTTAGGAATCCTTCAACCCCCACTTTTCAACCCTTTCACCTCATAATATACACCACATTTAAAAACCCTTAGACAAGCGTCTACTTATTTTTAATGATTAGTTGACATGCAGAGTGTCATATCCCCAAATGAAACCACTCGTGAGATATTGTTATTTAATGAAATGTAGGTTTAACCCCCTTAACACCTCTTTAGAACCTGAATATACAAAAATCCTTCCTTAGTGGACATTTTCGACATAAAACGAACATACCTCCAAAATTTCATGTTTCTAACTTCAGTGGTCTGGTCGATGATAAGTGAGTCAGTTATCAGGACACATTCTTTCCTTTTTTCCCCAGAGTTTCAACCCTCCCCATGGGCCCCTTAAATTGGATTTATGAAGATACTTATCTTATTTCTTAAGCTGCTCTTTCCCCCTGAGTTTCAAACTTCTCGCCTATGTCGTTTAAAAGATACACGCTCCGTTAGGAACCCTTCAACCCCCAAGTTTCACCCCTCTCACTTCGTAATATACACCACATCCAAAAATCCTGAGACACGAGTCTGTTGATTTTTAATGATTAGTTTACATGCCGAGTATCACATCCCCATATGAAACCACTCGTGAGATAGCCTATTGTTATTCAATTAAATTCATGTTTAACCCCCTTAACACCTCTTTTGAACGTGAATAATCAAACATTCTTCCTTAGTGGATGTTGTCAACATACGACGAACATACCCCAAAATTTAATGTTTCTAACTTTAATAGTTTTAGCTGGGCGATGATGAGTGAATATCTAAAAATCCTTCCTTAGGGGACGTCATTTTTCAGGACTTCACCCCTCTCCACGGGCCCCTTAAATTAGATTCATAAAGAAACTGTCGAACACCTATTTACTTATTTCTTAAGCTGATTTTTTCCCCCTGAGTTTCGAACTTCCCGCCTATGTCGCTTAAAAGATACACGCTGCGTTAGGAACCCCTCAACGTCCACTTTTCTCCCCTTTCACCTCATAATATACACCACATCGAAAATCCCTTAGACACATGTCTGCTTATTCTTAATGGTTAGTTTATATGCCGAGTATCACATCCCCTAATGAAACCACTTGTGAGATATTCTTATTCAATTAAATGCAGGTTAAACCCTCTTAACACCCCTTTAGAACCTGAATATCCAAAAATCCTTCCATAGTGGACGTTTTTGACACACAAGGAACATATCCCCAAAATTTCATGTTTCTAACTTGAATAGTTTTGTCTGGGTGATGATGAGTGAGTGAGTGAGTCAGTCAGTCAGTCAGTCAGTACAATTTCTTTTAAATAAGAGATGTGCGTTCGTTGCCGTGTTAAAAGCATTATTTGTGGTTTGCATAAAAAAGACGGCGACACGATGCTAGTTGGTAATTTGTGGAGGGCACACAGGCCACTTGTACGTTACGTCGCTATTCAAGTTTGTGTGCATTTGTTTTGCATTCAAAGCCACGTGATATCAGCTGCTTATCAATCGCGTAAACACGTCCACACAGGCCATAGAGTAGAGTGAAGTGGAGTGATACGTGTTGTCATTTGTCAGTTGTTACTGAGTGGACGGACAGTACACGTCGTGATACAATGGGGTAGGCTACTTAAATCCGGAAATGGCAGACGTGCATCTTCTGTATGGACGGGCACAGTGTAACGCAAATGAAGCACGGCGTTTGTATACGGAACGCTTTCCTAATAGACGTTTGCACAGCACCAAGGCGTTCCAAAGAATGCATGCGCGTCTTTGCGAAACAGACTTGTTTAGCAGACGTGTTGCTGGTAATGGACGGCCTAGGAGCACAAGAACACCTGACGCAGAGGAACGAGTTCTCAACCATATTGAGGAAAATAACAGGAGCAGCACCTAGGAAATAGCGGCAATTATGGATGTGAGTCATATGACAGTGTGGAGAATTCTACGAGGAAAGCTCCTTTTCTCCATATCACCTTCGAAAAGTCCAAGGTCTTACTGCAGCTGACATCCCACCCAGAGCAGCATTTTGTACTTGGTTACGACAGGCGTGTTTTCAGGAGCAACAGTTCCTCGCCGCTATTCTGTTTACCGATGAAGCGAAGTTTACCCGAGATGGAGTGCAGAACTTTCCCAATACGGATGTCCTGGCTGATACAAATCCCAGAGAAGTTGTGGAATAATCGGTGACACATTAATTGGTCTTTTCATTTTACCAGGAACATTGACAGGAGCGTCATACTGCGCCTTTGTAACGAATGATTTATCTGATTTGTTGCAAGACGTTCCACTGGATTTAATTCAGCGCATGTGGGTCATGCATGATAGAGCATCGCCTCATTTTGCTCTTACTGCTAGAGCAATTTTACATCAGCGATTCCCAAACAAATGGATATGGCGACAGGGACCTACACCGTGCCTGCTCATTCTCCCGATCTCAACTCATTAGACTCATGGGGTCATTTAACGTGGACGTGCTGAGGCAGCGAATAGAGCAAGGATGTCAGCAGATACGACAGACGCTGGGAATATGGGAGCGTGTGAGACAGTCAATGCTGTGGCGCATAGACGCTTGCATTACAGCTCGTGGCAGGGCCGTATTTCTAAATAGGCTAAGTAGGCTGCGGCATATTTTCAGGGGCGGCAGTTTGGCGATTTATTCAAAATTAAGTACTTCATACGTTAATAATATTTTTCGTATGAATTTAAGAATGCATGGTACATAAAAATATGTTTTAGTCCTTCTACAGTTTTTCCTGCCTTAAAATTCCTGCGAACTAGTATTTCTGCAATACGGTTAAAATCCCTTTCATTAATTTGTATTGAGACAAATACAACAAAAATACTTTCATATGAGGACGTTATTAATGAGTTGGCCATTGAGAATTCTCGTAAGAAAGCTATGTAAATTCGAACATCAAGATTACGTGGGGCGAGTTGTTTTACAGAATTTTGTATATTTTCAACAAATAAACCAGTAATTAACTACATTTTGTGTAATTTCATTTCTCCTTGTAGGACAACTTAATTCAAATTGAACACAATTCTTCAATTACACAAAAGATAGTCATTAGCATTGAAATATAAAAAAATATGTGTAAAATAGTGATCACTGATCTCCAAGAACGAATTAATTAATTAAGTTCGAAATTCATTTCAATTTTTAACGAATCTTTAAAGAAGTAAGCAAAAAAACAAGTAGATAATTAATTTCATTACGGTATATAATTTATTATGTAAGTAATTAAAATAGTAGTTTTATCTAAACTAAATGAACTTCATGTTTTAAAAAAAAGATGAAAACGCCAATGAACTCTATCCTTTTGTTGTATACAACAAATGCATTAAGTAAATATGATGGGGCGGCAAATGGACTTAAGCCTATAGGCGGCATACTCTTATATCCGGCCCTGGCTCGTGATAGCCATTTTGAGCACCTTCTGTAGAGAACAGTAAGTATTAACCTACCGGTACACTTTATCAACACAAGTGACCAACCTGCATAGTGAAGCGGTCTGTGTTACGTACAGCACAAACAATGCTTATAATACAGAAACGAAAGCAAATACACCAAATGTTTACCGGACATGTTTTGCTTGTTGTCAGGTCCTCTATCAAATCCCCGGAGCCTTCCCACATTTTAGTTACACCCTATGTATTTATGCTCCGTGTGTTCCAATCAATCTCAATATAAGTTGTGATGTAAGATAAGGGGGTAGCGCTGCACACCGTGAGAACATGTGTATAAAAAAATTGTGTAATGAAATCAGCCCAAGTACCTGTAGTAATGGTATCTAGAGACGATAAATTAATAGATGTTGACTCGTCCGCTGTCATAGACCCACACAGCCATCCCAAATAGCAACACTACTTATATAGTTGAAATGAAGTCTCTAGGAGACATCTTTCTCACTAAGTCAGGAATGCCAACCCCACGCATTTGGTACTATCTCGCACCGGGTATACAAAGAAACAAAAGAGCGTCGATAATGTAATATACTATTGCGCCAAATCCAACTCGTCAGTCGTACTTTAGCCATGGATTGTGTGACACATGAAATTACTTCATAAATTCTATCTTCTTAATGTTTTACATACAAAATCAAACCTAACCTGGGGCTTACGCCCCAGACCCCCTTCCTTGTGGTACTAGCAGTAATTTTCGGCCAGGCAGTACCTAACCTAGTAGCGGACATAAATTCTATCTTATTAATGTTTTACGTACAAAAACAAACCTAACCTGGGGCTTACGCCCCAGACCCCCTTGCTTGTGGTACTAGCAGTAATTTTCGGCCAGGCAGTACTTTACGTCTTTACGTGTGAAATGGTGAATGGTGAATTTTGTGTGCGACATGTTGGTAACGTAGTCACATGTCCGTCTGTCGAGTGTCCAAGATGGCGTCCGTAGTGAAACGAACACGATACAAATTCTTTATTTTCGTAAAAAAAACATTACTTAGGTGCGGCAGTTGTAGTTGAGATTGTGAAACGACTCCCAACAACTCCGAGAAAGGTATGTAAATCACAAATCCTATATTTTCAATAATATACCTCGTTAAAAGTTACGAAAAGGCATGTTCTCACGGCGTGCAGAATTACATGTTGACAACAATGATGTGACGTCAATATGTTCGCCTCTTTCTACAAGATGGCAACCAGTGCGGATCGTTAAACCACAAGTGTCTCTACACAATACATTACAATTTACCTTCTGAAAACAGCAATCCAAAAAAACTCGTACACATGAGAATACGTAGCAAAGATCCATATGGTCCCATGGCTGATACTCTATGTTGCTAGGTAACTGCCTTCATTGTTCAAATCTGTTGGTTGAGATGTTTGTTACCACCCCACATTGCATGTCTTGGGATATTGCTCTTACGGCGTGACTTTGCTGAATAGTAGACATCACCGAATCCACTCACTGATTACGTCAGGGCTTCAAGACGTCAGATGTACCGTTCACGAGGAAGTACATGACCTATCCGATACATTTATTTATTTATTTATTTAGCGTATGCCTTTTCGTGCCGGGAGTGACCGAGGACATGTTCGGCTCGCCAGAGGCTGTAGCTGCTTCAAGCGGACACCCATAGGGTGACCTACAAGTCCCATTCAATTTCAAGTAGTTCCAACTTTCGCTACCACATATCACTGACACCTAGTAGTGAATGTTGGAACTTTGATAGAGCGTTACAACGAAATTTAAACTCGAAGTTTAGCTTCACAGAAGTGAAGTTGGCGGAAGGATCTTTCTCATGTCATAAATCTATGACATGGGACCGCCGGCTTTACTTCCCCTCCGAAGGAGGGCAAACTGGAGGATTTTAACGCTCTTAAAAACTGACATTTTTGGCCGGATTTGAACCCGCGATCTTGGGCTCACCAGTTCAGCATGCTACCTACTACGCCACCGAAGTCGCTTATCGGATACAGGAAATATACGATGCATTGATATTATTGAGTACAAAGACGTAGAGACTGAGTCTACGCATGGCGGGGATGTTCCACGGTCTTTAATAGTTGAAGACCTTCTTGAATCCAATAACATACATCTTATCTAGATTTGGCAACATGTCACAATTATGCATGCATTGACTACAGACAACACATAGGAACACGGAGGGGGGGGGGGGACACAGCTCAGTGAGAGAACATTCCAATTCAGTCGACCGTCACTGCTCCAAGAGGGAAGTTGATACTACTCGCTGTTACAGAACGGAAGACATCCAGCCAGATAAGTAATAGCTTGCTCTACACAGCACAACCATAGTTGACTTTTACAACCATATAGTCACTCCAAACAGGCAAATTCCGGATTTCTATCACCATTTTAGCATTCCACCTAACATCATATATAGCCTACTGTACTACAACTAGCATACACTGACATGTTGCATTACCAATACTGCAACTAAATAATTGTACATATTGTATATATTTTCACCTGTATTTTCAAACGTACATTTTATAGCCGAAGTGTAATGGATCTGATGATGATCGCTTGATGATCGAAACTGGTCATCCTAGTGTATTTATTAATCTCATGTAATTTATTTCAGGATTAGGGCATAACCCAGCTCTTTTTGGGTACATTCGTGTTGACCGACTGAAAAGCACCAAACTTTTGACGTAGAGAGTACTGCATTCATCATCGACCCGGCAATCAGGTTCGAGTTTCACACCAACCAACCCACTAAAATGGACGAGTGTACGATCCAACCATTCCTTACTACCTTGAAAAATATAAACTCAATAGGATTCAAGTTGCTGGTCTAATGGTTGCTTGGCGGAATGGGTACTATAACATCTCACTTTAAACGCACCATTCAGAGGTTGTATATATCCAACAGCATCATGAGAAATGTAGCCCATGCTGCCATTAAAGGATTTATAGCAATGCTTTGACATGACGTGCAACAACAATAACTTCCCTTGTGAGCTTGTATATCATGTCTAATTAACACAGCAAACTGTATTACCGGCAATAAGTATGGCAGTTATGTTGAATGTACTAAATTTTGCGCGTGTAACCGGTGATTTAGTTGTATTTATTACACCTTGTCCAATGCGGCAGCCCATAATTGAATCGGCCCGAGCTGGAAAGTATTACGTCAGTTTTCACTACTTTTCAGGAGACATGGACAGAACAGAACTTAACAAACACACTATATTAGTCAGCTATGTTGTGAAACAGCTATTCAGGTTATATTTGTGTTAGCGGAATATCTATTTTAATTTAATAACTGTTTTTTAAATCAATTTCGGGAACGTGACTTAATGCATTTCAACTCCGTTGTCAGTTTCGTGCGGCATAAAGCCACCCGGGATAAATATTTGACATTATATTTTATTTTAAAATGGATTTGAAACATAACAAGATGTTCAGTAAAGAACATATAGCCTACTTTCTCCTAAATGTATGAGTATAGTTATAACTCGTTGTTATTATCAAAGAGTATAATAGAACTATAATAGAACTAGTAGCAAACAGTGTGCTGGAATTCCTACGGGAGAACAATCTGCTCGATCCAAATCAGCACGGTTTTCTTCCGGGTCGTTCTTGCACTACTCTATTGACAAAGGTCATTGATGAGTTTCAGTTCTACTTGAATCAGCCAGAAGTGAAACAAGTGGACTGTATTGCACTGGATTGGGCTAAGGTCTTCGATCAAGTGTCTCATGAAAGACTTTTGTTAAAGCTACAGCAGCTTAACATACGGGGTAGCTTACATGCATGGGTGAGGTCATTCCTAGAGGGTCGAACACAGTGCGTGGTGTACGGAGGAGCTCGATCGCAGGCTGCTCAAGTTACTTCTGGAGTGATTCAGGGCTCTGTGATCGGACCTCTTCTCTTCACTATATATGTGCTCGATCTTCCTGGTTGTGTCACCTCATCAATGTCACTATATGCAGATGACACCGTGCTATACAGGGGCATTAAATGTGAAGAAGATTCCCTCTGTCTTAAATCAGATCTGGACAACTTATCGCTGTGGTGTTCTGTGAATAATTTAAATATAAATGTACAAAAATGTAAATACATAAGAATAACCAGGTCACAAAAACCCATTGAGAATGAATACAAAATTATGAACAGTGTCATCCCACAGTGCACAAACTTAAAGCTATTAGGGGTAACAATCTCCGACACCCTGAATTGGAACATTCAAAGTGAAGTGGCAAGATGTAAGGCCACCAAAGTTCTGGGTTTCTTGTACAGAAACATGAGAGGTTGTAAACCTAGAGCCTTCAGGATGGCTTACACATGCATGGTCCGTCCAATATTAACGTACGGCTTACCTGCTTGGCATCCCACTACAGCGGAAAACATAAACAAGCTCCAGCGTGTACAGCGCCGCGCAGAGAGGCTAATAGATCGTTATTCCCCTTCCCCTTTGTCAAAATTTCCATCTATAGAGGCAACAGCCAAACAAATTGATCTAATTTTTCTTAAAAAATCCCTTACAAGTTCCATTAATATTGACCCTTTTTGCCGACTGTCATTGGCATATCGCTCAGTTCGGAGAGGACGAGGTGTAACCCTCGTTCCGCCCTTCGCACGTAGCAATGCTTACCTGACAGGTTTCTACGGCCGCTCTGCGCGGTTATGGAACGCGCTGCCAGGGGATGCCAAGATCTTGCCTCTTCGGAAATTCAAGCCGTACGTAAAAAGGTACATTGTATAAATAAACGTATGTATGAGTGATTGATTGTCTCGCTGAATGAATGAATGAATATCTGAATGGAATGAATGAATGTATCGAGTGATTGAGGTTATGAAAGTGCGTGCGTGAGAGAGTGAGTGAACAGGAAAATGTACTATGTCAATATTCTAAATGTGTAAATACTGCAAATATCTTTGTAAAACTTGTAAATATTGTTAAAACAAATGTAGATGTAAGCTGTGCCTGTGGAGCATGAACTATGTATGTGGGGCTTGCCCTTTTTCACTAGGCCTTCCATACTTCGTGTACGATTTATGGTAAATAAATAATAATAATAATAATAACTATTCTTTGTTGAAGACCTTAGAAACGATTTACCTCTACCAAACGCCACAACCTAGATAAAAACTGCTACCATCATTGAAGAAAGAAAGATAAGAAGTATCTAAAGAATGTTATGGATCTGGAGACATAATCGACCGGACTGGCGGCGTGGCTCAGCGGTAACGTTCTCGCTTGCTGGACCGTATGTTTCAGGTTCGTATCCTGGCGCAGTCAGCTGGCATTTGAGGGTGCACAAATGCGAGGGAGCCGTGTTAGTAGATTTACTGGCACGTTAAAGATCCCCTTCGGGACAAAATTCTGGCACCCCGGCGTCTCTAAAAGCAACAGTAGTTAAAAGGGACGTAAAACCAATAACATTATTATTATTATTATTATTATTATTATTATTATTATTATTATTATTATTATTATTATTATTACATAATCGGCCTGACGCGGGCAACATCCAACTTTGAGTTGAGGCATGTCTTTACACGTCTGGCTGCGTATGACTTTCACAACCCTAATTGAATTAACAAATCTTTCCATGACCCTACAGAGACGTGTGTATACCAACTATGTGGATATTTTCGATTGCTATTTGGCTGAAATAGAAGTATTAATTAATATCCTGAACTAGCACCAACGGTAGAGTTCAGATACTATGTGAAATCATTTTGTTCTTTACTTCAATTAACATTTTCAAATAACGCACAATAGGCTGTTACAAACCCTTTAAAATAGAAAGTAAAAATGTATCGTAGTATCATCTTGTCATTCTTCAAATTCGATGCGCATAGAATGCAAATGGTATAGTAATCAATGGAGCCCCACGTAGACTAGTCGTGATATCTAGTGGTGAAATATCTAACAATATAATCCTAACAGAGCGAGTGCATTCTAGCGGCCAGAAGAAGAAACTTTTCAATAAAATCTGGTCGGCGTGCAGTTACCTTTTTGGCAGCTAGATGTCTCGAGTAAATCTGCTGGCGAATTATGTTTTAATTAAATATATATTTTACACCATAATATGCACAATATAACGCTTAATTTTAAAACATCTGAGTCATTACAAAACAATAAACATATAACATTTCAAGCAAAAAAACTAGCTCTGATCGGGTTTGAACCATAGGCATTTGAGCGATAGGCTAACGCTCTACCACTGAGCTAATTGTGTCAACGAATATCGTTCTATATAAAATGACTTACATAGAACTTGTTAGCAAATAGTGATTTATACTAAACGATTTCATCACTGGAGTATATTATTTATATATAAAGCATTTCATACAAAGTTTATTTATTTTATATCAGTACGCTATATTGCATGCAATACTCAAATTAGTGAAATATAAGTCAGGCACAAGATATCCGCTGCCATCTTGTCTTATTACTAAATCAGCTCAGCTTTTTAAAATCACGTCTGCACTATAGTATTACAAAATAAACTTTTAATTTCGAACGTGCCTCTTCCTTTAGAACAGTTAAAACGATTCTCGGCTCGATAATCGGAACTGGTGGGTCCCATGATATGGATTATAAAGTTTGCATAATTCGCACGGCCGCCATCCTGAAATGGTATGGCGGACGACCTTGTAGTTTGGTCACAAGACGCATCCTATACGAAGGTATGTTGTTACCAAATTTGGTAGAGATCGGATGATTTGGTTAGTCGTTATTTGATTTTACGTTTTGAACGTTTGAGTGGCCGCCATTCAGTTTTAGTAAAGATGGCGGCGATATAAAACATGACACTGAGGTGTCCTTTGCTAGTGCTACCTTTGTACCAAATTTCGTTCAATTCGCATTCACCGTGTTCGAATTGATAGGGGGGACAGACATTCAGAGTACACACACTCACACACACACAGACACACAGACACACACACACACACAGACTCACACTCACACATACACACACACAGACAGACACACTTTTTTTCGCCCTGTGTTGATCTCATAAGTCTACTTTCATTTTTTGCAAAAATCGAAAGTAGGCTAAAAACACCTAAACCCTGTACAAATGTAATTTAGAATAGCACTGTAACACACTGGAATCTTGCAGTACGGAATACGGCACTGAAAGGCAGCAAGTCATTGACGTATTGCTTTTCTCCTCTAATCGCACTATATGTAACAGTGGTTTCTGGCTTAGAGAGAAGGCTGACTTAATTCTTTCTTATGCCGTTTGAAGGCCCTAGGCTCAATACTTCAGTGTACTAAATGTTTAAACAAGATGTTCAGTAAAGAACATATAGCCTACTTTCACCTAAATGCATGGTTATTGTTATAACTCTTTGTCCTTTTCAAGGAGTATAATTGAATGTTGGTTGTAGTAGCTTGTTGACATACAACGTGCTATACAGCTAATAAACATGAATATGAGGTGCCCTTTTCTAGTGCTACCTCTGTACCACATTTCGTTCAATTAGGTTTCACCTTGTTTGAATAGACAGGGGAATCGATTTTCACACATACATGGCCATCATCCACAAAGTATTGGGCTGATGACCTTGTAGTTTGTTCAAAATATTCTTCATACATAGGGGTATAATATTGCAAAATTTGGTAGAGATCAGATGATTAGGTTGGTCGTAATTTGATTGAAGCTTTTAACATTTGGGTGGCTGCCATTACGTTTTTGTCAAGATGGCGGCGATATAAAACATGACACAGGAGTGCCCTTTGCTAGTGCTACCTCTGTACCAAATTTCGTTCAATTCGGTTTCACCGTGTTTGAATTGATAGGTGGAATCGACTTGCACACATACATGGCCGCCATCTGCAAACTATTGGGCTGATGACCTTATAGTTTAGTCAAAAGACGCTCGCCATGTAAATATATGTTGTTGCAATATTTGGTCGAGATCGGATGTTCACGTTACTCGTAATTTGATTTAAGCATTGAACGTTTGAGTGGCCGCCATTACGTTTCCGTCAAGATGGCGGTGATATAAAACATGACACTGAGGTGCCCTTTGCTAGTTCTACCTCTGTACCAATTTTCGTTCAATTCTGTTTCACCGTGTTCGAATTGATAGGGGGGGGGCAGACATTTGGAGTACACACACACACTCACACACACACGCACACAGACAGACACACATTTTTTGGCCCTGTGTAGATCTCATAAGCCTACTTTCATTTTTTGCAAAAATCGAAAGTAGGCTAAAAATAGCTATTTTTGACTGCTTTTCAGCTCTGGTCGATTAAATTTATTGTGGAAAGTCTCTAAATAAAATATGTTCCTATTGGGTTGTTGTGGGGAGTGATCTTATAGAGGGTAGGACCGTTCCTCGCGTTATTGACTACATATAAGCTGGAAAACAGCAGCGTTTGACCCTTGAAAGGGACAAGTCAGGAACAAGACAGGATTTACCGAGCAGCTTACGGGATTTACGATCTCGTAGCGGCTCGGACAAAAAAACTTAGTCTATAATGCATAACTAATTTACAATTAATACGTGTCGAAGTAACTTTGGCATTGCGTGTTATATACCCAGGCAGGGCCGTATTTCTAAATAGGCTAAGTAGGCTGCAGCCTAGAGCGGCAAATTTTCGGGGGCGGCAGTTTGGTGATTTATTCTAAAGTTAAAATGAAGTATTTCTGACGTTATTTCCGTACGAATTTCAGAATACGTGTTACTTAAAAATATGTTTTAGTCCTTCTACATAGACTACTTTTTCCAAGAACAAATTAATTAATTAATTAATTAAGTTCGAAACCCATTTCATTTTTCAACGAATCTTCAAAGAAATAAGTACCGGTACCAAAAAAACAAGTAGATAACTAATTTCATTATATAATTTATTATGTAAACCATTAAAATTGTAGTTTTATCTAAAGTAAATGAACTATATGTTTAAATAAAAAGATGAAAACCCCAATGAAATCCATTCTTTTGTTGTATAAAACAAATGTATTAATACAATATGAACTATAGAGGGGGCGGCAAATGGACTTTAGTCTATAGGCGGCATACTCTTAAATCCGGCCCTGTGCCCAGGCCAACAAAAGAAATTTCACACATCAAGAAGGAATTATGGGAAATGCGTAGGCCTATACCGGCTAAGGATGACTGTAACAAATTTATTGGAAAATCAAGCCTAAAGAAGAGTTGTATTGCGGAACATCGACCATGCATTCATTGAACCTTAATATACTGCTGTTCAGGGGCGTGGTGGCTCAGCGGTCTAGCTGTATGCCTCTCACCAAGGCGGTCCGGGTTCGATTCCCGGTCAATGCATGTGAGATTTTCGAAGTGAAATGGCATGTCCTGTGGTTCGGATTCCACGTAAAAAGGAGGTCCCGTGGCTCATAATCACAAGATTCACGGTCACGTAAAACTACAATCTTCCTTCCTTCCTTATACTGCTGTTCAGCACTTAAGGACGAACTGTTGCAGGTGGTGTCATTGCAAGTAACAAAGCTCGTTGAACCTCAAACCACACATGGGAAGACCTGCTACTGTATGGTACGGAAGGCAACTGAAAGGAATATTCGATGTGACGAACAGAAATGCCACTTTTATACAGAAACAACAGGTCACACGTAAGTCCCTGCGACTCTTGGTCACAAAAGAAGGGTGTGTGATCACCACGGACCGCGATCCATGCTCTGCAACGTGTTCCCATAATGGCTACAAGATTGGTTTATGGTTTGTGGTTTCATCTATCCGGTGTTAATTGTGATGGCTGTATTAGTGTGTGTTATCTGTAATTAGGCAAGGACCTCAGACGATCAATTTCGAGTAGTTACTACTTTTGCAACCAAATGTTGCCGTCAACGACACCTAGTCGCGAACTTGACTACCAGATGCCACCGCAACCAGCACATGGCGGCGAACGTTGGAACTGATAGAGCGTTAGTCGAAAATAAACTTAAAATTTAGCTTCATACAATTGTATAAGGTGTGTTCAAAAAGTAACAAGCCGGAGGCTGGAATGCGCAAACCGGTGACGACATCGGCTAATCGTGGCGTGTGTAACGAGGTGTGGTTTCTACCAGAGCGTGGAAGGTCACAGCCCGTCGCTAGAGGGCACGCGTGCACGTCACGTGACAATACAAAGCGAGCAGCAGCATGCATCAATCGTCCAACCAAGACCAAGACAGTAGACCATTCGATATGCTTCCTGGTGTGGTTGAAGACTGTGCGGCACCCATTGGGCACACACTTTCCGCAAGTTCAGTCGTTCCTTCATGATGGTGTGCACACATCCGGCGCTCAATCCGAACACGGTAGCTATGGCGTTCACTGTCACTCGGCGGTCCTGGGTAATGAGTGCATCAACCAGCTGGACGTTGTCATCGGTAATGTAGGGGGGTGCCCCAGACCAGGCATCATCGGCTAACGACACCCGTCCTTCCCTGCAGCGCTTGTGCCACGCCTTGACCTTTGCAAGGGACATGCAGTGTTCGCCGTACACTTGTGACATTCGGCGATGGATGCCCGTTCCCCCTACTCCTTTCGCTGTCAGAAACTGAACAACACCTCTTTGCTCTTCGTTTGACGCCTCCATGTCACTGTTTGCTATGTGACAGGCAGCGTTGGACGATTGATGCATGCTGCTGCTCGCTTTGTATCGTTACGTGACGTGCACGCGTGCCCCCTGGCGACGGGCTGTGACCGTCCACGCTCATGTCGGAACCACACCTCGTTACACACGCCACGATTAGCCGATGTCGTCACCAGTTTGCGCATTACAGCCTCTGGCTCATTACTTTTTGAACGCACCTTATAGTTAGGGGAATGTTCTTTTACATGCCATAAATCTATGACATGGACCCGCTGGCTTTACCTCCCTCCAAAGTAGTTAAGAGGGACTTAAAACCAATATCATTATTATTATTATTACCTCCGAAGGAAGGCATACTAAGGGATTTTTAACGTTCTTAAAATATCCGATGAATTCGGCCGGGTTTGTTCCCACGATCTTGGGCATAGAAGCTCGGCATGCTACTACTACGCCACCGAAGCCGCTCTTCTGCTGCTGTTACAAGTGAGATACTTAGAAGAAAAAAGGGAAGCTTGTTTTAATTTACGTGACCGTTAATCTTGCAATCATGAGCTTGCCTCACTTCTGTTCATCTTATATATAAAAGTGAAAGTCTGTTTGTATGTATGTGGGTGGGTGGGTTGGTTCCGTATACAAATCTACACCGTTTCACCAATCTCACCCAAATTTTGCCTTCGCATAGTTTAGGACCCAGAAGGAACCGCTGGCTACATGAATTTTCGATAGTCTTTCTCATTCTTCTGATTTCTGCCCATTTGCACTCAAGCACAGGCTAATCAAATCATAAAATAAAATATACTCGTGAAGGAATGGCAAGGCAGATAGTTTCCATGGCAACATAGCTCAAGTCGAGACACGGCCGACTGGATTCGAGTTGCGCTCTGCACTACCGGTATAGAAAGTGAGGATCTTTACTTGAAATCCCGTTAGTTACTCACCTGCTCACACAGCACTGTCAACTGAGTATAGCATAACAAAGACTTGACACTATCTACTAGATATTTGTCAAATACCACTCACTCACTCACTCATACATTCATCACGAAATCTCAGAAACCACTCAACGGATTGGAATGAAATTTGGTATGCAGCTTCCTCAAGGGCCGCAAACGCCCACTAAGAAAGGATTTTTGGATATTCAGGTTCTAAAGGGCTGTTAAGGGGGGTAGACCTGCATTTCATTGAATAGCAATATCTCCCGATTGGTTTCATTGAGGGATGTGATACTCGGCATATAAACTCATCATTAGAAACAAGAAGTTCCGTGAAGAACTATACAGCCTACTTTTCATGCCAATGATTATTCTACAGTATATGAACCTATCTAGAATAATGACGAAATTAAGTTGGTAATGTCGAAATATCTAATTAGTTCAAAATATACCTGGTATAATGTAGCCTAATAGAGCACTAAAATTGGCAGCCCTGGTGACTGAATATATTCTTAGTTCCATCTCTTGAGGTACAGAATACAAAATTTGGTTGAAGTCCAATGGACGTTACATGCAGTTTGACACTGTATCTATCAGCACGCGTAAAATCATGTTGCCAACAATACCATGCGTGTGCTGGTCAGAAATAATCTGAAATATTATTATATCTTGTGCCAATTTTGGATGAAATCCAGTTGTTAGTATAGAAGTTACATGTATTTTAAAATTGGACATATCAGCAGGCATAGAATCATGTTGGCAGCACTGCCTTGTATTAATTACTCCAAATTAATCTAGAATGTCAGGTGCTATACGTGTGCAACGTATAGAGCTGATGGCTTGCATACTTTCTGATATATTGATATTAGGGTAAAAAATATAGACAGCATTTATTAACAGTTGGCAGTCCTGATTGCTCTTAACAATACTTATAGTCATATCTGTTATGGTACACATAGCACATACGAAATTTGGTTGAAATCCAACTGATAGTATAGAAGTTACATGTATTTAAAAATTGGTACTATCAGCAGTCTTATAATCATGTTGGTTATTTATTTATTCGAGTCAAAAGCATTACAACATACACAGAGGGATGATACACAATATTAAAAAGAAATAATACATACAACAATGTCTCGAATTAGATTGTCTTTGCCCAGAAACGGGCCACTGTCACACCCTTTTCATGACCTTCCATTAACTCCTGCGTTGTGCAAGAGCACGGGCACAGTTCACAGGAACACAGGTGTATCATGGTCTGTCTCTCCCTCCCCACACTCACAGAGTTCTGATTCCTGTAGGTATCCCCATTTGTGGAGATTAACTTTGCATCTCCCAACACCAGTCCGAAGTCTGTTGAGTGACCGCCAAGTTTCCCAGTTGTTGTTGTGGCCTGCTGAAAGCCTTTCCTTGGCCTTCATCCAATCTGGTGGTATGGTAGATTGCCATAGCTGTATCCTGGCTACTTCGGGTTTTGTAGTAGGCATCGATGTAGTTTGCAGGAAGCTTTTCCTTGATTTTAACCGCCTTCTTGGAGGCTGGTGACCAAAAAGAGGGTGAGCATGGTCCTCTGCGGACTTTTTTCGTTCCGTTTGTGCTATGACCTCACGGCGTACCTCAGGAGGGGCTATTCCTGCCAGGGAATGTAGTTTGTGGACAGGTGTAGGTTTCAGGCAACCAGTAATTATTCTGCAGGACTCGTTGAGGGCAACATCAACCTGTTTTACATGAGCTGAGTGATACCATACAGGGCTAGCATACTCAGCAGCTGAATAACACAGAGCTAATGCAGACATACGTAGTGTTTCAGCATGGGCGCCCCAGTCGGCCCCTATCAACTTACGAAGTATGTTATTTCGTGTAGATACTTTTTGTTTAACATTCATACAATGTTTCTTGTAAGATAGGGTGCGATCTAAAGTTACCCCTAGGTATTTTGGGGTAAAACAATGTTCCAGGTGAGCTCCTCCCCAGCTAATATTGAGTTTCCTTGCTGCTTCCCTGTTTCTGAGGTGGAAAGCACAAACCTGTGTCTTGGATGGATTAGGTTTGAGTTGATTTATCTTGTAGTAAAGTGAAAGGTCCTCCAGTGCATCAGAGAGAATCTGCTCCACTTCTTCAAACTTTTCACTTTGTGCTGTCAGACAGAGGTCATCTGCATAGATAAATCTCTTGGTATGCAGAGATGTAGGCTGATCATTAGTGTACACATTAAACAGAAAAGGTGATAGAACACTGCCCTGTGGTAGACCATTTCGTTGGGTTTTCCAGCGACTGCGGGTTCCTTGGAACTCGACAAAAAACCTTCTGTTTTGTAGAAGACAAGCAACAATTTCTGTGAGTCCAAAATCTTTGGTAATCTGGTACAGTTTACCAAGCAGGATTTGATGTTGAATAGTATCGTAGGCAGCCGTTAGATCCACCAAAACTGCACCAGTTATCTTCCTGTTCTCCAAACCATCTACGATGTGCTGTGTTAGGCACAATATCTGTGAAGTACAGCTCTTTCCTGGTCTGAAGCCTGCTTGTTCTGGGATCAGAAGTGGATCAAGTTTTGGAGATAGTCTGTTAAGGAGCATTCTCTCAAACACTTTGTATAAATGGCATAACACCGAAACTGGTCTGTAGTTCTTAGGATCAGATGGATCTTTGCCAGGCTTCAGGATGGCTATGATTTTTGCTTTCCGCCATATTTTTGGAATTTGTTTGCGGCAAATGATGATGTTGAAAAGTTGTAGAAGCCACTCCTTTGTGTTTTTACCAAAATTTTTTATTTGCTCTATGCGGATGTCATCAAGACCAGCAGCCTTACCATTCTTGCACATTTGTATGGCCATCTCCAGTTCTTTTAAGCTGAAGACACACGAAAAGTCACTTATTTCATTGTCGTAGTCTCTTTGGATTTTGGTTTTCTTCATGTGCTCCTCGACTTTGCCGTTCAACACTAGCTGATGGGCTATTTGGTTGGGAGATATGTTAGAATGCAATTTTCTGTTGGATGGTTCATTATTTAATCTCTTCATTAGGCTCCAAGCTTTTTGACTGTTTTGTGACATGTTGATGTTAGATACTGTTTGAGCCCATTTGTTCCGCTTTCTTTCTGCCAGAGCAGTATTGAGTTGACGACCTAGGTGAATTGTTTCGTTTCCAAATGGATTCATATTGAAGGAACAAATGTACTCTGAGTATAAGTCTTTAATCTCTGGGGTAAGACCTGCAATGTATACTGTTCTGCAACCCCGTGGAATGCACTGACGGGAGCATTTCGGGACAGTAGCCACAAACTGTTCATAATTCTCTGGAGATGCATCCAGCTCAAGAACAGATTCATCAAGTAATGCCGTAAATTTGTTCCACTTAGCTTTCTGGAAGTTATATCTTCTTCGAAATGGCAAGCACTGAGGGCGAACTGCAGCGAAAACTTGGCACACAATAGGTCTATGTTGTGTATTTGGGATTGGGTTTGCTACGGTCTTTACGCACTGCCCAGCAATGGTTTCGCTTGAAAAAATTAAATCGGGGTTGTAGCCACGTTTCCATCTTCCACTGTTGAATGACGGAGGCAACTTCGGGTCGTGTACAAGGCACAGCTCATTTGATTCAGCCCTATTTATTACAGCTTCACCATTTTCGTCATCATGAAGGTAACCCCATAAATTACTATGACTATTAAAATCTCCAATTACAAAGTGAGTGTCTTTGTTGTCCATATTTTTAGTCTTCTTAAAGGAGAACGGAGAATTGGGTGGTTTATATATTGAAGATATTGTGCAACTTGATAGCTCCACTGTTAGTATCTCTATATTATCTTCATCAGAACAGTCAGTGGACAATACTGTGATACCTGATCTAATAAAGATGGCACTCCCATATTGCTTGTGAGATCTTTCAGCGACTAGTATCATTCCTGGAATTGCTGGTAGTCTCTGCTGGTTACTTCTGTGGGTTTCCTGGATACAGAGTACATCACACTGATGTTCGTGACAGAGAGCAGATAGGAGATCTGCCTTGCTGTAGGAGATTCCTTCGATGTTAATCGAGACAATAGTTAGCTTTGGTCCTGAAAAGGACCTATTCATTATATCATTTACCATCGTAACACAAATGAATTGAAATGCTTTTGGAATGCTGACGTTCAGTTCAGTACTAGAAATTCTATTCCAGTACCTATGCAGGGACACCACTTGCAGGAATCAGCTTCATCCCCATCATGTTGGTAGAACTGACGTATATAAGTTACTCCAAATTAATCTAAAATGTTAGAATATACGTGTGCATAGTTTAAAGCTGCTGGCTTGCATACTTTCTGATGTATTGGTATTTTGATTTAAAAAAATAGAGAGAGCAATTATTAACAGTTGGCAGCCCTGGTGGCTCTTAAGAATACGCTCAGTCATATCTCTTTAAGTACAGATATTACATACAAAATTTCGTTGAAATCCAATTGATAGTGTAGAAGTTATATGCATTTAAACATTGGACCTATCAGAAGGCTTAAAATTATTTTGATAACACTGTCATGGTTGGCCTCCTGGAAATTAAACTGAAATAGTATTATCTACATGTGTGCCAATTTTGGAATAGCTCCCATGCATACCTTGCAAGATATCCAACATGGAACTCAAATTTCTAGTGCGTTTTTTCAGCAGTTGGTAGCACTGACATCATTTTCAAATATGGACATGAGATATTCCGGTGCACATCTTTACTCATACTAAATTTGGTTTTTATTGCTGCAGCCGTTTAGGAGTTGATAGGGGGGGGGGACACACACACAGCCAGCCAGACAGACAGAAGGACAGACAGACAGACAGACATTTTCCCGGATCGATCTCATAAGTCTACTTTTTCCTCATTTTTGCAAAATGTGAAAAGTAGGCTAATAAAAGACATGTGTCTGAGGGTTTTTTGATGTGGTGTGTATTATGAGGTGAAAGGGGTGATAAGTGGGGGTTGAAAGATTCCTAACGGAGCCTGTATCTCTTAAACGACATAGGCGAGGAGTTTGAAACTCAGCGGGAAAAAAATCAGCACAAAAAATAAGTAAATAGGTGTTGGACCGTTTTTTTTTTCATAAATCCAATTTAAGGGGCCCCATGGGTAGGGGTGAAATTCTGGGTAAAAAAAAACAGGAAAAAAAGTGCGTAACCGATTGACACACTCGCTCTTCAAACTCAGAGGAAAAAACTGCTTAAAAATAAGTATATATGTGTTCGACAGTTTTTTTGATAGATCAAATTTAAGGGGTTCATAGGGAGGGGTGAAATTCTGAAGAAAAAAATTGAAAGAAAATGTCCTGACTCACTCACTCACTCATCATCGCCCAGCCAAAAATATTGAAGTTGGAAACATGTCATTTTCGGGATATGTTCGTTGTATGTCAAAATCATACACTAAGGGAGGATTTTTGAATATTCAGGTTCTAAAGGGGTCTTAAGGGGGTTAAACCTGCATTTCATTCAATAACAATATCTCACGAGTGGTTTCATTTGTGGATGTGATACACGGCATATAAACTAATCATTAAAAAATAAGCAGAAATGTGTCTAAGGGTTTTTCGATGTAGTGTATTATTATGAGGTGAAAGGGGTGAAAATTGGGGATTGAAGGATTCCTAACGAAGCGTGTAGGCCTATCTCCTAAACGAAATAGGCGAGAAATTTGAAACTCAGCGAAAAAAAATCAGCTTAAAAAATAAGTAAATCAGTGTTCCACCATTTTTGTTTTCATAAATTAATTTAAGGAGCCAATGGGGTGGGGTGAAATTCTGGGGGGAAAAAAAGGAGAGAATGTGTCCTAACTGACTGACTCACTCACTCATCAAACTCAGGGGGAAAAGACAGCTTAAAAAATAAGTTAATAGGTGTTCAAGCGTTTCTTCATCAATCCAATTTAAGGGGCCCATGGGGAGGGGTGAGATTCTGGTAAAAATAATTGAAAGAAAATGTCCTGTCTGACTCACTCACTCATCACGCCCAGCGAAAACTATTAAAGTTAGAAACATGAAATTTTGGGAATATGTTCGCTGTATGTCGAAAACGTCAACTAATGAATGATTTTTGTTATTCGGGCTTTAAAGAGGTGTCAAGGGGGTAAATGTGCATTTCATTGAATAACGATATCTCATGAGTTGTTTCTTTGGGGATGTGATATTTGGTATATAAGCTAATCATTAAAATAATCAGACATATGTCTAAGGGTTTATCGATGTGGTGTATATTATGAGGTGAAAGGGGTGAAAATTGGGGGTTGAGGGATTTTTAACGGAGCGTGTATCTCTTAAACGACATAGGCGAGAAGTTTGAAATTGGGCGGTAAAAATCAGCTTAAAATATAAGTAAATAGGTGTTCGACCATTTTTTCATCAATCCAATTTAATGGGCCCTTGGAGAAGGGTGAAATTCTGGGGGAAGAAAACAGGAAAGAAAGTGTCCTAACTCATTCACTCATCAAACTCAGGGGGGAAGAACAGCTCAAAAATAAGTAAATAGGTGTTCGACCGTTTTTTTCATAAATCCAATTTAAGGGGTTCATGAGAGGGGTGAAATTCTGAAAAATAATTGAAAGAAAATGTCCTGACTTACTCACTCCCAGCCAAAATTATTGAAGTTAGAAACATGACATTAAGGGGCTATGTTCGTTGTATGTCGAAAACGTCCACTAAGGAAGGAATTTTGGATATTCAGGTTCTAAAGGGGTGTTAAAGGGGTAGACTTGCATTTAATTGAATAACAATATAACCCGATTGGTTTCCTTTGGGATGGGATACTAGGTATATAAACTCTTCATTAAGAAAAGAAGCTTTTAGTTTAACGTGACTGTTAATCTCGCGATCATGAGCCACGTGACCTCCTTTTTACGTGGAATCAGAACCACAGGACATGGCATTTCACTTCGAAAATCTCACATGCATTCATCATTAAGAATAAGAAGACACATGTCTGAGGGTTTTTCGATGTGGTGTATATTATGAGGTGTTTGTGTGAAAAGTGAGTGTTGAAGGATTCTTAACGGAGCAAGTATCTCTTAAAAGACAGAGGCAAAAAGCAAGAATCTCAGGGAGAAAAATCAGATTGATAAAGTAGTAAATAGGTGTTCGATCGTTTTTTCATAAATCCAATCTAAGGGGCTCATGGGGAGGGATGAAATTCTGGGGACAGAAGTCCACTAAGGAAGGATTTTTGGATATTCACTCATCATCCCCCAGCAAACCTATTGCAGTTAGAAACTTTAAATTTTGGGGATATGTTCATTGTATGTCGAAAAAGTCCATTAAGGATGGATTTTTGGATATTCATGTTCTGAAGGGGTGTTAAGGGGGTTAAACTTGCATTTCATTGAATAACAATATCTCACGAGTTGTTTCATTTGGGGATGTGATATTCGGCATATAAACTAATCATAAATAAGCAGACATATGTCTGAGGGTTTTTCGATGTGGTGTAAATTATGAGGTGAAAGGGGAGAAAATTGGGGGTTGAAGGATTCTTAACGGAGCGTGTACTGTATCTCTTATTCAACATGGGCGATAAGTTTGAAATTCAGCGGAAAAAGCAGCTTAAAAATAAGTAAATAGGTGTTCGACCATTTCTTCATAAATCCAATTTAAGGGGCCCATGGGGAGGAGTGAAATTCGGGGGGGGGGGAACAGGAAAGAAAGTGTCCTAACTGATTGACTCACTTACTCACTCATCAAACTCAGGGGGAAAACAGCTTTAAATAAGTAAATAGGTGTTCGACTGTTTTTTTTTTCATAAATCAAATTTAAGGGTTTCATGGGGAGGGGTGAAATTCTCAAAAATAAATGAAAGAAAATGTCCTGACTGACTCACTCACTCATCATCGCCCAGCCAAAATTATTGAAGTTAGAAACATGAAATTTTGGGGATAAGTTCGTTGTATGTCAAAAACGTCCACTGAGGAAAGAGTTTTGGATATTCAGGTTCTAAAGAGGTGTTAAGGGGGTAAACGTGCATTTCATTGAATAACAATACCTCATGAGTGGTTTCATTTGGGGATGTGATACTTGGCATATATACCAATCATTAAAAATAAGCTGACACATGTCTAATGTTTTTTCGATGTGGTGTATATTATGAGGTGAAAGGGATGAAAAGTGGGGGTTGGAAGATTCCTAACGATTCCTCTTAAACGACATAAACGAGGAGTTTGATTTTCTCCGAGTTTCAATCAGCTTAAAAATAAATAAATGAATAAATAATTAAAATAAGTAGGTGTTCGACCGTTTTTTTCTTTCATAAATCCAATTTAAGGGGACTATGGGGAGGGGTGAAATTCTGGAAGAAAAACGTCCTCTAAGGAAGAATTTTTGGATGTTCACTCTCATCGACCAATCAAAACTATTAAAGTTAGAAGAAGGGGATATGTTTGTTGTGTGTCGAAAAAGTCTACTAAGGAGGGATTTTTGGATATTCAGGTTCTAAAGGGGTGTTAACGGGGTTAAACCTTTATGTCATTGAATAACAATATGACACGACTATGACGCGAGCGAAGCGAGGCTAAAACTGAGATGGTGTGTGTCTGTGTATTGCTCAATCACGCAAGAACCACTGGTCCGACTTACATGAATTTTACATGGAAGTAGCTGATTTACCTGGTTAACATATAGGCTACTTTTGATTTCAATACTTTGCACTATTTAAAGATGGCGACCATTTTAATGACGTCACTACACCCTTTGGTTACAAACTTTCATATTTCCATTTCAAATAAAAAGTGAACGCTAAGAAATAGCACTTTTGATGGCATATACGAGGTTTAAAATTACATTTTCTATCCGAAAGGTATCACCAACGGTTAGCGACTAAAACCTAAATTTGTGCTTTAAAACACGGTCAACGCCGAAGGGTGTAGTTGGACAAAATGTTCCATCCTTAATCTCCCTCTGCGCAGCACCTTGCCTATCCCCTGTTTTAACTGCCACTTTCACATTTTAATTTATTTATGACGCGTAGCGAGGCACGGGTACTTCAGCTAGTTTTGTATATTGCTGAAATGCCGATGACGAGGTCCAGAAAATTTGGTTACGCGGATGACTGGGCAATAGCTACGAGGAACTCCACCTCTGAAGCCACTGAAGATATTCTCACTGAAGATCTCTCTAAACATAGAAATTTCTTCTGTAAATGGAGACTCCAGCCTAGTTTGACCAAAACAGAAGTTTCCTCTTTTCATCGTGAGACACTAAGAGTTATCAATGCTCATTTTGGGAATACACTGTTAAAGTGCAACAGGTATCCAAAGTACTTGGGAGTTATTCTAGATAGAACACTCTCCTTCAAGCATCATCTGACAAGCAATGCTGCCAAACTAAACACTCGGTATAACATCTTCCGCAAGCTTTGTGGCACAACTTGGGGATCAAATGCCACTACCCTTCGGTGTTCGGCTATTGGACTAGTATTTTCTGCTGCTGAGTATTTTGCCCCTGTTTGGTTAAACAGCCCAGCTGTAAAGAAAATTGATGTGCAACTCAATAATACCATGAGAATAATCTCAGGCACTATAAAGTCAACTCCAACTGAAAGGCTTCCAGTGCTCAGTCACATTGCTCCTCCACGAATTCGCGGACATCATGCTTAGGTAAGGGAATATCATAGGCTATCAATAAGCAACAGTTGCCTATTCACTCTGATATTGCTGATCTACAGCTTAGGAGGCTCAAATCGGGGAGCCCACCATTTTATTTTATTTTTTTATATACCAAGGGCCCGTCAGCTAAGCTCCGGATGTACTGCAGCCTTGAGGCTTATTGTACTGCCCTGTGTACTCAGCACCAGTCCATTATCCCTGTGTCTTTAATAAGACAATACAGTCCCATGGTGGACTCTGTTTTTTTTTTTTTGGTTCAATTGTCGATCTCCCAAAAAGATTGAATCTTCTGCGATCTAGAGCTTCGCAAGAGCAGATTATGTGATGGGCTGTCTCCGTTTCCTTCCCGCAAAGTCTGCAGTTCTGCAGTCTAGGTTTCCTTTGATTATGCCCATTTTGTTTAGGTGCTTTTTCGCGGGAGCATGGCCCGTGACAAGAACCACTATGTAGCTCTTACCTGAATTTTTTTTACATCTGAGTAATTTTCCAGCTATTTTCTTACATGGTTCGTTGATGAAAATTTTCCCATGTTTAATGCCAAGGTTAGTTTTCCTTCTATCTCTACGTTCCTTTTTGATCCAGTCTTTAATAGTTTCTCTTATGGAGCAGAGCCCACCATTATATACAGCTCAGAAACTAGTGGTTGCAAACTATGATGTCATGAATCAATGGACTTCGGACTGGAACTCAACTTGTTCTGCAGAGCTCCGTGATATGCCATTCATTGCTGTGAGGAACCTGGATTCAATCTACCCAGAAGGACATGGACTAGACTGAACAGAATACGGACTGGCCATGGTGTTTGTGCTGATGCGATGTTCAAATGGAACAAATTACCATCTCCTGCATGTGATTGTGCTGATGAGAGACAGACTCTCTCCCATATTGTACGTGATTGTTCTCTGAGGGCACAGTATATCCAGGCGCCCTCAGGGATGTTGTGCGTGTGACTCCAGATTCAGTGGATTATTTGAGGAACTTGAGACAGTAATTTGTGAATATGTTGTAATTATGTTCTTCTGTGATATCTAATAGTACTGTATGTATGCCATACGATTAATAATAATCTATTACAGAAATCAAACTGAAATTTTGTATGTTGATAGAGGCAATTAAGATAAGTAGGATATATGGAAATACGCTTTATAGTTCTTCACGGAACTACTTGTTACCTATAACATCCTTATAGATTATGTTCCTTTTAGGAAGGAGCACCTTAAACCTTCCGCTCCAAACAATATTTTGGAAAACAGTAATCGAAATACACATTCAGAGAAATATAAAAGGAAGCACGTTCACACGAATCGAGTCGGTCACGGATCATGGAACCAAGTATTTAGTATACTTTTTTGGTTTAAAACATGTCATTATAATTGCCAAGTGTTCCTGTATCCAACATGTTATTAGTAGTTTCAATTTATACCCACCACAGCCTTTATATAGACATTTTCTTGCTGAGGTGTATTGTAAATGTCAGTCAATCACATACGGAATGGCTCAAATATTCTCGAGCAGAAGTCCCCGCCATATCTTACAAGGGAACTGTCCATACGGTCATATGGAAGCCAACAATGATATTTCGTAGAGATGATGAGGAAACCATTGGCGATGTACAAAAAATTAGCTGCCATTTCGAACTGAAAGGTATCGAAATCTTGATACAAAATCCGTATGACAACGCATCTACTGGACAACCCTTGCATCTTGCCGGCTCGTGCGACACACAGCGAAGTGGAGTTGCAGTTTTGCTGGATTGAGCGAGGACGAACTGGCATACTACCACGCGCCAAGGACACTTCACTGTTGGGGAACGAATGTGGAACATAAATGAGGTTCGTTAATCGCATGATAAAAACAGAAATATTTTTGGCACCATGCACAACGAATATGCACTTTGAGGCCACATTGTTCTTAACAGTTTTCCTTACTTATTTGAAGGCAATATTTCGCAGGCACTTCGAACTCGGGAGGTCTCGGCGTTGTGTAATTGGTTGCGAACCACAAATATTTAACCATGTCCTTGAACCGTGGGGAAAAAATGAAAATGAATGAAGGATTGCATTTTCAGTACGCTGTTCCTCTGATATACATCAAACTAAACGTCTTCACAAGCCTACACAATGTCTGTTAAACGGCGATACAAAGCTTTCCATTGCCCGAATAAAAACTTATACAAGGGCTGTATTTTTCCTGTAGTTCCGGGAGGAATCTGGAGAATTTCTATACCGTTGCCCGAAGGAATGTCTTCAAAACATCTTATATCACTATAAGTAGTCCAGGAATCTAACAGTAGCAAACACTTCTCTTCCGCAAATGCGAAAAAGGATTCTTTAAACCAATATTTTAATTCCTTTTTCCACATTTTTTCCTGATTTTGTGACTGTTACAATTATATTTCTGGCATGAAACATTTCTTTGGAAACTTTCGGGCCGAAAGTTCCAGTTGCTTCCTGTAGTACAATTAATAATTTCGGGAAAAGTGTACCGGCCATACTAATTGTAGGCATAATTGTGTACGAATGGGTGAGTGCATGAACTGATTGAGCAACTGTTTCTGTATTTTTCTCACCAACAAACGATAGCGTCCTTTTCGCTTTCATTTCGCGCACGAAACCACTCTGATCCGTATTGTATATTGAAGAAGGGGTGTAGTCTAAAAATCGCTCTGTAGCTGCTTACAAAATTCTTTGCGACTTGATATTTTTCGTCTTCTTCTTGCAGATACGTATGGAATACAAATTGCGTGATTTTTCTACTGTTTATTCTGCACTTCTTCTTAAAACGACTCAACCAACTAGTACATGCGCTGAAATTAGTTCGCCCCATTGAAATCTCTCGTAAAATTTCCAAGGCCCACAGTCGCAGGTCTTCATCGTATACATTCCGCTTCAGCCTTCTTGCTTCTGCAAAGCAAGCACAGACCGCTCAAGGTTATGCGCACGCTTCAGCTGTTCACCAGGGCTGTCCATGTCGAGCTATATGCTAGCGCGTGCAATCGTATTAGAAATCTTCGTGCCGATTTCAGGACCTTCCAGTTCGAAATGGCAGCTAATTTTTTGTACATCGCTAATTTATGGTTTCCTCATAATCTCTACGAAATATCATTGTCGGTTTCGATATGACCGTATGGACAGTTCCCTTGTTAACACCGCGTTTTGTAGGATGAAAAAAGTTAACGGTCGTAGCAACAGAGCTCGTCTTACCATCGTACTAATAACTACAACAAATAGTTTATTTTTGTAGTGCATCACTCATATATACTTTGTATATTCTGCATAGGTATAAGATTTCAAATCGCTCAGTACTCAGGGCACACCTTACCGAAGGGGCAGATGACCTCCTGTTCCACACCTTAAAAACAATAACCAACTAACCACTTTGCCAAAGTTTTACTGGATGGTTTATGAGTGATATTTATCCAAGTATAAGGGGTACCTGCAAGCACGTCGTGAGATGTATTTTGGGATAGGCTAATACAGATAATTAGGCCTACCACTAACTAAACTTGTGTGAAGCAAAATCTGTAGGTTAGGTTTGATTAATGCTCTTAAGTTCCAACGTTCGTCACCAGGCGCTGGTTGCGATGGCATCTAGTAGTAGCCAAGTTCACAATTAGGTGTCGTTGACGGTAGCATTGGTAATGAAAGTAGGAACTAATTGAAATTATCGTCTGCAGTCCTTACTTGAATTAAAAACAGATAACACACACTAATACAGTCATCACAATTAACAACGGTTATCAGACAGATTCTATACACACCCAAAGTACACGGGGCTATATGGCCGCGTTGTCGCAGCCCCTAAACTAAGAAACCAACCAACCAAATATGGGCCTAGTCTTATTTGTAGTAAGAAAGCGGATTGTGTAGAACAAATAGCCCCTCTTAGACATATGCATGTAATCCTTAAAATAAACCATCACTCATTCTATCCGTGTCCTCCCATGAGTTCCGATTCCCACCAGTTCCAAATTCTTCAGCGGATTAGCTATCTGCCAATTACACTACCTGAGCGAGTTCCAGCTTAGTTTTCTACAGGAAAATTGTATTAATTTGTTTATTACTGAAGCAAATAAGGTCCATTGTTAGCGCCAGCCGGGAGTGCATGCCTTCTTTATTGAATTGGCTCCTCTAACAGAGGGGGGGGGGGGACTCCATGGACCGGTAGCTCCCATAAGCAGCTTTCGCCTTGTCAGTATCTGTATCAGCATGTGCCTTCGTCAAAATAATCAGTTTTGAGTTATATTTACAAAGTTCTTAAAATAGTATCACCATGTCGCTTTTCCGGCACAAGGTTTTGCAGCACAAATCCACACTTCACTTTTTATAAAAACGGTAACCATTAAATATCAAAATTTGGTTTCCTTTAATGCTAGTTGTGAACACCATGTTTATCTGCTCCACTCAAAGACACAAACACAAATGACATACCTGGTGATAAGGTCGCGTCGTACTATTATTAGCCGGTCAAACCTTAGAACTGACAGCTGGGTTTTCCAGAGATATTCGGAACTAGTGGGACTCATTAGCTTATTTACTCAGGCGTGAATACGCGGACTAAGTCCTAAAAGACATTCCTTTCTATCCAATCCCCTATGCTTTCTCTTCTACTATCGTATATTAACTGCATGTCGGAGGCACCAGTAGTAAGGTCGGGTGCCACGAGGGGGGTGCGGGTACTATTCCCCCCCCCCCCTCCCGCAAAAAAACGCGTTCGGAACTCATGGGACGTTGTTCCTAAGAAATTTGTTTTCGAAACTCATGGGAATGGAACTCGTGGGACGGGACCATTCTATCAATGATATTCTCTTCTTCACTAAATCCCTTACAAGCCTTTGGTATCTGAGCCTGCTGAGAATAACAGTCATAATATAGCGCCGCTCGACATTTACAACTGATGATAACATTGAAGTTTGGAGACTTGTTAACGTCTTGCGACTTGCGAGCGATAATTTGCGACTACTTGTGGGCTGGAAACTCGCAGATTTAACGATGGATTTGATGACAGCCGGGCCATGAATTACAGAAAGGAAGCTGATGGCCATGCTCTTTATGACCTGCAACAATAAAAATGGCCATCAGAATCTGTTCCTCAATCGTGTCAGGAAATGCTTTATTCTTTTAATGGCTTGGTTTCATTCTCTCTCAAATGCTCCTTTCCATTTTACGAGGAGGATTGAAGATGTAATTCAGGAACTTCATCCAAGCCTTAGGGCAGTTTCCCTATAAAGCCGGGTAACTATTCACTGTTAACGTGGCGCCATGGAAGCCATTTGCGGCCTTCGTGAGGGATGCTTTAAGAGACAGGTTCCATTCATACTATTACAGAGTCTACGAGAATGTAAGGATGATACAGTATTAGCCTACTTTCGATTTTGGCAAAAAATGAAAGTAGACTTATGAGATCAACTCAGGGCCAAAATTGGTGTGTCTTACTGTGTGTGTCTGTGTGTGAGTGTGCGTACTCTGAATGCCTGTCCCCCCCCCCCCCCCTCCCTCCCCTATCAATTCGAAGACGGTGAAACCTAATTGAACGAAATTTGGTGCAAAGGTAGCACTAGCAAAGGGCACCTCATTGCCATGTTTTATACGCCACCATCTTGACGAAAACGTAATGGCGACCACCCAAATGTTAAAAGCTTAAATCAAATTACGACCAACCTAATCATCTAATCACTACTAATTTTTTCAACATTATACCTTTATGTACAGTATGAAGAAACGTTTGACCAAACTACCAGGTCATCATACCAATAGGCAACTTTACGGATGGCGGCCATGAATGTGTGCAAATCGATTCCCCCTATCTATTCAAACATGGTGAAACCGAATTGAACGAAATTTGTTACAGAGATAGCACTAGCAAAGGTCACCTCAGTGTCATGTTTTATATCGCTGCCATCTTAACGGAAACGTAATGGCGGCCACCCAAATGTTAAGAGCTTAAATCAAATTACGACCAACCTAATCACTGATCTCTACTAAATTTTGCAACAACATACCTTTATGTGGTTAGCATCTTTTGACCAAACTGCAAGGTCATCAGCCCAATAGTGTGTAGATAGCGGCCATGCATGTGTGCAAATCGATTCACCATATCAATTCAAACACAGTGAAACCGAACTGAATGAAATTTTGTTCAGAGCTACTACAACCAATATTCAATTATATTCCCTGGAAAGGGCAAAGAGTTATAACAATACCCATGCATTTAGGAGAAAGTAGGCTATATATTCTTTACTGAACATCGTGTTTTTGCTTGTAAGTTAGTATCTAATGGCAACTGTTAATATTTACCCCTTGGTTATCTAGTATTTAGACCACCCCGTGGTGCAGCGACTAGCATTCTTGACTGTCACCCTGGAGGTCCAGATTCGATTCCCGGCTCTGCCAAAAATAATCTGGTCTGAGGGCTGGGCCTTTCAAGAGTCCAGTCTAGTCTGCAAGCCTATGTTTGAGAACAAGTCGCCTCCGTCATCCCCTATTAGCAGTTAGCACTGCAGCCTCCTCTGCTTCTACACCTCTCACTTTGAAATCTTTCAACACTGAATACAGCCATCGCCGCCTAGGTCTACCTCTGCTTCTCTTACCCTCATCAACCTCTTAGATAATCTCTCCTCACCCATTTTCTTCACATGACCCCGCCATCTGAGTCAGTTCTTACGATCAGCTTCATCTAGCGCGTTCATTTTGTAACTTAGTATGTATCTCTCCTCTAGGTACCCTCCCCGGCTTCGCCCGGTATCTTTAACGGTTTACCCAGCCTGACCTTAAGAAGCGTATTTGTTCGATTTCAGTGAACTACGACCTACAATATATCCATTTTCCGTCTCGGCATGATGGGTTAAAATCACTGACTGGACTATTAATTATATTATCATGGTACTAACATGTGCAACGAATTCTTGGAGTTGGGTATATTAAGGTACAGTGCTATTTCTTGTCTCATATTCGCCAGTTTATTTACGCGAACATATGGACGGTGCACTTCCCATGTCGGTAATTTTTATAGAAGGATGCTGTGTTGCTAACTTCTGGACGTAGATTCGTAAATTTCTTGCATATGTCAGAGTATTTTCTTGTTACCGTAAAGGTTCCTGCTGATTTTGTCTTTGTGTTTGGGATTGTAACTACAATGGTTGATCTTATACCCAATTTGAACTGTCAAATCATGTAATTCATGTCCGACATGTTGGGTTTTGAGCGTATGCGCGAAGCTATACTTTCCTAATTGGTCAATGAATGAGCTCTGATTGGCTGGAGAAACTGTCTCATAATGAAAAACAGTATTATAATGACCATCATTATGATAAAGTTTTCTGACGTACAATATTTACATTTCGACATCGTCGAACATAAAGATATATTAAGATATTTCAATTATAAGCACCGTTGTTTTGTTTTAATGCATTCCTAATGCAGGTGTAGCTAAATTAAGCTTATTAAGATATCAATAATACGGAGGATAAATCCACTAGTACTTAGCTGATGTGAACTACATAACGAGGGTGAAAGAAAAATATAATAAAAGCTCAACGATAATAGGCATAGTAATGTGTAGTCGCAATATAGCACATCAATTGGCTGTTTAAATGATATTATATGTTAGTTGTCGAAATGGAATGAGTAACATATTAGTGGAGTAATCACAATATCATAGGTTGTAAGAAAAAGTCCATACGCATTCATGTACACGGGACTGATGAGCATGATGGCCAAACCCCTAGCTTCCAAACAGCAACATCCAGAGCATACACAGGGTGTTTCAAAATCCCCATTTTAGACTTTGAGGGCAGACGGCTTCGGTGGCGTACTGTAGTTGGTAGCATGCTGAGCTTCTATGCCCAAGATCGCGGGTTCAAATCCGGCCGAAGTCGTCGGATTTTTAAAGAGCGTTGAAAATCCCTCAGTATGCCTTCCTTCGGAGGGGAAGTAAAGCCGACGGTCCCATGTCATACAGTAGATTTATGGCATGTTGAAGAACCTTCCACTAATTACACCTGTGTGAAGCTAAATTGTATAGGTTAAGAATGTAAACAAAGCTCTTAGGTTCCTACGTTCAATGCCAAGAGCGACTGCGGTGGCGTCTGGTAGCTAAATTCTGAACTAGTAGTCGTTGACGGTGGCGTTTGGCAACAAAAGTTGGAACTATTTGAAAAATTCAAAAGTCTGCAGTCCTTACTTGAATTTAAAAAAACAAATAACACACATTAATACAGTCATCACAATTAACACCGGTTATCAGACAGATTCTACGCACACCCAAAGTACACGGGGCTTCATGACCGCTTTGTCGCAGCCCCTAAACTTAAGAACCAACCAACCAGACTTTGAGGGCTTGTAGTGGGAACCAAGACGGTTAAGTTTAGCATAGCAACTTGTGTCCGGAAACGTGCCGTCTTTTCGGCACCCGCAAAAAAAACACCACAGCACATGTTGACAGCTCCCGCATTTTCGGTACCACTGACTAGAGTATGTACATCATTGACAATCACCTGATATCCCATATCCCCTACCTTCTTGCACGAAATCTGACGGGTGCCGTGTACTCGGTATTCTTTGAAGACGTACTGCGTCACAACATGTGGTTTCAGCACAATGGTGCACCACCCGCGGTCCGAGATCATCTGTACCACAGTGGATAGGTCGTAGTGGCCTGATTGCTTGCCCTGCACGTTCACCCGACTTGACACCGCTCAACTACTACATGTGGGCTCTTATGAGAACCTTGATTTAGGAGACCCCTGTGGAATCCGAGGAAGACCTACTGGCGCGGGTTATGACTGCGGTGAATGTTGGAGGACCAGAGATTGGAGATCGTGTGTACCGTGTCTGTGGTCGTCACATCGAGCCCCACCAGTAATTGGGCCCAGACGACAAGTAGCAGGAGTCGGACACAGTGGCGAAAATGCGGGACCTGTGAACGTGTGCTGTGGTGGTATTTTGCGGGCATCGGAAAGACGGTACGTTTCCAGACACACGTTCCTATGCTAACTTAACCGTCCCCAAAGTCTGTAATGCGGATTTAGAAACAACCTGCACAGAACATATAGCTGGTCTATTCTTCCAGTATTGCCCATTTCAGTAATACCGATTCATCTACAGCAGTGTTTCCCAAACTAATTTGTGTGTGTACCACTTTAAGAGATGAGAATCCCTCGCGTACCACCTAATGGTTGGGAGATATAGTAAGTATAACCCCCACCACCACTACGTAGGAGACCAAAATACGGATTGTAAATTGTGTTTGTTAGAGTTACACTGTTAGAGTTAAAGTTCAAATAATAAAAAGTGTGTCCAGTTGTTTTATTATTTATTACAATAAGTATCCAATTCAAACATTCAGAAATGACACTGTGCAAATAATATTAATAAAGAAACTCTTATTAATTAAACATAAAAACCAAAGTTCAACTAACAACTTCAATGTGAGGGGTGAGCTTGAAGAATAGAAGCCAACTTAGGAATGTCTGGTTTAAGATTGCTGAGTCTCACACGAAGGAGTGTATTCCACTGTAAGGATCGTATTCCGGTATTTATTCTTGAGATAAACAAGTGAAGAAAATGCAGTCTCACACAAGTATGAAGTAGTGAAAGGTAGTAAAAATCTAACTGCTTTGTCAGCTATGTCTGCATATCTGCACGCCTCTCAACCCAATAGTTCCCAAGAGCCATTTTTGAAAAAGTTTGTCTTAGTTCTGAATCACAATTCAATTTATAAAACTGCTGCTTATCTTCAGCCTTAACGTCCTTCAGCAACATATCAATGTTTTAATATGTTTATATTTTTCTTAACGTATCTAATATTTTTTTATATTTTTCGTAACATCACCGCGTACTACTGCACCAGTGGTACGCGTATCACAGTTTGGGAAACGCGGATCTACAGTATAGTTGAGAGAACCTTCATTTTCACAAAGAAAACATCCGAAGGATAAACTACATAAAAGCTAACGATAGGTTGGCTGAAGGTTTCAAATAAAATGCGATTGTACGAAGTTGTGGAAGTTACTCTCTTAATATTACTCTTATCGCTAAAACAGGCGGCAGGAAAATGTTCCGGAGAGGACGCAAAAGTTAACAGCACTTTGTCTTACTCATTTTAACTGCAAAAGTTTCATACATCTGCTTGTAAAGGCCTTTTTTTTAGAGAGACTAGATCTGAACCACGAAGTTCTAATGTGTTGTTTCTCGCCTGAGGGAAATGTCTGGTGGTGCCGATCAACTGATCAACAGAAAGTAGGCCTACAGTATTACTAATCGGTACACAATGATGTTTCCTTGACGATGAGATAAATACCACCCAGCGGCTTAGCCAAATAATTTCAAGATGGAGGGTGTATGAATCATGCAAGTATTATAGCCTAAACGTAACTTACGATTCAACAAAGCCTGGCCTCACCAAATCCGCTCATCATACATAGGGAGGTTTAAACTGTCCTCAAGTAGGTGATCGGTAGGATATTAGGATTTTAAAATAGAATATGTAACCGTAGCAGTGACTAACAGTTCAGGCTAAACGTCCCATATCGTGCTGAGCCGTCCCGTTGGGTCACAATGGAGGCTATTGTTTGCTTGCTAGTCAATTTTTCAGTAACTTCGTAACTTTATATCCTTTTAGGAATGTACTGAACAAAATAATACATACAGTATTTATAAGGTGCGTTCATAAAGTAACGAGCCGGAGGCTGTAATGCGCAAACCGGTGAGGACATCTGCTAATCGTGGCGTGTGTAACGACCAGAGCGTGGAGGGTCACAGCCCGTCGCTAGAGGGCACGCGTGCACCTCACGTGACGATACAAAGCGAGAAGCAGCATGCATCAATCGTCCAAACGCTGCCAGTCGCATTGCAAACAGTGACATGGAGGCGTCAAACGAAGAGCAAAGAGGTGTTGTTCGCTTTCTGACAGCGAAAGGAGTAGGGGGAACAGACATTCATCGCCGAATGTCACAAGTGTACGGCGAACACTGCATGTCCCTTGCAAGGGTCAAGGCGTGCCACAAGCTCTTCATGGAAGGACGTGTGTCGTTAGCCGATGATGCCCGGTCTAGGGCACCCACCTGCATTACCGATGACAAAGTCCAGCTGTTTGATGCACTCATTATCCAGGACTGCCGATTGACGGTGAACGCCATAGCCGCCGTGGTCGGATTGAGCGTCGGAAGTGTGCAAACCATCATGAAGGAACGACTGCACTTGCGGAAAGTGTGTGTCCAATGGGTGCCCCGCAGTCTTCAACCACACCAGGAAGCATGTCGAATGGCCTACTGTCTTGGTCTTGGTTGGACGATTGATGCATGCTGCTGCTCGCTTTGTATCGTCACCTGACGTGCACGCGTGCCCTCTAGCGTCGGGCTGCGATCTCCCACGCTCATGTCGGAACCACACCTCGTTACACACGCCACGATTAGCCAATGTCGTCACCGGTTTGCGCATTCCAGCCTCCGGCTCGTTACTTTTTGAGCGCACCTTGTATTATGTGACAAAATGTCCACAGCTATAAAGGTCGAGCCAACAGAAACGCGCTCTTACTGCGATGAATCAACCAGTGCAGGTCACCTGAATTAATGAACTTCCCGTGCGAGCTGCAAGCAGCCGTATATCACCGCGCTGCTCGCGACCTTAAAACAATATTCATCACTGCCCTGTGTTATTATTTGTGCATTGGCATTTCAAGGAGAAATAATTTCAACTCTGAGATTTGCCGATGACATCGTCATCTTGGCCGACAAGCCTGAGGATTTGAATGAGTTTTTGAGTGGTATGGACTCCGTCTTGGGGAAAGAATTCATGATGAAAATTAATAAATGTAAAACTAAAATATTGGAATCCAGCCGAAATAAATCAGAAACCTCTATGGACATCAAATTGGCAGGTGAAAAGCTTCTGTTACTTAGGAAGCAAAATAATCAGTGATGGACGATGCAAAGAGGATATAAAAAGTAGGTTGGCTCAGGCAAGGAAAGCATTTCTACAAAAAAGGAAAAATCGAATATAGATTTAGGTATTAGGAAGACATTTTTGAAAGCCTTTGTCTGGAGTGTGCCGCACTATGGAAGTGAAACTTGGACTATTGGTCCAGCAGAAAAGAGGAGATTGAAGCGTTGAAATGTGGTGTTACAAGAGAATGATAAAGATCAAATGGGTAGATAGGGTTACAAACGAAGAGGACCTAAGACTAGTGGGAGAGGAAAGAGATAGGTTGGTAGGACACATACTAAGACACCCAGGAATAGCAAGCAAAGTTATGGAAGGAAGGGTCGAGGACAAGAACTGTAGGGGTAGACCAAGGTTAGAATATGTTAAACAGATTGCTTCGGACGTAGGGTGTGGTAGCTATGTAGAGATGAAACGATTAGCACAAGACAGGGAGCATGGGCGGCTGCATCAAACCAATCCAAAGACTGAAGACTCAAACAAAAACAAACTTTGTTGATAAGGAAAGTCTTGGGGAATGTAACAGTGCAAAAGGAGGAACAATACTCGCTTTTTATGAGGAGAAAATGAATTATGGAGATTTAAGCTCCAAGGAGTGACGTATTATTTATGGTATGGCTGTCACCATGGAGGCCCGGGTTCGATTCCCGACTCTGATAAGAAATTTAATTCTGGACTGAGGGCTGGAATGGGGTACACTCAGCCTTGTGAGGCAAACCTGAGAGGAGGCGGGTTCGATTCCCACCTCAGCCATTCTGGAAATGGTTTTCCGTGATTTCCCAGTTCTACTCCTGGCGAATGGTGGCATTGTTTCTAATTCCACACACACCCAAGTACACGGGGCTACATGATCACAATGTTGCAGAGCCCCCCCCCCCCCCTCCCCCAAATGAATCTACAACAACTCTTTATGGGGACTACTCCAGGAAATATTGTGAAAAATATGAAAAGTAGTACATTCTATAATTTTGTCTAAAATGAAGTGTTTGTAGTTACATCACCGTTAATCTCGTGATCATGAGCCTCGGCACCCCATTTGTACGTGAAATAAGAACCACAGGATGTGATATTTCACTAAAAGTCTCAAATGCATTAACCGGGATCGTTGCACCATCACGCCCCCTGTGCTGTTAGCATCAAGAACAACAATCACACCATCAGCAATTTTCACATAAAATATCGTTCACTTCATTTCCGCTCCTCATCGCTTTAAGTCGAACTTGTTTGAGATGTGGACCACATCTCGATATAATATATCTCAATCCCTGATCTCTGGAAATACGAGAAACGTAATGCCATCACTTGAGATTTAGGGAGTACATCACTTGTTCCCGGAAGCCGGAAATGAAAGTCGGGTTTGGCGACGCAGACGCGTATTATCAGCGTCCTCTTTCTATTTCCGTAGCACTCTTCGAGCCAGGATTATGACATGTCGGGCTGCTGACAAACTGGGTTTGTTCCGTGGCAGCGGAACACATGACGTCACGGTTCCGTGTTAGACCGTGATAAGCATCACCGTCAATATGGATTGAATGGTGATATCATCTACAACAATATTCAGCGCGATTCGCGAAGAAACTCTAAAACTGTAAAATATAATCCGCTGTTGAGGTTAACCAAATACAGGGTGTTAACCCTGCAGTGCCCACGTCAGAAAAAATAACGTGGGTTACCATTGTGGGGTGTTCACAGACCCCCATCGTTTTCTGTTATTTAAGAATTCTAAAATGAAACATTTGCAAATATATATTATCAATATCACTTATCTTCTACTAAAATCAGTACTACATGTTATAGTTCAGAAAAAACACGCATTCATTGGCTATCACTTTCCATCTCATGACTGTCTATCAAACGATTATCACATATAGTTTTCATGTGCTTCAGACACATTTTTCTGTAACATTTGCAACAATATATCTTGGTTTTGACGTCTTTCATTCTTGGGCAAACAATACATCTTGAGTTAGCGCCATTTCTTACCTAATACTAAATATGAGTGCTTAGTGTGCAACGTAGCGTCTGTTACCACATGGGATCCACCAGATCCCCAGCTGGAATTAATGCCAATGTGTAATGAGCACGTCCACATAGACAATGACAAGTCAAGGACCGCTGAGTAGCGCGATTTCAGGAAGCCACATGGGGTCACAGTCCTATTTCCAACCTTTGAATGATAACACATAAAAGCTATAGAGCATCCGGCGTTGAGAAAAGTCTATGAGTCATATGGGCTTTTACTTTTAACGGACCCCCCCCCCCCCCCCTCCCTGCACTGGTTTTGTTACCTCACCTTTTATCATGAAGTAACTCGGAACATTTATATTTTTCGTCATAATAGCTTTCTACAATTATCTGCCAATTAATTACCTTTGTTATTGCATACAAGTATCGTTTATATTACGTCTCAATAATTTAAAAAATTTCGAGGTTAGCATGCTGGAAAGAAGAGCCTCGTCCAGTGCTGCATGCTCGCCCGGAGTGGAGCACGTGCTCAGTTTCGCTGGCAACATAAGTTATGAAGCACTGTCCGTCATTGGTGCTATTATTGTGTGTCTGTTTTATTTTCTGTTCGATCGAATCAGGGCTGCCAACAGTGGGGTTCGAACCTACTATCTCCCGAATGCAAGCTCACTGCTGCGCGCCCCTAACCGCACGGCTAACTCACTACAATATTACAAATATTAATCTAAACAAAACAACAAGAATAAGATTGAAAGAAACTAAATTATAGCCTAACTAATAACAAAATAGGTAATGATCAACAATATTGCTGACGTAAAAATTGTTAACATCGTCAGCATACAGTGCATCTGAGAAGGAAGGAAGAGTTGTGTTCTCGACATCTGTGAATCAGTAATGCGACATTTCACAACGAAATGAATGTCGTTATTGGTTCTCTTCACGTACGGTATACTTAATTCTGGTTGAGTCCGTTAACACCTGCAAAACTGCTCCTTCCTGGGCGAGTTCTATTTCAGGTAGCTTCTGGGGTAGTGTTGTCTCACTAACTTATGAATGGGCAGTACTCGAAGCGGGTGAACATAAAGTATGACGTCAGCGTTACCTCTGCTTAGAGTTAGCAACACTGTCGCCATAAGGCTCCACAGTCTTTTCTCAAAGTTGGATGCTCTATAATAGGCGTGGGGGTATGTGAAACCCTCACGTGGTCACTGCAGGGTTAAAAAGTGACAGTCAGTCTGAAAGACTAGACTTTGTATCATTTTAAATGCTACAAATGCTGAAAAATGCTAGAAAGGCTGGAGGCTTCTCGTTTCGCTTGAAGCCAAAGACGTTTGACATGTTAGAAAAGTATCTGAATAATACTTATCTTGCTTATCTTGTTTCAAATTACTCGCGAATGGCAACTGCAAACCACGGCAAGGTGGGATGCCGCACGCTCACCAGAGCGCGCGGGGACTTGCCCCTTCCATCCAGTCTAAAACACTTATAGTGGCCGATGTATTGAAGATAGAGATATGCTCTCTGGGACTTTTTTGTAGAACTTTTCATGCTGACCAATTCTTACGCTCATAGTATATTGATATTTTTGTCGGTTTGCCCAGCGTAAGCTTAAGAAGCGCACGGACGCCAAGTTTGTTTTCGACTTTTTCACTGAAATCGTTACTGCTTGGCTTCCTTTGATCATACATAAATTATTTACTACAGAATCTTTCCTCGAGATATCCTTTACAGAATGGTGAAAACTGCATCAAAATCCATCCAGTGGTTCTCGAGATTACCCGTGGCATCCAAGAATCGGGGATTTGTGTCTTATACTAACGAAGTAGAGATTGTCGGGTTACACATGCTCTAAGTGGTACTATGACGTCACACACCTCAGTGCATCTGGGTACATTTCGTCCCGTCACCGTAACGTAACTCCAGATCCCAGCGTAACGACGAAGTCGACAAGATCATTTAAAATGATAAAAAGTATCCAATATTTTACAAGGTGATACTATAATGTCGATTATTCAGGTCCGTATTGACGTAACTATAACTTTGAAAGAATAATAGATTTTCCGCCTTCAATACTGTTTATTTCTATTACTTACAGGGACTAGTTTCGGGGGTAAATACTCCCCCTTCCTCAGCCTGTCCAACAAAACTTCACAATGGAAAAACTTTCCATGTACAAGTTCATACAAAATACATGAAGAATAAAGAAATAATATTATTTACAATCCCGCTCGACGCTCCAAAGAAGATACTTTTATTGCATCACTAAGGCCTAGGCGCATCAGAACTCCTGAATTGGGCCGGTGCTGCGGTCCGCTGTCCCCATTGCGTCATCGTGGGACCACTCTAGTCCCCTTGTTGCTCTTGGCAAACGTCAAGGCGAGAAAATTTGTGGCCGTGTCACGCGCCGCCAGGAACTGCAGTGCGCAGGGCGTGAGGGAAAATTGAGAAGAGGAGGGCTCGACTCTCACCTGAGCCATCCTGGAAGTAGTTTTTCATGCCCTCCCCCAGCCCCTTCTATTCCATCAAATGCTGGGATGGTTCACGCCCTGCGCACTGCAGTTCCTGGCGGCGCGTGACGCGGCCACAAATTTTCTCGCCTTGACGTTTGCCAAGAGCAACAAGGGGACTAGAGTGGTCCCACGATGACGCAATGGGGACAGCGGACCGCAGCACCGGCCCAATTCAGGAGTTCTGATGCGCCTAGACCTTAGTGATGCAATAAAAGTATCTTCTTTGGAGCGTCGAGCGGGATTGTAAATAATATTATTTCTTTATTCTTTATTCTTCATGTATTTTGTATGAACTTGTACATGGAAAGTTTTTCCATTGTGAAGTTTTGTTGGACAGGCTGAGGAAGGGGGAGTATTTACCCCCGAAACTAGTCCCTGTAAGTAATAGAAATAAACAGTATTGAAGGCGGAAAATCTATTATTCTTTCAAAGTTAAGGTGATACTATGCATCAAAACAAGGATAAAATGTCTGATAATCATGGGTCCTGCCGCTCCTACTTTCTGAGTTCATAGGAGGTGATCAATTCATTGCAACGCACCCCTGTGCACTTTAACGTAGGTGCGACACCACGGTATCTAGAGTTACAAGTAACGTAAACAGGTAGAACCACACAACTATCCCTGTTTGACGGAGCACCAATACGACGACTCTACTCAAAACTTTTATATTCATTATTCTTTGTATCCGTTGTGTAGCGGCTAGCATTCTCGGCTGTCGTCTCAGAGGTCCGGGTTCGATTTCCGACTCTGCCAAAAAAATAACTGGTGTGAGGGTTGGAACGGGGTACACTCAGCCTCGTGAGGGAAAATTGAGAAGAGGAGGGCTCGACTCTCACCTGAGCCATCCTGGAAGTAGTTTTTCATGCCCTCCCCCAGCCCCTTCTATTCCATCAAATGCTGGAATGGTTCCAAACTTGAAGCCATGGCGATCTCCTTCCCAATCCTATCACCAATTTACAAAAACACTTTTACATCCATCACAAGAGAACAGGTTATCACAAAAATTACACACACACAAATACATGGGGCTATATTACCACGATGTCATAGCCCCTAAAATAAGCAACAACAACAACAACAACAACAACAAGGGCAAGCAGACTTTTTTTTTTTTTTTTTTTTTCAATGATGGGGATGCAACTTATCGACCAAACTTTTCAATCTACACACTGAACAAGCATTGAAGGAAATTGGAGATAAAAATTCAAAGTAGGAGTAAAGATTCAAGGCAAAATAATTTCAACACTGAGATTTGCTGATGATATCCTCATCTTAGCCGATTTACCGGAGGATATGAATGAGTTTTTAAATGGTATGGATTCTGTCTTGAGGAAAGAATCCATGGTGAAAATTAATAAATGTAAAACAAAAATATTGGAATGCAGCCGAAAGAAATCAGAAACCCCTATGGACGTCGAATTTGGCAGGTGAAAAGTTAAAGGAAATAGAAAACTTCTGTTCCATAGAAAGCAAAATAACCAGTGATGGATGAGGCAAAGAGGATATAAAAAGTAGGTTAGCACAGGCAAGGAAAGCATTTCTACAGAAAAGGAATCTGTTGACATCGAATATAGATTTAGGTATTAGGAAATCTTTTTTGAAAGCCTTTGTATGGAGCGTGGCACTCAATGGAAGTGAAACTTGGATTATTGGTGCAGCAGAAAAGAGGAGAGTTGAAGTGTTTGAAATGTGGTGTTACAGGAGAATGATGAATGGGTAGATAGGATTACAAATGAAGAGGTATTAAGACGAGTGGGAGAGGAGAGATGTTTCCGGTGACTGCTAATGAAGGGTTGGTAGGACACATATTAAGACACTCAGGAATAGCAAACATAGTTATGGAAGAAAGGGTCGAGGATAAGAACTGTAGGGGTAGATCAAAGTTAGATGTTAAATAGTTTGCCACGGATGTAGGGTGTGGTGGCTATTTAGAGATGAAACGATTAGCTCAGGACAGAGAAGCATGGAGAGCTGCATCAAACCAGTAAAATAATACTGAAGACTCAAACAAAATCGATGGGGATATGACCTATAAGCTGTTATCATCGTAAGCGACGGGCAATTAAAACTAGTTTTGTTCAATTTGCTTGAATTTGTATAAACGGCGACACAAAGCGCTTGCACATATACACTGGTGAAAGACGTTTTGCATATTGCATGATGTCGAATTTTCATTGCTGTAAGACAACATTTCGTTTTTGCACATTGACTCAAGTGTTAAGATAACACGTTGGCTTGTTTGTACCGTACGCTGTTTTCAGACATGGAGTTTGTGCATACAACCTGCACAAATGGCGGAAGTGGCCAAACCCCTGCTGTGATTGCGGTACATCGAACCAGACCATCAGCCACATTGTCAAAGATTGCAAACTAGGAGCATACTTAGGTGACCCTAACGACTTTTTCAGTTCTACACCATCGAGCCTGGACTAGAGAAAATAGACAGGACATGAGGTTGTAAAAAGGTTGTTATCTGTGCTAGTATGTACTTGTTATTATTATTATTATTATTATTATTATTCTTTCTTCGTTTAGGCCAGCTATGGACCACGTCATTTCAACTGCTTACATCTCTGGGCCTTGATCTTAGCCCAGTGATCACGCATTCGTTGCCTGTGAGACTCCTTTCTTCCTTCAGACCACTTCTTGCCGGTTTTTAATTTCGCTTTTTCTTGGAATTGGTGGTGTGCTCCAAGCTTTTCCTTCAAAAGGTCACGTTCCATAATGTCTGCATGGGTGATACCTACTTCGTGTAAATCCTTGTCTACCTCACAAAACCAGAGGCCCTTGTTTTTTTTTTGTTTTTTTTTTTTGTTAAGAAAATAGGTAAATATCCGATTGGTGATTCTCTGGGGTTTTATACGGGTTAAGTGGCCATAGAAAGATATTCTTCTCTTCCGAATTACTTGAGATATCCTTTCTACATGATGGTACAACTCATTGTTATGCCGTCTCCTGTATTCGCCATCGTCTTTCAACGGCCCTAAGATCTTCCTGAGGATCTTCCTTTCCTTGGCTTCCAATTTCTCAACCAGACCCTTCCTATGCATTGCCAGGAATTCTGCTGCGTACAGCGCCTCAGGTCGGATAACTGTACGATAGTGTCTTAGTTTGGCATTGCGGGACACTGTTCGCTTGTTGTACACTCCTTTCGTTAGCTGGTAGGCCACTTCCATCTTGTTCATTCTTGACGTGAAGGCTTCCTTCTCTGATAATTATGGTACAACTCAGTTTACAAGGTACGGATTTGTTAATCAAGTACCCTGTAAACCTATTACTGGGATAAAAATAACCTAACAACATGGCACGTATCCAGCAGCACTGCCTTCTGTTTTCTGGCAATCAGGTGTTTCATTTTCATTTCCTCCAAAGCCATTGCCAATGTCTTTGGGACAACTCCTGTGGAAGAGATCACCACTCGCAAAATCCTCACGCATTTTAATCCCCATAGTTTTCGTATTTCTTCCGCCAACGGTGCGTACTTGTTTGTCTTTTTAGCTTGGGTAGTTTGCATATTTTGGCTAAGTGGGACAGCAACGTCCATCAAGTAGGCCTTTTGCATTCTTTTATTGAGATAAACAATATCAGGTCGATTGACAAAGATTTTCTGGTAGGTTAAAATAGGTCTATCCCAATACATCTTATAATGCTCATTTTCAAGCACGTTGGCAGGCTGGTAATTGTAGTACACAATGCTCGTATCCAGAAGTCCAGATTTTATAGCTAGCTCTTGATGTAATATCTTAGAAACATCATTGTGCCTCTTGGTACACTCTATACCAGCCAGCGTAGAGCAGCCACCGATGGTTTCCAGGGCTGAGGTGCATGAGTTATGTATCCCGTCCAGGGTCGAACCCCAGACTCCATTCTAAACTTAAGGTTATGGTCATTCTTCCTATAGAAGGAACACCATTGCCCAATGTATTCCTCAATATGCTATTATCAACGTGTTAACTGGAACAATGCTCATTCTTGGAAACAAGGAAATGCTTCCGTCACAAACATGTTATCTTCAACACATTTGCTTTACTATCTGTAGATTATTATTTATCAAATACTTCCTAGAAGGACCAAGGAAATGGCCCTGTACATTTCCTCATATGATTATTCAATCTGTTATTTCAGACAGCAACAGCTGTGAGTGATCAAATTCACAGAACTGTTATCAAAGACATGAGTCCATATCCTGTAAGATATATATTTCCACATACTTGTTATCGAGTGAGACCCTCTACTGTGACACACTTTGTTATGAAGGGATTTTGTATAAAAGACCTGGGTGCAGAAGCAAAGGCCTCTTCCAGTTACAGCAGCAACTAAACAGGTTGACTGTCTGGTGTTAACTTGTATATATTGGATTGTCAAAGATTAATAAATACATCTACAAACTAACCAACGAGTTCTCATTCATAGAAATCAGATACTACTCATCCGAAGTAAGAACCACGAGACCTACTGACTTAGCAGTAGCAACGACTTCTTAGTACATCACTAAAGAAGACTGTTAAGCGACAAACTTAACTGGGGGCCCGTCCGGGATAGGTTACGATTATCCTTGCCAGATAATCTACGAGTAAGTTGGTACAGTGTTCTGACAAACCTCACAAGGAGGCCTTTCGTCACTATACTAGCGACACCAAGGTACCTATCTTCATCACCAGATGCAGTCATCGATTCTATGAACCAGCCAGCAAGCCAAGAGTGGAACTGACAACCTCAGGGAGGCCTTTCATCCACGACTAACTTCGCCAGCTTGAAGAAAGGAAGTTCGCCGACAAACGTTCCAAGAAGCTCACGCTCCAAGAAAACGCCTTTCGCAACAACCAACCGCCATCGCCGTACGTGCCGACAACGCTCCAGAAGCGCTTTCCGACCACACGACGACACAAGAGAACAAACCGACTCCGCAGTTCCAAGAGGATGCAGCCAGCACTGATCATCTTTTCTTGTCTGTAAGTCAAACTCCAAATAATACCTTATTTGTGAACTAGAGTATTATTAGTAAAGCATGGTTCAATATTTCAAGTAGACAAATTGGGAGAGCAACAATAATAGTAATACAAACTTAAATAATACATTCTTTCCCTTTCAAACGGAAACAAATTACAGTAAACTTTAACTAGCAGAGTTTGCCTTGTCATTTCGATTTGAATTAAAATTAATAAACTTAAAACAAATAATAAATACATAATAATAAATGTTTGTACTTTCAAGAAGAAATAATTTAGTGGGCTCTAATTAGCAGACCTTACACTCTTTATTTACTTTTGAATTAATATTGTAACTAAACAATTTAAACAAAAAATAATAATAAAGTAATATCATTTCCTAACAAATGTGAATTAGTGCAGCCCATACTGGTCTTTCGCTTGTCACTATTAGAGAAATTAATCAAATAAGTAAATATTTATTATAAACAAACAAAACATCATCATCATCATTCTTATTTCAGAAGAAGACATATCATTTTAAAATTCATATTGTGGAGAATCTAAACGGGATATCCACATATCATTAATTTTTTAAGTAATAATAATAATAAGTTATTTCCTTTATTGTGAAAACCTAACCGGGGCTCTTTCACATATATTTTGATCATTAATAATAATAAGTTATTTCCTTTATTGTGAAAACCTAACTGGGGCTCTTTCACATATATTTTGATTAATATCAACACTTATAAGTAAATAATTAACTTTTAAAAATAATCCATTTAAATTTATTTAATTTTTATTAACTTTTAATTAATTTTATTTCATAAACAAATTTGAAAACCGTCTTCATAAATTCAAACAAAATGCCTGAAACCGAGTTACTTTCAAAATTCGAATATGCTCAGATACAGCTTTTGTCTGAATTTAACGGCACTAATTCTTGCAGTCTTGACTATTTCTTAGCAAGAACAGAATCGTTTCTAAACACTCATAAGAGAATAGCGTCAGCTACAAACTCAGTATTAATAAATGACTTCCTATTTAAAGTCGTAAAGTCAAAACTAAAAGGTGAAGCATGTAGCGTTCTTGACTTAGAAGCCAACAGTACTTATGAAAAATTTAAAGAAAAACTCATAAGAAAATACGGTAACGTCAAAGACGAGAGACTTTTCATCCAGGAGATCTCTAATTGCTTCCAGAAAAGAAACGAATCATACAATGACTATCATGATAAATTAGAAGGATTGACTTTGCAATGCAAAAGCTTATGCAAACTCAATTACCAAAACCAAATTTTGGAATTGAAATTAAGAGAACTTGAAGAGTTAAGCCTAAACACGTTTAAAGCAGGAGTTTTGGAACCCTACCGTTCATACTTAAGATATGCACAGATTACAGACCTGAATCATTGCCTCAGGTTATGCAGGTCTTATGATAACGATCGCACCCATGCAGATTACATGGACCAACTAAGAGGAAAACTACCTCCTAGCAAGTTTCCAACAGCTCGACCACTAGGCCACTCAGCACACAATCCATTCTCGAATTTTAACCCCGCTCCACCAAGGAACCCATTTAACCAACCTTTCATGCAAAATCAAACCCACATACCCTTCTTTAAAGTTAAACCACAACCAATTTTCGGACCCACTCAAGCTCCGAACACTCAGCCTTTCAAGCCACCAAACTCCATGAATCGTCCTTACCCAACTCCCAATAATATTGGCCGACGTTTCACACCCACTAACCAGCAAAGATTTCCACAGCCGATGTCAGGTGTTTCAACCATTAGAGGTAATCTGAATGCTCACTTAGAACCTTCAGAAGACATCGAACAGGAAGCTTTAGGTCCCATACAGCAATCACTAGAGCATGTAGACGAGTACTACATACAAAACTATCCACAAGAGTACGACACTCAGTACTATGAATATGAGTACGATGAAGAGGAACAGTCTCAGGATTTTCGCTTGGCCCGGCCATCAATATCGAAGACTTAAATAATTTAGGTAGCGCATATTTCGCTCAATTAGACGCAATGATTGACTACGCCTCGAACCTAGTCACTCTCAACAGCACGGACATACCGTTTCACTTTCATTCTTCACATACGCAAGTGAATCATTTTCAACCCACAGTAGATATAGCAAACACTGCGATTCCCGTCAACATCAAAAAAGAAGATGACTATGTTCTGAATTTTAAATATGGTGAAATGTATCTCTTAGATGCCAAAACTCACCAAGCCTTACAGCCCACAGAGAGACAACTAAAACACGAGTTTAAGGAACCAATTTTAGTTGAGCCACTGGAAATAAATTCCATTACATACGGTAACATTCACGAATATCCCCACACAAAACTAGGAGAGTCTGATTACGTCAAAGACAAAACTAACTATGTCGCAGACGCACTCTCTAGAGTAGAGATTATCATGGCTGATGAAGCAGCTTCAATCATTGCCATCCCCGGAGATGACACCTACCAAAATGATATGGATAATGAAACTGTCCATTCAAACCAAGCAGACCACATATTCACATTGAAAATATCTGAACGGAACTTAAAGTAAAACCGCAATCAGATTATTGTAAAATATGGTAATTATCCCTAGGTACTTAAACAAAACCTGTTTAAAAATGTACCAGACACATAATGATTGTCACAAAGAAGAATCTTCAGGAAGATTTAGCAAATCACCTCCTCAAAATAATAGTAACCTCAAACAAGTACGCTACTTATTTTGACGATATCACTCTTGAGATCCCATTCATCAGGGCTTGCCAGAAGCTATTTACTTCTGAACTAATCATTATCAGGTCATCCAAATTCTTGGAGACATTGAAAGCCCCGAAACTCAGAGACAGCTGATTTCACACTATCATTCTGAAAACCACAATGGTATAGTAGAAACTTACGAACATCTTAAGACCAAATACTACTGGCCTCATTTAAGAGAACAAATTAGGACAATCATCAATCAATGTAACCTCTGTCAAAGAAACAAATACGAGAGACACCATAATGAGGTATCGAACCAAGGTCCCATCACCGCCGATCACCCTTTCTCTCAAATTCACATCGGCACGTTTCACTTCGAGCAAAGTCGCATATTAACTATAATTGACATTTTCTCAAAGTATGGACAAGCCTACATTTTACCAAATGGTACAGGTCTGGCCACACTAAGCCAATTACAAGTTTACTTTTCCCACCATGGATTCCCAAGGAAAATCACACATGACCAAGGAGGAGAGTTCGAAAACAATGTCATAAAAGAATATTGTAAAGCCACGAACATCGACTATCACGCTACTACCCCTTTGAATTCTTCATCTAATTCTCCAGTAGAAAGACTGAATTCGACCCTTCTAGAGATACTTTATATCTCCAGAGATCACGATAAAAGTTCACTCCGCTCTCAGAGCTCGTGACCACCATAATCACGAATTACAATTCTTCAATCCATTCCACTACTAAACAACCTCCTTTCAACGTTCTATATGGACCATACTATAAGGCTTTATACCACGTCTTCTCGCCATGTCCCGAAATCAATGAATACATTGAAAGGCAAGAAAATCAGTTGAAAATTGTAAAAGAGAGTCATACTAAACCAAACACCGACACTTTCAATCATAATTACCAAATTAATGAAACTGTCTACGTATTAGATCCCCTCACCAGAAACAAGAAATCAAAAACCTGTACAACGAAGGTATCATTACCAAAATTGAAGAAAACAGGGTATACTGTAAAATGAGAAACGGTAAAACTCATGTAAGGAATTTTCGGGACATTAAACCAAAAAGAAAATTTCTTATTCCAGATTCCTCCCTGGATATGGCACCATCATCACACAGCCCATCCAGACACAAGGATTCTATGCCGACTCATTAGGACCAGCCTTAATAATTAACGATTATCACCGGTTCATGTTTCATTTCAATTTAACGAGTTTAAAAGAATCTTATAATAATATTCAAGACACAATGTCAATTCTCGTATCACGAAGCAATAATACTTTTCCTTATCTAATATCAGAATTAAGAGAATGAATTAAAGAAACAAAAAAGGAATTAAATAAGTTGCTACCTGCTACACCTAGAAGTAAGAGAGGTCTTATAAATGGTTTAGGTAGTATAATTAAATTCATATCAGGTAATCTAGACCAAGATGATCTAGACAATCTACAAGAACAATTAAAAGCATTAAAACAAAGTAACGCCAAAGAAATTAAACATATTAATAAATTAGTATCATTCAGTAACTCCATTGCTCAAAAGTTCTATAATGAAATGAACCAGGTAAACTATAATATGAAGGTAATTAAAGGTATTTTACAAGAAGAAGACTTCAAGATTAACCTTCTGGAACATCAACAATATGTGCTCTTGTGTACGAACAAATTAGATAAAATCATACAAGTGATGCAAGATACTATTAGCTTGTCATTTAATGAAATGACAAATATCAAGATGTTCTCCCAAGAAGATTTTACAAATGTTGTAAAACATTTACAACTAATCTACCCAACAAAAACTATAATTCATACTGACCAATATCATCAATTTGAGAACCTTAAACTGTCAAAAACGCAAGTTCTCACGATGAACGAAGAAATGGTTGTAATATTATATATGCCAATCACTGATGCTAAAAGTTATACATTGTATAAAATTTCTCCTGTACCTAGCAATAATCTAATATTAATCCCTCCGGAAAAATATTACTTGCAAGGACCTACCTTAAGATGATCTAACGCACCTTGTATAAAAATTACTCAATATTACGCATGTATACTCTTTAATACTAGAATAACTTCATGTAATTTAACGGACACTACCAGATGTCAATTTGCCACTATCAAAAACGAGGTACAACTATTTCAACCACTAAATAAGAAGCTTAGCCTGTTCTCTAGTAAAATTCCTCAAATAATCTTGCAAACCTGCCCAGAATCACAGAGGACTATAAAATTAGCAGGATCATATGTTATCTACTCAAATGAGTCTTGCCCTATTACAAGTATGGGCATAACTTTGCAACAGCAACCTACAAATTATGTGCACCTGTTTCCACTCCTGTCAACTCCAAATGATCCATACGTTAAAACTGAAATAAATTTCCAATTCGTCCCACCTCGATGTGAAAGGAATGAAATTAGATTTAAAACCCATTCCAGAATACAATACTAAAATGAAAACTTTTGTGTCTGTGAACACAAGTACTATAATACTTATTTTCTGTGTTATTATGTTAATATTTAGAACAAGAATATATCAAGGTATAAAATCTGCAAAGAATAGGTTTAAGAAAATTGTTATCGAGGACGATAACGAGCAACAAAGGGTGGAGGAGTTATGTATCCCGTCCAGGGTCGAACCCCAGACTCCATTCAAAACTTAAGGTTATGGTCATTCTTCCTATAGAAGGAACACCATTGCCCAATGTATTCCTCAATATGCTATTATCAACGTGTTAACTGGAACAATGCTCATTCTTGGAAACAAGGAAATGCTTCCGTCACAATCATGTTATCTTCAACACATTTGCTTTACTATCTGTAGATTATTATTTATCAAATACTTCCTAGAAGGACTAAGGAAATGGCCCTGTACATTTCCTCATATGATTATTCAATCTGTTATTTCAGACAGCAACAGCTGTGAGTGATCAAATTCACAGAACTGTTATCAAAGACATGAGTCCATATCCTGTAAGATATATATTTCCACATACTTGTTATCGAGTGCGACCCTCTACTGTGACACACTTTGTTATGAAGGGATTTTGTATAAAAGACCTGGGCGCAGAAGCAAAGGCCTCTTCCAGTTACAGCAGCAACTAAACAGGTTGACTGTCTGGTGTTAACTTGTATATATTGGATTGTCAAAGATTAATAAATACATCTACAAACTAACCAACGAGTTCTCATTCATAGAAATCAGATACTACTCATCCGAAGTAAGAACCACGAGACCTACTCAGGGGCGGTTCGACCTGGTACATCTAGGGGGGGGGTGAGAATTTAAAAATTGCCGACTGGCTGTTTAACATTGCCGACTATACGCTTAAAAACTCTTCAACGGGAGGGAAAGGGAGAGGGGGAGGGGCAAACGATACACAATACAAATATACTTAATTATTGGCTTTCCTTTAAAATGTATTTTATTAGTTCCAGAATTTTGAATCGCAGGAAAATTTGATAAATGAACAACATAAGTGTTTAAATATTACAAGAATTAAAGAAAATCTAGTTAATCTTTCTAAAACCCTACTCTACGATGTTTTAACAAGGACTTCTTCTCCACTATTTCCGTAATTTCAATGTCGTCGACCTTATTTTTCGTTGAAAACAACATCATAAGGAAGTCTAAGCGGTCGTCACCCATCGATGTCCGCAAATGATTGTAAATGACCTTCAACTTGCTGAAGGACCGTTCGGAAGAAGCAGAAGACACTGGGGAAGTTAAAATCAGTCGAACAACTTGTTAACCACACAGGATAATCCTCTTTAATTTAACAGCAACTTTTTCGATTTCTTAAAAAGATGAGCACTGTTTACTGGCATCGAGCAGGATTTCAAGCTCAGCCAGCACAAGCTCTTCATCCTGAAGGATGATTTTTGAGTATGATTGCTTTATAGATCGGACGCGCTCGATGGTGCAGTTTTATCTATCAGCGGGTTTCTTGAAAATTATGTGAAATGGCTCTAGCAAAGAAATTAGTTTTGCGAGATTGTCTTGCACGCTTGTAGTAAGTACATCCACATCCTTTCTGTAGAATGTAAGAAAATAAATTTCTGGTGTAGTTTCAGCATGCGCGTTATACTTCTTTGCAAGTCGCCGGGTCCTGTGGTGCTTTAAGGAGTACCCCCTGTCGGTGGGGGGTTTAGAATACACCCACGGTATCCCCTGCCTGTCGTAAGAGGCGACTCAAAGGGGCGACCTTGGCTATTCTTTAAGGACTCCGCGTTGTTTTGTGAATTGGACCCCCAGTGGGTGGGAGGAAGCGAATACATCCACGGTAATCCCTGCCAGTCATAAAAGGCGACTAAAAGGGTTTCTCGGAAAGTTCCACTTTCGAGGGTTTGACAGTCAGCTCTAAAAGACATACACCCGTGCGGTATAACTCTCATTAGGTTATATCGCACTTCTTTCCGTTACTGCTTTCAGGGTCTGGCAACCAAAATTTCTATATGTGCGTGCTGTTAGGGGAAGGGCCACTTACGCTAGCGACTACGCTCGAAAGCCTGTTCCGGTCTTGGCCGCGCCGACAGGTGGGTGTGCCATGTACCCGTGCAGTAGTATCCGCCTGACTACGCAGGTCCCCGCACAGCCGAATGTCTGAGCTGTAAAATCCAGTATATGCCAAGGGGTACATGCCGATACGGCATTGTAAAACATCGGACCCCCGGGCAATGCCTTCCAATCTCGGCGGGCCTTGCCCTGGCTGGGTAGCGCCTACTGTGACGGCCCGTGATCGAATGTCGGTGGCATTCGGGGAGGATGATCCGGCCATGGGTTCAAAAAGAAAAATCCCCAAACAGGGTGGTCCTACACCCAAGTCTTTAACATTTGATTCCCTACGGGGATCAACCCCCTGGGAACAATCTGTGCGTGAAAATCTGGGTGCTAACACCCCCAAGTTTCAGGTTTTCTGAGCCACATAGAAGGTGTCTATGGTGAGCTTGAGAAAGTACAAAAGATGAGGAACAGTAGCTTGTTGCTCAAGACTAGGACTGATGAGCAAGTTGAACAACTTTTGCAATGTGACCACTTTGGCGAAATTCCCGTCAAAGTGGAAAAGCACACGTCCCTGAATCTGGTCCGAGAAGTTATTTTCCACCGGGACCTGATTCTGAACACTGACGAGGAGCTCAAGGAGGATATGCAGCACCGTCACGTGACTGATGTCCGGCGCATTACGCGCAAGGTCAATGGTCAAATCGTGGATACTGGTGCTTTCATTATTTCCTTTGAGCTTTCGGTGCTCCCGGAGAAAGTCAAGGTTACAAGTTACCGTTGTGACGTACGGCCTTATATCCCTCCACCAATGAGGTGTTATAAGTGCCAGAATTTCGGGCACATGTTATCCCGTTGCTCGAGCCCCGAAATCAGTGGAACATGCGGTAAGGTACCACACGAAGCGGTGGAGTGCACAACACCTTATCAGTGCACTAATTGCCCTGAATTTCATTCTCCTCGGGACAGGAACTGCCCTGTCTTCCTGAGTGAGAAGAAAATCCAGGAGATCAAAACCCTGGATGGTCTCACCTACCAGGAAGCCCGCAAGAAGTACCATACCGCGATTGCTCCTTCGCCTACGATTGATTATCGAGTTATAATACCTAATTTGGTTCCTTCTACCTCATCTTTTGTACCAGCTGTGAAACCTGCAACTGAGTTATCTGTTCCGAACCCAGCACCTATGAATATAACGGAAAGCCCGAAGGTGACTTCAACTCCACCTTCGGCCAGCAGGAAGGCTGTGCGAGCGAAGGCTGCTCCGCCCGCACAGCAGGGGAGGAAGCTGAAGCCTTACTCCCCACTCTGGAAGAAGTCGAAGACTTTCTCCCCACCCAAACGGTCGGCGAAAGCCGAGCCGAAGCCGGCGGAGGCGGCATCGTCGACCAGGGTCAGGAATTCGGCTCCTGACCCGTCTATATATCTTAAAGAGGCGGGTGCTAAGAAGGGACCCCACACTACGCATTCACTTTCTCCAAAAAAGGGGAAGCCATCCGCGCCACCACCTGCGGATGCTTCTGCGCCTGGGGACGTTTCGGTCCCCAGATCTGCGCGCTCCCCACGGAGATCTCCCCGCCGCCGAACTGCGTCTAGGAAATCTTCCAGCGAGTCGATTCACTCCATGACCTCGCCTGAGGACATGGAGATTATAGTCGACGTAGTGACTGTAGATCCTCCAGAGGATAAGTTGTAGCTTGCTGCTCCAACTTATTCCCTAAGTTCACACAATGGCACTGTTACAGTGGAATTGCAACAGTTATGACAGGCATTTGACAGAACTCCGTCAGCTTATTGCCCAATACGCAGCGAGTATAGTCTGCCTACAGGAAACAAACCTCAGACCTGATCACGAGACTGTTCTGAGAGGTTTCCGCCTATACTCGAAAGAGCGACAAGACGCCGCCCGGGCTTCCGGGGGCGTTTGTACCTGTGTTCGTTGATCTTGGTTGCCGGAGCGTCAATGACGAGGTACAGCACATCACCGATGTGCTTCTTGATGCCGCCGAAGAGTCCATTCCATCCTTTTCTGGGACTCCTCGTCGCAAACTCGTCCCTTGGTGGACAGAGGATATTGCAGCGGCAATAAGAGACCGTCCTCGAGCTCATAAGCACTACCGTCGGCGTCCAACCATGGCCAATTAGGTGGCGTTTAAGAAATTTCGTGCCAAGGCACGGATTCTTATTCGCCAGAGTAAGAAACAATCCTGGGAACGGTATGTGTCTTCTATTACGGCACATACCCCCTCCTCTCAAGTGTGGACTTAACTACGACGCATTTCGGGAATTCAGACATCTTCTACTGTACCGGGAATTTCCATTGATAATGAATTGGTTACAGATCCTTATCGCGTTGCAAACCATCTCGCCTCGTATTATGCGGATATATCCGTTTCCGATAACTATGACCCTGCCTTCGTGGCCCTGAGGCGCGAAGCGGAACGTTTCCTGTTTAGTTTTGCTTCGCGCGCTTCGGAGGGGTACAACGTGCCCTTTACGGAGTGGGAACTCCGCGGAGCGCTGGCGCTCTGCAGGGACACGTCTCCTGGCCCGGATAATATTCACAACCAGATGCTTAAACACCTTAACGATGAGAGCATTCGTTATTTGCTCAGGGTGTTTAATCGTATCTGGTTGGAAGGTGTGTTTCCAGCGCAATGGCAGGAAGGTATCATTATACCTATCCTGAAGCCCGATAAGGATCCCAAATTGACAGGGAGTTACAGACCTATTTGTCTCACTAACGGTCTGTGCAAGCTCTTTGAGAGGATGGTCAATCGGCGCCTAGTGTGGGTCCTGGAGAAACGGGGACTCCTGTCTGAATACCAGTGTGGTTTCAGGGCGTCTCGGTGTACCAACGACCATCTGGTACGCCTGGAGACCGCCATACAGGACGCTTTTCTCCGGAGACAGCACCTAGTCGCTGTTTTCTTCGACCTCGAGAAGGCCTATGACACCACTTGGCGTTACGGCATCCTCTCTACCCTGCATCAATGGAAATTCCGAGGTAACTTGCCGGTTTTTATTGCGAATTTTCTGTCCCTTCGCCTGTTCCGTGTCCGGATAGGGGGGACATATTCCCAATATCATATACGGGAAAACGGAGTCCCACAGGGATCGGTGCTTAGCGTAACATTATTTGCGATTGCCATAAACGGTATAGTCGCTGCTGCTGGTCCGTCGCTATATGTAGACGACTTCGCTCTACATTATAGTGCGCAAAATATGGTGGTCGCTGAACGACAGTTACAACAAGCTATTCGGAGAGTGGAACGCTGGACACTGGAGCATGGCTTTCGATTCTCAACCGCTAAGTCCTCGGTTGTCCATTTCTGCCGAAAGCGCACCCTCCATCCAGATCCTGAGCTTTATCTGGGCAATGTAGCTTTGCCTGTTGTTGCTGCGTACCGGTTCCTTGGGCTCCTTTTCGATCATTAATTGACGTGGGAACCACACGTGCGGTGTTTGAAAACTGTCTGTGCTAAGAAACTCAACATGTTGCGGTTTCTTAGCGGCACCTCATGGGGGGCGGACCGCGCGGTGCTCCTACGTATTTATAAGGCACTGATTTTATCTAGGTTAGATTATGGCAGTGTAGCATATGGTTCGGCCCATAAGTCGGTGCTTGTTAAATTGGACAGTGTCCACCTCGGCGGTGTGAGGCTGGCGACGGGTGCCTTTCGGACAAGCCCAGTCGTCAGCTTGCTCGCCGAGGCTGGCGTACCTCCTTTACACCTGAGGCGCCAACAAGTACTGCTGACCTATGCTGCAACTATTCGACAGATGCCACTTCATCCAAGCTATCCATGTTTGTTTTCGAATCCGAATCGCCGGCTGTATGATGCGCTCGCCCGAGCCACTCGGCCGGCGGGGATTCGCTTGGATGACTTATACCGTCAGTTCCGATTTCCTTCTGTCTCCTGTATCGTCCGAGTACCTAGCAAGGCCCCTCCGTGGATGGTCTCTCGCCCTGATATCATCCTGGATCTGCACACTGGCCCCAAGTCGGACACGGACTCCTCCGTCCATCGGAGGTTGTTCCAGTCCGTGGTGAGCCGGTATCCGGGATCAGGGCTTCTATTCACGGACGGTTCGAGGGTAAACGAGAAAGTAGGCAGTGCATTTGTGGTTGAGGATCGTCAGTTTCTCTTCTCACTTCCCGAGGCCTGTGGCGTGTACACTGCGGAGCTCTATGCCATATTAGAGGCTCTGCGGTACACGTTATCAGACGATCACCAGCACTTTCTTGTGTGTACTGACTCTCTGAGTGCGCTGCATGCGATCGATGTGTGTTTCCCGAAGCACCCGCTGGTCCAGCGTGTGCACGACCAGCTCGTCAGTTCGCGTAACGCTGGAACCGGGGTGACCTATGTGTGGCTTCCTAGCCACATGGGTATTGCGGGAAACGAGCTTGCTGATCAGGCGGCGAGAGAGGCAGTCGCACTGCCCTCGCTACCGTATAAGGTGCCTGCTAGTGATGTGCGCTCTCTGTTGCGGCATTCGATCCTGTCGCATTGGGAGGAGGCATGGCGTGCCACGCCTCCACCCAACAAACTGAGAGGCATCAAGGAGACAACGAAGGTGTGGAAATCTTCCTTCCAATCTCTCTGGAAGGAAGCTGTGGTACTCTGTCGACTCCGGATCGGCCATGGGATTGCTACGCACTCCCACTTGCTAAAGAGAGAAGATCCTCCTGTGTGTACTTGCGGCGCCCACCTAACCGTGGCACACCTTCTCTTGGAGTGTGTGGATCTGGCCGATCTGCGAGGGACTCTTAAAGTGCCTAATACCCTCTCCCTTATTCTCCGTGATGACGGGCCGTCAGCTGACCTCGTCATCCGGTTCATGAGGGAGAGTGGTTACTTTTTTAAGTTTTAATGTGTAGTTACGACTTTTAATTCTGGTTAAATCTGTTTTATGTTTTTTATTGTGTTATGTATTGTATTGTTCACTATGCCTTATTTGTTTTATCCTTTTTTACCATCCGCCTATTATTCTTTTTATTCAAATAAGGCATAATTTTTGGGGCTCACTGTCTGTTTTATAAACACCATTTTCGCTTCATCCATGGCAGTGAGTTGTTTTTATATACATCCTTTCATTTCACGCCATTTCATTTCATTAGGGGCCGATAAACTCGATGTTAGGCCCCTTAAAACAACAATTATCATCATCATCATCACGCTTTAAGAAGTCTTCCTCCGTATTTACTGGCATACCTTTCGCAAATGACGATGCGTTCATCATGCCGTCGTCGTTGATATCTTCAAAATACTTCAAAGCACTCTGAATCAGCTGCATCGCGTCTACTACATTCAGCTCCTCCGCTTCTAAAAGCTCGGTTACGTTCTTAATTTTAAACATGATGTCTTTGGTAAAGTACGTGCCGCAGATAAAATCAAAGTAGAAGCTTTCTGTGCAAGCCTGACGCAAACGTTCGGGTTTTACTGTCAAATTCAGAATCGAATTAGGTTTTCATTATTTCCAATGCTGTGACTATCTCTTCATAGGACGTAGAAACAGCTCTCATTGTTTCGGCGCGCGCAGTCCACCTGGTTTTTGATAAATTCTTAAGTTGCAGTGAATGTTCAATTGTGGTGTTTGAAGCCATATTTTCAGTGTTGCCTTAGTAAACAAGAGTTTAGTGCTTTTCAGTCGGTCAACACGAATGTACCCAAAAGAGATGGGTTATGCCCTAATCCTGAAATAAATTACATGAGATTAATAAATACACTAGGATGACCAGTTTCGATCGTCAAGCGATCATCATCAGATCCATTACACTTAGGCTATAAAATCTATGTTTGAAATACATGTGAAAATATTTACAATATGTACAATAGGTAAATGTTATCTGGATCAGGTGTACGATGTACTTTTCTTCTCTTAATAAACCAAGGCCCATATTCGCGGCAGTATTAAAGGTGCCGGGACGTCCTCATAAGACCGGGCAGCGCTTAGTTGAATGGCTTATGGTCCACGCGTGGCGAGGGCTAATCCACGGTCTTTAATAGTTGTAGACCCACCTCATTCAATAACATACATCTTATCTAGGTTGGCAACACCTCACATTAACACATCGCAATGACTCCGCACAGCACATATGGACAGGGGGGAGAAGGCAGGGAAAAACCAGTCGTTAAGATATCAACCACCGCAGTCGACCGCACGTGAGTTACAGTGAGCACGAAAACTGCGAGTAGCTCTAGTAAGGAAGACAATCAGATAAGTAGTTAGCCTATAATATTATAGTTTAACCATAGTTGATTTTTACAACCATATAATCTCTCCAAAATACAAACTCCGGATATCTACCACCATTTAGCATTTCACCTAACATCATATATACTGCATTTAGCATACACCGACAGTTGCAGTACCAATACTGCAACTAAATAATTGTACATATTGTAAATATGTTCACCTGTATTTCAAACATAGATTTTATAGCCTAAGTGTAATGGATCTGATGATGATCGCTTGACGATCGAAACTGGTCATCTTAGTGTATTTATTAATCTCATGTCATTTATTTCAGGATTAGGGCATAACCCATCTCTTGTGGGTGCATTCGTGTTGACCGACTGAAAAGCATTAAACTCTTGAATGTTCAATTTTATCCAGCTCTTTCTGCAAGCTTAATTGTCGTTTCATGCTACCCGAAAAAAAGACCTACAATGCTTCAAGAGTGTCAAAAAACTCTCGGATAAGTGCGCTAGCATTACAAGCTGTCTCTACGAAAATGTTTAACCTGTGAGCTTGGCATGGAACGTACGGAATATATATTTTTCACTTCTCTGATAGCTTTTTCTGAGTGCCGTTGTATATGCCAGACATGTTACTAGCAAAGTCCTACGATTGAAACGCTAGTTTATCGAGTGGAAGTAAAGGTTCATCTGAACTTAGATTTAAAAATATTTTTTCAGCCAACTCCTCTCCAGTCTTTTTTGTTGAAACAGCGTCTATTTTTAAAAGACGCTCCACAGGAACGAGCTCTTCATCTTTTTCGACGACGTATCGGATATTCAACGCGAGGAGGTCTTGATGTGACATATAGGGAGTAGTATCTGCTATAACGGAGAACATACCGGCGTTCTTGATCTCTTCTGCAATTATTTCACGAGTTTTCCCTCCAAGTTGACGAATTAATTCATTTTGAGAGTCCTTGCTCATATACGTGACGTTGTGCTTCCGCGTATTCACTTATTCCAACCACCTATTCATGACCGAACTATGCCGTGAAAGGAACTTCAGAATTCGCGTGAAGTTTCCATTATCTTGAGTGATTCCATCCTCGTGACCTCGGAAAGCCAAACCTTGCCGCCAAAGGGTTCTTGCAGTGTCAATAAGTATCTGGATAACTTTTTTGTGGAACTTCTTTTCTTGTCCTTCCTCAATTCTGATCGTCCGTAAATGTTTATCATGGAGAACGTCTACGTGCCCTTTTACATTGACAAAGTGGCACAAATCTGTCCCCCCCAGGGGCTCACATCTAGTGGGCGTGGGTTGGCGACCACGGGACCCCAGCTGAGTCCGGCATTTCTTCCACTTACTTGTGCCGGGCTCCTCTCCGTCTTCTTTCCTGTCGACCTCACTGGGTCAACTCTTGTTCTCTTCCGACCCCGACGGTATTAGGGTATCCGAGGCCTAGGGAGTCTTTCACTTTCCCGCCTTCTTTGGCCCTTCTCTCATCTTTCCTGATACCCTCCTTCTGTGAGGGGTCAGCCTTCTTTTTCTTTTCCTTTTACCCCCTGCCTTGTGCTCAAGGCCCTTAAGGAGGCCGGGTGTATGTAGCCCCACCCCTTCTGGTGCACCCTAGATAATGCTACACCCTCAGGGGCTCACGGCTGGTGAGTTCGGGAGTTGGCGACCCCGAGGGATTCCTGAGCTGGGTCCGTTTTCCCCTTTTGTCCCTTACCTTCGGGGCGGACCCTCTCCTCTTTCACTTTCCTATCTGCCTTTCATGGCTCTCCTTCCTTCCAAGTCCCTCAATCCGCATTCTTCGAGAGTTGAGGGCATTTATTTTCCTCCTGTCCTTTATTTGCCTTATTCACCTTTAGTTTTCCATTTCTTCTTCTAGTATGTAGGTTGGTAGTTAGTTTTAGTTTTAAGTTTACATTTCATTTTCATCTTCACGATCACCCAAACCATCAGGGGCCGATAGCCTAGATGTTAGGCCCCTTAAAACAACAATTATCATCATCATCATCATCACAAATCTGTCATAGCTGCTTGATGAGCTTCTGAAGTGAAGTGTTCTTGTAATTTGCCCTTTATCTTCTTTCCGCGACTTTTCAATTTATGCCACTGACGTACTCCAGCGTGCGACCACTCTTCACTTGCGGACGCCCTTCCTCGTCCGTTTGGAAATAAGCCACAGGCAAAACAAAACTCCGCGTCTTTTTCAATGCTGTAGGCTACTTCAACATGGGAAAATCCGTATACCAGGCCGGATTATATAGATGCTGCCTATTTTCTGGTAAGTCTGGATTTGCCGGAAATACACTAAGTTTTGGCTTGAAGGCCCAAGTGAAGACAGGTACAGTCGTTCGTTTGCCGTGATAATTCTTTGCCGTTTTGCAGGATCGCGATTAACAGGAAAAATGCCAGCTTGAATGGGTACTGCGTCTGCACGCATGTTATTTTCCTCCTCTCTTGCTCGTTGAAGCAACTGACCGCTTTCATCGTGGATTCTGGATAAGCAGTCTTATCATTTCTACCATAAAAAGTTTTGTGTTCGGAATAGCGTCTTCTTTTATTGCTTTCAAAATGCCTTTAACTCTTTTGAAATGCGTTATAAACTCACTAACTTGGCCAGAAAAAACAATCCACGAAAATTCGCTACTACGTGGTGTAGGACCGTCACCACTACAACTGGCATCCGATGAAGTTCCAGCTGCTCGTAACTTGCGAACGTCAGATGTGTTGGGGGATAGTGGTGGTTCAACGGTTCGCGATGAGCAACGGTGGTCAGTGGCTCAACAGTAGACGATGGCTCAACGGTAGATGATGGCTAACGATGGGCGATGGCTCAACAGTGGTAAATGGCAACGGTGAACGATGGCTCAACGGTAGGCGATGGCTCAACGGTAGACGATGGTTCAACGGTAGATTTTGATTTTAATTGTACCTTAGCTACCCGATGGGCATTAAGTTCAACCCTTTGAAGACGTCAAGCTTCGCAGGGGTGCTTTCCGGATATTCATTCCATCGACAAAGTTACTTAGACTTGTCTCCTCCACTCCGCCCCGGTTTTCTTATCACTGGGTTTTAAAACACTCTGTAAGTTTTATTTAAATAAAAAAGATGGTTTAAAAGAGAACGACTCCCCCCCACAAAGGTAGACTTTATTGGATTTATCGGGCATTTTTTATAACACCATTAAACATAATCATGGCTGAAAATATGCATGTATTTATTGTACTATTATTACGTACGTTTCATGGGTACGCGATGCTCCGTGGAAATGTTCCGTGCCGGCGAAAACTCACGTCCCACTGCCACTGTATTTGCACCTAGTTATCACTGTAGAAGTTGCTGGTTCAGGAACAACTGCTTTCGCTCATTCTCAGTGACCACTGCACTGATCATAGTGAGCACTCCAATTCCACCCCTTGAGGATCCTAGGAACCACAAACCTGTCAATGTTGTCACAATAGCGCGGATATGTGAGGACGCGCCGGGACAAGCGGTAGCAGGTCATAACATTCCTCCGACAACATCACAATGAGTTGGCTTGACCTGAAGTTATCAATGCGCTCACCAACACCTTTTGTGTAGCCACATGGCACAGATGCTGGGCTTGCTTCGCTGTGAAGCTGAGTCGCTCTGCATAGTGAACGAGGAATGTTACACCCACCCAGGATCGTGCTGATGGGTTCATCCCTTGTCCTTCGTCCCATATTGCTCATCTGTCATTCTTTCTTCAGTTTCCATACACAGAAACGAAATGCAAGTGGCAGCCGGTGCACTGAGGACTGGAAGTGAAACTTTTAAAATGGTTATTTTTCCGACTCTTCCTCTTGCCGCACTGGGCTATTGCCTGGCTGCACGAAATTATTGGTGCGTCCGTTTGTGTTGACTGTCGGTAAAAATGCCGACTGTCAGTATAATAAATATATATATATTAAGAAATCTGACCAAATCGTATATGGTCATGCCCCGTTTTGCTTTTTTAAATGCTGTTTTGGGAAATGTTGCGACTTCTTCAGGATTTGCCGACTGATGTCGCTTTTGCCGACTGAGAAAATACCTGAGGGGGGTGAGACACCCCCCCCCCCAACCCCCCACTCGAACCGCCCCTGGACCTACTGACTTAGCAGTAGCAACGACTTCTTAGTACATCACTAAAGAAGACTGTTAAGCGACAAACTTAACTCATGTACGACATCCATCATCTGCTACATTCTTTTTAAGGATGTGCTTTCTATAATTTTTGTTGCAATGACACGATCCTGTATCGCAATTACAAATCCCTCAGTTTCACTGAATAGCGAACCATGCTTCAACCATAAGTTCGACAATGATCGGTCGACATTATGTTGGCTGAGCAAGTGAGGGTGTACACCATGCAGTTCTTTTCGTAACCATGCCATCTGGCGCTGTTCAAACGAAGTAACGTGCTCTTTTGTGTCATATTGCATGTCTGCAAGTCGTAGTGGTGTGAACCTCTTATTACTTTCAACAATGACTTCGTACAAAGGAGTACTTCTTGCGCCAAAGAAGTACTGTTGCAGACGTATTATTGTGTTTCATGTGTAATGCCATACGCCACATCTATATATTTAAAACACTAAGCTGATTTTTGTTACCGCGAGATTGAGGGAACGTCTTAACCGATTGACTTCGTAATGCATTCTAACGAGAGACTTGCCACGGTGGGTGAGTGGTTATAGTGTCGGACTACCAACCCCAAGATTGCAGGTGCGCTCCTGACCATGGTAAGTGATTTTTGTAAGGCGACAAAAATCACGACACTCATGGCATACGTTGTTGGCATGTTAAAGAACCCATTTGAATTCAGTAGGCCGTGTTCAATGACAAAATTAATCTCGGGATTTTCCGCCAACACAAAGTTCCTCCATTCTCTACTTGAAAGCGCTGTAGTATCAAGGAATTGAGATAGCTAACCTCCTTGACTTTCATAGCGTTCAAAGGAACGACGAAATTCGACATGCAAGCTACCCTCTGGGTGTCAATTAACAAAGCTTGCACAAGGCCCTTAGGCCATACGATATTATTATTATTATTCTAACGAGAGCTCTTGGTATGTAGATTTGCAGAGTGTCATTAAAATAAACAAATATGTTACCATATGTTTTTAATTAATAGACTAAACAAATATACAAAATTCTTGGCCCTTAACGCATGCGCACAATCAGCTTGGCTCATGACAGACATGGCGGATGTTCAGCGCGTTTTAATGTGATAGTTCTTGTTAAGAATTATAAAGGAGGGGAAGATTTATTAATTATGCATGACGTATCACTCTTCCTTTTCGCTTCCATTTCGACAATATATCGTTTTCATACCTTTTATCTCTTGGGGAAGCCTCCATGCCTTAGGCGGCAGCACGCTGGCCTCTCACCGCTGGGTCCGTGGTCTAATTCCCGGTCACTCCATGTGAGATTTGTGCCAGCAGTATGTTGCAATGTCGAGAGTGCAATCTTTTGACGCCCTTAAAGTTGCAATAGTGCCAAATAGTAATGGTACAAAAATGTAACTTATATGGGAAACTTCTTCAGTAAATATTTTGTCATGTATTGACGGGTTTCAACTAATAAATAAATAAAAACAGTTATCGGATAAAGCACGTGGGTTATATTTGGTCCACAAATACAATATAAGCTTGCAATATTTGCAAAACTTTTTTTGACCAGTGTATAATGCATGTTCAGACTGTCAGTCTCTGCACTGCACACTGGAACATCAATATTTCCATTTCTTCAAATATTACTTGACTCTTCTTCATAGATAACATCAATCTCCACCCGTTCCTTTTCAATTTCTTACGTTCAAAACCCCATCAGCTGTCACTGATATATCATGCATACACTACGCCTCAAAGTACGGCAGCAATATTATATGTGTAGGGGGAAGAATCATATTCCCTAACCCTTTCTTCCCAGCTGAACATTACTTACTGCCCAGAGCGGGTTGGTGGCGCTCCGGAACGCGGATAACATGGCGTCGCGACGCAGGCTCAATTTCCATAAATCAACAGTGATACTGCAGCGTCCGGACAGCTGGGGGAGCGTGTCTAATACACTCACAGCCGCGGCGTTATTCAGCGTTACTAGCCTCTGGGTACATCACGAAACACTTGCAGTAAAGATTCCCATCTAATCCCGTGGTGTAGCCGTATGTCTGCCGGCTTCGGTGGTGTAGTTGGTAGTATGCTGAGTTTCTATGCCCAAGGTCGCGGGTTCAAACCAGACCAGAGTCATCGGATTTTTAAGAGCGTTAAAATTCTTAAGTATGCCTGCCTTCGAAGGGGAAGTAAAACCGGCTGTCCCATGTCCTAGATTTCTGGCATGTAAAAGATCCTTCCACTAACGAAAATTAATAGAGAAATTTAACTGCATACAAAGTTCCAACGTTCACCAATAGGTGTCAGTGATATCTGGTAGCGAAAGTTAGAACTACTTGAAATTTAATGGAACTTGTAGCTCACCCCATGGGTGTCCGCTTGAAGTAGCTACAGCCTCTGACGAGCTGAACATGTCCTCGGACACTCCCGGCACTAAACGCCAGGCGCTAAATAAATAATAATCTCTAAATCAGCAAACATTCTGCACATTTTGCAGCCAAAACGTGCCGAAGACACTGCATCACGTTTCAGCTGCAAAATGCAAAACGCAAGAACAGCTGTTGCTGAAAGTATGGCAGGGGTATGGTTTACTCGTTTCCGGGATAACCTATTTGACTTATCAGATGATCCACGGTCACAACGAACGTCAGATCACTACAGTGAGCATATTCGTAAGAATCCACGTCAAACAACGTGACTTCGAATACATATCTTCTAGTGCTGGAGAAGTATCTTGACCAACAATGGCAGCTTTGTTTAAAAGCAGGGCCAGCTTTAGTACCCTAATAACACCACTTTACTAACCTTCTTTTTTTTTTCACGCGAATTGACCACTTAGGATCACGCAACAACTTTATTTCTTTTTCTTATTCTTTGCCTGGAGTTTCCTCTGTCTCCAATATTCCTTCATGCGTTCACTGGCATTTTTTCTTTGGTCTTCTGTCCAAGTTCGTCCACTTCTCTTAGGTCTTCCTTCATCTTGAAACCCTTCCAGATTGTTCACTTTGCTCTTAAATACATTTCTTTCTAGCATTTGAGATTCTGTGATGTTTAACTTTTGTAAATCTTTCCTAACTTCCTTAATCCATGTTGTGGTGGTCTTTTTCTTCCAGAGATAGTCGAATATTTGTTTAGTTAATCTATGGTCGTTCATTTTATAGAGATGTCCGAGGAATGTCAGCCTTCTCTTCCGCATAGACGCGGAGATTCTTTCCACGTTCTTGTAGACTTCTCCGTTGCTTCTCAGTCTCCATCCATCTTCAGTCTGAACTGCACCCATGATTTTTCTAAGAATTCTCCTTTCCATGACTTCTAGCATTTCGAGGCTATAGTTCATCGAGAGGCATTCACTGGCAAAGAGGCACTCTGTTTTTACGACAGTGTTATAATGCCTTATTTTGGCATTCCAGGAGATGCACTTTTTGTTGTAGATATTTTTTGTTAATCCATACGTTCTTTACATTTTTATAATTCGATCTCCAACAGCTGCTTTTTCTAACCCATTCTCCTGTATAGTCTCTCCTAGGTTCTTGAACTTTTTTACCCTTTCAATCCGTCCTATCTCCGTGTCAAGGAACTTTGGTCCATGTTTGTCATTTGTCATAAATTTTGTCTTTTCAACTGATATCCTTAGTCCTGTTTGGCTAGCGATCTTTTCCAAGAGGTTGATTTGTATGACTGCTTCTTCCGTGGTTTCCGATAGTACTGCAAAATCATCTGCAAACGCCAGGCAGTTGACTTTAATTCCTACCGACTTCCTCCCGAGGCAGATTGGGTTTATTCCTCGACTCTCCAATTCCGAGTTCCAAATTCTCACAACCTTCTCTAGGACACAGTTGAAAAGGATTGGTGATAGGCCATCCCCTTGCCTGACTCCTGTCTTAATTTCGAACGGCCGAGAAAGCTCTCCCATGAACTTCACCCTGGAAGTTGTGTTTGTTAGGGTCTCTTTGACTATATTTGCTAGTTTGGTTTTGATTCCAAATTCCCTTAGGATCCTGTCTAAGGTCTCTCTGTCCACTGAATCAAATGCCTTTTTAAAGTCTATGAAGGATACCACAATTTTCTTATTACTCAGCAGTCTGTGACGGATTATTGATTTCAAGTTGAAGATCTGCTCAACACAGGAGCGTCCTTTCCTAAACCCTCCTTGGTACTCGCCTAGTTGTTTGTCCAGCGTATCTTCTATTCTGTTTAGAAGAATCTTGGAGAGAATTTTATAAGCAATTGAAAGGAGGGACACACCTCTGTAGTTGTTCACGTCTTGCTTATCCCCTTTCTTGTGGAGCGGATGGATCAGCGCTGTTTTCCATTCTTCTGGAATTTTCTCGGTTTCCCAGACTGCACCAAGGATTCTGTGAAGGTCGTCTAGAATTTCTGGCTCAGCCCATTTAATCATTTCTGCTGTTATCGAATCTTCTTTATTATTATTATTATTATTATTATTATTATTACTGTTGTCTAAGGCAGGCGATCTGAACCTTATTGAGACTGTGAGCAGCACCCTCACGCCATACCAAGTGCCCGAGCCCCATTAAATCGAATATAATAACTATTATTATTATCTTGATTGGTCACATTGGACCACTTGAGTCGTTCCACAATCACTTCTTCTTTGAAGGTAGTACAGCTTGGTTCTTGCGCTCTTTCCAGTACTTTTTCATTCTTTCAGATCGGGATTTTCTCAACTCATCTGAAATCTCCATAGGCTTTCTAAGTGTCATTTCTGCAGAAAAATATAATAATAATAATAATAATAATAATAATAATAATGGGTCCCAGGAATCAACCTTGGAGGAGTCCTTACGGCTCTGGGCTAATGGGAGTGAAATGCGTTGTTGCATGTCAGCTGCGACTTAAACATATTGGATTCAGCAAGAGAATCCAACTTAGCCTCTTTCACTCCAACTCCAGCATGTAACCTACAAGAGGTGCCCCCTGTTAAGCCGAGCAACCCAGTGGAAGGTTGGGTAACCAATCCCAGCGGGATGCTGGGTCGGCGAGCCGATCAGTGCTGGGGACTCCAAGGCTCACAACCTTGGCAGTACATTGGTCAGTGTGCAATATCACTGGCCCCCTATCTACAGTTTTTTCAACTGTGAAAAGCATGGAGGAAACGTCTGCTGAAGCAACTACCCCAGGTGGTAACCAATCCACCGTCGTCTTGCACGACGCATGCAGGCCTTCGGACTCTGGGGAGCCTGCAACGACATGCTTGGAGGTATCGGAGACTCCTACAAACAAGATCAGACACAAACGACGCAACTTCTTCGCAACATTCAACGTGAACTCCCTTATGAAGGTCGGTAAATTGAAACAACTGATTGACACCCTACAACATCATCAAATCCTGATCGCAGAAATTCAGGAAACAAGGTTTGTTGATGCAGAAGCTTTTGACTCCCAGGGGTATAGAATCTTCAAAGGTAAAGTCGGAAAACGTGTAGTAAAATCCATCCCCCACCTTGGCACAGGATTTGTGGTCAGTAAGAAGATTTTAGAGTCCATCACCAACTTCACTTCCTCCAACAGTCGAGTCTCGATCCTTTCGTTTCGGAGCACAAATAAAATCTACACCATGTTGAACGTCCATGCCCCAATTAATCAAGCTAACAGAATCGATCCACAAGGGACGGAGATATTCTGGGAAGAGCTTGAAGATATTCTATCCAAGATTCCCAAGGAACACATCATCGTCCTTCTTGGGGACTTCAATGCTCAGCTCGGTAAGGAAAAGAAATTCAAGAATATTATCGGAGAATACCCGGCCCACAGAAGAACAAACCGCAATGGAGAAAGGTTAGTGGAGTTGTGCAAGGCGTTCAACCTAGTGATGAAGTCAACCGCTTTCAAACGACTTCCTGCAAAACAGAAAACATGGACATCCCCAAATCCCTATCTCGGCGAATTCCAAATTGACCACGTTGCTATTTCTCGTAAATCTCGTAGAGAAATCCAGAATGTAAAAGTCTTAAGAAGCGCGAATCTTGACTCTGATCACTATCTTTCAAAGATAAAATTAAAACTTCTTCCAAGATCCACCAAGAGATTTCAGGGAAGATAGATCAACAGGTTTGATGTGGAAAAACTGAAAACACAAAGCGAATTCAGTCAGAAACTTGAAACACTTGAGCCACAGAATTGGGAACAACTCAAAGAAGCAATTCTTGAAACGGCACAGGAAACCATCCCACTGACAAAGTTGAGGCGGCATCCTTGGTGGACTAATGAATGTGACGATGCCATTCACCAAAGGCGGCTTGCCTGGTTGCGATGGAACAAACAGAAGAATGAAGAAAACAGAGAGAGATTCCTGGTCGTGAGAAAGCAGGCTGATAAAACCATACGCGGGATAAAACGAGCATTCCAAAAAAATCAGTTGGCACAAATAGACCAAGATTTCAAAAAGAACAACACCCGTGATTTCTATAAAACCTTCAAGCAAAATCTCAGTAAATACACACCACCCAGTCTTCACTTTAGGAAACCCGATGGGAAAGTTGCTTACAATGACAAAGACAACTGCCATATCCTGGCGAAATACTTTGAGTCCCTTCTCAATTGTGAGGCTCCAACATCGAAATTTTCCTTTCACAGTAATGTGCTCGTCAATCCAGACTCAAGTCCACCAACTAGGGAAGAAATCAAGCAGATCATTCACTCACTTAAGAACAATAAAGCACCAGGTGAGGATTCAATAGTTGCCGAACTCTGGAAATACGCAGGTGAAAAACCAGTCGACAAGCTAACGGATATCATCCGGGAGATTTGGGAAACAGAGAAACTGCCCAGTGATTGGACATCGGCCCTAATTCATCCCCTGCACAAGAAAGGTGATAAAGCGGACGTAAACAACTATCGTGGCATATCACTCCTCTCGATAACATACAAGATTCTCGCGAAAGCGCTTCAAACGAGAGCGGAAGCACAGCTCGATCAACACCTGGGCGAATACCAAGGTGGATTTCGAAAGGGGCGCTCTTGTGTTGAGCAAATCATGAATCTAAAATCAATTCTATCGTACATGAATCTGAGAAGTAAGAAATTTGTTGTGACTTTTGTTGATTTCAAGAAGGCTTACGACTCGCTGGATCGAAGTACCCTGATCCAGGTTTTAAGAGAATTTGGTTTAGATAATAAGACAAGAGCAATCATTCACCAATCCCTATTGGATACGGCTTCCAAAGTGAAATTCAGGGGAGAGATTTCTGAATCCTTCGCAATACGGACAGGGGTGAGACAGAGAGATGGGCTCTCGCCTCTTTTATTCAACTGTGTTCTTGAGAAAGTTATTCGAGAATGGCGTAAAGAATTGTGTAAGGATGGTATAGAGAATGGGGTCAGACTAGGTTGTAAGAACAAAAACCTGACAATCGACTGTTTAGCTTTCGCAGATGATGTTGCAATTTTCTCTAATTCTCTTGACACAGCCACACAACAAATCAATCAATTACAGGTGCAAGCAGCAAAGGCAGGTCTTCAGATTTCGTTTGAGAAAACGCAGTTTATAACGAACATCAAGTCGGAACCCAGAGAACTTACGGTGAATGGAGGACAAATAAAACAGGTAGAGAAATTCAAATACCTGGGTGAATGGATTGAGCCCAACATTCGTGAAAAGGAAGCCTTCGTGGCACGGATTAACAAAATGGAAATGGCTTACCATTTAACCAAAGACATTTACAAATCACGATCAATGTCCTTCAAGGCCAAACTGAGGCACTTCGTTACCGTTATTCGCCCGGAGGCGTTATATGCATCAGAATGCTTGGCGATGAATAAGAAAGGCCTGGCAGAACAACTCGAAGCCAAAGAGAGGAAGATTCTGAGAAAGATCTTGGGCCCGGTCAAGGAACGAGGAGAGTATAGAAGACGACACAACGATGAACTCTATCTACATGTGGAGAAAATAACGGACACCATTCGCAAAAGAAGACTCTCCTTTTATGGCCATTTAACACGAATGAACTCCGGAAGATTGTCCAATCGAATCTGTGCCTACTTTGTGGGAAAGAAAACCAAAGGGATCTGGTTTACAGAGGTGGAAAAAGACCTACAAGAACTGGGGATATCACATGAGGACATCTTGGAACGCGACTCTTTGAAGAAGAAACTTGGGGAGATACGGAGTTTTCAGCCAAAACCTATATTGAAAACTGGCAAGAAGTGGACCGAAGAACGAAGGGAAGCTCACCGAAGAAGAATGCGCGAATACTGGGCCAATGTGAAAGAACGAGGGAAAAGGCAGTTGAAATAACGTGGTCCATAGACGACCGAAACGATAAAAAAAAAATAATAATAATAATAATAATAATAATTATAATAATAATCTAATAACGCAGAATATAGGTTACGACCAAATAGAGAGTTATATTTGAAATGTGAACAATTAACTGATGTAATGAGAAAGAGAAGTTTACAGTTTTTGGACTCATTTATAGAATGGAAAATAGTAGACTAAATAAACAGATCTTCAACTTACTGACTAGTTACAAATCCAAACCCACATGGTTCATTGAAATTGACAAAGATTTAACAAACGCCAGAATTCAGACAGACAGACAGACAGTCAGACAGAATAGCAAACAGATCACTCTTCAGAAAAGCTATTCAAAAGACAAAATTTCAAGAAAGGAAGAAACAAACAACTGGCAGAAAGTGGACTCAAGAGGAGAAAGATCGACACTCTAGAAGGATGAAGGAAATTTGGAAACAAAGGAAATTGAATACAATGTACAATAGCCAACGTTGATTCATCGTACCCTCCGAATGGGTTATTCGAAAGAAGAAGAAGAAGAAGAATCTACAGCTTAGGAGGCTCAAATCGAGGAGCCCAACATTACATACAGCTCAGAAACTAGTAGATGCAAACTTTGATATCATGAATCAATTGACTACGGACTGGAACTCAACTTGTACTACAGAACTCCGTGATACGTCATCCGTAACTGGAAGGACCCTGGATTCAATCTACCCAGAAGCACATGGACTAGACTGAACAGAATACGGACTGGCCATGGTGTTTGTGCTGATGCGATGTTCAAATGGAACAAATTACCATCTCCTGCATGTGATTGTGGTGATGAGAGACAGACTATCTCACATATTGTACGTGATTGTTCTCTGAGGACACAGTATATCCAGGCGCCCTCGGGGATTGTGTGCGTGGGACTCCAGATTCAGTGGATTATTTGGGGAACTTGGACATTAATTTGTGAATATTTTGTAAATATGTTGTTCTTCTGTGATATCTAATATTACTGTATGCCATACGATTAATACTAATTGAGCCGTTATTTGCTTACGACTCAATATTTATTTTGAATTACCCGGATTTTCTGTACTGTATTACCTCCCGCACGATCTAGCAGAGTAAGCGTGAACTGTAACGATCTGCATCTTTCTACTGTTTTGATCAGATGTTCACGCAAACATGACGTACGCTTGTTGATCGCCAGATTATCTGGAATGATGATTGTTACGGCTTTGGAAGGGATTGTTATTATGTGTTGAGAAGACGAGCCGAGAAGATGTAGGAATAATCTCCGGAAAATTCTAAGGGGTGGAATAGCCATTTTAAAGATGAATGAATGAAAATCCACAACCTGCTTCCAGTCTCCGACCGGGTCAGGAATGGAATGAATGAAGCCCCCATCTAGCGGCGAGGATATGAACTGTGCCGGCTGCCGAGGCCAGACGCACTCCTCTGGGGCAATGATTAAATGAATGACAGATTAAATGAAATGATAGTGGAGAGTGTTGCTGGAATGAAATTTTGACAGGGAAAACCGGAGTACCCGGAGAAAAACCTGTCTGCCACCGTTTTGTCCAGCACAGATCTCACATGGAGAGACCGGGATTTGAACCACGGACCCAGCGGTGAGAGGCCGGCGTGCTGCCGCCTAAGCCACGGAGGCTTCCCATTTTAAAGATATTATATTTAAATTAACCAATTTGCCAACAGCGAAATTATACATGTTTTTCGGCATGTGAACCGAAGTTTTTTGTGAGTTTAAGATGTGATAATATGGGTTACGAAAGTTCGTAAGTGGTGTCTCTAGGGTTATTTCGTGCTTGTAGCATGTTTTTCTGAAGTTTGGTTGTTTCTGTTTTTCATGTTTAAGTTTTTTGGTTGTCCTGAGATTTTCATCTCATGGTAACATCATTTTGTTTGTGTGGTTCAAGTTTCTTAACCTATATTTTTTAGCCTACTTTCGATTTTTGCAAAAAATGAAAGTAGACTTATGAGATCAACACAGGGCGAAAATGTGTGTGTCTGTCTGTGTGTGTGTATGTGTACTCTGAATGTCTGCCCCCCCCCCTATCAATTCGAACACAGTGAACGCGAATTGAACGAAATTTGGTACAAAGGTAGCACTAGCAAAGGACACCTCAGTGTCATGTTTTATATCGCCGCCATCTTGACGGAAACGTAATGGGGGCCACACAAATGTTCAAAGCTTAAATCAAACTACGACTAACCTAATCATCCGATCTCTACCAAATTTTGCAACAACATACCTCTTTATAGGGGGAGCATCCTTTGACCAAACTAATAGGTCATTAGCCTAATTGTTTGTGGATGACGGCCATCTTTGTGTGAAAATCGATTCCCCCTCTTAATTCGAACACGGTGAAACCGAATGGAACGAAATTTGGTACAGAGGTAGCACTAGCAAAGGGCACCTCAGTGTCATGTTTTATATCACCGCCTTCTTGACGGAAACGTAATGGCGGCCACACAAATGTCCAAAGCTTAAATCAAATTACGATTAACCTATCATCCGATCTCTACCAAATTTTGCAACAGCATACCTTTATGGAGGGAGCATCATTTGAGCAAACTAATAGGTCATTAGCCTAATATTTTGCGGATGGCGGCCATATTTTTGTGAAAATCGATTCCCCCTATCAATTCGAACACGGTGAAACCGAATGGAACGAAATTTGGTACAGAGGTAGGACTAGCAAAGGGCACCTCAGTGTCATGTTTTATATCACCGCCTTCTTGACGTACACGTAATCGCGGCCACCCAAATGTTAAAAGCTAAAATGTAATTACGACCAACTTAATAATCTAGTCTCTACCAAATTTTGCAACAACATATCTTTATGTGGGAAGCATATTCTGACCAAACTGCAAGATCATCAGCCCAATAGTTTGCAGATGGTGGCCAACTATGTGTGCAAATCGATTCCCCCTATCAATTCAAACACGGTGAAACCGAATTGAACAAAATTTGGTACAGAGGTAGCACTAGCAAAGGGCACCTCAGTGTCATGTTTTATATCGCCACCATCTTGACGGGAACGGAATGACGGCCACCCAAATGTTAAAAGCTTAAATCAAATTACGACCATCCTAATAATTTGATCTCTACCAGATTTTGCAACAACATGCCTTTTTGTGGAAAGCATCTTATGACTGACTACAAGTTCATCAGCCCAATAGTTTGCAAATAGCGGCCACGTATGTGTGCAAATCCATTCCCCATATCAATTCAAACACGGTGAAACCGAATTGAATGAATTTTTTTACAGAGGTAGCACTAGCAAAGGGCACCTCATATTCATGTTTAATATCCCTCTAGCACGTTGTATTTCAACAAGCTACTTCAACCAACATTCAATTATACTCCTTAAAAAGGACAAAGAGTTATAACAATACCCATGCATTTAGGAGAAAGTAGGCTATATGTTCTTTACTGAACATCTTGTTTCCTTACGTAATTTCTTTCCCTTAACCACACTGTACTGTAGTTTGCTTCACATAAGCCTGTGGTAAGTCCTTGGACTTTATTTTATCTTATTCGTTGCTATGTGAGCGTGGTGGTTTGTTTTCCATTAATCTTATATCTAACAATCCAAAATATTCTTCTTCAGTTTTACTGCGAGGAGATTGTTTTTCGACTTTAATCTGGATTGACGTATGCCAAAATCGCTCCAATAAATGATATGATTATAAAGTATTAATTGCCAATAAATCATGGGATTATGAATACCTTCGATATATGAAAGACATTTAACTAAGAAGATAATTATTTCCTATTCAATTAACCTTATTATAGATTGATCTGGAACTTCTTTATTTGGAGTTGCATCTGAACTAAACCCATAAGTATGTTATCTTTTCTTATAATTTTTTTCTGCGTTTAGTCAACGTCAGGTTCGATATCTAATTTTTATATTTATTTATTAATTTAAACTCATATTGCTTCTTGCTTCCTCCGATTCCTTAATTATTTTTTTAGCAATTAATTATAGTCGTAGTTTACTTATGCTTGAGAATATAACCTTCACCATTTAAAAATACACCTCTTGTTTCTGTATTTGAAAGATATAATAATATATTGTAATTGTAATTGACCGCTCAGCAGGCATGCCGCGACTGCTTGCAAGACTCATGCAGGTAGGATACATTTCGTGTGGACAGTTGAATCGGTTGGTTGATACCTTAGTTTAGGGGCTGCGACAAGGCGTCATGTAGCCCCATGTACTTTGGGTGTGCGTAGAATCTGTCTGATAACAGCTGTTAATTGTGATGTCTGTATTGGTGTGAGTTATCTGTTTTTAATTCAAGAAAGGACTGCATACATTCAATTTTCAAGTAGTTCCTACTTTTGCTACCAAACGCCACCGTCAACGACAACTAGTTCTGAACTTGGTTACTAGATGCCACCGCAGTCGTCTCCTGGTGACGATTGTTGGTACCTAAGAGCGTCAGTCAAATCAAATCTATAAAGTCACAGGTTGCCACACACATCCAACTGAACCACTATGTCAAAAATCCTTTAAATGAATCAAAACTAAATCATCAATTGCCCTGAAGGGAAAGAAACCTTTTAAGATGATCAAGATTCCAATAAGTATGCAGGATTTATACTGGAAGAACGCAGATACTGGTCTGTATTTCAATGTCCACTATTTTAGTGTCTATTTTCTTAGGTCCATTAGGCATAACTCCAGTGCATTCTACTTAAATCTAACTTGCGTACATGAAAATTGTGATGGTGTCTAATACAGTATACTGTGGAATTCATGATTTTGAATAATGTCAGCTTCAATGTGAGTTCAGATGTTTGCCTCTTCGGAGTAATTTGTTGGTTGGTTCTTAAGTTTATAGGCTGCGGCAACGCGGTCATATACTGTACCCCGTGTACTTTGGGTGTATGTAGAATCTGTCTGATAACCGGTGTTAATTGTGATGACTGTATTAGTGTGTGTTATCAGTTTTTTTAATTCATGTAAGGACAGCAGACTTTTGACTTTTTCAAATAGTTCCTACTTTTGCTGCCAAACGCCACCGTCAACGACTACTAGTTCAGAACTTAGCTACCAGACGCCACTGCAGTCGGCTCTTGGCAACGAACGTAGGAACCTAAGAGCTTTGTTTACTTTCTTAACCTATACAATTTAGCTTCACACAGGTGTAATTAGTGGAAGGTTCTTTAACATGCCATAAATCTATGACATGAGACCGCCGGCTTTACTTCCCCTCCGAAGGAAGGCATACTGAGGGATTTTTAACGCTCTTAATAATCCGACGACTTCGGGCAAATTTGAACCCGCCTTCTTGGGGGAGTAATTTGTAATTCTGAACAATATACAGCATGCAGATATGTTTTTCATGTTAGTCCTAATTGGATGTCGCATCATTTCGATGCCCGCCAAACAGTTCGGCTTGTTAGAATAGTGATTTTATGTTGTTTGGTCTTTCATAATGAATTCTATGATTTCCAGACTGACGTCTGATGTGCTTCAAGAAGCGGTTCTGTCATCTTTCAACTACGTATGTTGTTCAATGTTATCCTGCCACGACCTGATTATAATACAGTACGTTCTATTGTTTCAGGTGGGGACCTTCTTCTTCCACGAACAGGTGTACCTCGTACGTAAGTTCTTTGTATGTAGAACGCTATAACCATGATGGTGAGATTAGGTTCGCCAGATTTCAAGAAAAGGAAAAACAGAACACACGTCCCAAAACAGAGGTTTCTTTTAATCAAGGTTGTAATAAATAATACACTTATGTGTTAAATAAGCATTACATAATCACATACACAAAATTAAAACTAGATATTGCTGACATTCTTTAGGTCTATGACGCCAGCAACTTACAAATGCTTTTCATTTGAAATACCCTTTGCAATGATTTTTTTATTTGTTAGAACCTTCTGATAAAATTCACTAAAATTTTTGTCATTGTTGTAATATGTGAACAATTCTTGTTTTATCAAACTAATGGAGCTTATGTTTCAATCATCTCCACATTTGATATTCATGACAGAAAATACTCTCTCCATAAAAGAATTGGAGGGGAAAATGCTGAGTATTAACTTCACAAGGACTAAGATATTCCTTAATTTTGTTGCCCCTAATAAATCTATAACATGTACCAATCTATCTGACACAGACATAGACATGATTTTCTTTTTGAAACTTGCACATGTATCACCAGAAAACAAGCTAGATATTACAGTCAATTCTGAAGCGGGACATTTGATAATCGGTGCGAAATTGAATATATTATCAAATTAACCAAAAAAACAGAATATTTGGCGTTCCGTTAAAGATTAAAACGGAACGCGGAACAAAACAAGAAAAATACGGAACTGTTCCGGGTAAAACGGAACGTCTGGGCGAGATATAGGTTACTGACAGCGGTAGTGGTAGCTACGCTCGCCAGAGTACAGCACTAGGCCTTACGGTCAAACAATCTGTGGAGTCTGTAGATTAGTGAGTTCGCACCCCAACGTCAGCCGTCATTGAAATAAATGTATTTTAACTCCAGAAGAATTCCGGGAATTGTACCTTCTAGAAGCGGTTTTCCGTGACTTCCTAGTTCTACTCCAGGCCAGTGACGGGATGGTACTTAAATTAAGACCTCAGCAGCTTCCAACACAAATGAAAATCCACAGCGTGCTTCCAGTCTCAGACCGGGTCAGGAATGGAATGAATGAAGCCTCCATCTAGCGGCGAGGATATGGACTGTGCCGGCTGCCGAGGCCTGACGCACTCCTCTGGGGCAATGATTAAATGAATGAAAAATGACATGAAATGATAGTGGAGAGTGTTGCTGGAAGGAAATTTTGACAGGGAAAACCGGAGTACCCGAAGAAAAACCTCACTGCCTCCGTTTTGTCCAGCACAGATCGCACATGCAGTGACCGAGATTTGAACCACGGACCCAACGGTGAGAGGCCGGCGTGCTGCCGCCTAAGCCACGGAGGCTTCCAACACAAATCCTAGCCCCAATTACAAACACACACATTAGTACAATCATCACAATAACACAGGTTACCAGACTGAATCCACACACACACAAGTACACGGGAATATATGACATGTTTCGAAAACAGTACTAAGTCTGAAAAATGGGAAGTGTTACACGATTTGCAATAAAGTGTTGGATTTTATCTTGTTAAAAGGTGTTAAAAAATTATTTACAGTTCATATTACAAAATACTTTGTAATATGGAGCAGAAACTTGGACAGCAAGCAACCATATGATTCGTAACAGAGATGGATTATTGGAGGAGGGCGGTAAGAAAATTTGATTGAATAAAATCAGAATTACGAGAATCAGAGAAATTTTGCAGGTAAATAAAATGTACTAGAAGTGGTTGAAGAAAGAAGATTACAATGGTTTGGACATGTGAAAAGGATGCAGAATAGTAGAATTCCAAATTTAATATTACATTGGCAAGCAGAAGGCAAACGAAAACGGGTAAAACCAATAGAACAATAGATGGTGTAAAGAGAAGCATGGCTACCAGAGGCTTAACCGAGGAAGATGCTGAGGACCAAAATGTGTGGAGGAGTAGAGTATCTTTGGGTTGAAGAAAAACTATTGTATTGTAGAATAATCTTAAAAAGAAGAAGAAGAGCTGTTTAACTATAAATGTGACTGCGTGTAATTCGTATGCGGCTTAGAAATCTTCGCTTGTCACTCGGACGTTTTTATTTTTTTTATTTTTATTTAGTCAATTTACCCTCTAGGTTGGTGGTTCCCACGGACTCAGCGAGGGAACTCACCACTACCGCCTCTATGGGCAGTATCCTGGAGCCTAGAACATCTGGTAGGGATGGATACAACTGGGGAGGTGTGATCAGCACTTCCCCCAGGCGGCCTCACCTGCAAAGCGAACAGGGGCCTCATGAGGGAAGGGAAGGGATGGAAGATTGGGATGGATAGGCGAGGAAGAGGGACGGAGGCGGCCGTGGCCTTACAGTAGGCACCATCCCGGCATTTGCCCGAAAACGAAGTGGGAAACCACGGAAAACCACTTCGAGGATGGCTGAGGTGGGAATCGAACACCCTCTACTCATTTGGACCACCCGAGGCTGAGTAGACCCCGTTCCAGTCCTCATACCACTTTTCAAATTTCGTGGCAGAGCCGGGAATCGAACCCAGGACCTCCGGGGCGGCAGCTAACCATGCTGACCGCTACGCTACGGGTCACTCGGACGTAATGATAAAAAGGATTCCGTTTGAGACCGTTGCCGCAGCTTATAAGCAACGAATATAGATACCCCGGGCGATGAATGTCGAACAAAATGCACACTGGATGGCTGTTTGCAGGGCCGGATTTAGATTTTATGCGCTCCTCTGTCCGTGGGGTTTCGCCGCCCCTTCTTCACACCATCGTGAAGGAGGGAGAATTTAGACCTCAGATACGTAAGTCTTTGAGGAGGTAATTTTTAGCCTACTTTTCACATTTTGCAAAAATGAGGAAAAAGTAGACTTATGAGATCGGGCAAATGTGTGTCTGTCTGTCTGTCTGTCCTTCTGTCTGTCTGTCTGGCTGTGTGTGTGTCCCCCCCTATCAACTCCTAAACAGCTGCAGCAATCGAAACAAAATTTGGTAGGAGTAAAGATCTATACCTGAATATCTCACGGCCATATTTGAAAATGATGTCAGTGCTACCAACTGCTAAAAAATCGCAATTGAAATTTGAGCTCCAAGTTGGATATCTTGGAAAGTATGAATGGGAGCTATTTCAAAATTGGCACACGTACAGACCATAATATTTCAGTTTAATTTCCAGGAGGCCAAACATGGCAGTGTTGCCAAAATGATTATAAGCCTCCTGATAGGTCCAATTTTTAAATGCATATAACGTCTACACTATCAATTGGAATTCAACCAAATTTCGTATGTTGTATGTGTACATAACCAGATATGACTGAGCGTATTCTTAAGACCTACCAGGGCTGCCAACTGTTAATAAATGCTCCTAATTTATTTTATCCAAATACCAATATATCAGAAAGTATGCAAGCCGACAGCTTTAAACTATGCACACGTATAGTACCTGACATTCTATATTAATTTGGAGTAACTTATATACGTCAGTGCTACCAACATGATTCTAAGCCTGCTGACAGGTCCAACTTTAAATACATGTAACTTCCATACTATCATTTGGATTTCAACCAAATTTCGTATGTGCTATGTGTACCATAACAGATATGACTATGCGTATTCTTAAGAGCAACCAGGGTTGCCTACTGTTAATGTGTGCTGTTACCCTAATATCAATATATCAATATGCAAGCCAATAGCTCTAAACTTTGCACACGTTTAGTACCTGGAATTCTAGATGAATTTGGACTAACTAATATACGTCAGTGCTGCCAACATGATTCTAAGCTTGCTGATAGGTCCAATTTTAAAATGCATGTAACTCCTATACTAACTATTGGATTTCATTCAAAATTGGCACAACAATAGATCATATTATTTCAGATTATTTCTGACCAATACATGTATGACATTGTTGCCAACATGATTTTACGTGCGCTGTTAGATCCAATGTTTAACTGCATGTATCGTCCATGCTATTCATTGGACTTCAACCAACTATAGTGCGGGACAAACCATTGGAAGCCTGAAGGTCACGCGTAGTCGGTGCGCTGTTGTCCTGGACGTTCTCGCATCCAGCATGCGACTGAAGGTACGATGCAATAGCATGGCAACAGCACTGGGCGCGGGGAGGAGAGCGGAGCGGAGGGCCGGTTGACCTTCAGGCTTCCAATTGTTTGTCCAGCACTATAAGAATATATTCAGTAACCAGGGCTGCCAACTGTATTGCTCTATTAGGCTACATTATGCCAGGTATACAGTATTTCGAACTAATTAGAAATTTCGATATTAGCAACATAATTTCGTCATTATTCTAGATAGATCCATATAGATTAATCATTGGCATGAATCTTAAATTTTAAGAAAAGTAGGCTCTTTAGTTCGTCACGGAACTTCTGTTATTTAATTCTAATGTATGGTGAAGTAAAATAAATTGTATTGTATGTATGTCCACCCTTTATTATTCCCGTTTTCCTACGGGGTCGGTGATGAAATGCGATGGAAGTCTTTGTGGCGATGGTTTTTACGGCCGGATGCCCTTCGTGACGCCAACCTTACGAGAGGAATTAATGAGAGATGAAATGAATGATGGTGAATTAAACTGGGCAAGGATGTGGAAGGAAGCGGCCGTGGCCTGTCAGAAGGTACCGTCCCAGCATTTGCGTGGTATTGAAATGGGAAACCACGGAAAACCATTTCAAGGACGGCCGACGGTGGGGTTCGAACCCATGCGTCTACCGAGTCAGCAGAGAGCTTGGCCCCATGACCTAATGTTGCGCTTTAGCCAGTATTGTCGGTGTGAAGTAAAATCAATTAAATGAATTAAAATAATGAGAGAATCAACTGTTTCTATATTTGTAGATATAAACTATAAATAAATAGGACAACGAGATATTAAAACAAGTTTAAACCATTTTAGACTCATTATACACTTATAGATATTCAGATACACACTACATCATACAACGTACAACTGTGCATAATGAATTATTCGTATTAAACTGATATTAATATTCAAGACTTACGTGGCGGCTTCGGTGGCGTAGTCGGTAGCATGTTGAGCTTCTATGCCCAAGATCGCGGGTTCAAATCTGGCTGAAGTCGTCGGATTTTTTAAGAGCGTTAAAAATCCCTCATTATGCCTTCCTTCGGAGGGGAAGTAAAGCCGGCGTTCCCATGTCATAGATTTATGGCATGTTAACGACCCTTCCACTAATTACACATGTGTGAAGCTAAAATGTATAGGTTAAGAATGTAAACAACGCTCTTAGGTTCCTACGATCGTTGCCAAAAGCCGACTACGATGGTGTCTGGTAACTAAGTTCTGAACTAGTAGTCGTTGACGGTGGCTTTGGCGGCAAAAGTTGGAACTATTTGAAAAATGAATTAAGGAACAGAAACACACACTAATACAGTCATCACAGTTAACACCGGTTATCAGACAGATTCTACACACACCCAAAGTACACGGGGCTATATGACCGCGTTGTCGCTGCCCCTGAACTTAAGAACCAACCATCCAACCAAGACTTAATAAATCATAAAACATTCCTGTTCTAAAGCTGAAGTCGAAAAATATGCTGTTGCAAAACATTTGTCGGAAAATGATGGCCACAATATAAATTGAAAAAGTGTCAAAATTTTGGAAAGCTTAACTTAAATCATAAAATTATACGAATTACGTGTATTGTAGTCTGTAACATTTGTGGAAATATTCTGACAAAAATGAAAAATAAAAAAAAAATGCGGATTACTTTTGCGCCCCTCAGCATGGTGCGTCCCTAGGCCTGTTGGTAAATCCAGCACTGGCTGTTTGCCTGCAGCACCTCATGCATTTCAATGTTGAAAGCAACACGTTCCTAGGACGCATCGTTGCAGGCGACGATAGCTGGTGCCAGTGCAATATCGGTACTGCTCGAGTCCAAGCTCCGTGAGTCTGAGAGGATTGTCCAGCACAGATCGCACATGGAGTGACCGAGATTTGAACCACGGACCCAACGGTGAGAGGCCGGCGTGCAGCCGCCTAAGCCACGGAGGCTTCCAACACAAATCCTAGCCCCAATTACAAACATGAGGAGTGACATGCGGGGTTTCCTGTTCGTGAGTAGTAGTTGGTCGGTTGGTTGGTTCTTAAGTTTAGGGGCTGCGACAACGCGGTCATATAGCCCCGTGTACTTTGGGTGTGTGTTGAATCTGTCTGATAACCAGTGTTAATTGTGATGACTGCATTAGTGTGTGTTATCTGTTTGTTAATTTAAGTACTGCAACTAAGAATTTTTCAAATAGTTCCTACTTTTCCCGCCAAGCGCCACCGTCAACGACTACTAGGCCAAGTTCAGAACTGAGCTACTAGACGCCGCAGTCGGCTCTTGGCAACGAACATAGAAACCTAAGAGCGTTGTTTACGTTCTTAACCTATCCAATTTAGCTTCACACAGGTGCAATTAGTGGAAGAATCTTTAACATGCCATAAATCTATGACATGGGACCGCCGGCTTTACTTCCCCTCCGAAGGAAGGCATACTGAGGGATTTTTAACGCTCTTAAAAAATACGACGGCTTTGGCCGGGTTTGAACCCGCTATCTTGGGCATAGAAGCTCAGCATGCTACCGACTACGCCACCGAAGCCGCCTTCGTGAGTAGTAACAGAACCAAATAGGCTTTGTTGGTCGGTAACTCACTCACTCATTCGCAACACCACAGTTGTTTGAGCAACGGCCCTATGTTAGCAGCATTGGAATAGACAGGAATTCGAGATAACACAGCGGGCTGTTGACAGGCCCTTCTCTTCCCGCCTGCCACGTCACCTCACCCCGCAAATTCACAGAGCTTGGAACCGAGCTGTATGTTGTGCAGATCCAAGAGGTATCGTGTCAACTGTCCAGAAGATTACTTTTATATATTCATTGCAAATTTAACATTTAAAATATGGACGTAATTAACCAAGCTACTCTATAACTCGTGATCAAAAAGTTTCCGTTTGAAGGCGTTGCTACTGGAAGGCCTGCAGCCAGTGGATACCCTGGACGTTGAATGCTGAACAGAAAGCACACCGGATGGCAGTTTGCCTGCAACACCTGATGGGTTTCAATATTGAAAGCAACGCGTTCCTGGAGCGTATTGTTGCTGGGAACAAAAGCTGGTGCCATCACTGGGAACCGAAATCAAAAGCGTCGACAATGCACTCGTGTCATCCATCGTCCCCTCGTCCATCCGCTGGAAAGGTGATGCTCACTCTGCTCTTTGATTATTCTTATTGATTTCAAGGAACCTGGTGTCTCCATCACTGAAAACGGTACTGCGCAACACAGGAGAAATTACGGCTTGCAATTAAGGCATAAGTAGATCAAAATATCAAGTACTACAAAAAATCCTATTACTAAATGAAATCGAATATTTGTGTATAGATTTATGTAGAGACTTGTACTTTAATAGCTGGAATTTGTTTCAAATTTCATGTATGTGATAATTTAATGTTTCAATGTGCCATACGCTAAATAAATAAATAAATAAGGCGAAACATCCGGGAAAACTTTGACAAAGGGTGCTGCTGATTCATGATAACGCACGTACCCATATCGCCAAGATCGTAACGCAGAAGGTACGCCAACTCAAGTGGGAGACACGAGCATCCACCCTATAGTCCTGATCTCTCCCCATGAGATTATCACGCCTTTAGTCCATAAAAAGAGGCATTGAGGGTTGATGATTCCTGTCGAACGAGGATACGCAGCAGGCGGTTACGGACTTCTTCACGCAGCAGGACACTGTGTTTTCCCACGCGGGGATCATAAAACTGGTGCGGCGGTGAGATGAGAGCCTCAATGCTCTCGGTGATTTTGTCTAATTAGCAAACTGATTCTGGACTGTACGACCGTCAAACTGAAACTTTTTGATCACGCCTTGGGGGACGCCCGGGCAAAGTGAATAGGCCGGGCAAAGAGATTAATGTTTAGTATTCGAAAAATACACTAGATGGCACTGTATGTACTCGCTGCATAGTAGCGACATCTGTTGGACTACCTGGGGAAGCATGCACGCATTCATGGAGCGCTTGTACTGTGTGCAACAAGACATTTATAATTCTGCAGAATATTCCTCATATATTTCAATGTAAGTACATATACATTTACTTAGAGGTTTAAAATATTGTCGTGAATTGGTTTGTTTCTCCTTACGCTTCATATTTTCCCTATTCAGATCACGTGCCTGTCGTATGTGGGTGCATTTCATTTCGACTCTGACAACTTCTTTGAAACCAATGACGACACACCGGGCAAAGCGAACAGGGCAAAGTGAATAACTATTCGCTTTGCCCGGTTTGTTGTAAAAGAGGTTGAATGTTGGACTTAGCTTAGCTTACTTGAAGTCATGTTTGTTTTTAATCATTTTAATAGAAACTGTTAGTAATGAGAGGATACTCACCTTGTTTCAGATGGTGTATAAATATAAAAGAAAAATCAATCAAGCAAATTGGAGCGAACATGACATGGAAAAAGCCAGCAAGAGGCAGCAGTAGGATCCTTGAGATCTGCAGCTGCAAAATATAATATACCGTATGCAACTTTGTATAGGCACATGAAAAAGGGTTCTACAGAAAAAAAAATGGGAGATTTGTGACTGTATTCAATAGTCAACAGGAGGAGGAACTCCTGCAGTGCCTGCATTACATGGACAATTTATTCTATGGTTTGACAAGAAACGAGTTCAAGAAACTCTCGTTTGATTTTGCGCATAAAAACAGAATCCCTAATCCATTTCAAAATGGAGCTGCTGGAGACGAGTGGCTCAAGGGATTTATGGACAGACATAAAGGTGTAAGTTTGAGGTCTCCAGAGCCCACTTCAATTGCTAGGGCAAAAGGATTTAATCGTCCGCAAGTGACTCGATTTTTCACACTTCTAGGGGAACATATAGAGAAACATGGAATTGAGCCATCTCGTCTGTATAACATGGACGAGACTGGAGTTCAAACATCAACTAAACGGCCACCTAGAATTCTTTCTACGACAGGAAAGAAGCAAGTAGGTATGATCGCTAGCCTAGAACGTGGTCAACTAAAAACTGCAATTTGCTGCTGTAATGCTTCTGGGTCTTTCATTCCTCCATTTCTAATTCTTGCTCGGAAACGCATGCAAGAACGACTTCTTGACGGAGCTCCACCAGGATGTCAAGCTTCGTGCACTGATAATGGCTGGATCAACGGAGAGACATTTCTGCAGTGACTACAGTTTTTTGTAGAACAAGTGCGTCCCTCTCCTGACAAGAAAGTTATGCTAGTGTTGGACAATCACGAGTCCCACCAAAACATAAAGGTTCTCGATTATGCCAAGGAAAATAATGTTATATTTCTCTCCTTTGCACCACATACGACACACAAAATGCAGCCTTTAGACATTGCCGTATATGGGCCTTTGAAAACTTATTTCGAACAAGCAATCTGCACATTCCAAAGGAATCATGTGGGAAGAATTGTCAACCAATGCGATGTTGCGAAATTGTTTGCATCTGCTTACTTGAGGGTGGCAACTTCTCAAAATGCTACTAGTGGATTTCAGTCATCAGGAATTTGGCCTTACAATCCAAATATATTTTCTGATTCTGATTTTGCTCCATCTTCTCTCACCGATCGTCCAGATCCTGCCTGTGCTCCAGAATCTCGTCCTGAAAACCCAGACATTGTTAATGTTCCTGCTTCCCATGATAGCCTAAGTCAGGGTAATGGGTCAACACCTGAACTACCCACTAGTTCCTGCAGTCAACATGATATTCGGCCTGTTCCTACTATTCTTTGTTCTTCCTCAACTGGACGGAAAAGAAAATGTGAACAGGCAGAAATACTAACTAGTACTCCGATCAGAAAACAGCAACAAGTGAAATTTGATAAAAGAGAGCAACAACAATTGAGGGCGGTTGCTAGAAAGCTGGGAAATTTCTAGAAAAGTCCAAGACAAGCAAACAAAATGTTGCTGAGGGGAAGTATATTTGCCTGATGTGTGGACAACCCTACAGTGACCCACCGAAAGAAGATTGGATACAGTGTTCACAATGTACATTGTGGTGTCACGATTCGTGCTCAAACTATAGTGGTCGTGGTTCCTACTTTTGCGATGATTGCTTTGACTAAAAAGCGAATAAAGTGCACATGTTTATAATATTGTATTTGTATGTTATATGGAGTGAATGCACTGAAAAATAACTTGTTCATTCAACAGCCAAATAATGTTGTAATATAACCAATAAAGCATTTAGTTCCACTTACTCGAGTGTTGTGGTATTCATGCCTTGAAGTTAACTTAACCGCTTTGCCCGGACTTCCCCTACATATTTTCTCCCCGTACGCATTTCACAAACTCCGATAAGCGCCTTGCGCTATGTATGAAAGGACAACAGAAGCTACAGGGTCTTTCACTTAAAGTGGGGCCGACCTCACTGGTGGCGCAGCGCTGCCGGTAGGTCGAGCCGAAGGTCAGACGAGCACATTGCAACACGGGGTTGAGACAGTTGCGACGCAGGATTTGACGAGTAAAGTTGATTTCGTTATTTCGTTCACAGTCTATTTTAAGTTGAAAATCCACATAGCCTGCTTCCAGTCGACCGACCGGGTCAGGGAATGGATGAAGCCCCCATCTAGCGGCGACGATATGAACTGTGCCGGTTGCTGAAGCCTGTCGCATTCCCCTGGGGCAATGATTAAATGAATGACAGATGACATGAAATGAAAGTGGAGAGTGTTGCTGGAATGAAATTGTGACAGGGAAATCCGGAGTACCCGGAGAAAAACCTGTCTGCCTCCGCATTGTCCAGCACAAATCTCACAAGGAGTCACCGGGATTTGAACTACGGACCCAGCGGTGAGAGGCCGGCGTGCTGTCGCCTAAGACACGGAGGCTCATCCTATTTAAAGTTACACGTGTTATAAGTTTATAACGTGTGTACGTGGTTGTTGTTTAATTGTTATTGTGTTTTAAAATTTTATAACGTGTTATTGTTATGCCTATTGCTTCAATTTTTATTTATGGGGAAAATTGAAAAACAAGATATTCAGTAAAGAACATACAGCCTACTTTCCCCTAAATGCATGGGTATTGTTATAACTCTTTGTCCTTTTCAAGGAATGTTGGTTGTAGTAGCTTGTTGAAATACAACGTGCTATACGGATATTAAACATGAATATGAGGTGCCTTTTGCTGGTGCTACCTCTGTAAAAAAATTCTTTCAATTCGGTTTCACAGTGTTTCAATTGATATGAGGAATCGATTTGCACACACACATGGCCGCTATTTGCAAACTATTGGCCTGATGACGTTGTAGTTCAGTCAAAAGATGCTTCCCACAAACACGTATGTCGTTGCAAAATTTGGTAGAGCTCAAATGATTAGGATGGTCGTAATTTGTTATAAGCTTTTAGCATTTGGGTGGCCACCATTACGTTTCCATCCAAATGGCGGTGATACAAAACATGAAACTGAGGTGCCCTTTGCTAGTGCTACCTCTGTACCAAATTTCGTTGAATTCGGATTCACCGTGTTCGAATTGATAAGGGGGGGGGGGCAGACAATCAGAGTTCACTCACACACTCACATACACACAGACACACAATTTTTGGCCATGTGTAGATCTCATAAGTCTACTTTCATTTTTTGCAAAAATCGAAAGTAGGCTAATAAGTAAAAATTTAGACTTCCACGACCGGCGTTGAAATAGGAATCTCTGTTTCGCGGGCTTATGGGCCATGTTCTAGGATATTTTGTCGTCCTGACGTTTCGCTGAATACTGCGTTCAGCATGTTAAGGAGGAAGCAGAACGTGTGAACAGAGCTTGGCTTCCAGTCCTTAATCCCCTCAAGCCTGCCCTCATTGACCGTCGTAGACGAGGAGATGCAACAGAAGGGCAGCCCTGTCCTTGATGCATTACTTTTATGTGGCACGCCGTTGGTATGGTAGCCTCTATGTGTGGGTTGTTGACTATTTATATATCTTCTGTTTACTTGTTTTACCTCGCTTAATGTAACCTGTGAACATGCTGAACGCAGTCTTCAGCGAAACGTCAGGACGACAAAATGTCCTTAGAACACGGCCCATAAGCCCGCGAAACGGAGATTCCTATTTAGGCTAATAAGGTTTAAGCAACAAACCCTCACACTCGAGATGAACTCAAACTAAATATCACGATAGAAATTGATGCTATCTCGGTAGATGAAATAAAGCGTGTGAATGAAAATTTCCTTAGAAGATGCCAGAAATGTGTAGATGCAGGTGGAGGACATTTTCAACATCTTCTGTGACAATGATTTTACTTTGATTATGTGTTTTGTGTGCTTGTTATTGATGTGTAACATCTTTCCACTCGGTTGCTGGATATTTTTGTGGGAGTGATATTGAATAATGGGACGGAAATGGGACGGAAACAATGAGCGGTGGCAGACTTTGGTACTACGACGTACTGTCGGCAATGTGGCTATGTAGAATGTATATCGCATACGGTTTACTTCAAGGTTTGGAGGCCACATTAGAGATATTCCTACAATAAAGCATCTTCAAGTTGTCGTTCTTTGGTGTGAAAATATTCGTTATATCATATTTTCTGAAAACAATTATGATTTATTAAATCTTCATACTTTTGCTGTATTCTTATTTAATTCAATCATTCGAGTTACTCTCGGCCAACATAGAGCCCTATTTGGAATGTATATCGCATACGGTTTACTTCAAGGTTTGGAGGCCCCATTAAAGATATTCCTACAATAATTCATCTTCAAGTTGTCGTTCTTTGGTGTGAACATATTCATTATATCATATTTGCTGAAAACAATTATGATTTATTAAATCTTCATACTTTTGCTGTGGAATGTAGATCGCATACGGTTTACTTCAAGGGTTGGAGTCCCCATTAAAGATATTCCTACAATAAATCATTGGTACCACGGCGTACCTCACGCATGCGCACCGGTCAGGATTTGGCACTGGAGTTTTACAAGTAGTTATTTCAATGACCAACAGAGTTCACTGTTAACAAGGGATTTGATCTCCCGGCAGACACATAGTAGGATAACATGTCAGATGTTACACATCATATGCGTCTACTGCAAGGTTCGTAATTTTTTTACATGCAATTCTTACGGGCGCTCTATCGACCCCAAGCTCAGTGAGTTGTCATGTGCTCGTCCTACCCTCCACGCGCCGCGCCGCACGGCCGGCCCTTTAAGTGAAAGACCCTGTACTTTGGCCGGCCCAATGCCTGAACACAATACCCACCCATGATCTCGAAACAAGCGCAATGTTTGTCTTTAATAAATACAGAATACCGTTCTTTGTTCTGGTCACTCTTATGTAAATTTTACGCCTGCATCTAATATTAGCGTACAGTCCTCTTCTTTTCGTTTATCATCAACTCTTCTTTCGTTCGCAGACTTTCTTCTCTTGACGTTGTAACGTGTTTTTCGAGGGGTTTTATGCAACTGGCATAAGTCAGTAGGAAGCCATTCTATATTTATTTACGCGGCAAATTGTTCAGCCAAGAGAATTTTTCATGTTAATTTATTATTATTATTATTAATTTATTATAATTATTATTTAGGTATTTTCGGAGCATTTTATAAAAATTATTAGCATTCAGATAGGTTTTCTATGTCTTAGAAAACGCTATCCAACAAATTATTACGAACGACGATATCATAGAAAATTATCTGATTACGGAATTTAACGGAGTTTTTGTCAGTTAGGGTATTTGAGAGAGATGACTCACTGGGAATTCGAGTACACGCTTAATCTTGTCGAGAAGCATGACGCAATCTTGGGTCGCATCGTCCAGGAGAGACGAATTGTTGGAACGGAACCCTCCCGCCGAGTGTAATGACCCGGAGGAGGAGAAGATCGCGTGGTGGGTCAGCCAATCAGGGGAGACGACGTAAGCTAGTTGGGACTGAAGAGTGGGGAGCCAACGTGTGCATATATCGTTCGACGCGCCGTGAAACGAGAACAATCTGTATAGTTCTTGCCGAGTGTGGATATACGCGGGAGTCGCTCCGATGTTCCGTGGAACGAGGACTATCTGTGAAATACTTGAGGTGTACGGTCGCAAGTGCGTGTCGCTCCGATGTTCAGTGGAGTTAGCGACGAACTTTTGTAAAACTTGGTTGTACGAGTGTTTGGGTCCGAGGTACGGACCATAGAATTATCTAATCTACCAGAATATCATCAAATTCCGACGGAGATGACGACGTCCAGGAGACTGTGGGAAGCTCACATCATCAAGAACGAGGGAAATGCTTTGGCAATTTCCAGTGGTAAGCGCCAATGACGCAGAAATACGCAATCTCTCATTTTCTTTGTTTTACATTTCATATTTCAGTAACTTCATAGCTTGGAAATAAGAGTAAAATCAATTTATCAGACTCCGTTTTCACGTAATTTTCTATCGGTAATATTCAAATCACAACGCTCCAATTTAAATTTTATACTTATTATTATTAATTTTGCTATTCTTGTTTTATATAATAAATTCATTTCTTTTACAATGCAATCTTTGCTTTCAGTAGGTAGCATTAGATATAGACCAATTCCTTCTCCTGATACAATTGTTTGTTGGGTTAATGATCAAATCATACCACGATCTGAGTGAATAGAGTCTTGAAGGTGTTCTGCCAGAGCTAGACGTTGTTAAATACAAATTTAGATTTCAACATTGCGTTGAGGTCTTGGCGCCCATTAAAACAACATAGCTTAGGCAAAGGTAAACAGTTACATTTCTCACCCAGCAGTTAGGAGCTAGCAAAACGTTTCATTTGTCGCTACCAACATGGGGCACTAATAAACGTTTCACTTGTCGCCGACAACTTGGGGCTGAAAACCTAATAACATTTGTGGAAGGAGAAGGGTATATATTTCTGTGCCTGTATTTTGGGGGTTATTTGTCTGTATCAGTGTATATCATTATGGGGGATGAGAAAGAAAGACAGATGAGGTTACGTAGTGGTCATCAACGGGAGAGTGATGATACGAGCAGTATGTCGAGTGATGGTAGTACCGGGGTAGCGGAGGTAAATCCCGATACTGAAACAGGGAGTGTAGGCGGCCAACCAGAATTAAAAACTTTACTTCTCGAGTTTATGTATCAGAACAAAGTTAGTAGTGATGCCTTAAATGCAAAGTTAGAACAGAATAACGCTAAATTAGAACAAAACAGTAGGGAAAATAAAGAAAGTACAGAAGCTTTAAATGCAAAGTTAGAACAGAATAACGCTAAACTAGAACAAAACAGTAGGGAAAATAAAGAAAGTACAGAAGCTTTAAATGCAAAGTTAGAACAGAATAACGCTAAACTAGAACAAAACAGTAGGGAAAATAAAGAGAGTAATAGGGAATTGAGCGATAGTTTAAACGCCAGATTAGAACAAAACAGTAAGGAAAATAGAGAGAGTACTGAAACTTTAAATGCTAAATTAGAACAAAACAGTAGGGAAATGAGTGACAAATTCGAACTGATTAGAGGTGAGATCAGGGGGGTGATGGAAGAAAAGGCTATAGAGATTATTGCAGATGTAGACAGAAAATTAGGAAAAGTACAGGAGGAGTTGGAAATTAGAATCAGTACACAGGCTGAAAATTTAAAAGAACTAGTGCAACTGGAAACACAGCAGGTCAAAAAGCAATTGGGGGGAGAAATTGACAAAATTCAGGTAGCTACTAAAGAGGTTAAGGAACAGCTGGGGGGTAGAATTGAGAAAGTCCACTCACAAATAGTTGCAGAAGTAAATGATTTAAGAGAGAGTAATAAAGAGAGCATTAGCAAGATTGAGGAGAAACAAGCAAAGCTATATGATAAAGTAGAAGAATCAGAAGGAAACATTAAATTAACAGTAAACAGTATTGAGAGGAAGGCTGAGGAGAAAATCGCAGAATTAGAATTAAAATTAAAAGCTAGGATCAGGCAAGAAAATAGTCAGAATAGGCCAGTTTTTGTGAATAGCACACACAGGGAGGTAGAACTGGGTAAGTTCAGCAATCGACAGGGGTGCCCAATGGAGTTCATGAACACTATAGAAAATAAATTCGGGGAAAGGTTGGAAAATGGTAGTATTGAGTGGTGCCAGGTAGTTGAAATTTTAGAACAAGTGTTTGTGGGGGAAACGAGGAATTGGTTTGCTGTCTACAGAGACAAGTTTACTGATATCAATGATTTTAAAATGAAATTCTGTGAAAAGTTCTGGAATGAGGTTATTCAGTCGCAGCATCGTGAGGGAGTAGTGTGTGGTAAATATAACCCTAAAGGAAGCTCCACCATGACCGAATACTTTTTAGGGCAGGTATTAGTGTGTAAATATCTGGATGGCTTGAAAGAGGAAAGTGATGTGGTAAGGTTGCTACTTAGGCACTTTCCCTATAGGATCAAGGAGGCTGCTTGTATCCAGAATGTAAAGACTATATCACAAGTAGAAAATTTGTTAAGCACATTTGATGCACTAGGGAGAGGGGGTTATGAGGACAATTTCAATAGGAACCAGGGTAATAATAATAATAGACCTAATGAAGCCAGGCATCAGGAAGTTCAAGGGAACGGTGGCGAAGGGGCCAATGCTCAAAATAGAAATAATAATAATCAGCTAAATCAGAACAGAGGAAATGGCTATGGTAATCAGTATCAAGGGAGGAACAATGATTACAGGGGAAATCAAGGGAGAAACAATGATTTCAGGGGAAATCAAGGGAGAAATTATAATGACAATAATTACAACCAGAATAGGGGTCAAGGAAGAGGACAGCCTAGTGGTAGTAATATACAGCCAAACAATGACAACACAACTCAGAACAACCAGACCAGTGCAGTAGTAACTAGTACTACGGCCAGCTGTAGCGGTTCTTTAAACGCGAACCAGGCTGCGAAGTAAGGTCAGAATCTCAGTCTGTAGCATGCCCTGTCCATAAAATTATACAGGAACCCTATGACCTAAATGTGAGAAATGAATTATTACATGAACTAAATGATGAAGGTATTATTCAGGAAGTGGTTAGTAAGAGCCCCATAGTTAAATTTAACGTGTCCGAGGCGTACACAGATGTTTTAATTGATAGTGGTTGTATGAAGAGTTGCATAAGTAGTGCATTTTATGATAAAATGAAAGGAACTGGAGTAAATTTTGAGGAGATGCCAATTAAAAGCACTTTTGTTATCACAGCTGTTGGGAAGAGGTCTAAAGTAATTTCTAAGCAAGTTTTAGTAGACATTAAAATTAATAATCATGTAGAGAAGCAGATTTGCCTTGTAATTCCAAATTTAGTATTCAGTGTTATCTTGGGTTCAGAGTGGCTAAGTAGAGTGTCTGGTAACTTATGTTATGATGTAGGGAGTTTGAAATTTAAATGGGGAGATTCTGAAGTAGAAGTAGCGTTCAATGACCATATTCAGAGGAGTAGTATTGTAGGTGTGATTTGTACTTTAAATGAGATATCGCCAGCCGTAGAGCGGGGTTCTCCATGTTTTGTGGGCAGTGTGATTACGAACGGAAGTCTAGAGGACTCGTTACGTGAGGCTGCATTTCAGGGTAATATAGAGGTGGAACAATGTGTTCGGCTCTATGATGTGTTATTGTGTAATAGGAGAGTTTTTGAGGATCGCATTGGTATGGCCAATTGCTATACACATTCATTGAACGTTATTGATAGGTCAGTATTCACAGGACATAGATATCCTGTACCTTTCGCTTATCAGAGTGCAGTTGAGGCACAAATTAATCAGATGCTTGAAGATGGGATTATTGAGCACTCTAACAGTCCATATGTTAATTCTTTGATAACGGTACCCAAGACCGACGGCACTGTTCGTATTTGTTTAGACGCTCGTTTGGTTAACAGTAGAATTAGTTCAGATCAGCTGAAATCTATGTCAATAGAGGAATTAATGCAAACATTTGAGGGGAAGAAGTATTTCACTTGTGTAGATTTGAGTTCCAGTTTTTGGCAAGTGCCACTTATGTACGAAGATAGACCATTTACAGCTTTTAGTCATAAATATAACCTTTATCAATTTTGTAGAACACCTTATGGGTTAAAGAGTAGTTCAGCAGCTTTAATTAGGGCTTTAAACATCGCATTAGGGGATGACACAGGAGAGTTTGTAACCATTTACATAGATGATGTGGTAATTAGTTCACTCAGTTTTGAGGAGCATCTACGTCATTTAGATATAGTTTTTCAGAAGTTAGATCAGGCAGGGTTCACTTTGAAGCTGTCTAAGTCGTCATTCTGTCAGTCAGAAGTGACATTTTTAGGTCATAGAGTGTCGAGTAGAGGTGTAACACCATAGGAAGGTAGGGTTAGCATGTGTGGACAGTAGCAACAGGGCATCGTTACAGACACTGAGAAATATGCTAGGTAGAGCAACGTGGTGACGTTCATTTAAGGGAGCCATTTGCAAGGTTGGAAGCAGGTGACGCAGAAACATTTATAGTTTCCAAACGTATTGGCAAAACAGCATATGTGCTGGAGAATAGTGAGGGAAACAGATTATACGGGACGTATAATATACATAGTCTACGAAAATATGTGTCATAAAGTGAGTGTGTTTAGCTGGCGAGCCAGCCTATCAAATGAGTAAGTGTGGTATTTGGTGCGTGGGAGGATCTGGTCTTAAGGCAGGCGTATTAGAAGTCACACAGGGGGGTAGTATGTAAGTAAATGAGAGTTTTTAAGGTACATGGAAATATGACGGGATTGTCGGATGCTGTTGAGCACTAAATTGTCTCGATGCACCAAGGCCATTTTGGCAGCGCTGATGGGTTCCCATTTATCTCCAAGAGATGGGGGAGCGCTTGAATAGGGCTTGTTAGCTTAAGGCGTCCACGAGATAAAAGATGGGCCATCAGAATGCGAGACAGTCCTTCATGAAACTCATACATATCAGCACACGTGATTTCTGTTTACGGCCTCGCCATGTAAGATTTGTAAGTGTGTAATTTAAGATAATTTGTACAATGGTATTATTTGTGTGAGGAGAAATGGTCTGTGTTGAGAACTAGTATTAAGTAGAATATGGTCTACGGGAACTTAACAAGACAGGGCGATTACGGCACAGAAATATGTGGTGTTATATGTAATGCACATTTACTGTTTTTTTTCAGAAGTCAATATTAATTTAATCTACTTTAAAGAGAGATTAAGTATTATGGTCACGAGGCGCTGCCACAATAGTGTGATCGTGTGCTGAGTGATAAGTGAGATTAAATGTCACCATAAGGAGGGGACCTCCAGTGAAATTAGGAAGTTCTATGGTGATATAAATATATCAGAACACCTTCAATGCGTGTGATATGACATCATAAATACATAGTGCTCACACATTAATTATGTCTATTTCTCCAACATAGAGAAATTTGAGAGGCGGAAATATCCGTGGAACACTATTCCATATGTAAAACATTGGACTGGTTGCAAAGTGCAATCCATAGTGACAACAAACTTTGACGCAAAGTGCGTGAAGAAAAAATATGAATGTATATATCTGTAATTTAGGGTGATTTCATTTATGTAATATGTATTTTGGATGGGGTTTATTAACGTGTCTGGGATAATCGGATAATGGACCGTCGTCACGGTAAATCATCCGATGATCCGAGGCGAATATGTAACGTGTTTTTCGAGGGGTTTTATGCAACTGGCATAAGTCAGTAGGAAGCCATTCTATATTTATTTACGCGGCAAATTGTTCAGCCAAGAGAATTTTTCATGTTAATTTATTATTATTATTATTAATTTATTATAATTATTATTTAGGTATTTTCGGAGCATTTTATAAAAATTATTAGCATTCAGATAGGTTTTCTATGTCTTAGAAAACGCTATCCAGCAAATTATTACGAACGACGATATCATAGAAAATTATCTGATTACGGAATTTAACGGAGTTTTTGTCAGTTAGGGTATTTGAGAGAGATGACTCACTGGGAATTCGAGTACACGCTTAATCTTGTCGAGAAGCATGACGCAATCTTGGGTCGCATCGTCCAGGAAAGACGAATTGTTGGAACGGAACCCTCCCGCCGAGTGTAATGACCCGGAGGAGGAGAAGATCGCGTGGTGGGTCAGCCAATCAGGGGAGACGACGTAAGCTAGTTGGGACTGAAGAGTGGGGAGCCAACGTGTGCATATATCGTTCGACGCGCCGTGAAACGAGAACAATCTGTATAGTTCTTGCCGAGTGTGGATATACGCGGGAGTCGCTCCGATGTTCCGTGGAACGAGGACTATCTGTGAAATACTTGAGGTGTACGGTCGCAAGTGCGTGTCGCTCCGATGTTCAGTGGAGTTAGCGACGAACTTTTGTAAAACTTGGTTGTACGAGTGTTTGGGTCCGAGGTACGGACCATAGAATTATCTAATCTACCAGAATATCATCAAATTCCGACGGAGATGACGACGTCCAGGAGACTGTGGGAAGCTCACATCATCAAGAACGAGGGAAATGCTTTGGCAATTTCCAGTGGTAAGCGCCAATGACGCAGAAATACGCAATCTCTCATTTTCTTTGTTTTACATTTCATATTTCAGTAACTTCATAGCTTGGAAATAAGAGTAAAATCAATTTATCAGACTCCGTTTTCACGTAATTTTCTATCGGTAATATTCAAATCACAACGCTCCAATTTAAATTTTATACTTATTATTATTAATTTTGCTATTCTTGTTTTATATAATAAATTCATTTCTTTTACAATGCAATCTTTGCTTTCAGTAGGTAGCATTAGATATAGACCAATTCCTTCTCCTGATACAATTGTTTGTTGGGTTAATGATCAAATCATACCACGATCTGAGTGAATAGAGTCTTGAAGGTGTTCTGCCAGAGCTAGACGTTGTTAAATACAAATTTAGATTTCAACATTGCGTTGAGGTCTTGGCGCCCATTAAAACAACATAGCTTAGGCAAAGGTAAACAGTTACATTTCTCACCCAACAGTTAGGAGCTAGCAAAACGTTTCATTTGTCGCTACCAACATGGGGCACTAATAAACGTTTCAACGTTTGCATTTTAATGAAATTAACGCAGAGTTGTGCTGAATTTCAACATGCACCCTGCTCATCTGTATTCATCAAGACAGTTGCCCACCTGTCTAAAAAACAACACTTCATAAATTTCACAAATGGAAACTGTGTTATAATATTTATTTAGAGTTGGGACATCTTTTCTTGTTCTGTAGATCCGTTCACTCCTCAGGGGTGCACCAAATGTCCCGAAACGTAAAATCGTGGCGCAATATTTATTAAAAATATTTATTGGTTTTTGATTCTCTTTAGGAGCTTTGCGACATCGTGGTCAGTTTTGGTGTGTGTAGAATTTGTCTGATGAGCTGTGTTATTGTTGTGTCTTTTTGGTGTGTGTATTTGTAATGCCAGTGAGGAAAACACGAATAAAAATTACAACTAACAAATAAATCAAACAACGCAATAAAAATCACTCCCGATAACATTATCAATAATGTATTGGGAGAGAACTTGTCTGATAACCTGTGTTATTGTGGTGTCTTTTGTGGTGTGTGCATTTTTAATGCCAGTGAGGAATTTTTAAATATAATCAACAAAAGAAACATTCTTTAAAGTTGAAACCTCAACCAGCGGAGGAAAAGGAGCCCTTAAAGGCACCAGTCTCTACCCAGGTATTTTTCATTCGCTTATGCGAACAGACTACGAGGAGGCAGCCGTCGCTTTAAGTTAGGAACTATTCTGGCATTTTCATGGAGTAGAAGTGGAAAACCACGGAAAACCACTCTTCTAAGTTTTTTGTCACGAGGCTGAATGTACCCCGTTCCATCCCTCACACCAGAATTAAAATTTCATGGCATAGCCGGGAATCGAACCCGAATATTCGGTGCGAAAGCCAAGATTGCTAGCTGCCACATCAAAATTTTGAAATGAGCCTTAAGGGTTCTTAGGAGAAGGCAAAATGCATTCGATGTATTTGATTGTTGGGAATGCCGTCCCTGAAACGGAACAACATTGTCACCAAGTTTCGACTGCTACTACTCGTGGTACACTTCGATGCGTAGTGGCTAGCATTCATGGCTGTCACCGCAGAGGCGCGGGTTCGATTCCCGGTTCTGCCAAGAAATTTAATTCTGATCTGAGGGCTCAGACGGGGTATACTCAGCCTCGTGAGGGAAAACTGAGAGGAGGTGGGTTCAATTCCCCTCCTTAGCCATCCTAGAAGTGACTTTCCGTGGTTTCCCACTACATCTCCAGTCGAATGCTGCGATGGTACCTAAATTAGGGGCACGTGCGTCTCCTTAACAATCCTCGTCTGAATGACGAATACACACACTAATGCAGCAATCACAATAACACTGGTTAACAGACAAATTCCACACACCCAAGTACACAGGGCTAAATGACCACGAAGTTGCAAATCCCTTAAATGAATCAACAACAACAACGTATTCCCCACACGTAATTATTTGTATGCTATACTGTTGTACCAACTTTTCTATTAGGAACAACATCCAGGTTTTGACAGGAGTTTGCTCTTACACCAGGTAAGTGGGTTGTTGTGACTTCGAGTTCGAACCTCTTTGATTGATTCTTTTGTATTCCATTTACACGATCCATCATATCCTACAATATAACTTACAGCAACGAATGTATCATCTATGTACCTTATATAATACGGGAAGTTCATCCGACAAAAAACTCTAGCTCCTAAACCAGAGGGAGTTAGAAGTTGCGTTTTGTGCAAAAATCTTCCAAATCGTCTCAATAGTACAGGAAAAATCTTGCATTTCATGAAAAGTTAACGGAAATATATTTGTTTTAAAAGAGTTTCAACAAATAAACAAGATGATAGCCTCTGGCAGAACTGTGTCGCGTCCAGCCCGCATAACACTAGTACCGGGCGGGTAGTCTGTACACACGGGGCGCACACAACCCTTTGTGCATTGAAAATAATATTCAAACGGAATTACCCGAAACAGTGACGAGTTGTAATCTGATTTCATAAATATCAACAATTTGTTTAAAAAGTGCGATTAAACAAATAAACATATTTATAGAACATTTCTCGCACAGGTCGCCTAGTATCTGTTTAATCCCTATTCTCTGTTTCAAAAGCTGAGTTCTCTTGTCTGACTTTAATTTCGATATTCATTGATCTTCTTCAGCGCGTAACATTAATAAAATAAAACAAATTTGATTAAATAACAGTTCGAACTACCTTTTTTTTTTGCAAAAACACCTAGAAAATGCTGTTTCCTCGTTTCCTTTTCAATACTTCTCGGGGTTTATTGCATTTTATATGAATTTGAAGTATTTCTTGGGTGTAAGTTACTATTGCAAGGGGAGTTCTAATGGTCTATCTTCTTAATGTTAATTTATAACAACTTCATGTTCCTTTTTCACAGAAACTACTAAGTAGATTTAGATGAAATTTTATTTCCATACTTACAAGAGAACTGTCCATAAGGGCATATCGAAACCCACAATGAAATTTCGTAGAGATGATGAGGAAACCATAAATTGGCGATGTACAAAAAATTAGCTGCCACTGCGAACTGGAAGGTATCGAAATCTTGATACAAAATCCGTGTGACAACGCAAATACTGGACAACCCTTGCATCTTGTTGGCTCGTGCGGCGCACAGCGGAGGGGAGTTGCAGTTGTGCTGGAGAGAGAGTGAGAGAGAGAGAGAGAGAGAGAACGAACTGGCAGGCTACCACGCGCCAAGGACACTTCATTGTTAGGGAACGAATGTGGAACATAAATGAGGTTCGTTAATCGCATGATGAAAACAGAAATATTATTGGCACCATGCTCAACGAATATGCACTTTGAGGCCACATTGTTCTTCACAGTTTTCCTTAATTATTTGAAGCCAATATTTCGCAGGCACTTCGAACTCGGGAGGTCTCTGCGTTGTGTAATTGGTTGCGAACCACAAATATTTAACCATGTCCTTGAACCGTGGGGAAGAAAATTGAAAATGAATGAAGGATTGCATATTCAGTACGCTGTTTCTCTGATATACAACAAACTGAACGTTTTCACGAGCCGACACAATGTCTGTTAATCGGCGATACAAAGCTTTCCATTGCCGGGAGAAAAACTTATTCAAGGGCTGTATTTTCCCTGTAGTGCCGGGAGGAATCTGGAGAATTTCTATACGGTTGCCTGGAGGAATGTCCTAAAGACATTTTTTATCACTATAAGTAGTCCAGGAATCTAACAGTAGTAAACACTTTTCTTCCGCAAATGGGAAAAAAGATTCTTTAAACCAATATTTTAAATCTTTTTTCCCCATTTTTCCTGATTTTGTGGCTGTTACAATTATATTTCTGGCATGAAACATTTCTTTGGAAACTCTCGGACCGAAAGTTCCAGTTGCCTCATGTAGTACAGTGAATAATTTTGGAAAAAGTGTAACGGGCATACTAATTGTAGGCATAATTGTGAACGAAAGGGTGTGTGGAGGAACTGATTGAACAACTGTTTCTGTATGTTTCTCTCCAACAAACGATAGACTCCTTTTCGCTTTCATTTCGCGCACGAAACCACTCTGATCTGTGTTGTATATTGAAGAAGGGGTGTAGTCTAAAACTCGCTCTGTAGCTACTTCTACAAATTTCTTTGCGACTTGATCTTTTTCGTCTTCTTCTTGCAGATAAGTATGGGATATGCAGTATATATGACCACGATGTCGCAGCACCTAAAATAAGCAGCAACAACAACAACAACAACAACAACATAGTTTCTCCCTCAGTGTCACCATACACTATCACATCACTACCATTGAGCTATCTGAATAACATGTACTGTATTAACCCTTTATAGGGCAGAACTATTATTAATATATTTTATTTGTATTTATTTAATTATTTTATCCTAATTTTAATTTATACATTTTATTTGTGTTATCTTTATAATTTTTATATTTATATGTTATTATTTTATTTTTGTATATCGTAATTCTTATGTATAATTCTAATTTTGTAAGTATAATTTTTTTTAAACTGTAAAAGCTTATTTAATTTTGATTGTAATTTTATAAGATTATTAATTTAATTTTTGGAAGCATATTTATTTTCAATTTTTGTTTTTTTTCATCAAATTTTTATATTTTACGTTTTAATTTTTAATTGTTTCTGTAAAAGGAATTAAATTTCATCAAGCATCTTTCTCACGGAAATAACGTAATGCATACTCTAGATGTCTAGAATATTAGCCGGATTCATGACTGCTCTCTCAAAGGAACATGTGTTAACTGCCTAGCACAGAGCGCTCAAGGTTACGCGCGCGCTTCAGCTGGTCACCAGGGCTGTCCACGTCGAGCTATATGCTAGCGCGTGTAATTCTATTTGGAATCTTCGTGCCGATTTCAGGACCTTCCAGTTCGCAATGGCAGCTAATTTTTTATACATCGCCAATTTATGGTTTCCTCATCATCTCTACGAAATTTCATTGTGGGTTTCGATATGCCCTTATGGACAGTTCCCTTGTTAGTGATCATTTCTTAGTACTTTAACACGGGCGTTTGATGTTTCTACTATTGTGACCATAATAATATTTTTTTTAATTAATCTCGAATTTTTGGTTTAAAAAATATTCAAAATATATCAATTTTTTCGAAATGTATTTTAGCTAGAAAAAAATCCCGTGTTAAAATCTCATGTACAAGCCAAGCTAAAGATGGTAAAAATTTGAGACTACTGTGATAAGTGACAGCTGAGAAAAATGAACATTTATGTGCAAAACAACAAGTACTGAGAAAATACCTTTGTATGTTCTAATTTTCAGTGTTTTCTAAGGTGCACTGCATTATTTAAATAAATATTACACATGTTTTGCAAATAACAAATATCAAGAATTATACATCATTTTAAACGTCAAAGTACCAGCTTTCACATCATATAAAAATCTGAAAATTGATATATTTTCCATTTTTATAAATTGGAACTCCCCAGTTTTCAAGGGAATTCATTTATTCTTATTATTCCTGTTTCTACGGAATTGGGGATGGGATGCGATTAATTTATACGAGGGCAGATCAAAAAATAAGTTGCACTTCCCAGTTATGGCCATTTAATACACAACCTATACAAGAGCAACACGACTATAACAATATACAATGCAACGTCACTTTTCCACATAGTTTCCAAGAGACTCCAATCATTTCTGCGAACGCACAACCAAACTTGTCGATGCAGGATGCATAGAAAGTTCCTCCAGCGTTTTGCAACCACACGGAGACAGCGGCCATCACCTCCTCATCGGTCTGGGAATGTCGACCACCGTTCTATCTAATGATCGCATTCACACTGTTGACATTTGCACGGGTCCTGGACGTTGCGGGCCTGCCCTCGCGATATTCTCTGTGATATCCGTGCGTCCGGCTTCGAATTGCTGATACCACTTTACGATCCCTTGTCGGGAAATGGCCCGCTTCCCATACACAGCACTAATTTCACGATGAATGTCCGTGCAATTCTTCCTTTTGGCCCATAGGAATCGGATTGTCGCACTTACCTCATATTTGGAGTGAACGTCCAGTCGATGCGCCAATGCTTTTGACCGCTATTCACACCATACAAGACGAGACACCACAGCGACCTGCCTAACAGATGTGAGGGCAGTGTCAGGCCCTTTCTCCGCTGTGCCCACGTTTGCGACACACAGCGCGCTGCTGCAACGCGTTAGTGCAACTAACTTTTTGATCCACCTTCGTATGTGGCGGATGGTTCTTAGAGCCGGATGCCCTTAGGAGTTGAAGGGAAGTGGGCGTGAGAAGGTTTAGTCCTGGTATTTGAGTTAATCTGAAAATGGGAAATCGTGGAAAACCATTTCAAGGACGGCCAACAGTAGGGTTTGAACCCATTTGTGTACTGAATCCGTAGCTACTTGAACCCATGGCCTTGCGCGTCAGCGCGCAGAGCTATCAAGGCCGGTTTCATAATTTCAAGAGGGATATTTTCGGTTATAAATTTCATTTCTTAATAAGTAATTGACGTTCCTTAGTTCTTAACTTTCGGTAACTTCTTTAAATAAACGTTATCTTTACTAAATTGTACTAGCCTATTTTATTCTAAGTGATTTTGAATTTATATTCAGATACTAGATATCAGAGTAAGCCTCCGTGGCTAAGGCGGCAGCACGCCGGCCTCTCACCGCTGGGTCCGTGGTTCAGATCCCGGTCACTCCATATGAGATCTGTGCTGGACAAAACGGAGGCAGACAGGTTTTTCTCCGAGTACTCCGGTTTTCCCTGTCAATATTTCATTCCAGCAACACTCTCCACTATCATTTCATTTCATCCGTCATTCATCTAATCATTGCCCCAGAGGAGTGCGTCAGGCCTCGGCAGTCGGCACAGTTCATATCCTCGCCGCTAGATGGGGGGCTTCATTCATTCCATTCCTGACCCGGTCGGAGACTGGAAGTAGGCTGTGGATTTTCATTTCACTAGATATCAGAGTAAAAGATTTATAATTTTATAGGGCATTTGTTTTTAGATTATTAGGTCATGACTGTATTTTTCGAAATTTGTTTTACAAGGCATTAATTTTTTTTCGCTATCATTTTACCTTCTAGGATCGGGTTTTCCCACGGACTAATCGAGGGATTCCACCTTAACCGCCACTGAGGGCAGTGTCCTGGATCTTGAGACTATAGGCCGGGGATACAACTGGGGTGTGTGACCAGCACGACGCCCAGGCGGCCTCACCTGCAAAGCGAACAGGGGCCTGATGAAGGGATAGGAAGAGTGGGAGGGTTTGGCAAGGAAGTGGGAAGGAGGCGGCCGTGGCCTTACGGTAGGGACCATCCCGGCATTTGCCCGAAGACGAAGTGGGAAACCACGGAAAACTACTTCGAGAATGGCTGAGGTGGGAATCGAACCCTGTATACTCATTTGGGCCACCCGAGGCTGAGTAGACCTCGTTCCGGTCCTCGTACCACTTTTCAAATTTCGTGGAAGAGCCGGAAATCGAACCCAGGACCTCCGGAGCGGCACCTAATCAAACTGACCGCTACGCTACGGTGGCGACAGGGCATTAACACCGGTCCACCTTGGTGAGAGGCCAAGAGTTTGACTGTTGCGCCACCACACCCCCGGAGAACATACAGCTGAAGGAGCAACAATAACAACAATTTTAACAGAACGATGCCTGTCACAAAACTTGTACAGCAATTATATAGCCTAAGGCTACATTCCCATGGGAACACACACATCTTGGTTTAAGAAGCACAGTTTTAAATTTTCGAGGTGAACTTCTAGTAGTGCCCTTTATCACCGTACAAAATTTCACGGTGATATCAGCAATTGTTTCGGAACTATATAGTGCCGGTAAAATATTCGCAAGACACCATGTTGCATTGGTGAGACATAATAAAATTTGAAGGTCGGGGCCAGCCGAAATATTACTATGACCTTACCGAGTTTCATTGAAATCACTCTAGCCATTTAGAAGTTATTAGGGGGAAGGGGGAGGGGGGACATACATACATACATACATACATACATACATATATACACACACACACGGACAAAAAGGTGACCTCATACGTCTATTTTTAGCCGACTTTCGATGTTTGCAAAAAATTAAAGTAGACTTATGAGATCTACACAAGACCAACAAGAAGTTCCGTGACGAACTAAAGAGCCTACTTTTCTTAAAAATTAAGATTTATGCCAATAAATAATCTATATGGATCTATCTAGAATAATGACGAAATTAAGTTGGTAATATCGAAATTTCTAATTAGTTCGAAATACTGTATACCTGGCATAATGTAGCCTAATAGAGAACAACAGTTGGCAGCCCTGGTGACTGAATATCTTCTTAGTTCCATCTCTTAAGGTACAGAATACAAAATTTGGTTGAAGTCCAATGGATAGCATGGACGTTACATGCAGTTAAACATTGGATCTAACAGCGCGCGTAAAATCATGTTGGCAACAATGACATACATGAATTGGTCAGAAATGATCTGAAATAATATGATCTAATGTTGTGTCAATTTTGAATGAAATCCATTACTTAGTATAGAAGTTACATGCATTTTATAATTGGACCTATCAGCAGGCTTAGAATTATATTGGAAGCACTGGCATAGGCCTATATTAGTTACTCCAAATTAATCTAGAATACCAGGTACATACTTATGGTACATATAGCACACACGAAATTTAGTTGAAATCCAAATTATAGTATAGAAGTTACATGTATTTAAAGTTGGACCTCTCAGCAGGCTTAGAAACATGTTGGTAGCACTGACGTATATGAGTTACTCCAAATTAATATAGAATGTCAGGTACTATACGTGTGCATAGTTTAAAGCTGTTGGCTTGCATACTTTCTTATGTATGGGTATTTGAATAAAAATGAGTACATTTTTTAACAGTTGGCAGCCCTGGTGGCTCTTAAGAGTACGGTCAGTCATATCTGTTTATGTACACATAGCACATACGAAATTTGGTTGAAATCCAATTGATAGTGTAGAAGTTATATGCATTTAAAATTTGGACCTATCAGCAGGCTTATAATCATTTTGGCAACACTGCCATGTATGGCCTCCTGGGAATTAAACTGCAATATTATTATCTATACGTGTGCCAATTTTGAAATAGCTCCCATTCATACCTTCCAAGATATCCAACACGAAGCTCAAATTTCAATTGCGATTTTTCAGCAGTTGGTAGCACTGATATCATTTTCAAATATGGCCGTAAGATATTCAGGTACAGATCTTTACTACTGTCAAATTTTGTTTCGATTGCTGCAGCCGTTTAGGAGTTGATAGTGGGGGACACACACACAGCCAGACAGACAGACAGACAGAAGGACAGACAGACAGACAGACAGACAGACAGACAGAAGGACAGACAGACAGACAGACAGACAGACAGACGGACAGACAGACAGACACACATTTGCCCGATCTCATAAGTCTACTTTTTCCTCATTTTTGCAAAATGTGAAAAGTAGGCTCAAAAATTGTGTGTCTGTCTGTGTGTGTGTGTGTGTGTGCGTGTGCGTACTCTGAATGTCTGTCTCCCGTATCAATTCGAACACGGTGAAACCGAATTGAACGAAATTTGGTACAGAGGTAGAACTAGCAAAGAGCACCTCAGTGTCATGTTCTATATCGACGCCATATTGACGAAAACGTAATGCCGGCCACCCAATTGTTAAAAGATTAAATCAAATCACGACCAACCTAATCATCTGACCTCTTCCAAATTCTGCAACATTATACCTTTATGTATGAAGGATATTGTGACCAAACTACAAGGTCATCATCCCAATAATTTGCATATGACGGCCATGTTTGTGTGCAAATCGATTTCCCCTATCTTTCCCAACAGGGTGAAACCGAATTGAACAAAATTTTGTACAGAGGTAGCACTAGCAAAGGGCACCTCAGTGTCATGTTTTATATTGCCACCATCTTGCCGGAAACGTAATGGTGGCCACCCAAATGTTCAAAGCTTAAATCAAATTACGACCAACCTAATCATCTGATTTCTACTAAATTTTGCAACAACATACCTTTATGTAAGGAGCGTTCTTTGACCAAGCTACAAGGCCATAAGTCCAATTGTTTGCATATGGCGGCCATGTATGTGTGTAAATCGATTCCCCTATCAATTCAAACACGGTAAAACAGAATTGAACGAAATTTGGTACAGAGGTAGCATCAACAAAGGGCACATCAGTGTCATGTTTTATATTACCGCCATATTGACGGAAACGGAATGGCGTCCACCCAAATGTTAAAAGCTTAAATCAAATTACGACCAACCTAATCATTTGATCTCTACAAAAATTTTCAACAACATACCTTTTTGTGGGAAGCATCTTTTGACTGAACTACAGGGTCATCAGCCTAATAGTTTGCAGATAGCGGCCATGTATGTGTGCAAATCAATTTCCCATATCAATTCTTACACGGTGAAACCAAATTGAATGACACTTTTTACAGAGGTAGCACTAGCAAGGGCACCTCATATCCATGTTTAATATCCATTTAGCACGTGGTATTTCAACAAGCTACTACAACCAACATTTAACTATCCTCCTTGAGAAGGACAAAGAGTTATAACAATCTTGTTTCATAAATGAAACTACGTCAGCGACATCCGCCCGTTAAAAGACAATTACGTATTTCATTCTTCTGTTACCAACCAACCAGAAGCTTTACAGACGCCCTTTTAGACACGAACGATACGCCTACCTCTGTACAAACATGAAAACGCTAAAAACCCTGACTTACGCCCGTTTTAAAAGACCGATTCTGTTGGAGATCCATGCCCCTTCAGTGATATTACAAGAGGGGTGACGCTTCTTCCTATAATATTCGAGGGGACAGACAGTTGCCGTGAAACTAACTACCGTAGTTTAGAAACCATTAAGCTACGAATTAAAAGTCCATTGCATACATTTGCTTCGCGCAGACTGTACGATTATGAACAATATATCATATTATGTAGTAACATTGTAATTGCAGTAGCGACCTCATGATATCTCACTGCATAGAGCTGTGACACTCAGCAAATGTTGCTTGAATGGAATCGAGGCGTGAACTGATGACGCAATGGTGGAAGTGATTACGTACTTGATAAATGATGTTACTCTGGCAGCGCTGCAGTTTCAATCCCTATCAGCGAGGCTGTAATTTAGTTCAAGGAAGATCTCCACCGCTGCGGGACAATCCCCTGCGGGCTACAGGAAATCTTATTATGGCTTCCTACCCCGAATTAATCTGGCGAATAAATAATTCCAGGCCTCATTACCTCTAAGTGCGCTTATAAATTCCAAGAATGAATTAACTGCCTCGTTCTCATTACACCTCGAGGGCCTCGAAGAATGACTTGTCTTCTACTTTAATTTACAAAGGAGCTTCAGAAAATAAGGTAGCAAGGGCTCGCGCAGAGAAACTTTATTTTGCAGGCAGGTACAAGAATGTAAGCTACGCTATTAGAGCACTGGTGCGCATTAGTATTCAACATGGCCATCATTCTTTTTCAAGCATTTGTATTAGCCTTTCAAGATGTGAGGGCCGGTGGTCGAGGTGGGAACTATTTTCGTTTCCACGCACACGCTGTCAGCCTGCTTGGTAGACAGGTACAGTTGCGCAGGTAGGATATGACTCCGTTCCAGTATCCGCAGTCATCGTTCTTCTCTCCGTGGTGACATATGTGTTTTGTTACGGTTAGCGGTGCTGTTGCGAAACAAATAGAAACGTACCATTCTTAATTCGTCCATTATTAATCATATTTCCGTTCACAGTTCACATTGTAACTTCTATTTAACACAAGTAGCGCGCGTAATGCTGCTTGACTTATGTGAAGACTGTATTCTGTCATCGCTGTTTCCCCATTCCAAGTCGGCTGCAGCGGTGAGTGACAACAAATACAGTATAGGACAATATAAGACACTTCTCGATTTAACATAGTTAAAATTGGAGAAAAATTTAAAGTGGGAGTGAAGATTCAAGGAGAAATTATTTCAACACTGAGTTATGCTGATGACATCGTCATCTTGGCTGACACGCCTGAGGATTTGAATGAGTTTTTGAATGGCATGGAGTCCGTCTCAAGGAAAGAATTCATGATGAAAATTAATACTGTAAACGTAAAACAAAAATATTGGAATGCAGCCGAAATAAATCAGAAACCTCTATGGACATCAAATTGGCAGGTGAAAAGCTGACGGACGTAGGAGACTTCTTTTACTTAGGAAGCAAAATAACAAGGGATGGACGAAGCAAAGAGGATATAAAAAGTAGGTTGGCTCAGGCAAGGAAAGCATTTCTACAAAAAAGGAATCTGTTGACATCGAATATAGATTTAGGTATTAGGAAGTCATTTTTAAAAACCTTTGTCTGGAGTGTGGCGCTCTATGGAAGTGAAACTTGGACTATTGGTGCAGCAGAAAATATGAGAATTGAAGCATTTGAAATGTGGTGTTACAGGAGAATGATAAAGATCAGATGGGTAGATAGAGTTTCAAACGAAGAGGTATTAAGACGAGTGGGAGAGGAGATATATTTCTGGCGACTGCTAATGAAGAGAAGAGATAGGTTGGTAGGACACCTACTAAGACACCCAGGAATAGTAAGCTTAGTTATGGAAGGAAGGGTCGAGGACAAGAACTGTAGGGGTAGACCAAGGTTAGAAAATGTTAAACAGATTGCCTCGGATGTAGGGTGTGGTAGCTATGTAGAGATGAAACGATTAGCCCAGGACAGGGAGGCATGGAGATCTGCATCAAACCAGTCAAAAGACTGGAGACTCAAACAACAACAAAATGGGAGGCAATTTGTTAGTGGCGCAAGAGTAAAACCTTAATCATAATTCTGTTTTATTTTTTTATTCTTTTAATTACAATTTATCCCAATTTTTCATATCAAACATTCATCATTAGACTTCAGTACTTCATTAGTTTTCTATTTATTAATTGCGGTGATGAAGACCTCAATGTCAGGTCGTAACATGTACTATAATATATCTTCTATAATATAAAAATCAATGTTACGTGATAGTTTGTCTGTGGGTGTGTGTTTCTCCTGTGCGTACATATACCATTCATCCGATTGCGATGAAACTTGGGTGAGATGTAGAGTACACTCCAAGGAAGGTTTCTGGCTTAGTAAATCCATTATACAATAGGTAGCGCACGAGTAGATTCAACAAAGGGCGACGGCACGCGAATCGTTTAAATAAAATCCCATATGCGTTCCTATGCCATTCATCCGATTACGATGAAACGTTGTTGTGTACACGCCGGTGGGGGCTTTCGACTTATTAAATCCATTTTACAGTATGTAGCGCACGAGTAGACGCAACAAATGAGTGACGACGCCTGAAGCGATTTCAATGAAACTCGGTAAGGACATAGTAATTTATTACGTCGCACAGATTTGTTGATAGAACTAAGGTGGTGGAAACCATGGACCACCAGATGTGTAAACACATACCTCAACTCAAAGTTGGCAGTTGTCCACGTCCGGTCAATCATGGCTCCGGTTCCAAAAATTTCTTGAGCTTTGTCTTCCCTTTTTTTCATCAATAAGCTAATAGCTTTTCTGAGGCTCTGGTGTTTGGTAGAGGTAAACAGTAAGGTCTTCAATTAAAAATAATTCTCGAGCCAGGAGGTAGACGAATCGTGGCCTAGTAGTTCTTGACACTCCCATTACTTTTTATTTTATGAATAATGCCTGCACTCTTTCTAGAGTGGACAAGTCCCTAACTGTAAGATGAGGCCAAATGATGTCTATTCCATAAGTAATAACTCGTAAGATGTTTACTTTGAATAATTTCATTGCTGTCTCCAGACTAAGTGATAGGATGAATTTTATTTCATTATTACTTGGGATGCCTTATCTATTGTGTGTTTTATAAAACATGTTTCACTTGTTTGGAGTGTTACTCCTAAGTATTTGAATTCTGAAACTATCTTAAGTTTTCTTCCCTGTAGAAAAATTTCGTTCCTGGTTAATCCTGTTTCTATTATAGAAAGCATTCTTTAATAGAATTAGGCGAGACTGAAAAATGGCTTCTATCACATCAATAATCTTGTTTCTATGTCCGTATCCAACCACACCTCACATCGGACATGACGTCATCATATATCTCATCTGGGATACATAAGAAGTTTTAGTTTCCTTAGTTATTTCTATTAAGGGGAGTTATTTGTTTTAAGGAGCAAAAACTACGAGGTCATCTGCCCCTAAAAATTAGTTTAAAATTAAAAATGCTCAGAAAGAATGTTTACTTTAGGCCAATTTCCGGAGGAAATTAATTAATTAACTTTAATTCATTTCATTAGTTAATGCTTTGTAATGGTAAGCCCCAATAGTTAAGTTCTCATCGATGTCCTAGCTGCAGGAATCGAGTAGGAAGATATCTCCTTTAAGAGCTCTGCAGTTTATCATTTGTTTTCCTTCCCTGGGGATATAATTACCTTGTGTGTAATAAGGCTTCCATAAATTTTATTTTCAGTGTCTCTGCTATCGTAGGAATTCCTCAGTGAAGCAGGGCTTAGAATTATCTCTGTACAGATACATCTAACTCATCCTTGACGAGAAGAATGAAAAACAGGCTGAATCTGTATATGAGAAGATTTAAACGTAGGCTACCGTTTAAATTTCAAAAGCTTTCGCATTATATTCAGTGCAGTTTTATTTCAGCACGTATAACACACCCACCCTCACATGTTGAAAGTTCGACCCCCACCTTTACAGAAAAAAAACAAACTTGGCAGTTATGTACTTTCATGGCACAGTAGACCCGCGCCATAAACGGACAATGATAGAACTATAAAAGTCCTCTTTCCCTGCCGTAACAGAAACTCATTACGACCGCCATAACGGGACCCACGACTCATACAGTATCTGGCGAGGTTGGGGTGCAATACCTTATTATATGAGCAGTGGCGGGTGGGGGTAGCGCGTGCCAGAGAAAGGAGCTGCCATGGGGGAGGGTAGATACCTACCTCGACAATAAAATAAAAAAACACAGGCTATATTGCATAAAAAAGTTGCGTGCCCATTTCTCAAATTCTCAGCTATAAATATGAGAGAGTGTATTATGTGGATGTAGAGCACACTAGGGAGGGTTGGTACAGTCCGTGTCAAAAACATAACAACCCTCCCTAGTGTGCGTGTCAAAAACATGAGGGGCGTGGTGGCGCTGCGGTGAAGCTGTTGGCCTCTCACCACGGTGGACCTGGGTCGATTCCCGGTCAATGCATGTGTGATTTTCAAAGTGAAATGCCATGTCCTCTGGTTCGGATTCCACGTAAAAAGGAGGTCTCGTGGCTTATGATCTCGAGATTAACTTCTTCTTCTTCTTCTTCTTCTTCTTCTTCTTCTTCTTCTTCTCCTTCTTCTTTTTCTTCTTTATATGCCGTCTCCGCGTCGAAGATTAGCGATCATCATTGCAATCCCTTGTCTCGAGGGTGCCATTCGAAACAGAGATGCTGAGTCAAGTTCAAACCATTCCCGCAAATTCTTGAGCCAGGAGATCCTCCTCCTCCCTGGTCTGCGCCGTCCTTCAATCTTACTTTCCATGATTAGCTGCTGCAGTCGTACTTGTTATTTCGTATCACGTGGCCAAAATATTGTAGCTTCTGTCGCTTGATGTTATAGAGCACCTCCATCTCCTTGCCCAACCGATCCAGCACCTCGGTGTTTCTCACCTTGTCGGTCCACGATATACGAAGCATACAGCCACATTTCAAATGCTTCCAAATTCTTCTCCAAGGTTTTGGTTAACGTCCACCCCTCGTGTCCATACATTAGTATGGGAAATATGTAACACTTGAGGGCAAGTAGTCTCGTTCTCAGACTAAGATCTCGGTGACACAGCATTTTCTTCATTTTGATAAAGACACCCCGGCTTGCTCAATGCGAGCTTTGATTTCATGGCTGCAGTTCCATTTGTCATTCAGGTAGCACCCTAGATAAACGAATGAACTCGTTCGATGGCTTTATCAGTAACTGATAATGAGGTATCAACTACTTCTTTGCTGACAACCACAAATTTTGTTTTGCGAATGTTCATCTTTAAGCCATAATCATTGCTAACTGCGTTCACTCGATTCATCCTTGCTTGGAGTTCGTCAATGCTTCGGGCGATCAGGACTGTGTCATCTGCATATCGGAAATTATTGATGACTGTGCCATTGAAGACAATGCCTTGAAGAAACCCATCCAAGGCTTCCGACATGATTGCCTCCGAATATAAGTTGAAGAGCATTGGAGACAGCACACAGCCTTGTCGAACACCACGTCGAATATTTACGTAAAACTACCGATCTTCCTTTCCTTTGTCAAAAACATATAAAACTGTTGCCAAGAACACAGGTTTGATACTACAAGGGACAGTCACATTTTTACAGTCGTTATTCCGAAAGATGATTTCTGACATTTCAGGGTATTGCTTGGTGTTGCCACGATACAATACTTTCGCTTTCGCTCGACACAATACTTATATCGCCCCGTTACGTGTCAAGTCATTGTGGCTGATGCGGATCATAATGGGTCAGTATTACTGTAAATACAGACGCCTTTGCACGTTTTCAATGATTTCTCAGTAGGCCTACATAAATATATTTGAAGGTGCTTAAAACAACCCTAAGCTTGAGTTTGGTTGGTGGTTGGTTCTTAAGTTTAGGGGCTGCGACAAAGCGTCATGTAGCCCCGTGTACTTTGGGTGTGTGTAGAATCTGTCTGATAACCGGTGTTAATTGTGATGACTGTATTAGTGTGTGTTATCTGTATTTTAATTCAAGTAATGACTGCAGACTTTTGAATTTTTCAAATAGTTTCTACTTTTGCTGCCAAACGCCACTCTCAACGACTACTAGTTCAGAACTTAGCTACCAGACGCCACCACAGTCGGCTCTTGGCAATGAACGTAGGAACCTAAGAGCGTTGTTTACAGTCTTAACCTATACAATTTAGCTTCACACAGGTGTAATTAGTGGAAGGATCTTTAACAAGCTTGAGTTTGTCCGAACTTCCAGTCATGAGAGAATGTACGAGGGGTGTTCAAATAAAAAGGTACGAAATATTATGGTGGATACAATTTATTCCTTATTCAAATGTAATTACCACAGGCCTGCGCACAGGTGTCCCATTGCTTCACTAGCCACAAGATTCCCTGTTCCCAGAAGTCTTGTCGTTGGGATAGGAGTCAATCCTGTACGGTGTCCTTTAGTTCGTCGTCCGATTGGAAACGTTTTTCCTTGAGATGCTTTTTTAACGGACCAAACAGATGTAAGTCGCAGGGTGACAAGTCTATGCTGTAGGGCGGATGCTCAAGTTGCTCCCACTTGAACGTGGCCAATACACCTTGTGCGACGTTAGAGACGTGTGGGCGAGCCTTATCATGGAGAAGAATCTCTCCTTTCGTGAGCAGTCCAGGCGGTTTGTTCTTGATGGACTTGCGTAGGCTACGGAGTGTCGTACAATACACGTCACTGTTAATGGTTCGTCTCAAGGGAAAACGTTTCCAAACGGACGATGAACTAAAGGACACCGTACAGGATTGGCTCCTGTCACAACCACAAGACTTCTGGGAACAGGGAATCCTGCGGCTAGTGAAGCAATGGGACACCTGTACACAGGTCTGTGGTGATTACTTTTGAATAACGAATAAATTGTACCCACAGTATCGTTTCGTACCTTTTCATTTGAACAACCGTTATATTCTTGTTAAATTGATAGTAAATTATATTATAACAAATTATTTTTGCCTATATTCGTCATGTAACACAGGCTTATGAGATCATCATCATCATCATCATCATCATCATCATCAATATACAGTACACCCGGCCTAAACCGTACAATTAGTTGTAATATTCGTGTTGTAGTGATTATGAAGAACAAGTCAGTACATGAACATTGTGATCATTTCATCCCCGTGTACTTGGGTGTGTGTAGATTTTTCTGATAATCTGTATTATTGTGGTGTCTCCATTAGTGTGTGTAATTGCAGCCAGGATTAGGGATGGGGGCGGTCGTGGCGTTAATATATGAACAATTCTGGCAATTCCCTGGAGTAGTCGTAAGAACGAATATTCTAACTTTCAGTCTGTCAATATAGCGTGGAAGATGACCTTACTGTTCCGCCCCTTAAAGCAATAACAATTTACTAATACATTGATATCGGAATTATACAGTATTGTGTGGACCAACTGAAAGTTTTAATATTAATTGTCAATAAGGCAACACCTAAAATGGAAGGGAGTTTGTAGTTTTACGAGACCGTTAATCTCGCAATCAACAGTCACGGGACCTCCTTTTTACGTGGAATCAGAACCACAGGACATAGCATTTCACTTTGACAATCTGACATGCATTGACTGGGAATCAAACCCAGTTCGCCGTGGTGAGAGGCAAACAATTTTACCGCTGCGCCACCACGCCCTCTACTTAAAATGGCTTGAAAGCTATGTAGGCTATAGTGGTAGAAAACCATACGGAAAACCATTTCTATATGGCTTAGGTGGGAATCAAACCCTCCTCTTCTGTGTTTTACCTCACGAGGCTGAGTGTTCCCCGGTCCAGCTCACAGACCACATTTACATATCTTGGCAGTGTTGGAAATCGAACCCGGCACCTCCGTGGCGACGGCCAAGAATGGTAGCCGGTACACCACGAGGTGTATATGAATGATGAGTGGATACGGGAAGATTTTGTGTGGCAGCGTATAAACAATTCAAAATCAGAACGAAACGGCAATTGGTTGGTTCCTCAGTTTAGGGGTTGCGACAACGCGGTCCTGTAGCCCCGTGTACTTTGGGGTGTGTAGAATCTGTCTGATAACCGGTGTTAATTGTGATGACTGTATTAGTGTGTGTTATCTGTAATTCAGGTAAGGACTGCATACGATGAATTTTTAAGTAGTTCCTACTTTTCCTACCAAATGCTACCGTCAACGACACCTAGCTGTGAACTTGGCTAGTAGATGCCATCGCAACCGGCACCTGGAGACGAACGTTGGAACTAAATATAGCGTTAATCAAATCTAACCTACAAATTTAGCTTGACACAATTGTAGTTAGTTGAAGGTTCTTTTACATGTCATAAATCTATGACATGGACCCACCGGCTTTACTTCCCCCCCCCCCGAAGGAAGGCATACTGAGGGATTTTTAACGCACTTAAAAAATCCAACAACTTTGGCCGGGTTCGAACCCGCGATCTTGGGCATAGAAGCTCAGCATGCCACCAACTACGCTACCGAAGCCACCGAAACGCCAATTGCTTGGGTAAATAAATTAACAATGTTTAATTATATTTGAAATTAAGTCCATGATTACTATTGAATATAAATTAAATGCAACTAAAATTCAATTTATTTTAATTGAGTCATATTAAATACTGTAATTGATATTTATCTAATGGCTGCCAACCCTTAGAACTTGTCGAACCACCTCGTGGTATAACGGTTAGTATTCTTGGCTGTCTCCTTGGGGTCCCGGGTTAGATTCCCACCTCTGCCAAAAATGTAGTCTGTGAGTTGGAACAGGCTCGTGAGGTAAAACAGAAAAGAGTGCTAAAACTATATTTAAGTTGAGACCACTAAGATGTTGTTGTTGATTCACTTGGGGGCTTTGTGACATCATAATCATATGACTGTGTGTTTAATCTGTCTCATAACCTGTGTATTTGTAATTGAAACTAGGATCTGGGAGGAGGAGACCGTAGCCTTAAGTTTGGATATTTGCCTGGAGTAGAGGTGTGAAACCACGGAAAACCACTTTTAAGACAGCTGAGGCGGGGTTGCAAATTGAACCCAGGACCTTTGTATCCGGAGTTTCAATACGTACCCTAAGATGACAGAAGGTGGCGATCGCGCTAAGAGATATCGACTTTAGTGATATCAGTTTCCCCCAGATGGCAGTAACAGCAGTGTTTAATAAAACGGCGGTCACCGATAAGCAGAAAGCGTTTTGTAGGTACTATTGAATATCATCAACACCGGTCCGTTACCATAGTCCAGCGCCAATTTCGAACAAAATACGGGAAGGACCCTTCCTCCGATAACTCTATTCGCTGATGGTACGCGAGTTAAGTTTGTCGCTTAACAGTCTTCTTTAGTGATGTACTAAGAAGTTGTCGCTACTGCTAAGTCAGTAAGTCTCGTGGTTATTACTTCTGATGAGTAGTATCTGCTTTCTATGAATGAGAACTCGTTGGTTAGTTTTGTAGATGTATTTATTAAACTTTGACAATCCAATATATACAAGTTAACACCAGACAGTCAACCTGCTCGGTCGCTGCTGTAACTGGAAGAGTGTGTGTGCTCCTCAGCGCAGGGCTTTTATACAGTTCCTTCACAAGGGGGGGGGGGGAATGTGCGTCATACAGAATATGGACTCACCCTTCACAAGGGGGAGGACAATGTGCGTCATACAGCATATGGACTCATGGTTCCTATAACAGGAATTCTATGAAGTGAACACTCATAAACAGTGTGTCATTTCCTTGGTTCCGAGAATAAGAATTCTCTGAATTGAATACAAACGAACACTCATATGCAGTGTGTCATTTCCTTGGTTCCGAGAATAAGAATTCTCTGAATAGGGGCTTTTATACAAATCCTCCCTTCACAAGGGAGAGAGCCATGTGCGTCATTGATTCATGGTTCCGATAACAGGAATTCCATGAAGTGCACACTCATAGATAGTGGGGTGAACATATCGAGATATACAGAATGACAGATACACATCTGCAGTAATAATAATCATAAGTCTTAGTTTAGAATGGGGTCTGGAGTTCGACCCTAGACGGAATACATAACTCCTCCACCCTTTGTTGATCGTTATCGTCCTCGGTAACAATTTTCTTAAATCTATTTTTTACAGATTTAATACATTGATTTATCCTTGTTCTATATATTAACAGGATAACACAGAAAATAAGTATTATAATACTTGTGTTCACAGATACAAAAGTCTTCATTTTAGTATTATATTCTTGAATGGGTTTTAAATCTAACTTCATTCCTTTCACATCGAGGTGGGATGAATGGAAATTTATTTCGGTCTTAACGTATGGATCACTTGGAGTTGTCAGGAGTGGAAACAGGTGCACATAATGTGTAGGTTGCTGTTGCAAAGTTATGCCCATACTTGTAATAGGGCAAGACTCATTTGAGTAGATAACATATGATCCTGCTAATTTTATAGTTTTCTGAGATTCTGGGCAGGTTTGCAAGATTATTTGAGGAATTTTGCTAGAGAAAAGGCTATGCTTCTTATTTAGTGGTTGAAATAGTTGTACCTCGTTTTTTACAGTGGCAAATTGACATCTGGTAGTGTCCGTTAAATTACATGAAGTTATTCTAGTATTAAAGAGTATACATGCGTAATATTGAGTAATTTTTATACAAGGTGCGTTAGACCATCTTAAGGTAGGTCCTTGCAAGTAATATTTTTCCGGAGGGATTAATATTAGATTATTGCTAGGTACAGGAGAAATTTTATACAATGTATAAGTTTTAGCATCAGTGATTGGCATATATAATATTACAACCATTTCTTCGTTCATTATGAGAACTTGCGTTTTTGACAGTTTAAGGTTCTCAAATTGATGGTACTGGTCAGTATGAATTATAGTTTTGTTGGGTAGATTAGTTGTAAATGTTTTACAACATTTGTTAAATCCTTCTGGGAGAACATCTTGATATTTGTCATTTCATTAAATGACAAGCTAATAGTATCTTGCATCACTTGTATGATTTTATCTAATTTGTTCGTACACAAGAGCACATATTGTTGATGTTCCAGAAGGTTAATCTTGAAGTCGTCTTCTTGTAAAATACCTTTAATTACCTTCATATTATAGTTTACATGGTTCATTTCATTATAGGACTTTTGAGCAATGGAGTTACTGAATGATACTAATTTATTAATATGTTTAATTTCTTTGGCGTTACTTTGTTTTAATGCTTATAATTGTTCCTGTAGATTGTCTAGATCATCTTGGTCTAGATTAACTGATATGAATTTAATTATACTACCTAAACCATTTATAAGACCTCTCTTACTTCTAGGTGTAGCAGGCAGCAACTTATTTAATTCCTTTTTTGTTTCTTTAATTGATTCTCTTAATTCTGATATTAGATAAGGAAAAGTATTATTGCTTCGTGATACGAGACTTGAGATAGTGTCTTGAATAGTATTATAAGATTATTTTAAACTCGTTAAATTGAAATGAAACATGAACCGGTGATAATCGTTAATTATTAAGGCTGGTCCTAATGAGTCGGCATAGAATCCTTGTGTCTGGATGGGCTGTGTGATGATGGTGCCATAGCCAGGGAGAAATCTGGAATAAGAAATTTTCTTTTTGGTTTAATGTCCCGAAAATTCCTTACATGAGTTTTACCGTTTCTCATTTTACAGTATACCCTGTTTTCTTCAATTTTGGTAATGATACCTTCGTTGTACAGGTTTTTTGATTTCTTGTTTCTGGTGAGGGGATCTAATACGTAGACAGTTTCATTAATTTGGTAATTATGATTGAAAGTGTCGGTGTTCGGTTTAGTATGACTCTCTTTTGCAATTTTCAACTGATTTCCTTGTCTTTCAATGTATTCATTGATTTTGGGACATGGCGAGAAGACGTGGTCTAAAGCTTTATAGTATGGTCCATATAGAACGTTGAAAGGAGGTTGTTTAGTAGTGGAATGGATTGAAGAATTGTAATTCGTGATTATGGTCGTCACGAGCTCTGAGAGCGGAGTGAACTTATCGTGATCTCTGGAGATACGAAGTTCCTCTAGAAGCGTCGAATTCAGTCTTTCTACTGGAGAATTAGATGAAGAATTCAAAGGGGTAGTAGCGTGATATTCGATGTTCGTGGCTTTACAATATTCTTTTATGACATTGTTTTCGAACTCTCCTCCTTGGTCATGTGTGATTTTCCTTGGGAATCCATGGTGGGAAAAGTAAACTTGTAATTGGCTTAGTGTGGCCAGACCTGTACCATTTGGTAAAATGTAGGCTTGTCCATACTTTGAGAAAATGTCAATTATAGTTAATATGCGACTTTGCTCGAAGTGAAACGTGTCGATGTGAATTTGAGAGAAAGGGTGATCGGCGGTGATGGGACCTTGGTTCGATACCTCGTTAGGGTGTCTCTCGTATTTATTTCTTTGACAGAGGTTACATTGATTGATGATTGTCCTAATTTGTTCTCTTAAATGAGGCCAGTAGTATTTGGTCTTAAGATGTTCGTAAGTTTCTACTATACCATTGTGGTTTTCAGAATGATAGTGTGAAATCAGCTGTCTCTGAGTTTCGGGGCTTTCAATGTCTTCCAAGAATTTGGATGACCTGATAATGATTAGTTCAGAAGTAAATAGCTTCTGGCATGCCCTGATGAATGGGATCTCGAGAGTGATATCGTCAAAATAAGTAGCGTACTTGTTTGAAGTTACTATTATTTTGAGGAGGTGATTTGCTAAATCTTCCTGAAGATTCTTCTTTATGACAATCATTATGTGTCTGGTACATTTTTTAAACAGGTTTTGTTTAAGTACCTTGGGATAATTACCATATTTTACAATTATCTGATTGCGGTTTTGGTTTAAGTTCCGTTCAGATATTTTCAATGTGAATATGGGGTCTGCCTGATTTGAATGGACAGTTTCATTATCCATATCATTTTGGTAAGTGTCATCTCCGGGGATGGCAATGATTGAAGCTGCTTCATCAGCCATGTTAATCTCTGCTCTAGAGAGTGCGTCTGCGACATAGTTAGTTTTGTCTTTGACGTAATCAGACTCTCCTGGTTTTGTGTGGGGATATTCTTGAATGTTACCGTATGTAATGGAATTTATTTCCATTGGCTCAACTAAAATTGGTTCCTTAAACTCGTGTTTTAGTTGTCTCTCTGTGGGCTGTATGGCTTGGTGAGTTTTGGCATCTAAGAGATACATTTCACCATATTTAAAATTCAGAACATACTCTTCTTCTTTTTCGATATTGACGGGAATCGCAGTGTTAGCTGTATCTACCGTGGGTTGAAAATGATTCACTTGATTATGTGAAGAATGAAAGTGAAACGGTATGTCTGTGCTGTTGAGAGTGACTAGGTTCGAGGCGTAGTCAATCTTTGCGTCTAATTGAGCGAAATCTGCGCTACCTAAATTATTTAAGTCTTCGATTTTGATGGCTGGGCCAAGCGAAAATCCTGAGACTGTTCCTCTGTATCGTACTCATATTCATAGTACTGAGTGTCGTACTCTTTCGGGTAGTTTTGTATGTTGTACTCATCTACATACTCTAGTGATTGCTGTATGGGACCTAAAGCTTCCTGTTCGATGTCTTCTGAAGGTTCTGAGTGAGCATTCAGATTACCTCTAATGGTTGAAACACCGGACATCGGCTGTGGAAATCTTTGCTGGTTAGTGGGTGTGAAACGTCGGCCAATATTATTGGGAGTTGGGTAAGGACGATTCATGGAGTTTGGTGGCTTGAAAGGCTGAGTGTTCGGAGCTTGAGCGTGTCCGAAAATCGGTTGTGGTTTATCTTTAAAGAAGGGTCTGTGGGTTTGATTTTGCATGAAAGGTTGGTTAAAATTCGAGAATGGATTGTGTGCTGAGTGGCCTAGTGGTCGAGTTGTTGGTGGAAACTTGCTAGGAGGAAGTTTTCCTCTTAGTTGGTCCATGTAATCTTCATGGGCACGATCGTTATCATAAGACCTGCATAACCTGAGACAATGATTCAGGTCTGTAAACTGTGCATATCTTAAGTATGAACGGTAGGGTTCCAACACTCCTGCTTTAAATGTATTTAGGCTTAACTCTTCAAGTTCTCTCAATTTCAATTCCAAAATTTGATTTTGGTAATTGAGTTTGCATAAGCTTTTGCATTGCAAAGTCAATCCTTCCAATTTACCATGGTAGTGATTGTATGATTCGTTTCTTTTCTGGTAGCAATTAGAGATCTCCTGGATGAGAATTCTCTCGTCTTTGACGTTACCGTATTTTCTTATGAGTTTATCTTTAAATTTTTCATAAGTACTGTTGGCTTCTAAGTCAAGAATGCTACATGCTTCACCTTTTAGTTTTGACTTTATGACGTTAAATAGGAAGTCATTTATTAATACTGAGTTTGTAGCTGACGCTATTCTCTTGTGAGTGTTTAGAAACGATTCTGTTCTTGCTAAGAAATAGTCAAGACTGCAAGAATTAGTGCCGTTACATTCAGGCAAAAGCTGTATCTGAGCATATTCGAACTTTGAAAGTAACTCGGTTTCATGCATTTTGGTTGAATTTATAAAGACGGTTTTCAAAATTGTTTATAATAAATATTTAAATCGTTAGATTAAATTTTGTAACAGTTGTTACTTTTAAAAGTTAATTACTTACTTATAAGTGTTAATATTAATCAAAATATATGTGAAAGAGCCCGGTTAGGATTTCACAATAAAGGAAATAACTTATTATTATTAATAATCAAAATATATGTGAAAGAGCCCCGGTTAGGTTTTCACAATAAAGGAAATAACTTATTATTATTAATAATCAAAATATATGTGAAAGAGCCCCGGTTAGGTTTTCACAATAAAAGAAATAACATTATTATTATTATTATTATTATTAATCAAAATATATGTGAAAGAGCCCCGGTTAGGTTTTCAAAATAAAGGAAATAAGTTATTATTATTATTAATCTAATATTAATGATATGTGGATATCTCGTTTAGATTCTCCACAATATGAACTAGTAAAATGATAAAATTAATTATATGTCTTCTGAAATGAGGATGATGATTGATGATGATAATAAATATTTAATTATTTTATTAATTCCTTTAATAGTGACAAGCGAAAGACCAGTATGGGCTGCACTAACTCACTTTTGCTAGGAAATGATATAACTTTATTATTAATTTTTGTTTTAATTGTTTAGTTACAATAGTAATTCAAAAGTAAATAAAGAGTGTAAGGTATGCTAATTAGAACCCACTAAATTATTTCCTCTTGAAAGTAAAAATATTTAATATTGTGTATTTATTATTTGTTTTAAGTTTATTAAGTTTAATTCAAATCGAAATGACAAGGCAAACTCTACTAGTTAAAGTTTACTGTAATTTGTTTTCGTTTGAAAGGGAAAGAATGTATTATTTAGGTTTTATTATTATTATTGTTGCTCTCCCAATTTGTTACTTGAAATATTGAACAATGCTTTACTAATAATACTCTAGTTCACAAATAAGGTATTATTTGGAGTTTGACTTACAGACAAGAAAAGATGATCAGTGCTGGCTGCATCCTCTTGGAACTGCGGAGTCGGTTGGTTCTCGTGTGTCGTCGTGTGGTCGGAAAGCGCTTCTGGAGCGTTGTCGGCACGTACGGCGATGGCGGTCGGTTGTTGCGAAAGGCGTTTTCTTGGAGCGTGAGCTTCTTGGAACGTTTGTCGGCGAACTTCCTTCCTTCCGTTAAGTTAGCAAAGTTGGTTGTGGACGAAAGGCGTCTCTCTTGGTACGTTGTCAGTTCCACTTCTAACTTGCTTCCTTCAAGCTGGCGAAGTCATTTGTGGACGAAAGGCCTCCCTGAGGTTGTCAGTACCACTCCTGGCTTGCTGGCTGATTCATAGAAACGATGACTGCATCTAGTACTGAAGATAGGTACCTTGGTGTCGCTAGTATAGTGACGAAAGGCCTCCTTGTGAGGTTTGTCAGAACACTGTACTAACTTACTCGTAGATTATCTGGCAAGGATAATCGTTACCTATCCCGGACGGGCCCCCAGTTAAGTTTGTCGCTTAACAGTCTTCTTTAGTGATGTACTAAGAAGTTGTCGCTACTGCTAAGTCAGTAGGTCTCGTGGTTCTTACTTCTGATGAGTAGTATCTGCTTTCTATGAATGAGAACTCGTTGGTTAGTTTTGTAGATGTATTTATTAATCTTTGACAATCCAATATATACAAGTTAACACCAGACAGTCAACCTGTTCGGTCGCTGCTGTAACTGGAAGAGTGTGTGTGCTCCTCAGCGCAGGGCTTTTATACAGTTCCTTCACAAGGGGGGGAACAATGTGCGTCATACAGAATATGGACTCACCCTTCACAAGGGGGAGGACAATGTGCGTCATACAGCATATGGACTCATGGTTCCTATAACAGGAATTCTATGAAGTGAACACTCATAAACAGTGTGTCATTTCCTTGGTTCCGAGAATAAGAATTCTCTGAATAGGGGCTTTTATACAAATCCTCCCTTCACAAGGGAGAGAGCCATGTGCGTCATTGATTCATGGTTCCGATAACAGGAATTCCATGAAGTGCACACTCTTAGATAGTGGGGTGAACATATCGAGATATACAGAATGACAGATACACATCTGCAGTAATAATAATCATAAGTCTTAGTTTAGAATGGGGTCTGGAGTTCGACCCTAGACGGAATACATAACTCGCGCATTGTGTGGATACTGGTTGTTTGGGTAAAGGGAAAAGCAGTGGGCGTCCCTCTGTGTCAGAAGCGGAAGTGAATCATATCAGGGACGTTTATCTCCGTAGTCCTAAGAAATTGACTACGAGAAGCAGCAGGGAACTGCATGTTCCTCAAACCACAGTATGGCGTGTGTTACGAATGTACCTGAGGGTAAAGCCATATCGCCTACAATTGCGTAAAGCTCTAGCAGGTAATGACAAAGTCCTACGTTCGAACCTTTCCATGGTACTGCAAGCACGTTGTCTAGAAGATGATGGTTTTCGTGACAGGCTAGTTTTCAGTGAAGAAGCATATCGATCATTTTCAATGTACACACATCAAAAAAAGTTTTGCATCACCTCGGTTCCAAGAGTTCCGGAACCGTTAAATACAAAGGGAATAGAGATCAACACAAACAACATTTCAGCTCGTTTTATTGCTCATGAGACCCACACATTGCATGTTGTACCATCATACAGCTAGACTTTCAGCATTTGTGGTCCAGATTGCAGTACACACCACTACCTCTAATACCCAGTAGCACGTCCTCTTGCATTGATGCATGCCTGTATTCGCCGTGGCATACTATCCACAAGTTCATCAAGACACTGTTGGTCCAAATTGTCCCACTCCTCAACGACAATTCGGCGTAAATCTCTCAGAGTGGTTGGTGGGTCAAGACGTCCATAAACAGCCCTTTTCAACATATCCCAGGCATGTTCGATAGGGTTCATGTCTGGCGAACATGCTGGCCACTGTAGTCGAGCGATGTCGTTATCTTGAAGGAACGCATTCACAAGATGTGCACGATGAGGTCGAGAATTGTCGTCCATGAAGACAAATGCCTCTCCAATATTCTGCCGATATGGTTGCACTATGGGTCGGAGGATGTCATTCAGGTATCGTAAAGCCGTTTCGGAGCCTTCCATGACCACCAGTGGCGTACGTCGGCCCCACATAATGCCACCCCAAAACATCAGGGAACCACAACCTTGCTGCACTCGCTGGACAGTGTGTCTAAGACGTTCAGCCTGACCAGGGTGCCTCCAAACACGTCTCCGACGATTGTCTGGTTCAAGGCATATGCGACACTCATCGGTGAAGAGAACGTGATGCCAATTCCGTGGGGTCCATTCAGCATGTTGTTGGGCCCATCTGTACCGCGCTGCATGGTGTCGGGGTTGCAAAGCTGGACCTCGCCATGGACGTCGGGAGTGAAGTTGCGCATCATGCAGCCTATTGCGCACAGTTTGAGTTGAAACACGACGTCCTGTGGCTGAACGAAACGCATTATTCAACATGGTGGCATTGCTGTCAGGGTTCCTCCGAGCGGCAATCCGTAAGTAGTGGTCATCCACTACAGTAGTAGCCCTTGGGCGGCCTGAGCGAGGCTTTTCATCGACAGTTCCTGTATCTCTGTACCTCCTCCATGTCCGAACAACATCGCTTTGGTTCACTCTGAGACGCCTGGAAACTTCCCTTGTTGAGAGCCCTTCTTGACACAAAGTAACAATGCGGACGCGATCGAACTGCGGTATTGACCTTCTAGGCATGGTAGAACTACAGACAACATGAGCAGCGTACCTTCGTCCTGGTGGAATGACTGGAACTGATCGGCTGTCGTACCCCCTCCGTCTAATAGGCCCTGCTCATGCATGGTTGTTTACATCTTTGAGCAGTTTTAGTGACATCTATGAACAGTCAAAGGGACTGTATCTTGGATACAATATACACAGTCAACGTCTATATGCCGGAGATCTGGGAACCGAGGTGATGCAAAACTTTTTTTGATGTGTGTATGTCAAAAAATGTTATGAGTTACAGGACACAATAAAACAAGATTAATATTCCTACGTCAATTCCACTATATATTATGAATTTTTTAACCCCCCCCCGCCCCCCGCCCCGCCCCCCCCCCCCCGCCGACAATAATTTTGAATAACCCTGTATAATTGGATTGAGGACGACGAAATGGATGACGGAGGTTAAGAAGGTCACAGAAGAAATTGAAATTACATCTGAATTGATCCTCAACAGCGAAGAGTTCAGAACTCAAGTAGACAATCACAAATTTCACGAAGAGCAACTGAAGAGCAGGCCCAAACCCGTAATATCTGAGGAGCAGAGATAAATAAGGAGTGAACGAATAACGAAGTTCTGAGAAGAAAGGAAGGAAGATTGTAGTTTTACGTGACCATGAATCTTGTGATTATGAGCCACGGGACCTCCTTTTTACGTGGAATCCGAACCACAGGACATGGCATTTCACTTCAAAAATCTCACATGCATTGAGCGGGAATCGAACCCAGACCGCCTTTGTGAGAGGCATACAGCTAGACCGCTGAGCCACCACGCCCCCGTTCTGAGAAGAGAAAAGAAGACTGGCCAGAAAGCAATAAGTTACACGCGATCCACAGTGGGTCAAATTCGGAAGCATTGTTTAGTATAATTTCTCTTATAATTATGTGCAAAATCTCTCTATATATATCAAACATTTTACGATAAAATAAAAATTCATTTTAAATACATTTGATGGACCAAAGTCTGCTTGGTAACTCATGCGGCGGAAGTACGGCCGGTCCTAATCCCCTGAGCTTGTATCTGTGTGCGGTCTGTGAGTGTTGGAGTGGATCTTTGAACTTGGCTCTCTGCCGCATCTTATAGTCTATAGATGGGATGGACTAGTTAGCTCCATGCCCGGCCGCCTTTGCTCCGCCTTGTTGACAGCTGAATGAACTTCAATTTACTTCTCTGGAATCGGTAGTTTTGCTTGGAAAATTCCCTACCTGGGTGGGAATCCAACCCACTCCCTTCCAGTTAGAAACACAGCTACGCAGTCCCCTACTTCAGACCAGGGCTCCTATTATCATTGGTTCTGCTATAAATGCTATTGATCTTGGTACAAGTTTGTCGACAGAAGTAAGGAGTAATAAGGCCTCGCTATGACCACAGGGCTTCAGCAGATTAATTGAACTGGAGATTACGTGAAAGTGGTCTTTCACTGCCACGCCTCCCAGTGGTCGCTGCCACAATCAGAGCAATTACTTCTCAGTGGGAGCGAGTTTCCATCCCACCTCACAACCCCGCCAGCACTATCCGCAAAGTGATTGTGTTTGTAAATGAAAATGAAAATCCACAGCCTGCTTCCAGTCTTCGACCGGATCAGGAATGGAATGAATGAAGCCCCCATCTAGCGGCGAGGATATGAACTGTGCCGGCTGCCGAGGCCTGACGCACTCCTCTGCGGCAATGATTAAATGAATGACAGATGAAATGAAATGATAGTGGAGAGTGTTGCTAGATAGAAATTTTGACAGGGAAAACCGGAGTACCCGGAGAAAAACCTGTCTGCCTCCGTTTTGTCCAGCACAGATCTCACATGGAGTGACCGGGATTTGAACCACGGACCCAGCGGTGAGAGGCCGGCGTGCTGCCGCCTAAGCCACGGAGGCTTCGTGTTTGTAAATAGAGTACGTTATGATTATTTGGTTGTTGTTGTTTCATTTGAGATGCATGGACATCATGGTCATTTAGCCCCGTGTACTTGGAATTTGGTCTGATAACCTGTGTTATTGTGATGGCTGTATTAGTGTGTGTGTACTGCATATACAGGGTATCTTTTATGTAACTTTGGAGAATGATAGGTCGTATAGGGGACGGGTATAGAAGTAATTTGAGATAGGGGACTTGGGGTCGGAGCGGCCTCCTTAACCCCTAAAATAAGGGTTGATTCAGGCCCTCCACCCTGTAAGTTAGGCAACCGACCCAAGCATCTATTACCATTCTCAATCCTCTACCTCTTGGCATGATTTATTTCACTATGTGGCGCTGGCGTAATGGATAGCGTTGTGGTGCGGAAGGCCGGTAGTCCCGGGCTCGATTCCGGGCTAGGGCAAAAATATTTTTTAAAATATTATTTGTCGCATTGTAGTCACATGATAGTCTTGTGCTACGATAGAGAAGAGAGTGCAATCGTACAGTTTTAGAGAACAACAGTCAGTTTAATTTCGCACGATGTACAGTACTTACTTTCTCTTGCAAATCAACATGATTTAAACGTAATAACGGACTTAAACAATTTAATACGACGAAGTACACAATGATCGGTTAAATTTACCAAGGTATCAAGCTTAAAAATCTTACACCTAAAATAACATTTTAAAAAATTGCCCAAGCCCGGAATCGAACCCGGGACTACCGGCCTTTCGCACCACAACGCTATCCATTACGCCAGCCCCACATTGTGAAATGAATCATGCCAAGAGTTACAGGGTTGAGAAAGGTAATAGAGGCTTGGGTTGGTTGCCTAACCTACAGGATGGAGGGCCTGAATCAACCCTTATTTTAGGGGTTAAGGAGGCCGCTCCGACCCCAAGTCCCCTATCTCAAATTACTTCTAAACCCGTCCCCTACACGACCTATCATTCTCCAAAGGTACATAAAAGACACCCTGTATAATTCAGGTGAGGATTCAATCAATCAACGTATAATATCCGTATAGCGCGTTGTATTTCAACAAGCTACTACAACCAACATTCAATTATACTCCTTGAAAAGGACAAAGTGTTACAACTATACCCATGCATTTAGGAGAAAGTAGGCTATATGTTCTTTACTGAACATCTTGCTTTTATTATCACCAACGTAATAGTCCATATCGAATAGATTTCCCCAAATGAATATACCGTACTAATGTATACATTTATTACGGCCCCGTGATGTTCGGGAAGCGCGCCTGCCTCTCACACGGAGGCCCCAATTTCAATTTTCGTCTCTGTTAGGGATTTTATAAATTGACGTGAGGGCTGAAACTGGGTGCACCTAGCCTCGTGAGGACAATTGAGTAGGTGTCTGATGGTGAGGCAGCGCCCCGGTCAAAAGAACTAAGATTAACGACCGAAGGGAGCCGACGCGGTGACCGCGCGTCACCCCGCAATGCGTAAATCAATGCCCTTCTTGGATTGTAGAGCCACGGGGTTTTATAATTTTATTACGTAATTAATAAATAAAGAAAGAATAAAATATGTTAAATATGGAACTAATGTTCACATACAGATAGGTTGGTTGGTTGGTTGGTTGGTTCCTCAGTTTAGGGGCTGCGACAACGCGGCCATGTAGCCCCGTGTACTTTGGGTGTGTGTAGAATCTGTCTGATAACCGGTGTTAACTGTGATGGTTGTATTAGAGTGTGTTATCTGTAATTCAGGTAAGGACTGCAGACGATCAATTTCAAGTAGTTTCTGCTTTTGCTACCAAATGCTACCGTCAATGACACCTAGCCTCGAACTTTGCTACTAGATGCCTCTACAAACAGCCCCTGGCGACGAACGTTGGAACTTATAGAGCTTTAATCAAATCTAACCTACAATTTAGCTTCACAAAATTGTTGTTAGTGTAAGGATCTTCAACATTCCATAAGTCTATAGGTATGATATGGGCCCGCCGACTTTACTTCTCCTCCTAAGGAAGGCATACTGGGGGATTTTCGACGCTTTAAAAAAATCCGACAACTTCGGCCGGGTTCGCATACCGTTAGTGTTTCTATTTCCGAACATGCATATTCAGTTCGTGGTATTTAGAATTGCTCACCGAGTCCAGGCAAGACTAATACACCTACACAATAATCGTCATGCATTAGTACATAACTCTATGGCCTGCATATACAAAAATCCAACATGACGACCATCCAAAATATTTAGACGGTTCTCAATATCTACGAATTTATTAATGCAATCAAAATGAAATTTTGTATGTTGATAGAGGCAATTAACGTAAGTAGGATGCGTGAAAATAGGCTACTTAGTTCTTCACGGAACTACTTGTTTGTTAATGGTTTCGTATTTTCTGTTTACTTCTTTGGCTTTTGTTATTGACTTTTGCTTTGTGTGTGTGTTTTTTTTAATTTATAGTTTTTGCTTTTATACTTGGGGTGGGGCACCTGGGGCACAAAATGACAAAATGAAACATACTCAATGGAAGCTAAACTACACGTTTCCTCGCTTGATCTCGATAGTATTTGATACCGTATTTTCACCTATCGATTTGCAGAAGCTTGAAAATGAACAGTTTTTCTTGGTTTTAATCAAAATGAACGTTTCATCGAATTATATATTTGTATTGTTTGGCTCAGAGGGGGAGATCTCCCCCTGATTTCCCACCGTAGTCTCGCCACTGGCGCACTACAAGTAGCAAATATCGTCCCCTCATTTCAAATCATATAGCTAAAAACAGCACAGGCGCGGGAAATGCGCCATTATTACAAACATACGTTTGCCTCGTGTGAACAAAAATTAATCTCCCACTCGTGGCCATGAAATGAAAAGCTTTAACAAGTGATTCATTAAGTTCCATTGGCAAAGAGCTAGCCAAATCTTTTACTTTACATTTGATACTAACTCTATATATTTGTACTTTTACACACGTTAATCACTCCACTTTGAAAACATCCATTTCCACAAGAGCTCAATTCAACGTATACTCTTCGCGAGCGAGAGCTGAATTAATCAAAATTGCCCAGTACGCTAGGATGTGTAGCGGAAGAGACTCTTTGTGACATAGGGTCGAAAACTGTGAGAAATGAAGATATAAGGAAAGAACTGGGAGTACAGAAACTAAATGACAAACTGGAGCAAAACAGATTGAGATGGTTTGGACATGTCAAACGGATGAATGAAGTAAGACTACCAAGACGAGCACTGGAACGACGGATGACAGGGAAGAGAGGACGAGGAAGACCAAGAATGCGTTAGATGGACTCGGTTATTTATTATTATTTATCGTACGATGATACAGAGTTAAAATAACAGTTATATACACTACATATTGTACCCGTTCGTCCTGGGGATGCGATGACCCATCTGCTATAACATCGCATTCCTGGAGTTCCGGGACAGAGCGGAGTTAAATGAACCTCTAGTCAAATAAGGAATGTGTCGGAAATTCAGCTGAGTTATCGAAAAAGCAGTGGGTATCACGAGACAAAGTATCTCTAGGGTCGTTACGGGCTTAAGTTTAATAGAAATAATGCAAATATAAATGGTCGCCATCAACTGAATTCCTAGCAAACCACTTCCTTTCCGGATAAGCCTTACTCAAGACAAGGAAAGAAAAAGGAACATCACACCATCATCAGATCACAACTAAGATAAAAACAAATTCATTTTACTTTGATAGTCAGACAGACATTTTAAATATAACTCCTACCTAAGAGTATGGTCGAATGCCAACGTTAAATTGTCATTGTCCAAAAATCGAACCATCTCTTTTCTAATCCAAAATTATTTCATCCACATAACAGAAAAAATCTCTAAAGTTCTCTTGGGTTCTCAGGATCACTGTAGCACTATGTCTTTCGTCACTGACATTTGTGAAACCTGAGACCTAATTTCTCTTTATTTTAACATCATCAATGTGGATTTGCAAAAAGTTATTAATCTGTCTAAACATACACATATTATAATCACATATATTAAACATCACGGAATTTATGGTTTGCCTGGCATAATTTAAATGTTGAACATGTTAGTCAAATGCTCCTAAACATCGAATAATTAATTTACACTATTTACATTGTCATTAACAATCTCTTATCTGTGAATTACAGAAAAATCATGGCTCATTGGTCATCGTTATCGTCATCATCAAAATTAAATATTTCTCACATTAATTCTCACTTCAAAATTCTACATATTCCTGTCAGAATCCTTAATTCATCACCATTTAATCATTTAAATTCTCAACTCAAGTTGCAATTCCTTCAAATTATCTCTCAATTAAATTGATTTAATTCCATATAAATTCATTAATCATCAGCTTCTTTAGTTAATTATCACCTTCTAATTCAGTTATTCATCGTCATTACAATCGTCTATTAATTTATTTCAATCAGTTTAATTATTCCAATCTTTAATTCATCCATTTATTTAATTCATTGATTTATTTCAAAATTTTATTTATCAACTTATTTAAATTTCATTCATCTGGTTATTTAGATTTTTATTATTTCATCTAGTCATTCTGATTTTTATTTTATTAGGTCAGATCGTTAATATGCTTAAATCTCAGATTATTATTTCATTAATTATTATTTTCAGAAAATCTTGTATTATCAACTTCATTTATTTGTTTAATTTCCTAACAAATTGTTTAATATGGTTTATAGAACGTTGTCTTACAGTTTTATTACTTCCAAGTTATATCTCGTATTTAATTTATCATGCCAAAAAATATTATTGTCTCCACGACATCACGTTGGATCTAACTATCCACAACGACATTACATTTCCTCAATACTTCAAATATCACATTTGAATACAACAATTACTCCACAAAACTCCATAAATATTCAGCACATACAGCATGAATCTCAACAATTACGCTAGACTGGGTACGACGACCTCATGTCTGCTTCAAAATACATTAGCAACATTGCTACTATCACGTGGCAACTTCCACAAAATGCCTATCACAAACTCCACTTAACCATGTTGCATGATCTACAAAAAATATATAACTGGCTTCAAATTATCAACGCACACAATCTCCAATAACTGTAATTAATCTGATCACATCTAGACAACTTCTTAAACAATTGGAAAAATATATTACCTCAGTAATTTAAGATCTGCTTTCAAATAGCATAAATTCTCTTACAATTTTCATAACTCACATCACAGAAAAACACCAATGTGCTATAATCTCTCATATCAAAATCTGCAATACTGATCTGCCTTATAATAAATCTGACCATTAATGATTAATCTTACAAGATTCAATTACTTTAAATCCTTCTCAAAGGTATCAAACACAATTATAAAACTCATCAAAAGCATCAGCTGTAACAGCTGTTAAACTGAAATTACTCTCAAAAGAGTATAGCAACAAAATATTGGATTGGCAAACAAGAATTACTAAATGCAATCCTGCTGACATTTATCGTTACTTTATTTAATAAAATCTCGACTGATATGTGACTAGTAGTTCCTTGTTTGATTCACTTACAATCTCATATACACTCGGATGATAAAAATGAGTCCCTCAATGGCGAGTAAGATGTGTAACCACCGTACAGTCGTATAAATACGAAAAACCTCGCCCCGTCGACTTGGATGATATTGCCCTGAACGATGGGTAAGATGAGTACCACCATACAATCCTATAAATACGAAAGACCCCATCTCGTAGATTATATGAGTGAATGTACCAGATAGGAATCAACAAGTTTCTAGTTGTCATATAAAAGCGATGTTCATTCACTAAAGTAAATAACTTCTTAATATCTCCAAACAATCCAATGGAAAAAATCCCTACTGATGAATAATACACACTCGCTAGTATGCAATGAACTGACGAAGTAATTTTAGATAATCAATTGCAGATCACGAGTTCGAAATACTCGTTACACAAAAAAAAACTATTTATGAAAAATATCCTAGCTGGAAAAATGTCTAAAAGACCAAACATCTGCTTAATAAAGCCAACCAATGGTGAGAATTTCGTATAATGATGCCTGCCATAGCATATGGTCACTCCATATTCTAGCAAATTCGAACTATATAAAGTCAAACCATGTCTAAATAATCGTATCACTCCTATTAGAAAAATATACATGTGTGCCCAGTATTCATGAAAATAATCGTATCAGGTAGTTATGACTCTTACAGTACCTTTCATAATCAGCTGTTATTAAATTTCCAAGATCGTCGATTTTCCCTACATAATGAATTTCTCGAAAGATCGGCGTGAATATCATTCCATCCATGAAATGACGATTGCATTCGAAATCCCAAGTGAATCAGCTGGTGGACCTCCTCTCGTCAGGAATCGAATCCATCGCTCTGCGGTGCCATCTTGTCTCTATCTGCGTCTACTCTGACATGTTGAACTTCGGATTACCCATAGCGGATATTGTCCAACTCCTCTCGAAAATGTTCATGGAAACAGCGGACCCCCTACTCCTCTTCTAAGTTACGCCACTGTTCCATTAAATGTTCAGTTTGAGTATTGAAAGATCAATCTCTAATAACTGTAATTACTCACTTTCGTAAAATAAACTTTTACATGAGAGTGTCCAAGTTTATTAAACACCCTGTAGTTGTCTGTATTTGGTAATTCATGAAACTGCATAAGAAATAAATTTCATTAATGCACGATCTAATGTTCATCAGTGCCTATGCTTACGACGTTCCGCTTGCTTGAAATAGTTAAAGTAACTTTGAATGCGTTATGGAAAAGCATAGTCATAATTATTCAGAAGAACTGTGTTCAAACTGCGTTGAAATGTAGCTTGTAATAAAGTCTCCAACTACTTGCAGTGCTGTTCTAACATATCCCGGCCGTCTGTGATTGCTTCCTCGGCAAGTCCACCTGGATCAATGACCTGCTTGGCGTTCGCTGCTCGGCGATGCTGAAACTGTCGCCTACACTCTGCCGTGACAGTTTCGGTATGCTACGCGACCTTCACCGTGCGTCTCGCTTGCGCTACAGAGCTCGACCCTACTTGCTCGACTGACAGAGCTCCACTGAATGTGCTGGCACTGTCTTCACTCTTATCTGCCTGGCGCAGACACGTTGTGTAGTCCCCCACCACTGTGCTCTCGCGTCACGATCATAGTCTCGAACCCTCATCATCTCGGCTATTCCGTTATAAAATAACTTAAGGGTTATCTAACTTCCTTACAATTATTTCCACATATAATGCATGTTATATATCCTCTTCTAAGATGTTTAAATACCATATTCCATACATATTTCAATAAAGCTTCACATCTCTATCCATAATTCCATCTTCTTACAGATGTCAGTGCCTCCTTGATCCTAGACCTCCTACGTCATCTTGACATTCTTCTTGACTCGATCGGTGCGCTATCTTTTCCTAACTCTTCCCAAAACCTCAACTACGGCTTAATGTCTGCTGGCGTAGCCGATAGCCTAAACTAGGTATCGGGTACATTGCATTGTCTACGACTACCGCATTCACTTCTTGCGTGTTTCTACTGTCGTTTCTGGTATTTCTAGGCGTAACTTGAGCGCTTGTATAGTCCAATCGCCGTAAAATGTCGTCATAGTGCTCAAGTGTATTGGCTCCCGACGCTATTAGTGATCGCTGTACCTCAATCGGTAACTGTCTCGCTATAGCTTGCAAAAGCTCTTCTTCTGGCAATGGAGGAATCAGAAACTGTAATTTAGCCAGCTGTGACGTGAAATAATTTGCATAATGCGTCGGATGTGACGTAGAATAGCGCATTGAGTAAATTTCCGCTCTTACGTTAAGTTGATCCTCGGCACTCCAAAATCTCCTCAAGAAAGCTATGGCAAATTGCTCCATGTTCGCAAAATTGCTTCTGAACGTTCTAAACCAAGTAAGCGCAGATCCATCTAAGGCGCGTTCGACTATCCTTAGCTCTCTTTCTTTGGCTACCCTATGTTCCGCCATGTAGTCTCGAATATCTCGCAGAAATTCGACTGGTGTGACTCCTGTATTTCCCGAAAACTTTCTCGGCTTGTCATCCAGATTCCTAATAATGGTGACTGGACCTGAGTATCGTTCGCTTGGACCCAACGTACTCCTATTCGAACTTGGATTATCCTGAGGGGTTGAACTGGCCCTTTCGAATGTCACATTCGGTTGCATTTGACGGTCTTCTCCCATGCTCGCTTCTTGATTAGTCATACTGCGGTCTATCGCTGTCTGATTTATCAATGTTTCCCCTGATGTTATATTCTGACTGGTGAAACTGTTAAACATGGATTCTAGTTTAGTTATCCTGCCTTCTGCTAATTTCTCCACGGTCTTGACCTGAGTTTTCAATTCATCTAGCGACGTAACATTCCGCGTTTTGTTACTCTCGTCTAAATCGTTTTTTAACTTGTCAATTTTGCCTTCGCACGTGTTCTTTACTGACGCGACTTGTTCCTTTAACAGATCAACATCTGTTCTAAATAGAGTTGAATCTATCTTCATCGCTTCCTTGTTCTCCGTAAACCTCGCTTCTAAGTTTGCCATACCTGCGATTAATTTTTCATCTAACCCTTCACGTTTCTCTTTTGCTTCGGCATCGACCTCACTATACCGTTCTTCCACAATTGCACCGACTCTATTTTTGAACAAAGCTAAGTTTTCATTAACCTTTTGCTCTATATCGTCGTCCATCTTCCTAATATCTTTCTGCAATTGATTTTCTAATGATTTTAGATTAGAATTAACCTCTCCCAAGACTTCCTCTTTAATGGTCCCAATTACCGTCTTTAAATCTTTAATCTCATTACCTAGATTCGTTTCTAGACCTTTAATCTTAGTCTCGAAAGATACTTCGGTAGACCACTCTTGAATTTTGCCTACATCTGCCACTAAACCATCGATGTCGAATCTCAACTTCGATACATCTGATTTAATGTCTTTCTGTATGGACATAACGTCTGTTCTTAAAGTAAAAATATTTTCTTCTCCTCTACTTTCTAATTCAATAATATTTTTTCTTAATATTTGAACATTTTCCTCTCCTTTCATGTTTACTGCAATTATATCTAATTGTAAAGTCTTCAGCATTTCATTATTCTTTAAAGTTAAACTATTCTCTAATCTAGTTAACTTTTTTTCTAATTCAGTGTTAGTTTCTTCACTACGAGCTTGTAATTTCTCTTCCAATGACTTAAAGTTAGCTTCACTAGCTTTTAAATGACTTTCAGTACTAGTCTGTAATCTAGTTTCTAATGACTTCAACTCATCTTTACTATTTGACTGTAGCCTTTCTTCTAATGACTTAAAATTGTCCTCACTATTTGACTGTAATAATTTTAAATTTTCTTCATTACTAGTCTGTAGCCTAGTCTCTAATAACATCAACTCATCTTTGCTATTTGACTGTAATAATTTTAAATTTTCTTCAGTACTAGTCTGTAGCCTAGTCTCTAATGATTGCACATTTTCTGTACATCTAGCTTCTAATCTAGCTTCTGAATTATTAATTTCTTCTTTAACTTCCGTTTCCATTTTAGAAATAGTTTCTGCAATACCAGACATACCCGTCTGTAACTCTCCTAACACCTTAGCTAAATCTTCCGGCAACATAATTATATTTTCAATATACGTTTTATATAGAGACGTTAGACAACAACACATCACAATGTCTCAATTCCTGCATTCACTTGGGTATAGGAAAAATGTCTTATAACTAACATGATATTACTAATACGATTAACATGAACACTGGAATGGGCACACAAGTACATTGTCTGACTAAGTTTAATAAATTTTGTAACACAATTAAATGAACTTGAGATCAATCTCTCAGTAATCTAAATCTGATGTGATTCCATAGAATAAACAAAATCGAAGCCCCACTAGTTGGATAAAGCCAATTATCCCTCTCTCTCTGTACCCGTTCGTCCTGGGGATGCGATGACCCATCTGCTATAACATCGCATTCCTGGAGTTCCGGGACAGAGCGGAGTTAAATGAACCTCTAGTCAAATAAGGAATGTGTCGGAAATTCAGCTGAGTTATCGAAAAAGCAGTGGGTATCACGAGACAAAGTATCTCTAGGGTCGTTACGGGCTTAAGTTTAATAGAAATAATGCAAATATAAATGGGCGCCATCAACTGAATACCTAGCAAACCACTTCCTTTCCGGATAAGCCTTACTCAAGACAAGGAAAGAAAAAGGAACATCACACCATCATCAGATCACAACCAAGATAAAAACAAATTTATTTTACTTTGATAGTCAGACAGACATTTTAAATATAACTCCTACCTAAGAGTATGGTCGAATGCCAACGTTAAATTGTCATTGTCCAAAAATCGAACCATCTCTTTTCTAATCCAAAATTATTTCATCCACATAACAGAAAAAATCTCTAAAGTTCTCTTGGGTTCTCAGGATCACTGTAGCACTATGTCTTTCGTCACTGACATTTGTGAAACCTGAGACCTAATTTCTCTTTAATTTAACATCATCAATGTGGATTTGCAAAAAGTTATTAATCTGTCTAAACATACACATATTATAATCACATATATTAAACATCACGGAATTTATGGTTTGCCTGGCATAATTTAAATGTTGAACATGTTAGTCAAATGCTCCTAAACATCGAATAATTAATTTACACTATTTACATTGTCATTAACAATCTCTTATCTGTGAATTACAGAAAAATCATGGCTCATTGGTCATCGTTATCGTCATCATCAAAATTAAATATTTCTCACATTAATTCTCACTTCAAAATTCTACATATTCCTGTCAGAATCCTTAATTCATCACCATTTAATCATTTAAATTCTCAACTCAAGTTGCAATTCCTTCAAATTATCTCTCAATTAAATTGATTTAATTCCATATAAATTCATTAATCATCAGCTTCTTTAGTTAATTATCACCTTCTAATTCAGTTATTCATCGTCATTACAATCGTCTATTAATTTATTTCAATCAGTTTAATTATTCCAATCTTTAATTCATCCATTTATTTAATTCATTGATTTATTTCAAAATTTTATTTATCAACTTATTTAAATTTCATTCATCTGGTTATTTAGATTTTTATTATTTCATCTAGTCATTCTGATTTTTATTTTATTAGGTCAGATCGTTAATATGCTTAAATCTCAGATTATTATTTTCAGAAAATCTTGTATTATCAACTTCATTTATTTGTTTAATTTCCTAACAAATTGTTTAATATGGTTTATAGAACGTTGTCTTACAGTTTTATTACTTCCAAGTTATATCTCGTATTTAATTTATCATGCCAAAAAATATTATTGTCTCCACGACATCACGTTGGATCTAACTATCCACAACGACATTACATTTCCTCAATACTTCAAATATCACATTTGAATACAACAATTACTCCACAAAACTCCATAAATATTCAGCACATACAGCATGAATCTCAACAATTACGCTAGACTGGGTACGACGACCTCATGTCTGCTTCAAAATACATTAGCAACATTGCTACTATCACGTGGCAACTTCCACAAAATGCCTATCACAAACTCCACTTAACCATGTTGCATGATCTACAAAAAATATATAACTGGCTTCAAATTATCAACGCACACAATCTCCAATAACTGTAATTAATCTGATCACATCTAGACAACTTCTTAAACAATTGGAAAAATATATTACCTCAGTAATTTAAGATCTGCTTTCAAATAGCATAAATTCTCTTACAATTTTCATAACTCACATCACAGAAAAACACCAATGTGCTATAATCTCTCATATCAAAATCTGCAATACTGATCTGCCTTATAATAAATCTGACCATTAATGATTAATCTTACAAGATTCAATTACTTTAAATCCTTCTCAAAGGTATCAAACACAATTATAAAACTCATCAAAAGCATCAGCTGTAACAGCTGTTAAACTGAAATTACTCTCAAAAGAGTATAGCAACAAAATATTGGATTGGCAAACAAGAATTACTAAATGCAATCCTGCTGACATTTATCGTTACTTTATTTAATAAAATCTCGACTGATATGTGACTAGTAGTTCCTTGTTTGATTCACTTACAATCTCATATACACTCGGATGATAAAAATGAGTCCCTCAATGGCGAGTAAGATGTGTAACCACCGTACAGTCGTATAAATACGAAAAACCTCGCCCCGTCGACTTGGATGATATTGCCCTGAACGATGGGTAAGATGAGTACCACCATACAATCCTATAAATACGAAAGACCCCATCTCGTAGATTATATGAGTGAATGTACCAGATAGGAATCAACAAGTTTCTAGTTGTCATATAAAAGCGATGTTCATTCACTAAAGTAAATAACTTCTTAATATCTCCAAACAATCCAATGGAAAAAATCCCTACTGATGAATAATACACACTCGCTAGTATGCAATGAACTGACGAAGTAATTTTAGATAATCAATTGCAGATCACGAGTTCGAAATACTCGTTACACAAAAAAAAACTATTTATGAAAAATATCCTAGCTGGAAAAATGTCTAAAAGACCAAACATCTGCTTAATAAAGCCAACCAATGGTGAGAATTTCGTATAATGATGCCTGCCATAGCATATGGTCACTCCATATTCTAGCAAATTCGAACTATATAAAGTCAAACCATGTCTAAATAATCGTATCACTCCTATTAGAAAAATATACATGTGTGCCCAGTATTCATGAAAATAATCGTATCAGGTAGTTATGACTCTTACAGTACCTTTCATAATCAGCTGTTATTAAATTTCCAAGATCGTCGATTTTCCCTACATAATGAATTTCTCGAAAGATCGGCGTGAATATCATTCCATCCATGAAATGACGATTGCATTCGAAATCCCAAGTGAATCAGCTGGTGGACCTCCTCTCGTCAGGAATCGAATCCATCGCTCTGCGGTGCCATCTTGTCTCTATCTGCGTCTACTCTGACATGTTGAACTTCGGATTACCCATAGCGGATATTGTCCAACTCCTCTCGAAAATGTTCATGGAAACAGCGGACCCCCTACTCCTCTTCTAAGTTACGCCACTATTCCATTAAATGTTCAGTTTGAGTATTGAAAGATCAATCTCTAATAACTGTAATTACTCACTTTCGTAAAATAAACTTTTACATGAGAGTGTCCAAGTTTATTAAACACCCTGTAGTTGTCTGTATTTGGTAATTCATGAAACTGCATAAGAAATAAATTTCATTAATGCACGATCTAATGTTCATCAGTGCCTATGCTTACGACGTTCCGCTTGCTTGAAATAGTTAAAGTAACTTTGAATGCGTTATGGAAAAGCATAGTCATAATTATTCAGAAGAACTGTGTTCAAACTGCGTTGAAATGTAGCTTGTAATAAAGTCTCCAACTACTTGCAGTGCTGTTCTAACATATCCCGGCCGTCTGTGATTGCTTCCTCGGCAAGTCCGCCTGGATCAATGACCTGCTTGGCGTTCGCTGCTCGGCGATGCTGAAACTGTCGCCTACACTCTGCCGTGACAGTTTCGGTATGCTACGCGACCTTCACCGTGCGTCTCGCTTGCGCTACAGAGCTCGACCCTACTTGCTCGACTGACAGAGCTCCACTGAATGTGCTGGCACTGTCTTCACTCTTATCTGCCTGGCGCAGACACGTTGTGTAGTCCCCCACCACTGTGCTCTCGCGTCACGATCATAGTCTCGAACCCTCATCATCTCGGCTATTCCGTTATAAAATAACTTAAGGGTTATCTAACTTCCTTACAATTATTTCCACATATAATGCATGTTATATATCCTCTTCTAAGATGTTTAAATACCATATTCCATACATATTTCAATAAAGCTTCACATCTCTATCCATAATTCCATCTTCTTACAGATGTCAGTGCCTCCTTGATCCTAGACCTCCTACGTCATCTTGACATTCTTCTTGACTCGATCGGTGCGCTATCTTTTCCTAACTCTTCCCAAAACCTCAACTACGGCTTAATGTCTGCTGGCGTAGCCGATAGCCTAAACTAGGTATCGGGTACAATATAAAGTTATATATACCGTTATATTCATAGTCTAAACACAAGTTCTTGCTTTAAAGTTCTAAATCCAGGCCATCAATCCACTGGAGTGCCTCAGAAGATGCATGATGAATGTCACCTACTGATCCTAGGAACGCTCGTTGCGGACATTCACTAACAATATGTTCGATGGTTTGCAGGGTAGCTCCACAATCGCAGTTAGCAGAAGTAACCCAACCCCATTTGTGAAGCAGGATTGCACATTTGCCTTGCCCTGTACGGATCCGGTTAATGATTCTCCATTGGCGTCCGGGGAGTTTGAAACCTTCTATCCGGTTGGAAGGGTTTTCAATCAGATGTGCATTGAATACTGTTGATTCTTCCCACATAGTTTTCCATGCTTCTGAGATGTTAAATGAAGAGTCTTCAAGAAGTACTGCAGAGCGCCAAGGTGGTTTTCTTGACTTCAACCGTTGATTACCTGATTTTGCTACATCTGTATGTATGGGTAGCTGGGGGTTCTTCTGAATGGTTTTCCAGATCTTCAGGAGAGCCTCTGATCTTCGAAGAGCTGGAGGTTGGATGTTACTTAGAACAGGTAACCATGTAGTGGGTGTGCTACGTATGCAGCCCGTAATCAGTCCATTGTCTGGTTAAGTTGCACATCTATCTTCTTGGAGTGGACACTGTTCAGCCAAGATGGGCAGCAGTATTCAGCAACGCAGTATGACAGTGCCAGAGCAGTTGATCGTAAAGTTTGAGCGCTGGAACCCCAGGAGGTACCAACAAGCTTCTGAATTATGCTATTACGGGTCTTCACTTTTGCGGCCAAGTTCGTGAGATGTTGTTTGAAGGTCAAGGACCTATCAAGTGTTATCCCAAGGTAATGGACTCGGTGGAGAATAGTATTAGAAAACGGAACCTGGATTGGAACACTCGGCGGAGAATACTATTAGAAAACGGAACCTGGATTGGAACACTGTGTCGGAAGAGGAATAGTGGAACGACAGAACAAAGTGGAGAGGAACCATATTTGCCCCCACCCAGTGTCAACTGGAAAAGGGGAAATGAAGATGATGATGATGAATAATTAATTGGTGTTCTGCCAGAAGGCAGGTCCGAGCCTCCGAAGAGGCTACCCCTAACCGGAGTTCACTTGCGGTAGGGTGGCCAGGGCCTTTCCGCTCCTTCTTATATTGGCCAACAGCGCGCAGTGCCTAGAACCGGCACACCATCCAAGTTCCGACTGCGCTCAATGTTGCTTGGTTGGATGGTTGGTTCTTAAGTTTAGGGGCTGCGACAACACGGTCATGTAGCCTCGTGTACTTTGGGTGTGTGTAGAATCTGTCTGATAACCGGTGTTAATTGTGATGACTGTATTAGTGTGTGTTATCTGTTTTTTAATTCAAGTAAGGACTGCAGACTTTTGAATTTTTCAAATAGTTCCTTCTTTTGCCGCCAAACGCCACCGTCAACGAATACTAGTTCAGAACTTAGCTACCAGACGCCACCGCAGTCGGCTCTTGGTAACGAACGTAGGAATATAAGAGCGTTGTTTACACTCTTAACCTATTCAATTTAGCTTCGCGCAGGTGTCATTAGTGGAAGGTTCTTTAACATGCCATAAATCTATGACATGGGACCGCCGGCTTTACTTCCCCTCCGAAGGAAGGTATACTGAGGGATTTTAACGCTCTTAAAAATTGGACGACTTGGGCTGGGTTTGAACCCGCGATCTTGGGCATAGAAGCTCAGCATGCTACCGACTACGCCACCGAAGCCGCTGAACCAATGTTGCTTAACTGCGTAGTTCTCATGGGATCCGGTGTTTCAACACGGCTAGGCCGTTGGCACTGTTGTTATTATTTGTAATTTTTCATAAATATGGTACAACTCAGTCTACAAGATACGGGTTTCACATTCAAGTATCATGTCAATTTTACTGTGATAAAAATAAGCCTAACAATATGACACGTGTATTGGCTTTAACGGGCCGTGAATTAAAACTCAGCAATTTTTCTTGGTTTATGCCGTGTCCTGTGCACAGTTCGTTACTCCTGTGGGGGTCCGGGCGGGGAGCACCAAGAGCCCGCTGATGAGCCAGCTTGGTGTTCCTAGGCGAAACCCCACACAAGACACGGCACAAACCTAGAAAAATTGCTGAGTTTTAATATGACACGTATCCAGCAACACTGCCTTCTGTATACGCCTACATGACTCCAAACTACCAGTAACCAATCACAGAGCCGGATTCGCCCTACCACAACCAATCACAGCGCATTATTACCTACACGCATATTTAATCACAATACGGCTACATACTACTTAAAAAATCAATTTAATTCCTCATTGGAGCAAGTGGGGCTTATTTCCACTATTCTTATGTAGCCTATTACTTAAACAACTACAGCCTACTACAGGTCTTTAAATCACTTCAAACTACCAAAACCAACCCACTAGTGGTCATTCTATCTTCCCCTTCCTTTCAAAACTACTATAACAACTTAAAATACTTTTCATATTGATATCAATATACTTATTAAATTCTGAAGCTGCTGCTGCTACAAAAATTTAACTTAACACCTAGGCCTGGCGAGCGTCGATAATACTAATAATAATAACATGTACAGCATCGGCAGGTGCGTGACTGGTCAACAATAGCCAAAGTTCACTTCCTGACCCGAACCTAAGCTGAGACGAGCTGCTACTCTTATGTTTATTAGCACTGACCCCTCAAATTAATTAATTGATTCATTTCTTAATTGATTAATTAAACAAATTATTTAATTCCACGCACAACTTATAATCTTCGCATAACAAATACTCTGGCTATCAGTTATCTAATTTACTATAGTCAGAAGTAATCAACCAAAATTATTATTATCATTACCCTCCAAACTTTCTTCCCTCAAAATAGAGTGAAAGGAGCCTGGTTTACGGGCACCAGTCTCTGATTTTTCTCCTAGCATTCACCTTTCAAGATGCTATGCTTGTCACTGCATAAGACTAGTAGCCTTCTGTATTCTGGCAGTCAGGTATTTATTTTTCAGTTCCTCCAGAGCTATTACGAACGTCTTAGGAACAACTCCCAAAGAAGAGATCACCACTGGCAACTCACACGTTTTAGTCCCCATAGTTTTCGTATTTCTTAGGCCAACGCTGTTTAAGCTACTTGTTTGATTCTTGATCCTGGGTAGTTTGCATATTTTGGCTAACGAAGTGGGACAGCAACGTCTATCAAGTAGGCCTTTTGGTTTCTTTTATTGAGATAGACAATATCGGATCGATTGGCCAAGATTTTCTGATCGGTTAAAATAGGATTCCTTCGGTCAATTGAGAGTTGTATCATTAAATGTATTGGGTAGACCTAGAGACTTATTCGTCTTCTTTTTCTTTAGCGTTTGCCCCGCTTCGTGGTAGGGTCCACTATGTTAATCCGCTGTCTCTACATTACTCGGTCATGGGCCATGTCCGGATGTAGGTTGACGCTTTTCAGATCCCTGTGCAGTGTATCGGCCCAACGTTGTCTCGGTCGCCCCTTTCGTCTTTTCCCGGCGACCTCTAGTGTGTAGTCCTGTATTGCAATGGTGTCCGCTCCTGACCGTAGCACATGTCCAAACCATCGCAGACGACCCTCACGCATTGTGTTGTTGATTGCCGCGACACCAAATCGTTCCCTTATCCTTTCATTGGGGATGTGATCCAACCCAGTAATGCCAGCTGTCCATCTAAGCATTTTTGTCTTTACGACACTTAGCTGGCGTTCTGCTTCCTTGGTGATCGGTCAACATTCAGCACCTTAAAGCGCCACGGGTCGAATTACAGTGCGGTAAATCTTCGATTTTAGGTAGACCTAGAGACTTATTATTATTATTATTATTATTATTATTATCATATAATGCAATAATTTTGGTCCTTTATGTAGGACGTAGAACTATTAGTTAGCATTGATCTTCTTGTGTATCGCTATGTGGCAGTCTTCTTTCATGTGTTTCTTTGCGTTTGAAATTCCTTGACGTCGGGAACAAGGGTGGAAATGTATATGAGTTTCTGTCTGTATGCAGTCCGTATTGTTAGTTAGTCAATATTGATTTCTGTGAGGTCCTTTAGGGCGCCTGCTAGTCAGCGTACTTTGGTTTGTCGTGTTCCATTGATTATGAGGAAGATTTTCCTTGGTCAACCGAGAGTTGTCCATTCGTGCTATACAGTATGTCCGTAGTATTTCATGTGTCTTTTCCGCGCAAGTGAGGAGAATCCTTCAGCCACTGAATACAGTTCTTCTGAGTTTTTTCTCATCCAGATACCACTTTCAAACTTTGGTCCAAATATTTTCCTCAGTAGGCTATCTGATGTTCTATCGTCTCAATGTATTTGATGTTGATGGTTAACTATGACATCTCAATTGCATAGAGTGTCTCTGGGAGGACGTGATCTTGGCAATGAATAGTTCCGAAATTTGTAGTTTAACCGGAAATGGGACAGTAAAACACCTCTGAAGCCTTGGTTAGTTCCCGCGTTGACACTCGGTCGCTGGCCGATGTGGACATGTGTGTGAGTATGTCGCTGTTCAGAATCCGAGTTACCTGCTATTAGACCCCACCCCCAACTAGACTATCCATGTACAATGGAGGACATGTTCTTGGCAACGGACAACGGCATCTCAGCTGCCAACTTTTGGAAATGTATAGTTTGACCGAACTTGGGACAGTATAACTACTCGCAAGCCAGGGGTTGTTCCCGCATTGACACTCGCTCACTGGCCAATAGCAATAGTCTCGTGCTAGTCTTGCATAATGATAAAACAAGTACCCTGCACTTATTCAATATTGAACCGAGGAAGGATTTTTTGTATCTTCTCAAGTGCCCATGACCATTTATTTTGGTGCCTTATTTATGTGGAGAAGAGTAAAACAGTGGTGATGAGTAGAGGTGAGAAAGAAGGAAAAGGAGTAATTAAAGTCGGAGATAAGGAATTGGAAGTGGTGAAACACTTCAAATACTTGGGAAATGAACTGACTGAAATGGAAGACTAGATTTGGAAATTAGCAGAAGAATACAACTCGGGAGTGCTTTCTACCAACAGACAGGTACGGGGACTAGCATGGAACAAGGATATACCAATTAAGGCTAACGAAGTTATGTACAAAGCATATTATGTTCCTATAATGGCATATGCAGCAGAAACCTGGACAATGATTAAGAGGGATGAGAGCGGAGTACAGGCAGCTGAGATTCCTGAGAAGTATGGTCCAAAAAACGAGGAGAGACAGAGTGAGAAATGAAGATATACGGAAAGAACTGGGAGTACAGAAACTAAATGACAAACTGAAGCAAAACAGATTGAGATGGTTTGGACATGTCAAACGGATGAATGAAGTAAGGCTACCAAGACGAGCACTGGAACGACGGATGACAGGGAAGAGAGGACGAGGAAGACCAAGAATGCGTAGGATGGACTCGGTGAAGAATAGCATTAGGAAACTGAACCTGGATTGGAACACCTTGTCGGAAGAGGAATGGTGGAACGACAGAACAAAGTGGAGATGAACCATATTTGCCCCCACCCCGTGTCAGCTGGAAAGGGGGAAATGAAGATTATGATGATGATGATGGTTTATTCACTGTGGTTGCATCGTAAGACTTCATACCTCGAAAAGAAGTTTGTAAATATAATTGCTTGATATTCGTGGTGGTTTTGTGGTGCTCGATAATTTTATATCGTATGGTTTTACAGGTAGGCCCTACACGAAAAAATGTATTTTTCTATAATCAAATGGAAATGTCTAAATATGACAACCAGTCCAGAGCACTCGAGTTACTTGGTGTAGAGTCCTCTGATCATCGTCAAATGCTCCAAGTGGGCGCTCTTGAACAATGTGGTTTATTGTGTGCTCCTCCGCACCAAAGTCACAGTCAACAGATGAACGCAAACCCCATTTCTTCAAGATGTAACCTCACTGCCATTGGCCTGTCCTAATGCTGTTCAGCGTCGACGAGGTTTGGCGCGGGAGCTGAAGTCCCTCAACCTGAACCAGGTGAGCATTGGTGGTGGTGCTCAATAATTTGAACATCAGGGACGGAATTAAAAATGTACTCACATCAATGTTAATGTCAATAGAATATCACGTCATTATTTCTTGCTAATCTGAAAGACCAGTTTGAAGCACGTCATCATGCTTGAATGGGGTAAATACTTGTCCGGTTTGAAAACTCACTTTGATCGCTTAAGGCAGTGCCACTCAAGCCGATGCTGGTTTGTTTGCTCTCGTTGCATATTTGATGCGCGCAAGTGCTGCCGTCTGCCATCAAAGTGCTCATAAATATTCAACTTCTTTTGTTTTAGGAAGCTAATTCCTCGAATCTGCCCCTGCCCTCCATGACGTGAGAGGCGACGATATTGTTCTTCGGTTAATATTGAGTACCTACCCTCCCGAACCCTCTGGAAACAACAATAGCAGCGGCAAACAGATTTTGTTCACAATCACCACCCCACTTTCAACATTATATAAAAAGAGATAATTTCACTTTGTAGGAGTATAGGCCTAAATTGTATATTCTTGAATTCACTTTCCTTGTTTTTCTCCGGGACACTGGGAGTGCGTGTTCAAATGTCTGCAGTTCTTAATAGACTTTGTTCTAATTCTAATTCACACAAAACCGTATAGCCTACTAGAGTTTTACGCAGTGGAGGCCGGTAATAAGGCTGTACTGTTGCACAATAACCAGATTCTTTCAATACAAATGAAATGAAAATCCACAGCCTGCTTCCAGTCGACCGACCGGGTCAGGGAATGGAATGAATGAAGCCTCCATCCAGCGGAGAGGATATGAACTGTGCCGGCTGCCGAAGACTGTCGCATTCCCCTGGGGCAATGCTTAAATGAATGACAGATGAAATGATAGTGGAGAGTGTTGCTGGGATGTAATTTGCGACAGGGAAAACCGGAGTACCCGGAGAAAAACCTGTCTGCCTCCACGTTGTCCAGCACAAATCTCACATGGAGTGACCGGGATTTGAACCACGGACCCAGCGGTGAGAGGCCGGCGTGCTGCCGCCTAAGCCACGGAGCCTGCTTTCAGTACAAATAATAATCATAATAATGTTAATAATGAGTGATCACAGGCGGACTAAAAGAATTCTAAATCTTAATCTCTCAAAGAAAGATACTGTAATAACAACTGGCTACTTGAAGTTGAAAAAGACCTTCAGGAAATAGATGTCTCAAGTGATATGTAGAGATTTGAAGCCATTATTTCAGTGTTGCCAATACAAAATTGTAATTTGTAGCTGTTCAGTCGGTCAACACGATTGTGCCCAGTGAATGAGCGGGGTGCAAGATATGAATATGTAAATACACTCCTGGAAAAAATAAATGTCTTAGTTAATGATCACTACTGTTATGGTTTCGACCCTCAAGTGGCCTTCGTCAGGCCGAGTGACAAGTCAACACCTGTGCGGCGACACTCTACTGAGTAAGTAAACATTGCAAATAGAATTTTCTAGTACATGCTATTTTTTTGTTTATTTTATTGATTTAGTACTACATTATGTTTTCTAAATTGTAGACACGTGTATATACACTTTTACTTAAGCAATCCATAAAACTTTTAAGACAAAACAAACCGAAAATAAAACGAGATTCAATTGCGAAATACACCGAAGAAATAGTAACGTATTTATTCTTCTTCTTTATCGTTTACCCTCCAGAGTTGGCTTTTCGCACGAACTACCGCCACTGGCAGTGTCATGGAGCTTGAGACTCTGAATCGGGGATACAACTGGGGAGTGTGACTAGCACGTCGCCCAGGCGACCTCACCTGCAAAGCGAACAGGGGCCTGATGAAGGGATGGGATGATTGGGAGGGATGGACAAGGAAGAGGGAAGGAGGCGACCATGGCCTTACGTTCCGTTACCATCCCGGCATTTGCCCGAAGACGAAGTGGGAAATCACGGAATACCTCTTCGAGAATGGTTGAGTTGGGAATCGAACTCCCTCTAATCATTTGGATCACTCGAGGCTGAGTAGACCCCGTTCCAGTCCTCATACCACTTTTCAAATTTCGTGGCAGAGCCGGGATTCGAACCGCGGACCTCCTGTGTGGCAGCTAATAATGCTGACCACTACACCATGGAAGCGACTAATGTAATTATTTTATTGTAAATTGTAAACCTCAACACAGTGATCAATATCTGATGATGGCCACTTGATGGTTGAGAAGTGTAATCCCAAATTGCCCCATTAAATTGTGATAATTTGCTAATGCATGTATTTTTTCCACGAGTGTATTTACATATTATATCCTGTACCCCGGTATAATCGTGTTGACCGATTCAAGAGCTACAAATGACTATGAAGTGATTTGGCGGTCAACAGGTCTAAATTCAGAGATGTAGTTCACAATCATCAATTTTCAGACCAACCAAACGTTGCATCCAACAGAACCTGGACGGAGGAGCACAGAAAGAGGCATAGCGAGAAGATGAAGAGATTTTGGGAAGACAAGAGAGAAATATCAGCGCTCCTTAGACGGGCATAACGACGTAGAAAATAATAGTATCGTAATAATAATCTTTTAGCAAACGAAAGTTCGATGCTTTTCAGTCGGTCAACACGATTTTTCCCAAAAGAGATGTGTTATTCCCTAATGCTGAAAACAATTACATGAGATTAACACATACACTTGGAAGGCCAGTTTCGATCGTCAAGCGATCATCATCAGATCCATTACACTTAGGCCCTGAAATTCATGTCAGACTCAATATTATTCCAATTACATGCGAAAAAAAAACACAATTTCAGATAAGTCTCCATATCACATCTGTCAACAGATTTTTAGTAGAAGCTTTTTTACATTCATCTCAGTAGGATACTCGTAGGTCGTTTCTGCATATTAGTTTACAATTCTACATTAGTTTGGGGCTTAAGTGTACCACAGCAATAGTAGCTACACCTTCATAGTTGATGAGGGAGACTGCTTGTTGATGGGATCATCATTTCTCAGTCTGCAACATTGTAGGTAGGCCTATATAAATAGCCTAGTTCCTTTTTCGGCTGCTGAATGCTTATTGTTTATCAGTAATAGTTTCCACACTTCCTAAGTTTTTGACGAGATTTCTGTTTTCCGAGCGCGGTCATAATAGGTTTGGTAGAGTTTTGTAGAGCCATTTTGCCTTGTATACGAGAGCTGTTTTTTTCTTCACGATCCGATGTACTGTATAACAAGTAGTTCCGTGAAGAACTATACAGCCTATTTTCATATATCCTACTTATGTTAATTGCCACTATCAACATACACAATTTCTGTTTGATTGCAGTAATAGATTCGTAGATATTAAGAACCGACTAAATATTTCGGATGGTCGCCATGTTGGATTTTATATATGTAGGTCCTAGAGTTATGTACTGTTACTTGCAGATTATTGTGAATGTGTAGTATTCAAATTTCAATCGCATAATTAGGACACAAGAAAAAACAAGGAGATTTAAAAATTTTTCACAGCTGCCATCTTGAGGTTATGGAAACAATTGAAATAAATTAGATGCCAGTGGATTAACATTCGTATAAGGATTTACTGTACCAAGTTTCACTGCACGCGGATGGTTATATTGCGAGAAACGTCCATGTGAATATTTATAATTCGCGTCGCCGCCATGTTGGATTTGTGATCACCAGGTAATTTAAAGTCCTATAGGTGAACTTAAGTTCATAGCCCCTATGAACATTAAAAAATGCAGTTTGATTGCTAAAATAGATTCGTAGATATTCAGTATCGTCTAAATATTTCGGATGGTCGCCATGTTGGATTGTTAAATGTGTAGGCCATAGAGTCATGTACCATTAAAGGAAAATTATTGCGTAGGTTCATTATTCAAACTTTCACTTCGATCACATGACTACATCACAAGAAATAAAAACTTAATTTTAAAATTCGCACTGCCGCCATCTTGAGGTTATGTAAACAATTGAACTAAATTAGATACCAGTGCATTACAATGTGTATAAATATTTCCTGTACCTGGTTTCAGTGCGCTTGGAACATTAAATCGCGAGAAAGGTCTATTTAAAATTTTCAAATTCGCTTGGCCGCCATGTTCGTTTTGTAGTCAACCGGTTTTTGAAAGTCATATAGATGCACTTCCAGTAGTGCCCTTTATCTCCGTACAAAATTTTAGGGAGATACCGCTAATAGTTTCAGAGATATAGAATGCCGGTGACATATTTCGCACATCCGCCATCTTGTGATTATGTAAACAATTGAACGAAGTTAGATGTCGGTGCATTACAATTTATATAAACATATACTGTACCAAGTTTCATTGTGTTTGGTTGGTCAAATCACGAGAAACGTCCATTTAAAAGTCGCGAATTCGCTTGGCCTCCATGTTGGTTTTGTAGTTACCAGGTTTTCAAAGGTCACATAAGTGAACTTATAGTAGTTCCCTCTATCACCATAGAAAATGTCAGGGTAATATCGGTAATAGTTTCGGAGATATTGAATGCTGGTGAAATATTTCGCACAGCCGCCATGTTGGATTGGTGAGTCGTAACAAAATTTGAAGGGCACGGTCGAGGTCGCCGGGAATAGTGCTATGAACTTTCCGAGTTTCATTGAAATCGCTCCTGCCGTTTAGATTTTATTAGGGGGACACACACACACGAATCACACACACACACACACACACACACACACACGCACACACACACGGACAAAAGGTGATCTCATAAGCCTATTTTTTCAAAATTGAAAATAGGCTAAAAATAACAGATTGACATACCAAACTGATTTTACTACTAAATGTGTGCTTGTTTTATCGATATGTCTGAACATAATCAATAAAACGATTGAAACATTTGTCGTATCGTTACACCAGCTTTCCAATGCTCTCGGCAAAAATTTCTTCCGTCACTGAGGTGGGTACGTCTGGACAGTCTCCTGAAGTTTTTTATTTTTGGCGAGGCGTTGCCGCCCAACCATACCTTCAATACTCGAAAAAGGTGAAAATCATGACCGCACTGTGCCAACGTTACGATAAACTTTTTCAAAGAATTCAAGTGTGAAGTTTTGGACCATCTGCCGTTTAATCCAAACCAGCACTGAATGATTTTCACCTTTTTCGAGAATTGAGGTATAGTTGGGTGGCAACGCCTCGCCTAAATGGAAACACTTCAGGAGACTGTCCAGACGTACCCACCTCAGTGGCGGCAGAATATTTTGCCGAGGGCATTGGAAGGCCGGTGTAACGATACGACAAATGTTTCAAACGTTTTGTGATTATGATGGGAGATAAGAATAAAATAAGCAAACATTTAGTAGTAAAATCAGTTAGATATGTCAATCAGTTAGTTTTATACAGTCCATTGGATCTTGAAAGAAAACAGCCCTTGTATTCGAATCTGATGATGCTCGCTTGTAGGCTAGCAAAGTAGGCTACAACTAAGATGTCCTCTTCGTTACTTGACAGAATATTGTTACGGCTGCGGGGTTGCCTCATTCCCTTGCGCGTGACTCACAGCCGCCCGAGGCTACCCCCGGGCCCTGTGTCGGCCGGCCGCTTGCGCAGCGAGAACAAAAGGGATGGACCAGAATGTTCGTGGCCCAACTAGTGTTGGAATTCTTGAGAAGGTGTGAACCCGGGTCTACTCCAGAAACATCTGTGAATCATCAGCCCCGATATATAAAGAGTGATCCTGGCCGGTGACGAACATCTGTTTGGGAGTGTGTTTCCCAGTGCGATAGAGGTGTTACGGTGACGTGCGAATTGCGAAACAGTGTGTATTCAAGAACAGTGAGTGACAGACTGTAGCTTGTGTACTCAAGGAAGTGTTGCAGGTATTTCTACCGACACCGCCGGTCTCATTAGCGAGGGATTAACTGCGTGAGCAAGTGAAGGGCGAGTGTCCTCCATAAGGGAGCAAACACGAAGAAAGACAGCTAATTGTTTCTATTTGCTTATTGTGTGGTGTAACTTTCTGACCGGCAATAAAGCTAATATTTCTTTAAAGGACCATTTGTGTTGTGCCTTACCTACTTTGATCCAATTAACGAACTTGCTACTAGGGGTAGCACGTATCAATATGATATCGCTGGTGATGGTAAACTTAATTTCTATAGTCTACAGTACTATTTGGATATCCTGGATGAACCCTGGATGTGGGAAATATGAGGCATCGCAATCGACAGATTAAAGCAGCCATCCAATACGCAGTAAATTTCATGTGTACATTTTTATTATACAGTATTAACTATGTTTGATAAACAGGGGGAATGCTCAGTCTTTTGTTGATACACGGATTTTGTGTTACAGGAAAATGTTATTGCCCAATTCGTTATAATATAATGCCTTTATCCGCTCGTAATTGCAATCCGTAATTGGAGGATCAAATCAGTTGTGCACATAATTAGGGTGAAAGGTTTACTGCTCACGGGGTCTGGGGTCTGTCCACAATATAAATATGCTCGGATTTGTTAGTAATTTATAACAATTCAACACGCCTTATTTATTTTTATTTATTTAAGCGAAAATGCTCTACAGGAGAGCGATTAAACTTGATAACATGATGTCATTTGGAGGTGTGTCTCCTCCGCTCCTCCCAAAATCTCTTCATTCTCGCTGAATGTTCCTTCTTTCTCTCATCCATCCACTTTTCCCCAGGTTGTCGTAATGATCTTTGTTCAAACTTAACATTCGTGATTTTTGTCTGGCACTCAGTTCGGTCTTCGAAATTGTCTTAGGTGATTACTTGTAAGTCTCTCTGTACCTCTTTAAGCCATTCTGTGCCGCATTTACTCTGTGTTATGATACCGAGTAGTTTCTTGGGCAATCTGGAGGCGGCCATCCTGTGGATGAGAGTGTAAAATTTAGCTCTGCATTTTCTAATTTCGACTGTTATCGTATTGGTCTTTCGATAGAGTTCTGTACTAGATCTCTTCTTCCAAATGCCGTTTCTGTTGATTGCTCCGTAGATCCTTCCGAGAATGTTTCTCTCCTGCTTTTCCAGTTCTCTAATCTTGGAATGACCATCGATTACTATTGTTTCAGTGGCATATGTTGCTTCTGGAAGAATAACTGTTTTATAATGTCGTAATTTGGAGTTCGTCGAAGTGAATTTCGTGTTAAAATGGGCCCACGTTAGCCTGTAGGCCTTCTGAAGGTTAGTGATTCTGTCTTCATTGGCGATTCGATTAAGTCCTGAGGGCTGTATAATTTCGCTAAGGTATTTAAAAGTGCAGACTTGGGCAATTTTACCGTATTTGGTGTTTGAAGGGGATTGATTTATTGATTTATTTATTCATTTACTTCTTTGTCAGTCGTTGGGGCCATCTATGGACCACGATGCTTGTGTTTTAGCTGTATGTTTCTTGCTGTCATCGTCGTTGTTTGCCACGATTGGTGTTCTGAGTGGTGAGTTTGGCAGCTGCTTTCTTGTAGGTGCCTTGAGCTTTTCTGATGGCCCAGTAGTTCTTCATTTTCCAGCTAAATTCAATCTTGCACTCATCAGACCATTTCCTGGTCTCGTCCTTTGGTCTGTGGGTAGCTTATGTGTGGGACGTTTCGAAGGGTGTAGTTAGACAGTTATATGATAGTTACTCCGGTCATCTATGTCATTTTGATTGATACGGGGTTCTGTAAGATCCTTCTCTACTTGCTTCATCCACAAGAATCCAGTGGCTTTGCCCTTGGTAGCAACCTTGAAGATCCTATGGATAACCTGTTAGAGTCCATTCTGGACAAGTGTCCGTAGAAAGTCAGTCGCCCTCTTCTGATAGCATCTATGAGATTTTCTTGATGTTGGTAGAGCTCAAGATTTGGTGAATACCATCGTCTTCCATCTGGTAGAATCCTTCGTCCGGCCATCCTTCTCAGGAATTTTCTTTCTTGGAACTCAAGGGCTCTTAATGGGATCTTCTTAGATAAAGGCACTCTGCTGCTTAGAGGACTGAAGGTCTGACTACTGCATTATTTATTTATTATCAACTGGGGTGAATAGGGACGCAGGGGTGTACGGGGACAACAGTTCAATAAAAAGTCCCATTTGATATTAATACTAAAATAACTGAGCTATGCTCGTGGCATCTGCTGTTTTAAACTCCTGGTGAGTTGCTTTTAATCAACTGCTTGGGTTCTATACTCTTTAGAATTATTTCAGCAGTTGGCCCACATGCAAATGTTTATCAGCTGTTTTTATGAGATTGAGTTTGCACTTAAACTTCTTTTGTGCGTCCGAGATACATTCTCGTAATCTTTGAAACAGTTGTCAGGTAATTGCTATTATTATTCCTGAGATATATTAGCATACATCCAAAGTAAAATAGTGATTTCGAAACAAATGATCAGTTATTGTATTGTAGGATGCAATTTATTTTGCCTTTTCGGGGTGAATAGGGACACAAGGTTAGCAAGTATAAGAGTGACCCCAGAGCTCATCGACACAAATCTACTGCACAGGAGGACGTGGAGAAGGCTATGAACCCTTCACCTGTTATCTCCAATCATGGAAGCAGACATATGCTCAGGTTTCAAGTAAACTGGAATTCACCCTTCATATATGAACAGAATTCTCGATATGTTTCCGATTGAACGAGATGGAGAAGATAACTCTATCAATGACAGCCTAACTGGATTCCTGACAAATCAAAATCAAACCTGGCAGAAAAAGAAAGCTTTATGTACCACCTGGCAGAAGTGTCCATGCACATGAATTAGGGTCACAGAAAGAAGTGGAAGAACAACACAGCAATGTTGAGAGTGATAGTGACTACAATGCAGAGTGCAGAAAAGCAAGCACATCAAGGGGCCCTGACCCATATTCTGAATTACAGTCTGAAGAAGTTGGAGCCCAGTCTGTTCATCAGGCATTACATGTTGGTCAGTGGGTGAAAGTGAAATTTGAGAGCCTTAAGGGAGATGGAAAATGTTTCATTGGGAAAATCATGAATGGTGTACGTGTTGGAGTGACTTACGAGGCATCATTTTTGAGAGAGAATTCCAAGGAAAAATCTTTATGTTTTTCCAAATGTAGAAGATATGTCTGAATTCGACCAGGAGCAAATAGTTCACATAATGAAAGAATCCACAGTTAGGAGAGTCAGACATAGTTTTAAGTGAAGTTTGTGTTCATACTGTCACCTTATCATTTGTCCCCATCACTAAAAACATGGTGGTTATAAGTCCATGGTGTATGTTTTCCCTATTTTGTATTTTCACTTTTTATATTTTGCATTCTGTATTTTGTAACATATTTCTGTGTCCCTAATATCCCCAGTGGCCACTGGGATAGAGTTTTGTATTTTTCTTTATGACTGTCCCTACTGACCCCATCTCCGGGGCGAAAAGGGACACTTATTATTAATAAATAATTCAATATTCTCAAAAGCTACATTGCTGATATTTGGTTCAAAAGAGAGGGTGAAATACAACCTTTCACTTCAAAGAGCTAAGAGCAAAGAGCTAAAGTGTAATGAACCCGCTGAGCTAAGGTTCATGTGATATTTTTTATAACAGCACATTTATGATGGGATGTAGTACCTTCGAACACACCCAGAAAGCCACGTGGAGCTGAGAGCTCACGCTATACTCTTTGAAGTAGCGGTGAATCGCACTTTTGACTTTGGTGAAGTCTGCTAATTATTTATCTGAGGTTTTATTAATTAATTTTATGTTTCCACAAGACTCAGAATAATCCATTTCGTCATGCTGCATTATTAAAACATTTTGGAGAATGTTATTTTCACTTAAGGTAAGGTAATATCCTTGCAGATACGCAAATAGGGACGTAAGTAGTCGCTCAACGACTTCGTTTTGACGACCTACTTCCTAGAGGAACTCGGTGCCATGCACTTCGTCTGGAGAATCCGCCCCGTGTAGGCGTGAAATTGTATCCGTCCTATAAGACGTAGAAAATATCCGCTGTTTAGCGTGGAAGTTATTATCAGGTGCCATCGTGCACGAATATACTGCAAATCACTGTTACTTATGCACAGTGAACAACAGAAAGCATATTGTGGAATAACTGGCAAGTATAGTGAATTTTATAACATTACCGTAACACCACATTTTTGTACCCACGTGTTTGTGGAGGGACGAGTGCCTGGTGAAAAATATAGAGGTAAACGTGTTATGACTACTTTGAATAAGTGTGATTATGAATGTATAACATATTTGAATTGCCACAGTGAATTTTTCAATTCCAAAACGACGCACATTTCACGGATGCCACGTGATGTAAAAGTGGCGTCAGCACACGTGAAGAACCACAGAACAGTGCTTGCCCACGTATTAATTCATATCTGCGAAGTAAAGGCTGTGTTATCTATTGCAATTAAAGCCTGTAACATTTACTACGAACATTGTGATTTTCGAAGTGAAAGAATGAGCTACTACACGATTTCTTCCACCACCCACGTGATCAAACTATTCTACACCATGTTTGAGACCGACATCATGGGCTAATACCATCATGGTATGAGGGTGATGTTTCTATTGGAACCAGCATGATGGTGGAACTTCCAGAACAGCGAACGAGGAGGAAGGAACCCAGGATGCCATTCCCAGGCAGGTCCAGTACATCCACGAGGTTATCGACAGGGACAGATCGAACCCTGGTCTTTGGAGGAGTCCAGATGGGGATCCTGATGAGGACGATACCGTTCCGGAGAGCCAGAAATGAATTTGTACAACCCTTGTCGTTGAACAGAGGGCTGAGTGAGAGCTCCTCCATTTCGTGAGTTTTTGTACACCCTTTCCCGTTCTAGTTTCTGGTGGTATAGTAGGTTTAATGTAGTTCGTGAACCAACCGAATTCAGTGTCAGCCATTTTTATAGGTAGGGAATGTAACTAGTCTAATTAGATGTCATTTATTTCAGTTAGAGTGAGACACCCTTGGGTCAGACATTTTGGTCAACCCTGGTGCAGCTTGATGAACGTCGTAGAACGTCAATGCCTATCTTTTGCTAAACGTGACCGTAGTCATTTGAGGCTACTTTGTTTAACCCCATTTGGGGTGATTTTTCAAGTATTTGCTGACTTTAGTTATGGCAATCAGATGCCATGGATATTACTTTAACTGCAATCTTTGCAGCCAGTCTTTGTTACACCCCTGACTTCGTTAGAACAGTCGTATCAGTTAGGTAATCGACTGTAATTACCAGTTTTGTAACTGTATTACATTTCATTTGAAATGAGCTCAGAAGCCATTCTTGGTCAAGTGTGGACCTAATAAGTAAAAGGGATGTTTCGTTGTCTAGCATCGAACTCAGTTCCCAACAAATCATTAAGCAGATCCAGAGTGTGGAATCTGCGCCACAATTATTATTTTGTTAGTGTCATGTGAAGACACGTATTTATTTGATGTTGTACAAGCAACTACTGAATTATATCTTTGTGAGCAAAGAGCTCCAGCAATAGTGACATTGCTATCATTTAGACATCTTTGGTTTGAAAGACGGAATAATATTATTGTATTCAGATTTATAGCGTGTTTTTATACACGTATTCTTCGAGGTTTATAACCTATGGTAAAGTTTTTATGATGAGGCCAGATGTACAGTTTTTATTTTTGTTTAAATCGCCGGCCTTGATAGTTAGTGTGTTGTGTCAAGATGAGCGCAGGAATGTTGTAGCCTGTAGCGACACAGACTGGTTTGTGACCCAGTGCCCTTGAAAGCACGCTTGCATTGTGAGACAGAATTACTTTGACAAGAGACAGAATGCTTGTTGTATTCGCTTTTCCTTTCATTGCAACTTAGCTCATGGAACCCAGTGTCCATTCTTGTATCTGATCACATGTTTTTATAGATTGTTTTTTGTTAGTTAAACGCACTGTTGCGTGTACGGTCGTTTGACATGTACAGTTATGTCAGGTTTTCTATAGTATGTTGTAGGCTACCCTGTTATAGGAGATATTTATTGTATGAAGGTATTTTGTGTGTACCTTGTCCGGGATTGTTCCCGTTGACCAGATGTTATTGGAGGGTGACTGAGTGTGCAGGCCCATCCCAGAGTTATTGAACGCGAGCTTTGCGCCGCTGGTAACTTGTGTTATTGTATGTCCGAGTTGTTATTGCTCGTTGATTATATTCCGACTTTTGAGTCGAGGCTTTTTGGTGGAGATTGATCTCAGTGGAGACACTCCGTGCCCTGGCTATTGTCAGTATTATTCGCCATAAACCAACGATAAACCTAAACCGGCATCTTAATAATAAAACGCATAATTTTGGTAAAACAAAAGCTAACTAACGAATTCTATCTAACTTTGTTCTTTTGCATTTGGAACCTGCTGACATGGCCGTGCAGATGAAGGTATTTCCTTTCGAGGGAATGACTAGGACAGCTGACACTTTTGAAGCGACCTTAAGCATGCTCGAACCTTGAGTTCGTAGCTTGTGGAGCGCAGGCCATGCGATGTTAGACGTAGTCTTTACTACGCAGTCGTCACCTTAACTACACACTTTAGATGACTATGGCTTACAAAGAGTAAACCAAGGTGCAGGCAGGCATTTTAATAAAACTGTTGTCCCTTTCATTACTTATTTATGATGTACAAGTGTATGAGTCCTACATGTTACCTTATTGTGTGCTGTTAGCACGTAGTTTCTAAGAATAATTAAATGTTTTTTTTACATGGCTGTTCACTTAGCTTTGAATGTAATTGTTTTCTGTTACGGACGTCATCGCCGTAAATTTTGTTATTAATTGATAGGACTTAGCTAGATGAATTAACGTTAAATGTAAATGTGGAGATGGTATCATCTTAACTTAGATTTGTTTTGCTACCCTGTTAAATGTAAATTCAGATATTAGCTTGATTTTGTAACTTGACCTAGGGACTTGCATCGTACCATTTTCCTAGTGTTGCTGTTGTTGCTTTATTATTGTGAGATAGATCTTTCGCGAGGGTTTTCCGTAACATCTCAGGTAGGGACCTGCTCTTTATTTATTTTTTTGTTTATTAGCTTGCGGACTAGCCGATTGAAACCCTCCGAACTAGGCTAGGGGCTTGTGAATTTTAACAATAAAATTTCACGGTGTTTTACATAAGTCTGGATGTTTATTTTCTCAGTCTAGTTTTAGGTGAACCTTTCCTTAGGCAGTCTATGACCATCGTCACCATGTACCACGATCCCTGTGGACTACAGTTTCTCGTGCCGCTTTGGCCTATTTGGAAGTTCACCTGATCCTCACGGCAATTATGTCCGACGGATGAGATGTTAGGGGAGTCATTTCGGTCGTTGGCTATCCTGACAGCTCCACCGACGGTCTCAGTAATATTTCTTGTCCTTGGATTTATTTCTAAAATAATACAAAAATATGTCCCTATTCACCCCAGTTTACCGGTACTTATTTATTTACTTAATTATTTGTTTACTTATTTACATTTTGAAGCCATTTTTCAGAGTTGCCTTAGTAAACAAAAGTTTGGTGCTTTTCAGTCGGTCAGCACTAATGTACCCTAAAAGAGCTGGGTTATGTCCTAATCCTGAAATAAATTACATGAGATTAATAAATACACTAGAATAACACTAGAATAACCAGTTTCGATCGTCAAGCGATCATCATCAGATCCATTACACTTAGGCTGTAAAACCTAGGTTTGAAAATACCGGTGAAAATATTTACAATATGTAAAATTATTTAGTCGCAGTATTAGTAATGCAACTTGTCAGTGTTTGCTAGTTGTAGTACTGTATATATGATGTTAGGTAAAATGCTAAATTGGTGATAGAAATCCGGAATTGTCTGTTTGGAGTGACTATATGGTTGTTAAAGTCAACTATGGTTGCACTGTATAGTGCAGGCTATTACTTATCTGGTTGGATGTCTTCCGGGCTGTAGCTGCGTGCAGTATAAACTTCCCTCGTGCACTAGTGACGGTCGACTGAATTGGAATGTTATCTCACTGAACTGGTTTTTCTCTCCCCCCGCCCCGTGTTCCTATGTGCTGTCTGTAGTCAATGCATGTGTAATTGTGCCGTTTTGCCAAGTCTAGTGTAATGGATCTGATGATGATCGCTTGACGATCGAAACTGGTCATCCTAGTGTATTTATTACTCTCATGTAATTTTTCTCAGGATCAGGGTATAACCCAACTCTTTAAGGGTACATTCATGTTGACCGACTGAAAAGCACCAAACTTTTGTTTACTTATTTATTTAGTTAGTTAAGTTAGTTTTGTTAGCTAGTTAGTTAGTTAAGTTAGTTAGGTTAGTTAGTTAAGTTAGTTAGTTAGTTAAGTTATAGAGTGACCAGGGAGAAAAGAATGTTTCAATGCGCAAGCGCACCAAAGTAGGGGAGAGTGTTTCCAGCTCCTTTGCCTCTCAACTGCTAGTCTTTCTTCTGCGCATGTGCGTCAGGTAGGGGAAGTTTATCTCTCTCTTTCTCGCTGCTACTTGCTTCGTTGTCCTTGTCGCTGGAACTTCCGAAGTCATGTATGGAGGGGGAAGCTCTTCAGTAGCTACGTAATACGAGCCCCGCCTCCAACAGTCTTTTCTACCTGCTACCCCTATAGTTAGGTATTTCAACTCATTATGAAATGAAAATCCACAGCCTGCTTCCAGTCTCCGACCGGGTCAGGAATGGAATGAATGAAGCCCCCATCTAGCGGCGAGGATAGGAACTGTGCCGGCTGCCGAGGCCTGACGCACTCCTCTGGGGCAATGATTAAATGAATGACAGATGAAATGAAATGATAGTGGAGAGTGTTGCTGGAATGAAATTTTTGACAGGGAAAACCGGAGTACCCGGAGAAAAACCTGTCTGCCTCCGTTTTGTCCAGCACAGATCTCACATGGAGTGACCGGGATTTGAACCACGGACCCAGCGGTGAGAGGCCGGCGTGCTGCCGCCTAAGCCACGGAGGCATTTTCAACTCATTACCATTATTTAATTACCAGATCCCGCGAGATGTCTGACGTTGGTGAACAGTGGGCATGGCCAGTTCTTGGAAAGGTGTCCACTACAGGAGATCAGGCCTTCATTGTCATTACGGAGTTGGCTTTTTATTAGCCTATTTTCATTTTATTAAAAAATAGGCTTATGAGATCACCTATTGTCCGTGTGTCTGTGTGTGATGGTGTGTGTGTGTCCCCTAATAACATCTAAACGGCTGGAGAGATTTCAATGAAACTCGGTAAGATAATAGCACCATTCTGGCCGACCCCGACCGTGCCCTTCTAATTTTATTGTGTCTCAACAATCCAACATGGCGGCTGTGCGAAATATTTCACCAGCATTCAGGATCTCCGAAACTATTACCGACATCACCCTGAAATTGTGTACGGTGATAAAGGGTACTACTAGAAGTTAACTTATGGGACTTTCAAAAACCTGATAACTACAAAACCAACATGGCGGCCAAGCGAAGTTGAGACATTTAAATAGACTTATCTCGCGATTTATCCATCCAAACGTAATACAACTTGGTACAGCAAATGTTTATACACATTGTAATGCACTGTCATCTAATTTAGTTCAATTATTTACATAACCTTAAAATGGCGGCTGTGCGAAATATTTCACCGGAATTCTATATATCCGAAACTATTGCAGATATCACCCTGAAATTTTGTGCGGAGATAAAGGGTACTGGTACAAGTTTATCTATGTAACTTTCATAAACCTCTTAAGTACAAAACGAACATGGCGGCCAAGCAAAGTTGAAACATTTGCATAGACTTTTCTCGAGATTTAACTCTCTGAGCGCAGTGAAATGTGGTACAGTAAATGATTATTCCTTTTGTAATGCACTGGCATCTTATTTAGTTCAATTGTTTACATAACCTCAAGATGGCGGCTGTGCAAAATTTTAAAATTAAGTCTTTATTTCTTGTGTCGTAATCATGTGATTGAAGTGAAAGTTTGAATAATGAACCTACGCAATAATTATCGTTTAATGGTACATAACTCTATGGCCTACACATATAACAATCCTAAATGGCGACCATCCGAAATATTTAGAAGGATCTCAATATTTTCGAATCTATTACAGCAATCAAACTGAATTTTTTATGTTCATGGAGGCTATGAACATAAGTTCACCTATAGGACTCAGTTTAGTTTAGGACTCAGTTCCTCAGTTCAGGGGCTGTGACAATCCAGTCAAGTAGCCCCGTGTACTTTGGGTGTGTGTAGAATCTGTCTGATAACCGGTGTTAATTGTGATGGCTGTATTAGTGTGTGTTATCTGTTAGGTAGATTTCATTAGAAAGCTAACTATTGCAATGGGTCCCATGTTTCGACTTCCAGAAAATTTCGACATATCTTCGCGTTTCACACCCCCAGACCCCAAAACCACCGTCAGTTCAAAAGTTTATATATAATTTATGTATGTATATATATGTATATCAGTTTCTTGTGGACACGATAACTGCCGTAATTTTGCACCAATCACTTTGAATTTTTTTAATAATATGTATCCCCTTAAAATCTCGGTCGAGTTCGTTAATGGGAACAATCGGTCAAAGAGGGTGAAAATGGGAGGCCTTTTTCGAAAAGGTGAAATATCGCTATAACTCTCTTAATATCTGAAATAGTGAATCCATTCAAAGTTCATATTATGTGTCGGACAAGGCCCTAAAATTTATGTTTGAAAAGTTTTTTTGATAGCACCAACCATTGACCAAAGGGGTGGGAAAAAGTGGGTTTTTCGTGAAACATTAATCATATCTCTGTTAATAGGCACAATATCAAAACCGCACAAAATGGACAATATTCCTCCAATAATTACCTAAAACGTTTTTCTGAAAGAATTTTTGATATGACCCACCATTACGCCACGGGGTGAACAAAATGATTTAAATTATAAGAAAATGCCAAGTGCCAAGAGAGGTTGCTATGACAACTTTACTTTTAATTGATAAGGGATGAGCCATCAGCAGTTGCTATGACATCGCCACTGCACGAGATAACATTCAGTTTTCCATCTGTCTGTCTGAACTTCTATGCCCAAGGTCGCGGGTTCAAACCCGGCTGAAGTCGTCGGATTTACTAAGAGCGCTAAAAAAACCTGAGTTTGCTTTCCTTCGGAGGGGAAGTTTCAACGTTCGTTGCGAGTTGCTGATTGAGGTGGCATCTAGTAGCCAAGTTCACAGGTAGGTGTCGTTGACGGTAGTATTTTAGGTAGATTTCATTGGAAAGCTAACTATTGCAATGGGCACCATGTTTCGATTTCCGGAAAATTTCGACATATCATCGCGTTTCACATCCCCCAGACCCCAAAACCACCGTCAGTTCAAAAGTTTATATATAATTTATGTAATATATGTATATATATATCAGTTTCTTGTGGACACGATAACTGCTGTAATTTTGCACCAATCACTTTGAAATTTTTACCGAATATGTATACCCATAAAATCTCGGACGAGTTCGTTACTGGGCTAAATCGGTCGAAGGGGATGAAAATGGGGGACTTTTTTTTCGAAAAAATGAAATATTGCTATAACTCTCTTAATATGTGAAATATCGAATCCGTTCAAACTTCATACTATGTGTCGGATAAAGCTCAAAAATGTATGTTTGAAACGTTTTTTGATAGCACCAACCATTGACCAAAGGGGTGGGAAAAAGTGGTTTTTTCGGGAAACATTAATCATATCTCTGTTAATAGGCACAATATCAAAACCGTACAAAATGGACAATATTCCCCTAATAATTACCTAAAACGTTTGTCTGAAAGAATTTTTGATATGAGCCACCATTACGCCAAGGGATGAGAAAAATGATTTCGGAATTATAAGAAAATGCCAAGAGCTATCAGTGGTTGACATGGCAACACTACTGAATTGATGAGGGATGAACCATCAGACGTTGCCATGACAACGCACTTGCGCGAGATCAGATTCAGATTTCCATCTGACTAAGTGTGAAGCGGCTTCGGTGACGTAACTGGTAGCATGCTGAACTTCTATGCCCAAGGTCGCGGGTTCAAAGCCGGCCAAAGTCGTCGGATTTTCTAAGAGCGCTAAAAATCCCTCAGTAAGCTTTCCTTTGGAGGGGAAGTTCCAACGTTCGTTGCGAGTTGCTGATTGAGGTGGCATCTAGTAGCCAAGTTCACAGCTAGTTGGCGTTGACGGTAGTATATGGTAGCAACATTAGGAACTACTGCTTGAAATTGAGCGTCTGCATTCCTTACCTGAATTACAGACTAATACAGCCATCACAATTCACACCGTTTATCAGACAGATTCTACACTCACCCAAAGTACACGGGGTTACATGACCGCGTTGTCGCAGCCCCTAAACTGAGGAACCAACCAACATCTCTGCGGGAGATATAATTTTGGGTGAAGAAGTAACAGACCGTTACATAGTTACACATCAGTGTCGAAACCTTGCATAAGGACAGTGTGACCACAAGTATAAAAATGGACTCCAAATGACAAGAAGGTTACCGTCATCATAAGACAATAGAATGTTTAAAATATGCATAAAATGACGAAAAACAAAGTTAATTAATCTCCAATTATAAAATACTTTCACGCGATAAATGAGGTCTGATCCTTCTACGAAAACCTGCATATTCTGCCTATTTGTCCGGTGAAATCTACCTCCGCCTTCCGGCGTGCCGAGAGGACTTTTTTAAATTCAAGTAAGGACTACAGACATTCGATATCAAGTAGTTCTTACTTTTGCTACCAAACGCCACCGTCAACGAACAACTAGTTCTGAACTTTGTTACTAGATGCCACCGCAGTCGGCTCCTGCCGACGAACGTTGCAACCTAAGAGCGTTATTCAAATATAACGTAGAATTTAGCTTAACACAAGTGTAATTAGTGGAAGGTTCTTTATCATGCCATAAATCTATGACATGGGACCGAGGCTTTACTTCCCCTCCAAAGGAGGGCATACTGAGGGATTTTTAACGCTCTTAAAAAAATCGGACGACTTCGGCCGGGTTTGAACCCGCGATCTTGGGCATAGATGCTCATCATGCTACCAACTACGCCATCGAAGCCTCTAGGCAATATTCTACACAGCAATCAAGGACACGGGGCTGATGACGAAGTAGCCCCATGCCCCTAAAACGAATTACCATCAGCAGCAACGACAAAAACAGCAACAACAATCTGGTAAGAAGGAACGAATAGTGGAATGGAAGACGACGGCTAATGGCGCATGCAGTGGCTGTGGAGTGAAAGACGACACGGGGGATAATTGGTCTACATAATAAGGTCGAAACAAAGAAGTGACGCAACAGTAATTGCCAATCACGACGCCTGACGCCGTGAATCCCCTAACAGGCTGTTAGAGACAGTCCTGTTCACATAATAGGAAGCTTGGCTCCTTAGCGCATAGCGTCTGGAAGAGGAACCTTGCTCTACCGCATCCATAACCTTCTATACAGGGTGTTGCAAAATTACGTCAACAAACTAAAACCAGAGGTTCCGGCCCTTATCTGAAGCAACTTCGGATAGGACACTTATGGCTGGAAACGAACCGTTAAAAATCTGTGCGACGTTAAACTTTTAACGAGGCAAATCGGCAACACCGCTTCGAGAAAGTGCGACTTTCTCTAATGTTTCCGTTCCGTACCAGCCGCGGAGGAATACCGCCACTTCCCGTCTGGCGAACTAGCTCATTGGTATGGTGAACGGCGGGGCGTGTTCCTAGAAACGAGGAATTTGGTAGCGGTTCGAATCACAGCCAGCGCAATTTTTTTTATAATTTCAAGTGATCTTTCGACTTCATCGTTATGCTTGAGTCTAACGTTATGCGTTACGGAGACTGCGACCACGTGACGTCATGCTGCCGCGCCGGAAGCCTAACTTAATGGGTAATGGACGGCGAGTGCGTGACGTAATGCAGCTAAGTGGGAAGCTTGAGTTTAACGTTATGCATTACGGAGACGGCGACCGCGTGACGTCATGCAGCCGCGCGGAAAGCCTAAGTTAATGGGTAATGGAGTCTGTTGAAAGTGTCCTGGGGCGTCGAGCGGCCTGGGGCTTCGAGCGAAACAAGAAGGCAGTTGTAGCATGCGCCATTTAAAATGATATAAAGTCCAGTCTTTGAGACTGACTGTAACATTTTCTTACTGCTATTTTGTTAACACTGAGCTAGTTCGCCAGACGGGAAGTGGCGGTATTCCTCCGCGGCTGGTATGGAACGGAAACATTAGAAAAAGTCGCACTTTCTCGACTCGGTGTTGCCGATTTGCCTCGTTAAAAGTTTAACGTCGCACAGATTTTTAACGGTTCGTTGCTTCAGATATGGGCCGGTACCTCAGGTTTCAGTTAGTCTCGTGCTGTCCGGTTATTCTATCATTCCCCTTTTGATTTATTCGCGGAAAACTAATAACATATCTCCAGTTGAGACCTTTGCCCAGACTAGTGAGATCGAAAACTGTTATTATCGATTGCTTTCTTCGAGTATTACTGGCCATGCTATTCTCAGAACTTCAGCCCTTGGACTGAGCTTCTCAGCTGCTGAATATGCAACATCAGTTTGGCTTTCTTCTACACATTCCAAAGAGATGGATATAGCTCTGAATGAGACTTCCAGGATTGTATCTAAATGTCTTAGACCAACACCACTTCAGAAGATCTACCATCTTATTAGAATTTCTCCATCTCATGTCCGAAGAATGGTAGTTGCAGCACCTGAGAAGAAACGGCAAGAAACCGATTCAAGGCATCCACATTTCGGCCAACAACCAGCCCGAGTGAGACTTAAGTCCAGGAACAAATTATTTAGGGTAGTAACAGCCCTCGAAGGCTCGCAAGAAGCTGCCCGTGTGATTTATGGAAGACAGAAACCAAAGATCCAATTATTTCTCCATTAGAAGAAATGGCGCCTGGTCACAACTTGCCAAATAGAATTTGTAAATCATTGAATAGGCTGAGGACGGGGGATTTCCGCTGCAAGAACAATCTCAAGAAATGGAACAAGTTCGTCAACAATGATGAGTTCTGCGATTGCAGAACACCTGCTGCTGCCCCTTGATGAAGGACATATTGTTACGGCTGTGAGTTTGTGTCATCGCTCGCCGCTTGAGTCACAACTGCCCCAGGGGCTGGGCTGCGGCTTGCCTCCTGTATTGCGCGCGCCTTATGCAACAGGGCTACTACAGACAAAGGGATAGTCCAGAAGATTCGTGACTGGACCAGCGGTGGAAACCTCGAGAAGCCGTGGACTCTGGATGGATCTAGAACCATTTATTGAGTCACCGGCCTGCTATATAAGAGTGACCCGTGAAGCAGTTGTTGTTGTGTTTTTACGAGCTAGTGTGAGCGATTATCGTGAGCGACAGAAGTGTGGTGACTTGCGAAACCCCTAGTGTAGCGGCGAAGTGAGGAACATACAGGGGACTGCCGTGTTCTGAGTAAGTGTGCTTTCACTGAGTGTCAGATATTGTGGTGTCGAAATCCTGTGACATTGTTTCTCCCAGCTTGTGAACAGCGTACTTCAAGTGCTCGTAAGTAACTGTATTTGTTTTACCTGAGGAAGAGGGGCAGGTAGCTTCTGCCAAGGCCACCGGACTCATTAGGACGGATTAACTTCTGTGGTCTGTGACAAGTGAAAGGGGAAGTATTCTCGGCTTGAGGAAACTGGAGTAAGCAAATAATTGCTATTTGCTGTTGAGTAGTGTATATTTCTGGCCACAATAAAGTTAATTATTTCTTAAAGCAGTAATTGGTGTAGTGCTTCCTACCCACCGTAATCCAGTTAACAAAAGTGCCACTAGGGGTGGCACGTAACAACTGGTGTCAGAAGCCGGATTACGAACTCAAGCACAACACCTGACGGTCCTGGTTTCAAAACCCGAGCAAGTCATTTTCTCTAATTTTCCTGTGAGTGCATGCCCTTTACAAGACAAACAACTAAAATGGAGGAGAAATTGGCAGCACTGCTAGAAAAGTTAAATGGCATGGAAACCAAGATGGAAGACGGCCAGAAGAAGATAGAGGATGGCCAGAAGAAGATGGAGGATGGCCAGAAGAAGATGGAGGATGGCCAGAAGAAGTTAGCAGAGGACCTGAAGGACAGCCAAAATAAGTTAGCAGAGGACCTAACCGCCAAATTTCTGGATGGCCAGAAAAATCTGGAAGAGTGTCTGCTGACGAAATTAGAGGAGAGCCAAAGGAAATTAGAACAGGGCCTACGTGAGGAAGTCGCAGCAGTGGAAAAGAAGTTCGACGCCTTACAAGTGGAAGTCGCCGAGCTGCGCCAACGCCCGCTGATGGGGGTGGAGGAGAAATTCAACGCCTTACAAGTGGAAGTTGCCGAGCTGTGCCAACGTCCGCTGATGGGGGTGGAGGAGAAATTCAACGCCTTACAAAAGGAAGTTGCCGAGCTGCGCCAACACCCACTGACGGGGGTGAAAGAGGAATTCAACGCTCTACGAGAGGAAGTTGCCGAGCTGCGCCAACGCCCGCCCACCGTTACACCGGGAATATCAGGAACGGGACATAGCAGAGTGACGCCCCCAACCTTCGACGGAAAGGTCCCGTGGAGCACCTACTTACGTCAGTTCGAGGCAGCCTGTTCCATAAATAACTGGAACAACACAGAAAAGGCTACAGCTCTCATTGTAGCGCTGAGAGGTGACGCCCTTAACGTCCTTCAGGCCATCCCGACTGGATCCCAGGACTACGCTTCACTGATCGCCCATATGGAGTCCCGATATGGAGATAGCCATCTTCAGCAGGCCTACCAGATGCAGCTCCGGACCCGGGTACAGAAGAACGCGGAAACCCTGCAGGAGTTTGAGATGGACATCGCACGCCTCGTAAGGCTTGCCTACCCAACAGCGCCGGCCGACTTTCTGGAGCAGATAGCGACGCAGACTTTCACCGACGGGCTACGGGACTCGGACACTCAACAGGCGCTGCGACTCGCGCGCAATAAGACCCTGGCAGATGCGCTGAGCCACGCAATTGAATTCGAGACGGCAAAACAGGTATCTAGAATGTGCGCGCGGGTGCGTCAGGTGGACGTCGACGAACCAGCCAAAGCCAACAAGACCAAGCCCCTGGCCGATGAACTGATGGAGGCGCTAGGCCGGTTCTTCAAGAGTCGCAGTACCACCAACAAAAACTTAGCCGAAGGACATACGGAGAGGCGGCCCGGAAGAGGACTACCGACCTGCTGGACCTGCCGTAAGAGAGGCCACCTGAGCAAGGACTGCGGTGATCGCCGCCGCCAAGAGTTTCCGTCGGGACAGTCAGTCGTAGGGAAACCGCGCGGCCCAGGAAAACAAGTATCAGCCAGCCATGAGGGGCGAAGGTTGGCTTGTGACAGTCGTCAAGCCCCGGCAGTCCAAGTGCGTGTGACGAAGTTACGGAGGGACAATAGCAGCCTGATGGTCGATGGAGTCATCAACGGAGTGAGCTGGCCCATGCTGATCGACACGGGAGCATCGAGGACCATCGTCAATCCCACTGTGATCCCGAAGTGGAGAGTGCAACCCACACAAAGGAACCTCCAGCTAATAACCGCGACCGGAGAGACCGCACCGGTACATGGCGAAGCATCACTGGAGTTCGTCATTGGTCGACGGGTGATAAAGCATCCAGTGCTTGTGGCTGACGTATCAAACGAAGTGATCATCGGACTGGACTTCCTGGACCAGAACAACATCATCTTGGACCTGAGTACCAACACTCTGCACTTCGGACGTGAGGAACTTGCTTTGCAACCTGCGCACGAGTCCATCACCGCACGGCGAGTAAGGCTGAGAGAAGACGTCATCGTTCCTGCCAGGACGGAGGTCAGCGCTGCCGTAATTGTCGACGGAACTGCTGAGGGAGTGGCGGCTGTCATCGAGCCAAAATATGAGGACATCCAGACAAAAGGATTGCTAGTTGCCAAGACTCTCATCAACACGACGTCTCGGCCGTACGTCCGCCTGTCCAACCTGAACGACTACGACATTACGGTTCACCGGGACACCAACCTAGGAGTCTGCGAGCCCGTTACCTGGATTGCCCGCATCACCGACACGACGGACGGACACCTGCAGACGGACAACCGAAGAAGACGCACACTGCCAGAAGAACTACAGAAGCTGTACCAAGGATCCCAGGACCATTTAGACGAGGAACAATCACGCCAACTTCAGGACCTGCTACGCGAATTCCAGGATGTCTTCTCCGTGGGGAGCAAAGACTTCGGCAGGACAAGCTTGGTCCAGCACAGAATCGACGTTGGGGACAGCGCACCGATTAGGGCCCCATTCCGACGTGTCCCGCTCGCCAAGCAAGCCGAAGTCGACCGGATGGTAGAAGAGATGAAGGAGCAAGGGGTGATCGAGCCATCACATAGTCCTTGGAGTTCTCCGGTCGTGCTTGTGAAGAAGAAGGACGGTTCCACCAGGTTCTGCGTGGACTACAGGCGGGTGAACGACGTCACGAAGAAGGACAGCTACCCTCTACCCCGGATCGACGACACGCTGGACACCATATCAGGGTCAAGATGGTTCTCCACCTTGGATTTGAAGAGTGGCTACTGGCAGGTGGAGGTCCACCCTAAGGACCGCGAGAAAACGGCGTTCTCTGTGGGCAGCGGGCTCTGGCAGTTCACCGTCATGCCATTCGGTCTGTGCAACGCCCCTGCAACCTTCGAAAGGCTAATGGAGTCCATTCTGAGGGGACTACACTGGAAGACCTGCCTGGTATACCTAGACGACGTCATCGTTCTGGGGAGGAGCTTCGAGGAGCACTACAGCAACCTGAAGGAGATCTTGTTGAAGCTACGGGCTGCCCAGCTGAAGTTGAGCCCCAAGAAGTGTCAGCTCTTCCAGAAGCGGGTCCAGTACCTTGGGCATATCGTCTCCGAGGAAGGGGTGCGCACCGACCCAGAGAAGACCGCAGCTGTGAGGGAGTGGCCAGTTCCGAAGGACAAGTCCCAACTACGAAGCTTCCTGGGACTCTGCACTTATTATCGCCGCTTCGTGAGAGGATTCGCCGACATCGCCAAACCTTTACATCGACTGACTGAGAAGGACCAACTCTTCGCGTGGACAGCAGAATGCCACAGTGCCTTCGAACAACTCAAGCAGGCTCTGTGCACCGCGCCTATTCTGGCCTACCCCAGACCTGGAACAAGGTTCATCGTCGATACCGATGCCAGCGACTTTGGCATAGGGGGGATCCTGTCGCAAGTAGTGGACGGCGAGGAGAGTAGTGGCCTACTTCAGCAAGGCCTTGTCAAAGCCAGAAAGGAACTACTGCGTCACCAGGAAGGAGCTGCTCGCCATCGTGAAGACCATTGAACACTTCCACAAGTACCTGTACGGGCAAGAATTTCTCATCAGGACCGACCATGCATCCCTGCGGTGGCTCCTGAACTTCAAGCAGCCCGAGGGTCAACTCGCGCGGTGGTTAGAGAGGCTTCAACAGTACAACTTTGAGATTCAGCACAGGAAAGGCCAAATGCATTCTAACGCCGACGCCCTGTCACGAAAACCGTGCCCCGAAGACTGCACCTTCTGTACTAGGAGGGAGGAGAACACCGGGATACAGTGCCGAAGGACTACCGTGGAACTTCAAGGGAGCTGGAGCCGCGAATCTTTCACGCGGGCACAAGCAGAAGATGATGACCTGGGACTGATAGCCGAATGGAAGAGGGCCTGTGTCCCCAGACCCGGGTGGAACATTGTGAGTGACTGCAGCCCAAAGTTTAAGTCCTACTGGGCACAGTGGGACTCGCTGATTGTAAGGGATGGCCTCATCTGCCGTACCTGGGAGAGCACCGACGGGAAGACATCTCGGGAACAAGTCGTCGTTCCAAAGGCTATGACGGAGGAAGTCCTGAAGGAAGTTCATGGAGGATCATCTGGTGGACACCTAGGGATAAAGAAGACCCTGGAAAAGCTGAGAGAGCGGTTCTACTGGATCGGATGCCGAACACACGTGGAGAACCACTGTGCGAGGTGCCACGATTGCGCAGCCAGCAAGGGCCCAGGACGAAGACGACGGGGTCCACTGAAGACCTACAACGTGGGCGGCCCCATGGAGAGAGTGGCCATCGATGTTGCTGGGCCATTCCCGTTAAGCGAGGCAGGGAACCGCTACATATTAGTCGTCAGCGACTACTTTACCAAATGGCCGGAGGCGTATGCGCTCCCTAACCAAGAAGCCGCGACGATTGCAGAGACCCTGGTGAAAGAATTCGTCAGCCGGTACGGAGTACCCCTGGAGCTGCACTCCGACCAAGGGAGGAACTTCGAGTCGCAGGTGTTCCAGAACCTATGCCAGCTGCTGGGAATCCGGAAGACAAGGACGACGCCGCTACACCCTCAGTCCGACGGGATGGTAGAGCGATTCAATCGAACCATCGAGAACCATCTTCGAATAGTCGTCAGCGAGCACCAGAGGGATTGGGACAAACATCTTCCACTATTTCTCCTGGCCTACCGCGCCGCCGTGCATGAAGCCACCGGGTGCACACCAGCCCGGGCCATGTTTGGGAGGGAGCTCCGTCTACCTGTCGATCTTGCCTTTGGCCGACCTGGGAATGATCCGATCCCGGTAAGCCAGTATTGTCAAGAACTGGTCGACCAACTGGAGGACGTGCACGCGTTCGCGAGGAGGAAACTGCGGATCGAGACCGACAGAATGAAGACCCGATACGACCAGCAGACGGATGCCGGCGGATTCCACGAGGACGACCTGGTCTGGCTCTTCAACCCATTACGGAAGAAAGGCCTGTCACCCAAACTGCAGAAGTCCTGGGAGGGCCCGTACCGAGTCGTGAAACGGATCAACGATGTCGTCTACAGGATCCAGCGGAGCCCGAGGGCGAAGATGAAGATCGTGCATCGAGATCGCCTGGCAGCCTACGGAGGGACACAGACGGACCAATGATTGATCGGGACGATCAGCCTTTTTAGGAAGGGGGTGGTGTTACGGCTGTGAGTTTGTGTCATCGCTCGCCGCTTGAGTCACAACTGCCCCAGGGGCTGGGCTGCGGCTTGCCTCCTGTATTGCGCGCGCCTTATGCAACAGGGCTACTACAGACAAAGGGATAGTCCAGAAGATTCGTGACTGGACCAGCGGTGGAAACCTCGAGAAGCCGTGGACTCTGGATGGATCTAGAACCATTTATTGAGTCACCGGCCTGCTATATAAGAGTGACCCGTGAAGCAGTTGTTGTTGTGTTTTTACGAGCTAGTGTGAGCGATTATCGTGAGCGACAGAAGTGTGGTGACTTGCGAAACCCCTAGTGTAGCGGCGAAGTGAGGAACATACAGGGGACTGCCGTGTTCTGAGTAAGTGTGCTTTCACTGAGTGTCAGATATTGTGGTGTCGAAATCCTGTGACATTGTTTCTCCCAGCTTGTGAACAGCGTACTTCAAGTGCTCGTAAGTAACTGTATTTGTTTTACCTGAGGAAGAGGGGCAGGTAGCTTCTGCCAAGGCCACCGGACTCATTAGGACGGATTAACTTCTGTGGTCTGTGACAAGTGAAAGGGGAAGTATTCTCGGCTTGAGGAAACTGGAGTAAGCAAATAATTGCTATTTGCTGTTGAGTAGTGTATATTTCTGGCCACAATAAAGTTAATTATTTCTTAAAGCAGTAATTGGTGTAGTGCTTCCTACCCACCGTAATCCAGTTAACAAAAGTGCCACTAGGGGTGGCACGTAACAATATGTTAAAAAGACGATTTTATGGCTGCAAATACTAATGCTGTAACTGTTGATATTTGCTGGCAAAATGCAGTTTGATTCGGACACGGAAATTAAATAAATAATACTGGCCATGGTGGCCGAGAACGGTAACGCGCTACCTCGTGCATTGCTGGCTTCGTATCCCACGTCGGCCATCCTGAAAATGGTTTTCGTGGTTTCTCATTTCCACCAGCCGGCAGTACATTAAAACCTGCTTAACCCGTACCCTTTATATACCGGAATTCTGGACAAACGGAAAACAACATTCGGAACGGAGGTATTTCCTATGTAAAATGACACTGTAAACCGGAAAACTGCCTAACGTGGAAACGGAAAGAAATTCCGGAACTGTAGGCGTAAGTAACCTGACCAACAAGTAAGACGGTTTATCTTATCCACAATACAAAACTATGTACTAAATTTTGAGTTCGACTGTACTGTACTTGCACCAAAGTTCTAGGAAACATTAACTCTAATTTTTCTTCAAGGATGCAGCAGATATGCTACATTTCACAACATATGTAAGTAAATGGAATGTACCGTTACTTCCTCCAACCCTCTTGTTATTTGATACACACAGTCTCCTGCTGACAAATGAGAGTAGAAGAAAACAGTGAAATTGAGTGATCTTTTAACTGTGTTCCTTTTACTGTGTACTGCATTTATTTACGTACTGTAATTCAGTGACAATGCCTTTTAATCATAAGACACTTACACTGGAGGAGAGTTATTGAAGAACATGAGAAAAAAAATAGCGAGCCTTACAGTAGTCGCATATGATGTGTAACATCTGACATAGAAACAAGATGTTCAGTAAAGAACATATAGCCTACTTTCTCCTAAATGCATGGGTATTGTTATAACTCTTTGTCCTTTTCAAGGAGTATGATTGAATGTTGGTTGTAGTAGCTTGTTGAAATACAACGTGCTATAGGGATATTAAACATGAATATGAGGTGCCCTTTGCTAGTGCTACCTCTGTAAAAAAAATGCATTCAATTTGGTTTCACCGTGTTTGAATTGATCTGGGGAATGGATTTGCACACATACAAGGCCGCTATTTGCAAACTATTGGGCTGATGACCTTGTAGTCAGTCATAAGATGCTTTCCACAAAAAGGCATGTTGTTGCAAAATCCGGTAGAGATCAAATTATTAGGATGGTCGAAATTTGATTTAAGCTTTTAACATTTGGGTGGCCGTCATTCCGTTTCCGTCAAGATGGCGGCGATATAAAACATGACACTGAGGTGCCTTTTGCTAGTGCTACCTCTGTACCAAATTTCGTTCAATTCGGTTTCACCGTGTTTGAATTGATAGGGGGAATCGATTTGCACACATACTTGGCCACCATCTGCAAACTATTGGGCTGATGATCTAGCAGTTTGGTCAGAATATGCTTCCCACATAAAGATATGTTGTTGCAAAATTTGGTAGAGACTAGATTATTAGGTTGGTCTTAATTACATTTTAGCCTTTAACATTTGGGTGGCCGCGATTACGTTTCCGTCAAGATGGCGGTGATATAAAACATGACACTGAGGTGGCCTTTTCTAGTGCTACCTATGTACCAAATTTCGTTCCATTCGGTTTCACCGTGTTCGAATTAATAGGGGGAATCGATTTTCACACAAAGATGGCCGCCATCCGCAAAATATTACGCTAATGACCTATTAGTTTGGTCAAAGGATGCTCCCTACATAATGGTATGCTGTTGCAAAATTTGGTAGAGATCGGATGATTAGGTTAATCGTAATTTGATTTAAGCTTTGAATATTTGTGTGGCCGCCATTACGTTTCCGTCAAGGTGGCGGCGATATAAAACATGACACTGAGGTGCCCTTTGCTAGTGCTACCTCTGTACCAAATTTCATTCCATTCGGTTTCACCGTGTTCGAATTAATAGGGGTAATCGATTTTGACACAAAGATGGCCGCCATCCGCAAACTATTAGGCTTATGACCTATTAGATTTGTCAAAGGATGCTTCCTCCATAAAGGTATGTTGTTGCAAAATTTGGTAGAGATCGGATGATTAGGTTAGTCGTAATTTGATTTAAGCTTTGAACATTTGTGTGGCCGCCATTACGTTTCCGTCAAGATGGCGGTGATATAAAACATGACACTGAGGTGCCCTTTGCTAGTGCTACCTCTGTACCAAATTTCATTTCATTCGGTTTCACCGTGTTCGAATTAATAGGGGTAATCGATTTTGACACAAAGATGGCTGCCATCCGCAAACTATTAGGCTAATGACCTATTAGATTTGTCAAAGGATGCTCCCTTCATAAAGGTATGTTGTTGCAAATTTTGGTAGAGATCGGATGATTAGGTTAGTCGTAATATTGTACAGCCTCCCAGGGGTATGCACCCCTTGGAGACCATCCCCCCATCATCTGCCTACATCTCCTAACGGGCAACCCTTGGAAAGCTGGGCCAACATCCATAAAACGTAGTAGGGACAGCTTGCCACTCTAGGAAGCAGCTCAGTCCTTGCACAATGGTTACACATACCGACATACTATTAACTGGGCCAACACATTGCTGACAACATAGCGCCAGAGAGTATAAGAAGGCATCTTAATGAGGTCAAAGGATCTCTCCATTATCAGTGCTTCAACGATACGGCCGAAGGCCACGCCGGTGTCAGCAGAGGTAAGTCAGTCGTGTTCAGAGTTCCTACTTTTGTAACCTCTAACCCATAACTTGTACTTTACATTGTGAACATAATTACATTCCCTACAAGGGACTCATACTCAGAACTACAGACCAATAAACACTTGGTCCACCCTCTACACTAGCATTACTGTTTATACGCCTCTTTACATCCCAACGCCCTTCCTTATTCCCGTCACGTTAAGACGTGACAGACGGTAGTCTAATAGCGCTAGCTCAGATACCATTGTATTCCCCGAGCCGGCTCGGCTGCCAGCAAGCAGCACGTGCCACTCGGCTGATACGAACAGAGTCAGTTATATAATAAGCAGCCAGCTGAGCGACTAGCACAGTGACCCTTGCATTGGGTCCCATCCCTTCAAACACTACTACATTATTTATAGGAACGCCCCCTAGTTCCTAGCACACCACAACACTCGTACACTGGTCAGCTTGCCCTGCCAAGGGAAGCTACCCTTTTTAGGCACAACCTTACAAATTAGTACAATAACTCTTCCCTTTTAGATCCACCCCCAAATAAGGGATCTAAAACAATATGATTTAAGCTTTGAATATTTGGGTGGCCGCCATTACGTTTCCGTCAAGATGGCGGCGATATAAAACATGACACTGGGGTGCCCTTTGCTAGTACTACCTCTGTACCAAATTTCATTCCATTCGGTTTCACCGTGTTCGAATTAATAGGGGTAATCGATTTTGACACAAAGATGGCTGCCATCCGCAAACTATTAGGCTAATGACCTATTAGATTTGTCAAAGGATGCTCCCTTCATAAAGGTATGTTGTTGCAAATTTTGGTAGAGATCGGATGATTTGGTTAGTCGTTATTTGATTTTACGTTTTGAACGTTTGAGTGGCCGCCATTCAGTTTTAGTAAAGATGGCGGCGATATAAAACATGACACTGAGGTGTCCTTTGCTAGTGCTACCTTTGTACCAAATTTCGTTCAATTCGCATTCACCGTGTTCGAATTGATAGGGGAGGACAGACATTCAGAGTGCACACACTCACTCACACACACACACACACACACACATACATACACACACACAGACAGACACACTTTTTTTCGCCCTGTAGTGATCTCATAAGTCTACTTTCATTTTTTTTTGCAAAAATCGGACATAGGCTAAAAACCTCACGTGAAATTGTTGATACACCGGTATTTTATACTATTATTGGCACAAATATTAATCTATTGTAAAAGGGAGTGTTTTACAGATTTTGTAGTTTATAATACGGAACTCATTTTATTACATGATTTGTAGCTTCCACCAGCACTAGCCTAAATAAAGAATACGATATCGATCAACTAGATTAATAGACGCGACACCGCTCATAACCTTAAATTCCTTATAAACAGGTCCTCTTGATTCACAGACCAACACGTAATTTCATATTGAACCCTTTATCCACAGGCTGTATAAAGGATTCTAATAAATTATTCATCATCTTTTGATACATTTCTACAGACAGCAGATATGAGAGCCAGACGGTGTTGGGAAATATTGAGAAATCAGTGGCCGAGAGGACACAATGGTTTAAGCTCCTGTGGTATATTAGGAAGTAGCATAATATTCATGACACATAGGACAGGTGCAACTTTTAGCGCGGAGACGGCTTGGGTACGCACAATATGGCCTGTTGCTATGAGTGTTGGTGCCAAGAAGAAAATCAAATGCTACGAAGTAATTGGTCAATCTTCATGTTAACCACTCCCTGTGGCAGAAATACAAGTAAAAACGCGCAAAGATCTACTAGAGTCTGAACCAATAATATCAAGACGCCCTGTTTTAGCGGCAACTCGGCTTGGTAACGCACCCTGGTAAATTAACGCGGGAGTTATCTACGGATTAATTCCACGATCGATTCGAGCCGGCTACAGCATAATCGTAACCTCCACACTGCTACGAACTCATTGATACCGATCGCATGCTAGTCTGATAATTATTATGGAATATTTTTCCATAAATTCCCTTCCACACCAACCCTAGCCAGTTTCATTTATAATGATCCAGAAAGCTTCGCGAGAACACACTTTCATTTGTGCGTCTGAGGACGTAACGTTGATTTTTATTTGAGAATTTGAGGACGTAAGGTGTCCGAGGACACGAGGCATACTCTGCATATTTTTCATGTAGTTGAACATGGAACATTTTCGTCAAGTTAGAAGTGTAACTTCAGTGATGTATTTGTAGTCCCAGTACTACCAGATAGGACCAGTTCATCGAATATAATTCACCAATAGACTGTCAAGGAATTTAGTACTTGATCGGTGAATTTAATAGGAAATATATCGTGAGTGTATCTGACAAAACTTGATTTAATTCAGCACGAGATGACATCTAGGAACAAGACCGGATCTTGGAACCAGCAGGACATTTGCCAGAAGATGTCGATTACGAGCTAAGCATCTTAAAGGGGTGATGGCTGCAGATGTTTCCTTGACCCTGTTTTAAAAGGATTGAGTACAAATGAATTTATTTATTTATTAAATCAGCTATGGTATTATGGGACATATTTTTGTAGATATTTGTTTGCTTGTTTGCTAATGTAGATTCTTAGTTCTTGTTTACTGACACATTAGGTATGGGACAAGTCGAGCGCTGTGTAATTTGTAAATATTGTGATTTTTGTTTGGTTCAACTTTACGGGGCGACGCGCAGCTCGTGCTCACATTCGCTTGCGTAAATCGCGGTCAAGCAGTGTAATTCGGAAGTCTGCCTTATAACAAAAATGGAACTGTATTAATTTGAGATTAAAATAGTATTTGAAGGGTAAAGATTATTTTGAGCAGAATTTTATGACGGATCAGGATTATTTTGATAGTTGCTTTTTCAGCAGATCTGAACGGGATGGCACTTTGCACCCGAGTTTTTGTTGTGTATTTTTTTGTGTCTATGGACGCAATAGTGGTTGATCTGTTTTGAGCCGACCCGGTTGGTATGTTTATGAGAGTCAGTCCAAGCTTTTGGTGCGTAGTGTGATTTTATGATGTGTTAGCGAGAATATATCATTGTGATTATTCTGACTTGCTCCGCATCAGCCCAGTTCATATCCTCGCGAGGCTGGACTCGTGGTTTATTTTGTGTTTTCTTGCCATCCAAGCGGATGAGTGAGATATGTTTGCGTTTCCAGGTGGAACGTGCACCTAGCTTGAGGGACTGAGAGAGATAGTTGACGCAGCGATGATTCATACAAGAGGGGCGCGCTCAAATCAGATAACGCGACTTGTCATTAGTAGCAGGCCAGGGTCCTGTACTTCAATTTAAGACGTTGTTTTTAAAATTCACAAAACCTGATCGGTTATAATGTGTATTTGATTGATTAAATGGGTGTTGTCCATAGTGTAAGGTAGCTCCCGAAACTCCTGTTTGTCTGTCGTTTTATAAAAATGTAAACATAGTTTTGAGCCGTTAGGCTTGTATTTTGTTGCTGTTGCTTTAATTTCTTGTGTGTTTATTTTACGCGTTCAATGACCCCGTGTGGCATTAGGAGGTGCGAGGCTATGTTCCCTATTTGTGATGAGAGCGTTTTGGCCTATGTTTGGCATGCTTTTTTTAAATTCGTGTGCTCTGGCACCAGCTAGAATCTCAGGGAGATTCTTCATCTTTTTGTATTATTAGATCTTGCATGTGTCAGTAGTAATTATAGTGTATTAATTAAGGGTGGGTCCCATAGCCGTAGTGTGATTTAAAAGATGCAACTCCGTGAGCAACATGACTGTTTCAGTTGTAAACGGGCTCGCATCAGTACTCATTTTTTTAAATTAACGAGCAGTACACCACGCATTATATAACTTCTTGACCAGGAAAAATGGACTTGCATCCATATGTTGTGACGAGCGAGTTCCTACCGCTCAATTTTATGTTATGATTTATCATTTTGTGTGAAGCTGTATTCACATTTTTTTGTTGGTGGAGCGGGTCTTACCGCTCAGTAATATATTTATTTCTTAAGGGGGTGAAAGTCAGGGAAGATTTCTTTTATTTATTATTATTATTATTATGCACATAATTTTCAGTCATTAAATATATTTTATTCTACTTGTTATTCATTTTATTTCTAGTATAGCCTCTGGCATGGACCTTTCTATTCATTAGAGCTTGTTGTTTTTAAGCGAACTTTGCTGTGTAACGCAGTCAGGACTGAACACGACCCCGTGGATGAATCTTGAGAAAACCATGCTTTATTGAAGGGTGCAATATGGATTCTGTTAAAATGAGTCATATTGATATAATTGGCAGCAGAGTATCAAGAAGGCAGTGCGAGAGTAGAAATATCAAGTAGGCAGTGAAGAATAAAAAGTGTCTTGGAATTGTTATATATTATTAGTGTGTAAATAAAAAAGATTTTTGTTTGTTGATGAATGTCCAGGAAGGATACGATCCAGCTGGCAGTGCGTCTTACACACTTCCGTTCGATCCACTTCCGTCCCATTTTTCAAAATCACTCCCACAAAAATATCCAGCAACCGAGTGGGAAGATGTTAGTCTACACATCAAAAAACAAGTCCGGCTAAGGAATTAACTGTGTTGTTTCAAGTGGGAAAAACTCAAATTATACAGTATTTTTGTGTAGTGTATTTTGTCTTATTAATACTCAACCCTTTGTAAAGCGGAAACCTGTGAAAACGGAAACTTCAATCCAGAACAATTGCGTTCCGCTTTAGGCAAGTTTTTCTGTATTTAAACGCCAGAGATGCATATTAATAAACCTGCTAGCACTTTAAAAGTCCACCCTCCGGCGAAGCCGTGCTCGTTAATTTGTGCACCATGGTCGCGAGGGCAGGTGCAGAAATTATGGAGATCAGAGATTCGAATCCCGGCGCTATCCTGAGTGTAGTTTTCCACCGAAATTTGCACTCTAACTGCAGGCAAATGCCGGGATAGTGCCTTACTTCAAGTCCCGGGGCACCTACATCATCCCTGTCCCTAATATTATTAAATGCTCTACTACAATTATCACATCAATACAGGTTTACAGACATGTTCTGCACACACCCAACTACACGGGGCTGATAACCAAGATGTCCCAAACTTCTCAATTGAATTATTAACAACAACACATTAAAATCCCCCTCATCCAAATCCACAGTTAACGAAATGACACGTCAAACATGTATCATATTATCACTAGCGCTCGGATTTTTAGGTAAATAAATATTTTTTTATTTTATGTAAATACCCATTTTAAACATTTTTTCTATAAATACATAAATTCCTGCTTTTCACTTATTAGCAAATAAAAGGACATAATATTTACATTTTTTAAAATCAGTATACTAGATCTTTCAGTTTATTGCAATTTTGTTCTGAGTTACTTCAACGGGGAAGAACCTGTGGGCTATCTAATATTCATGCAGAGCGTATGTCAGCTTGCGACTGTGTTATTCTTAACTTGTCGCCCCGTGCCACTCACTGTGGAAGCCGGGAATTTCCTTGTCCATTGGCATATTGCACCACGTGCTAGACCTCCCCCTCCCCTAGCTACCTGGAACCAGTGTCACTCACTCACATGCAGTTCATTTCTGGCACTGTGAAGTGTAAGGCTGTCCTACGATGCCTAAAGTAAAAACAACTACACATTATCGTCTGTTGCAGAATTTATAGATAATTTTCCTTCTGATGGGGGCATTCTGTTCTGCCAACCATGTGGGAAAGCAATGAAGGCTGAACAGCGATCTCAAGTTACACAATACCCCAAGGGCAAGAAACATATTGCCGTAGTTTCGCTTCTTCAGAAGAAGTGTTTCGCGATAATCGTCGGTCCTTTGTGATGGACAACCTGAAGATGTATCTCGTTGTGTATTGTAATACTTCAGCAGTCAGTGAGACATAGAATAAATTGCATTCGTGAGTACTGCATATTGTTTATATTCACATTAATAAACTAAATTATAATTAAATATTTTTAATTTTTGGCACATATTTCAGGCATTTTTAATACATAAACAATAAATATTTTCCCGATTTTTAGCACCTAAAAATCCGAGCCCTAATTATCATCATCTTCATACCGCGGTGGGATATAACATTGTCGGTTAGGGATGTAAAAATAAGTATTAAAAATGCTTGCTGGTTTCCATTGTCAACGGGGACTTCGGAGACGTAGTTGGTAGCATGCTGAGCTTCTATGCCCAAGGTCGCAGGTTCAAACACGGCCGAAGTCCTGCGCTATATTAGTTCCAACTGCGATGACATCTAGTAGCCACATCCGCAAGCTAGGTGTCGTGGATGGTAGCATTTGGTAGCAAAAGTAGGAACTACTTGAAATATTATCGTCTGCAGTCCTTACTTGAATTTAAAAAACAGATGTCACACTAATACAGCCATCACAATTAACACCGGTTATCAGACAGATTCTACACACACCCAAAGTACACGGAGCTACATGTCCGCGTTGTCGCAGCCCCTAAACTAAAGAACCAACCAAACTTATCTAAAATTCATTGATTTGTAAGTTATAAACTAAAATTGTTGAAAAAGGTTTAATCCATGATTAGAAAGCCCCAAATAGCAACAATGCACAATTAAAATGTGTTATTTTCTTTCCTCATAACGTAGAAAGTATTTAACGTAGATTGCCGAGAATCGTTTTACTGTCGAAGAATAACAATTTTAACACCACGAGATCCATAATCTTCATAGATTGTGGTCTGACCTGCATGTGAGCAAAGGTGCAATGTTATCCAGGATTTCATATCCTCGAGGTTCCCTTGCAAGCTTTTCTTAAAGATATCACGGACGGACACACTCTTGACACTATCTGACACTTAATCCCTTGAGAAGCAAGTTCCATCAATCTTGGTCGTCCCTCACATGCCATCACCTCAGCCGACTCGTATCTCACATACTTCCTTCACTTTGATAGGACGTAGGAACATGCTATTTGATTTCAGGCTCCGTAGCACTCCAATCTCCCTTCCATTCTTGTAAAGAAAACATTCCCTTCCTCCGCGGCATTGTCGTGCACTCTAGGACAGCGATGTCAAGGTCCAACAAGTCCAGAGACCGTAGACTCTGCCAGTAGTGGCTGGCAGATAATTTTTCTGCGCGTTGCACTATTTTATCATTTTAAATGATCTTGTCGACTTCGTCGTGACGCTGGGGTCTGGCGTTACGTTACGGTGACGGGACGAAATGTACCCATATACACTGAGGTGTGTGACGTCATAGTACCACTTGGTGCATATGTTCCCCGACAATCTCTACTTCGTTAGTATAAGACAAAAATCCCCGATTCTTGGATGTCACGGGTAATCTCGAGAACCACTGGATGGATTTCGATGCGGTTTTCATCAGTCTGTAAAGGATATCTCGAAGAAAGATTCTGTAGAAAATAATTTATGTATGATCAAAGGAAGCCAAGTAGTAACAATTTCAGTGAAAAAGTCGAAAACAAACTTGGCGTCCGTGCGCTTCTTAAGCTTACGCTGGGCAAACCGTTAAAAATATCAATATACTATAAGCGTAAGAATTGGTCAGCATGAAAAATTCTACAAAAAAGTCCGCGAGAGCATATCTTCAATACATCGCCCACTATAAGTGTTTTTAGACTGGATGGAAGGGGTACGTCCCCGCGCGCTCTGGCGAGCGTGCGGCATTCCGCGCACGTGACCTTGCTTTGCCCTTGGTTTGCACTTGCCGTTCACGAGTAATTTGAAACAAGATAAGCAAGAAAGGTATTATGAAGATAATTTTTTAACATGTCAAGAGTCTTTGGCTTCGAGGAAAGCGAGATGCCTCTAGTCTTTCTAGCATTTTTCAGCATTTGTAGCATTTAAAATGATACAAAGTCTAGTCTTTCTGTCTGTCTGTCACTTTTCATTAAGAGGGAGGCGTAGGTGGTAATGAAAAAGTTTGTTTGATATTAGAGAAAACTGTACCCTATTCAATTGCGCCGTAAAACGAATGTAAGTTACCTCATTATCGCGAATACCGCAGTTCAAAGAACATCACATTGTCATCGGATAAAATGGATGATAACTTAGTCTACATGAAGAACTTCACGAGAACAAAACAACTTAAGTTATATAAGAGGGTGAGAAAGAACCGCGAGTGTCACAAGTACGCCCAGCATTGCAAGACATAGTATCGGTAGTTGACGGAGCATCTTGGATGTCCGGACCTCGGCTTCCTTGTTGCAATCAGCGGGCAACGACCAGCCGAGTTAACTGTTAGGATAGGACTTAGTCGGTCTAGAAGCTCTGCCATACCCTTCTCTATTGAGATCTGGTCGGCGCTTCTGGTAACTACCAAACGGACGATTGCTCCTAGACAGTAGGCGCGCTTCGCTTTCTCAGACAGTTCAGAGTAACTTACTACACTATAAGATTTCCTGAATTATTAAAGAACAAAATTATGAATTCCTATACATATAAAGGGAAAAGTAGGCTACAGCTTTTATTACTAAAATAGTACAGTACATTATGCAACGAGCCTCTAATGGCAATAATTAAGACACGAGTATGTTTATAAAACGAGCGTATGCGAGTTTTATAATTTCCATACGAGTGTCTTAATTACCATTATAGGCGAGTTGCATACGACTGTTTATGTTCGTCGATAATTATTATAACTATTTTATGTTCGAACATAAATATTCTTAAATATCTGTCGAGATTTCGCCAATTTTATGTACTGAACAGACCGCATGAGACGCAGCGAATGCCTTGTATTTGACCATGGCCTCCTCGATTACCCTACTATGACACTAGGCCAGGCAGTGAAATTTAAATTAGAAGGCCGTGGAACTCAGCGCATCTTATTATCTAATTGGTCAAACAACTGTTTCTTGAGCTCAGATTGGTGGGAGAAACTGTTTCATAATGAAAAATAGTGTTATAATGAGCCTTATTAAAGTACAGTTTTCTGACATATAATAAATATTCAGGGTCGAACATAAATATTATTTCGGTAGTAATTGCTTTTCATAAAGAAATCTGGTCGTTGTGCAACACTGTAACCTTATTACCAGGCGGCACTGGCCCATCTCTTCTCAGTTTGCATGGTGATTGTCTCGTCACTGGCCTTCTCATTAGAGGAGATCCAGATGTAGATTAGCCTTTTAACTCTTGTTGTTGTTGCTCATTTTAGGGACCCTGACATCGGTGTCATATAGCCCCGTGTATTTGGGTGTGTGTATATATAAAAGTAATATGTGTGATAACCTGTGTTATTGTGTTGGCTGTATTAGTGTGTGTATTTGTAAATTGGGGATAGGATTGGCAAGGAGGCGGCCATGGCCTTAAGTTAGGAACCATCCTGGCATTTGCCTGTAGTACGTGTGGGAAACCACGGAAAACCATTTCCAGGATGCCTGAGGTGGAAATCGAACCTTCCTCTTCTTAGAATTGCCTCGTGAGGCTGAGTATAAACCGTTCCAGCCCTCACACATTTTTTTTTGCAGAGCCGTGAATCGAATCCAGACCTCCGCAGCGACAGCCCAGATCGCTAGCCGCTACACTACGAGGTAATCGGGGGGAGGGGGTTAACTCGCTGTGAGGTGCTCATTCCTGCTTGGTATCCGAACTTACGGAAGAACACCACCTTTCCCTCAGCAGTCAACATGCCCCTTCTGATCTAATGTAGACTATAATAACTAACACTGTACAGAGAACTCGGATATTGCATGTCACACACTTAGAAGCGTTCATACATGAATCGAATAATTCATTTCCAGCGGCGCGCGGCGGTAGGATATTTTAATGTGTAGTCTTCTCTCTCTCTCCCTCCAATACTCATATAGCATCCTTGTCTAATATTTCTTTCAACGATCAGCTATTGAGAGAGACGTGAAATATTGAATTCAAACGGAAATTAAACAAAATACATCGCATGGAACAGACTCGGAGCTGGAAGAAGCTATATAGCGATGTGTTAGCGAGTAGACGTCTTTCCATGTGAAGGGTGGGTCTCACGAAAGAACACCAGTAAGTATGACACTACAGTTAGATACAATCTTGACAGGTACACAGTATTATAACAGTCATTCTATTTATGTTGCCAAAATATTAAGTGTAGATACGCTAACGTTTGGCCTGTTTGCCATCTCTTGGTGAATGCAGTACATTTGCATTTGTCTGTTGGCACTGGCTAGAGTAAATTGTGGTTTTGCACCGAGGTCTCAGTCTCTCTCATGGCTGTGATTATATGGAAGCTACTGAAGTATGGGTGGTGCTTAGTAATGACATCCAGGGCACAGTCAGTGCCTGTGGATGCTGTGAAAGGTTCTACTCATAGGGTTAATACTGCTGTTCTGACTCAGTGAGGAAAGCAATAGCAAACTACCTCACTCCTCATCTTGCCTAGTACGCCTCAATATAGCACCGCCTTGGGTTTTTGTGGGTATATACCCACATAACCTAACGGTGGTGCTTTTTGATGATCCAACCAGCCTTCGGGCTGACTACCTAACAGACAGACGCTAACGTATCTTGTTGGGGACCGATTGTATTCGGCACGTTTTACTATGAGCGTTACCAAATAACAGGTAGGCACAAGTTAGTCGACGGAGAGTTGTCAGTAAGAGGCCGAGTTCGTATCGTCCTCTTTAACCCTACAGTATTTTCATCATGCAAAATATAAGCTTATGTGTTCATTATCGTGTTAGAAGCCATATTTAGCCTATTTTCATCATATAATCTATATTGTAAATACACATAACCCATACTTGTACAGTACAGGGTGGGCGGGAAGTAACTAGGTATTGAAATTAACGTATAACTTTTATGTTTGCAGAGTTATTTTTTTTTTGAAATTAATACAGTATTCACACTGTTATATGAGAATACATTTTCATGTAGGCACCTGTGGGGTGGAACAATCCGTGCTTCCAATTCGTCCAATGTGCGAGGTTTCGTCCGGTACACCTAATCTTTTGCCCAGCCCCATAGAAAAAAGTCACAGGTTGTCAGGTCTGGACTTCTTGCAGGCCATTCATGAGATACACGTCTCCCCAGCCAACGTCCTGGAAACTTCTCATCCTAACAGTTTCGCACAACATTTGCAAAGTGAGGCGGTGCGCATGAAGATAATGTCGGTGGTATTTTCCCATCCGGATATCGTGGACCAAACTTTATCTTGAAGCATTTGAAGATAATTTTTAATTGTGCCATTTGTGGCCGTTATTTCACACCACACGGTCACTTTTGGACGAGACTGCATCTTCTCCACCTGTGCCACCCAGTAATGGCAATTATGCCGATTGACTAAGAACGATCGAATTCGACACCTGATAGCACGAAGCAATCTGTGCTCCTTCTCTGTCAGGCGATCGGCCTTCTTTGTTATTGTTGAGTGTACCACCTCTAGCGGCCACCGTTGGTACTACGCGGCATAAAAAATCACTATCCTATTTAATGTGTTGTATGTTTCTGCTCTTTTCAATATTATTCCAATTAATATTACCTAGTTACTTCCCACCCACCCTGTAGATATAGATTTAACCCATCCAGTGTAGTTGAAGAATGTTGTACTATTATTTGACTAATCATTTATTTCAACGAAAATGTTTTAAGGCATGTTTTCTGTTTACTTATTTAAAAGGAGGAAAAATAGTGAAAAATATTAATTCGTTCAGGGAAACCATTGATATCCCGCCAGGAGATGGAAGTTCAACACGCTGTGATGGGGTGCGGGGAGTCTTGCAGTACGCATGCGTGGCCTTCCTATTCCAAACCTAAATATATCGGCTTCCCGCTTGCCAATGTTTGTTATTGCAGCAGACGACAAGCAGCCAGTGAAAGAAGGAATGTGCTGAGTGAGTGAAGCAAGTAGTGACAAACTTAATGTTCTTGGAATGCGCGATACGCAGTGAGCGGGAAGACATCTGCAGTTCAAAACCAACTGCCATCTCCTGGGGCGATATCAACAGGCATACCTTGAAATACAACATTTGTATCTGTATCGCCACTGCTCCCATCTCCATCAATTTCAATGTTACTTGATAAACTCTCAATCTCTTCAACACTGTCTTTAAATTCACAGTAATCATTGTCCGATTCGTCCAAATACCTTCCAATCATTGTAATTTATTTATCGTAGGAATCCCCTCCTCTCCCCTCCCCCCCCTCCCCCCCCCCCCCATTCATTGTTTACATCACACGATGTGTACATCAAGTGTCATACTGTCAATCTCAAATGTATATCTAACCAATTCTAAAAATGTAGATGCAATGTTTCACGTAGTTTTTTCCGGTTTCAGGTAAGTTCGTTATGGTTATCTAATATCGTCCTGCCACCTATCGTAATTAAATGTAAACTTATAACAGACTGCGAAATATTCCGTAAGTAACCCGCAGAGCAGAAATTAAGTTGCGGAATACAGTATACCGTAAAGGACACGCAAGGCAAATATATTATTGCGGTATATTCCGGAAAAAGAACGGTAAGGGTTAATAGCTTAACTGTAAAGGATCCGATGATGATCGCTTGACAATCGAAACTGGTCATCCAACTGTATTTATAAATCGCATGCATTTTTTTCAAGGTTAGGGAAACACCCATTACAATTGGGTACAATCGTGTTGACCGACTGAAAAACATTAAAGTTTGCTCATGAGATCACATTTTATCCGTGTGTGTGTGTGTGTGTGTGTGTGTGTGTGTGTACGTAACAGCCTGCGTTCTGTTTCTCTGCGCCAATTTGAATGAAAATTGATACGGACCCTGTCCCAGACCGTGCTTTTCAAATGTCGGTAACACCAATTCAACATGGCGACCGTACGAAATGTTTCACCAGTACACAATGTCTCCGAAAACATTGTATTAACTGGGCGGACAGAATCTAACAAATTGTTTCATTGCATATGTAAGTCATTACGGAACCAAATTTTCAAAGTAAACCATCATGATTTATTTATGTTCGACCCTGACTATTATATGTCAGAAAACTGCATCATAATGATGGTCATTATAACACTATTTTTCATTATGAAACAGTTTCTCCCACCAATCAGAGCTCAAGAAGCAGTTGTTTGACCAATCAGGTGAGGATATCAACGCATCTGCGCAGAGTGCCAAGGCCTTCTAATTTAAATATCACTGCCTGGCCTAGTGTCATAGTGGGGCAATCGAGGAGACCATGTTCAAATACAAGGCATTCTCTGCGTCTCATGCGCTCTGTCCAGTACATAAAACTGGCGAAATCTCTGCAGATATTTATGAATATTTATGTTCGAACATAAAATAGTTATAATAATTATCATCAAACATAAACACTCGTATGCAACACGCCTATAATGGCAATTAAGACACTCGTATGGAAATTATAAAACTCGCATACGCTCGTTTTATGAACATACTCGTGTCTTAATTATTGCCATTATAGGCTCGTTGCATAATGTACTATGGAATGCTTTTCAAAGCTGCTTAAACGCATAACAGTATCATCCATTGTTATAGAAATTACCCCACACCTGTGAATGACACGTTCAATGTGCACCCTCTATGGCAGACATGGGCAAACCTTTTAGGGACGGGCCAGATGCAATACAAAATTATCTAGGAGGGCCGAAAAAATACAACACATGTTTATAGATAGATTATAAACTTTTATTTCTGAATTTTGAATCAAACAAAACTTGTAGGCTACAAATGGTAGAAAACTTAGGAAAAAAGAACACACCTTCATTATTTGTTAGAAGAGGACGGATTATGTGACAAGTGAATCTGTGACTGAGCTTCTAAAACTTTTTCATAATCTGGTTGAAACTGGGATGAGCCGATTCTTAGTAGCGCAGTTAAATGGTGGCCTGTCAATCTATTTCTGACGCTATTTTTGTGAAGCTTCATTGTAGAAAACACCTGTTCACAGATATAGTAAGATGCGAACATGGCAGTTATCTTTTGTTAATGATATTTCAAGTTTGGGAAGCTTGATCTTGGTATGGCCTTGTAGAACTCAATTTTCGAAACGTTGAGGAATAGTTGCTTTAATTCATTGTTACATTGTAGCTCAATCTGTTCTAGCTGCAGCTCTGATTTTACTGTTTCACAGTCGACATTAAATAACATGCTGAAAACATCCAAGTCCTGTTCAATAACTTGGAAGTTATGAAACCTTCATTGTAATTCGTCGTGGAGATTTTTCGCACAAAATAGTACATTATGAAACGAGCCTATAATGGCAATAATTAAGACACGAGTATGTTTATAAAACGAGCGTATGCGAGTTATATAATTTCCATACGAGTGTCTTAATTACCATTATAGGCGAGTTGCATACGACTGTTTTATGTTCGAACATAAATATTCATAAATATCTGTCGGTATTTCGCCAGTTTTATGTACTGAACAGAGCGCATGAGACGCAGAGAATTCCTTGTATTTGACCATGGCCTCCTCGATTACCCTACTATGACACTAGGCCAGGCAGTGAAATTTAAATTAGAAGGCCGTGGAACTCAGCGTATCTAATTATCTAATTGGTCAAACAACTGTTTCTTGAGCTCTGATTGGTGGGAGAAACAGTTTCATAATGAAAAATAGTATTATAATGATACTCATTATGATACAGTTTTCTGACATATAATAGTCAGGGTCTAACATAATAGTACATTATGCAACGAGCCTATAATGGCAATAATTAATTAATTACCATTATAGGCGAGTTGCATACGACTGTTTATGTTCAACGATAATTATTATAACTATTTTATGTTCGAACATAAATATTCATAAATATCTGTCGAGATTTCGCCAGTTTTATGTACTGAACAGAGCGCATGGGACGCACAGATTGCCTTGTATTTGACCATGGCCTCCTCCATTGCCCCACTATGACACTAGGCCAGGCAGTGAAATTTAAATTGGAAGGCCTTGGAACTCAGCGCAGATACGTTGCTATCCTCACCTGATTGGTCAAACAACTGTTTCTTGAGCTCTGATGGGTGGGAGAAACTATTTCATAATGAAACATAGTGTTATTATGACCATCATTATGATACAGTTTTCTGACATATAATAGTCAGGGTCGAACATAAAGATATTAAACAAAACGCATGAACACAATGACATTGAAATAGATTTTGACTTCTAGGTACACAGAACAGGAAATATGACCCATGTGTAATTGTGGGTAGTCTGTATAATACCAAACCGTGTCGCGGATCGTACTTTGCTCATGACTGCTCTATGGTCAAGAAGAGCCGTTCCTGAATGTAGTGCAGTTCACCTTTTATCAGAATCTAGATTTCAGTTCCAATTATCCAAACAGACTTTCATCTCTCTAACAGCTTTTTCATGTACATGCCTCTCCATGTCGCAATGTTTAACTTTACTTGGAGGGAGGAGTTTGAAGCAGAGAGATATCTGAGGAAAATAAATTCTCCAGCTTAGTCAGCCTGGGGTACTTATGGGACCTGGAACCCTGGATCCACCCAATCTGCTCCGTGTATGTGAGGGGAGGAGATCTTCCATAACCCAGGACAAGGGGACGGAGTCGTAAATCTCCTAGCTCAATTCGAACTTTGCTTTTTGCCTCGAGCTTGTAAAGCACATCATAAAGTCACGATTAATGTACCCCGGCAGAGGTTACTTACTGCGGGAAGAAAGAAAGGCTTCGGGGATATTACCTCCGAGAATTGAGGAGAGCCGATGATCGTATTTCCAGTGAATGGCGCATGGGGGAAAGGAGAGAGCTCGTAACTTGTAAGAGAGCAAACTCATAACACCGACTTCATATTTTCAGAATGACAGCCTGCCTTGTTAAATACGAGGGCTCATTATTTATTTTTTTCAAGTTCCGTTTGACTGTATAGGAATAACAGATTGATATACCAAACTGATTTTACTACTAAATGTTTGCTTGTTTTATTCTTATGTCTCCTCATAATCGCCAAAACGATTGAATCATTTGTCGTATCGTTACACTAGCATTCCAAAGCCCTCGGCAAAACAGTCACTGAGGTGGGTACGTCTGGACAGTCTCCTGAAGTTTTTCATTTTTGGCGAGGCGTTGCCGCCCAACCATACCTTCAATTCTCGAAAGAGGTGAAAATCCACGACCGCACTGTGCCAACGTTACGATAGACTCTTTCAAGGAATTCAAGTGTGAAGTTTTGGACCGTCCACCGTTTAGTCCAAACCAGCACTGTGTGATTTTCACCTTTTTCGAGAATTGAAGGTATGGTTGGGCGGCAACTCCTCGCCAAAAAAAGAAACACTTCAGGAGACTGTTCAGACGTAACCACCTCAGTGACGGCAGAATTTTTTGCTGAGGGCATTGGAAGGCTGGTGTAACGATACGACAAATGTTTCAATCGTTTTGGCGATTATGTTGAGAGCTGAAATTAAACAAGCAAACATTTAGTAGTTAAATCAGTTTGGTATGTCAATCTGTTATTTTTATACAGTCCATCGGAACTTGAAATAAAAAGACCTCGTATTACAGAGTATTGTAGGATTTTAGCATTTACGTAGGCCTATCCTTCTCTTTGCACTTGCGGGCGGCTTTGGTGGCGTAGTTGGTAGCATGCTGAGCTTCTATGCTCAAGATCGCGGGTGCAAACCCGGCCAAAGTCGTTGGATTTTTAAGAGCGTTAAAATCCCTCAGTATGCCTTCCTTCGGAGGGGAAGTAAAGCCGGCGGTCCCATGTCATAGATTTATGGCATGTTAAAGAACTTTCCACTAATTACACCTGTGTGGAGCTAAATTAGGTTAAAATGTAAACAACGCTCAGGTTCCGTTTTCCGTCGCCAGGAGCCGACTGCGGTGGCGTCTAGTAGCCAAGTTCTGAACTGGTAGTTGTTGACGGTGGCTTTTGGCGGGTAAAGTTGGAACTACTTGAAAAATTCAAAGTCTGCAGGCCTTACTTGACTTATGAAACAGAAACACACACTAATACAGTCATGACAATTAACACTGGTTATCAGACAGATTCTACACACATCCAATGTACACCGGGCTACATGGCCGCGTTGTCGCAGCCCCTGAACTTAGGAACCAACCAAACAAATCTTGACACTTGCCTTTGACTATTTGGTGCATGTCCCATGGCGTCACGAGTACATTAAAAGCTCTGAGGACGGACACGTTTGAGTTGGGTCCGCAGTCAAAATATTCCTCTGCGTATTACCGTCGATCCCGAAGGGTCGGGGTCAAGTTGAGCCCCTGGTCAGTGGGGTAAGGCTTCTTCATTTGTTAATGTTCGGCCGCTTGATTTTATTTGATTGTCCTTCTTGATATTAAAACCTTGAGGAATGGCGCCGGATCATTTTGACCCCTAGTGTGTCACTCTCTTTTTGTCGTAGTCGTACGGATTTTAATGAAGTAATTTTACACCTAGTGTCTTCCTATGAACTATTCCCAATATAAATTGAGGTTTATTTATATTTTTAATATTTAATACGCTGAAAAATGACAATAATCATGGCAGTATATTTGGCTGTGATAATGGCGGCAAAGCAGTCATCTATTTTTTTAACAAAGGAGCTGATGACGAAGGTGTCCCTAGACCCTAATCATGAATCAACAAAAACGTGAGCTATGTGATTGTGCTGCACCAAAATAGTTGGATTTTCCCACTTATTCTTTACAGATTGCCTCGACTGACGTAAGCCGAAAATTGTCACGTGAGGACTGGCGCCATGGGTAAATCTGACCCGACCGTAAATAATGTAGAAATAACTTGAGTGTTCCAACGGCTATGCACGTGTTTATTTTGCAGGGTGAAGTTCATGGCTAGGAAGGAAGGTACAGTAAGCGACAGGAAATAAGGGCTGGCCAAAACGAAAATGTCGAGCATTATTTAAACCTCGGCTCAAACGTACCCATACTTGCGGGTTAACAAGTATTGAGCATTTCTTGAGGCAAACGATACCACTCCTCGATGGCAGCATATTTTAGTTGAGGGTCTGTATCGTTAGTGGTGGGTTGCCCTAACAGGGTACGAACCAACCATCCGTGGGGTGGCTCATTGCTGTGTGGGTGGCTCATTGCTGTGTAAGTGGGGCATGATAGCGCCACCCAAGTGCGCTACTCACTTATTACCGAGTATTGTACAGATCACGCCACGGTTCTTGACCGGTTAGCCTCGATTGCACAGTCGTACAGAGGACAGTTGCCAAACCTTAGGCATGTGCAATTTTAAGTGAGTTGCTTTACGCCCAACTGAAACTCACGTAGACCTATCATTTGCACATGCGTGAGGCTCACCGACTGTCCTCGGTACTACTGTATTGGGACTGACCGGCCAAAAACCGTGACGTGAACTGTAACAGGCACTTGGGATCGCTGGAAGACTTTGTGCAAGCCTCTACTATGGCTGTAGGATGGCTGGACTAGGCTATCTAGATTTAAAACGTTAAAAGTATTAGGTGCCCATTTGATGGTATTTTAGACTTGGATTGTATGTAATGAGGTTATAGGCCAGGGGTAGCCAATAACATTAACTTTGGAAGCCGAAAATTTATGAAACTGTTTCGAAGTGAGCCAGATTGTTAAAAATTGATGATTTACAAAATACGACACTTTTGTTTTCTTTCATAAATTATGAAGAAATATTTACGGTATATAGTTTACTTTACACACATCATTATTGTTAAATTATACAACAAGATAAAGAATTTTACTTTCGAGAAGTGCTTTTTCGAGTGTTAATTTTTGCTGTTAGTTGTTTGAAATCTGACCGCAGTTCGCACGAGTTCACTTCAAGGTTCATCAGTTTCAGTTCGATATTTAGATTTACTGTAATGAACTTGAACATATAAGAAACAGTCTATTTCGATTAATGCTAAACTTCGACATTATTTCTCCGTCGTTAAGGCAGAAGCAACATATGCAAGTAAAACTTTATTTAAACTAAACACCCGATCAACAACTGACAAACTACAGAAGGTTGATAGACGGATTCTTCGGATAATAATCAATAAAAAACACCAGATTGAGGGCCATTGGAGACTTTTGCCCAATTCAATACTTTACAAGGAAAATGAATCTATCATTGACACGATGCCAAAACGAGGGATTGCGTTTTTTGGACACACATCCCGCTTGCCAAATTCTAGACTCCTGAAACAACTTTTTGACTTCTTTTGGAACAGTAAAACAAAAATCGCATGGTTTATAGAAATACAAATGGATTTAGACGAATTGAAAATTACTAAGCATCAAATTGAACATAGAGAGAAGAAACGGCTTCTGAATAACAAATACACTCGACTAACATTCAAAATTTCACAGCGTAAGCAATATGTTATATCTGCCGAAGAACGGGCTGCAAGATCTTCCAGAATGAAGAAGTATTGGGAAAGAAAAATTATCATGTATTAAGAACTGAACTTAGTATTTGAAGACTTTGTATATAAAGTTTGATTTTTTGTACTCCAATATGGGCGTAAACAGTGTAAATAAATAAATAAATAAATGAACTTGTGAGTTAAGTACATTGATTCACACGCATACAGTAGGTAGTTCAAGATATTGAGATAAACACACTCTTTTGTTAGCAAGTATTCATTTTCCGGTACTTTCTTCACAAACGCCAGTCCATTTACAGTATATACTTTAGATGCTTTTTAAACTTTTTATAATCTGAACTATATTTTCAAGGAGCCGCACGAGTTTGACACAAGAGCCGCATTTGGCTTGCAGGCCTCGTTGTGGTTACCCCTGTTATAGGCTATATATTGTGTACTTTGCCATGAGTTCAATTAATTGAATTATATATGAATTGCAGCCAATAGCAGGGTATTTAAATTGAACGCCCGAGGGCTTCTAACAAGTTCAATTTCAAGTAGTTCCAACTTTGGCTACCAGATGTCACTGTCACCGACACCTAGCGGTGAACGTTGGAACTGAATAGGGGGTTTCTTACCAAATATAACCTATAAATTTGGCTACACACTACCAATTGTAGCGGTAGGTTCTTTTACACGACATAAACGTATGACATGGATCCACCTGCTTTACTTCCCCTCCGAAGGAAGGCACACTGAATGGTTTTAACGCTCTTAAAAATTTAATTTAAAACAAACTATTGATATCCTGCACCTTTCACACATCAAGTAACGGGTCGAACATTTTGCAGGGGATTATGATGATGATAATTGTAGTTTTAAGGGACCTAACATCTAGGTTATCAGCCCCTAATGGTTTGGGTGATAGTGAAAATGATAATGAAATGGAAACCATAACGAAAATTAAGCTGGACTGAAAATACTAACAAAATGGAACTCAGATTGAAACTAACACAAAATGTAGAGTGGAAATACTTGCATAAGGTAATTTACTAGATGGAAAAATCACAAAAGGAATTTAGAATCAAAAATACGCACAAAATGTAGTTTAGCTTCAAAATACTTACAAAATGTAATTTAGATTCAAAATACTCCCAATATGTGCAATTTAGATTGAAAATACTTAAAAAAACACTTACAGATCTGTTCAAATTTTTAGACTCTATCAACTTGTTTTTATCTAATCTTCCTTCATCCAGAAGAACATTAAAAACTGCAGCTTTACGTGAAGAAATGTCTTTGTTTCTCCCCATTATCTAAACACAATCCGATTTTACTGTGCTTGGCGCTAAATAATTGAAGGAATCAACGATTTAGTTATATTGTACCTAGGTATAACAACATTTTGAAATTAACAGTGAGAAATAGCTACACTTAGGGGCAGATGACCGCTCCTTAAATCAACTATAACCAACTAGCTACACTTCCCTAGTAACTTCGTATTGGCAATAGGACCAACACTGACCATAACTTCAAATTCTCATTGCTGTCTTAAGCTGTTACTTTCGGTTACATAGCAGCGAGTGCCTCTCCCTTAAAAGCAAAACAACTGAAGGTCAAAGCAGCGTTGTCAACATCTTGGATGAATACATAAATCGAATGGGAACTGTTATTGCGCATTATACTAACGATCTGACAAGAAAATTCCCTTTCATCGACAGTCATCTTTAAATATACTTTAAAATGGTAGAAATTTGTTTTTTGAGTCTATTAATCTGAACAGATCTGTATGTTAAATACACGCCAAATCAATACTAACAATAAACACTTTAATGTCTATAGACTATTGATGTATACATGTTTGGAAACATGCTATTATGGCAATTTTTTTCTTGAAATTACTTACAAAAAAGAGTTTAGATCGAAAATACGGTACTTACAAAATGCAGATTTAAAATACTGACAAAATGTGGTTGGGATTCAAGATACTCACGAAAGGTAATTTAGAGACACGGGGAGCCAGTTCATAAAAACAGGGCGGAATTCTTACAGACAAAAGGAACTATAATGAAAAGAAAAAGAAGGCTGATCCCCAGAAGAATGAGGGATCCGGAAAGATGAGAGAAGGGTCAATTAAGGTGGGAAAGGAAGAGACTCCCTAGGCCTCGGATACCCTAATACCGTCGGGGTCGGAAGAGAACAAGAGTCGACCAAGAGAGTTCGACAGGAAAGAAGACGGAGAGGAGCCCGGTACAAGTAAGTGGAAGGAACACTGTACTCAGCTGCGGTCCCGTGGTCGCCAACCCACATCCCACTAGATGTGAGCCCCTGGGGGGTGCAGGGGATTGCATTGGATGTCTGTAGAAGTATGGTGGTTCAAAAATAAATTGTTTAGTATGATGATTTGCTCTGAATGGTGATTTCTATCGTAAGTTGATTCCAAGTTCTGGGCCTTATTTCAATCAACTTCACTATAGGCTAACTCAAATATTTGAAATACATGTATCGGGATTGTATTTTACGCCGCAGTTGGCACCAGCATAAATTGTACAGACAGATAAATATTTCAGTTAAAGTTAATTAAACTATAATTAAAATCCTATCTCTTGCTCACCAATATATCTCTGGCAGTGTTTTTGCTCTGACCATAATATATTACGATGCAGATATAAATCTGAATTTGAGCGAACAGTGTAATCTTCGATAATCAGCAGTACACTGGGATAATGCGAGGCCGTCATGCGAGCCAATCATAAGCCGTGGTAATAATCATTTAGCTCGGCCCAATTCACAGCAATGTAACTCAAGCGTGTAATTTGAAGTAATCAGCTGAACCTAATACAAAGTGTTGATATATTTGTAGTAATTTGTTTTTTACGGTATGACCTTTTCTGACCAACAAATGATTCGATCATTTCACAGTGAAAGCCATATTAATATATTGACCACGTCACTGTAAAAGTACAGTAGGCCCTACACATTACAGTAGAACAATCTTACCTTCCTACAATAATATTTCCAAGAAAGGAAGTGGTCAGCGAGAGAACGTGTATATATAGTACGAGTCACCTTAAATAAGTAAAATAAGTTACCTTATCGTTTGTGACCCATGCTTGCCACGGTTCGTGAGTGGTTATCGTGTCGGACTGCTAACCCCAAGCTTGCAAGTTCGCTCCTGGCCGTGGTGAGTGATTTTTGAAAGGCAACAAAAATCACGATACGCATGTCATATGATGTTGGCACGTTAAAGAACCTATTTGAATTCAGTAGGCCGTGTTCATAATGACAAAATTATTCTCGGGATTCTCCGCCAACACAATGTTCCTCATTTCTCTAGTACAAAGCACTGTAGTGTCAAGGAGTTTAGATATCTAACCTCCTTGACTTTCAAGGAGTGATCAATTTCGACATGCAAGTTGCCCTCCGGGCGTCAATTAACAAAGCTTTCACCCAGCACCCGAGCCCATACGATATTATTATTATTATCTCTTTATTTACTCAACTTACAGTCGGTACCACGTCTCATATCGGTACATTACGTACAAGAAAATGAGTCAAGTAACATTTAAGCCTATTGCATACATTTTCGAATAGCATAGATGTTTGATAGTTAATTTTGTCTTCTCTTCTTATCTTCCACGTCTCTTTTTCACAAGAGGGTCCAAAGAAAAATCCTAATGTGTATTCAAAAACCCTCTAACGATGCTGCAGGTTTTCAGAATTGCAGCCTTTTGTGCAATAGTATGGGTGAATATGGGAAGATTTAGTGTAGCTAGATTTACTGAAAAGGATTTAGGTGTCAGGCCAGTGGGAGAAAGGAGGAAAGGAAGAATCGTCACATTTTTTTTGTCTCCAGATTCTGGCAACCTCCATAGCTAGAGGAGTATATTTTTCAATCTTTTCTCTGTATTTATGGTGGATATTATGGTCATTCGGAACAGATATGTCAATCAAGTACGTGTGATGGTTCTTCTTATCAGTTAAAGTTATGTCTGGTCTATTATGAGGAGTTGTTTTGTCTGTTTGAATAGTGCGATCCCAATACAGCTTGTAATCTTCGTTTTCCATCACACTTTCTGGAGAGTATTTGTAATAAGGCGTCCTGTCGTGTATGAGAGATCGGGTTAGGGCGAGTTCTTGATGAATGACTTTGGCAACATCGTTATGCCTCTCAGTGTAAGATGTTGGCGCTACAATTCTGCAGCTGCTGGTAATATGCTCTATGGTTTCTGGACCGGTATTGCACTTCCTGCATTCGTCATCTATAACAGTCTGATCTTTCAGGATGTGTTTCCTATAACTTTTTGTGGTTATAACTTTGTCTTGTATCGCCTGGTTAAATCCCTCAGTTTCTGGAAACAGCTCTCCCCTTGACAACCATGTGTTCGAAAGCTGTTTGTCAATATTCTTGTCATTGCACTGGTTGTAGAATCTGCCATGAAGTTCTTTTCCAGCCCATCTCTGCACCTTCTCTCTGTTCAGTGTGTTCTTGTCTTTCATGACGAAATTTCCTTCATGGAGATTCAAAGGAGTGTGGTTGAAGTCAGCTTGTGCTACCGCTCGATGTAAAACACTGGTATCTTTCCGAGAATGAAAGTAATTCCTTAGATGTATAACTTGTTGATTGTGCAGAGTTATAGCATCAAGAATACCTCTGCCTCCTTCATTTCTGGGTGTTGTTACTCTCTCTATACAAGCATTGGGATGCAACATTCTGTGTTTCGTAAGCATAGTTCTTATTGTGCGGTTAATGTTCTCTAGGTCTGTTTGAGACCATTTTAAAACACCAAACGAATACATCAGCACAGATATAGCATATGAATTGATAGCTTTTGTTAGGTTATGAGCATTAAGCTTGGTTTTCAGCAGAAGTCGAAGTCTATGATTAAATTTCTGGTCGAGTTTCTCCTTCTCAAATTTACTGTCGATTCCAACTACTTGCTCAAATCCTAGATATTTATATGTTTCATCTTTCCCCATGCTGTCTATTCGCTCATCAGCTGTTATGCTTATTCCCTCTGTTCTACACCACTGTCCTTTGTTGATGCTGTTGATTTTGCATTTGCCAGTCCCAAACTCCATGCAAATGTCCTTCGAAATGTTATCTGTTATATTGATGAGTGATGTCAATTGGTTCCTATTTGCTGCATACAATTTTATGTCATCCATATAAAAGAGGTGATTTACTTTGAGAAGATTTTGTTTATTTTCTTTTATTTGGTATCCGTAGTTGTTCATCTTTAGAATCTCTGATAAAGGGTTGAGACATAAACAAAACCACAGTGCACTTAAGGCATCACCTTGAAATATACCACGTTTGATGGGTATGACCTCTGTTTCAGTGGTAGTGATGTTAGATTTCAAGATGATTTTGGTACGCCAAAATTGCATAATGATAGCAAGGAAGTTGATGAGTGTCTTGTTTACCCGGTATATCTCAAGGGAATGGATGAGCCAGCTGTGGGGCACCGTATCGAATGCTTTTCTATAGTCGATATAAGCCAAGAAGAGGTTACGTTGTTGCTTCTGTGCTTGGTGCATAATCACACTGTCAATGGTGAGCTGTTCCTTGCAGCCTTGGCCGCCTCTCTTACAACCCTTTTGCTCCTCTGTCAAGATGCTATGCTGGTACATGTGACCATAAATCACATTTGTGATGACTGATGTGATGATCTTGTAGAGCGTCGGCAAACAGGTTATTTGTCTGTAGTTGCTGGATTAGCTGAGTCAGCACTCTTAGGCAATATGTAGGTTCGTCCCTGTGTGAGAAAGTGTGGGAACTCTTCGGGATCATAGATTACCTGAGTTACAAGATCAGCTAATTTTCTGTGTGTGCTGGTAAATATTTTGTACCAATAGTTCTGAATTTTGTCTGGTCCCGGAGATTTCCAGCTGTGTGTTTTGCTGATGGTTATTTGGATGTCCTGTTCATTAATGACTAACTCTTGCGTTTGATTAATGCGTGAGTGCTTCTCGTTGATTTTATGGATCCATTCTGCATCTTCTTTATTATTATTATTATTATTATTATTATTATTATTATTATTATTATTATTATTATTATTATTATTATTGTTATTATTATTACTACAAACATAAGTCCGCCTCGTTTGTCCGGCTCCGTGGCTAATAGATTAGCGTGCTAGGCTTTGGGGCGAAGGGTCCCGGGATCGACCGTGCCATGGGGAATTTAATCTCCTGAATTTGCTGAATTAACATTCCACTGACTCGGGCACTGGGTGTTAGCGACGTCTTCAATGTACAAAGAAGCCAATCACTGGAAACAAATAAACAGAATCAAGTAAAAATAAAAGTTGCGTAGTGGCTAGCATGCTTGGCTATCGCCGCGGAGACCTGGTTTCGATTTTCCCAGCTCTGTCAAGAAATTTAATTCTGCCTCGTGAGGCAAAACTGAGAAGAGTCTAATAATAATAATAATAATAATAATAATAATAATGTTAATGGTGTTAAGTCCCTTCCAACTACTGCGGCTTTGAGAGATGCCGGAATTTTGACCCGAAGGGGAACTTTAACGTGCCAGTGAATCTACTGATACGGCTCCTTCGTATTTGTGCTCCCTCATATGCCAACTGACTGAGTCAGGATTCGATCCTGCAACCTTGGTAACAGCAGGCGAGAACGTTACCGCTGAGCCACGCAGCCACTCGAACTAAGAAGGCCGGAAGAGTCTGAATAGATTATCAACGGAAGCAGGACCCAGAGAAAACTCCGCACGAGGGAAAAGAAAAAGAAATGAAGTTGTAGCGTGATCCTAAGTGGTCAAATCCCTTACAATAATACTACTACGAGTACAGTACCCAGTACAGTACTAATAATGAAATAATAATATTTTTAAAAATTAAGACTAGTACATCCATTCATGTACTCCGGTTTTCCCTGTCACAAATTTCATTCCAGCAACGCTCACCACTTTCATTTCATTTCATCCGTCATTCATTTAATCTTTGCCTCAGTGGAGTGCGACAGGCGTCGGCAGCCGGCACAGTTCATATCCTCGTCGCTAGATGGGGGCTTCATTCATTCCATTCCCTGACCCTGTCGTTTGACTGGAAACAGGCTGTGGATTTTCATTATCACAGCCATTCATAAGCCCTTAGAAGTCTACCTCGTTGCGTATTGGCTAGCAGTATTGGCCGTCACCGCGGAGGGCAGGCTGCCAAGAAATTTAATTCTGGTCTGAAAGTTGGAATGGGGTACACTCAGCCTCGTGAGGCAAAAGTGAGAGGAGGCTGGTTTGATTCCCACCTCAGCCATCCTGGAAGTGATTTTCCGTGGTTTCCCCACTTCTGTTCCAGGCGAATGCCGGGATGGTTCCTAAATTAAGGCTACGGCACCACCTAATCAATCCTCATCTGAATTACCGGTACACACACTAATTCAGCCTCCCCCTGAGGCTCACAACTAGCGGGACGTGGGTTGGCGACCACGGGGCACCAGCTGAGTCTGGCATTGCTTCCACTTGCTAGTGCGGGCTCCTCTCTGCCATCTTTCCTATCGACCTCCGTTGGTCAACTCTTGTTCTTTCCCGACCCCGACGGTATTAGGGTATCTGAGGCCTAGGGAGTCTTTCACTTTCCCGCCTTAATTGGTCCTTGTCTCATATTTTCTAATACCTCATTCTTCGAGAGGTCAGACCTCTTCTGTTTTCTTCATATCTCCTGCTTTCTGCTCAAGGCCCGTAAGGAGGCAGGGTGTGTGTAGCCCCACCACTTCTGGTGCACCCTAGATAGTGCTACACCCTCAAGGGCTCACGGCTGGTGAGTTTGTGAGTTGGTGACCCCCGAGGGATTCCTGAGCTGGGTCCGGTTCCCCCCTTTACCATAGTCTCTGAGGAGGAACCTCTCCTCTTTCACTATCCTATCTGCCTTTCATGGCTCTCCTTCCTTCCTAGTCCCTCAATCCTCATTCTTCGAAGGTTGTGGGCATTTCTTTTCCTCCTGTCCTTTGTTTGCCTTATTCTCCTTTTGTTTTCCATTTCTTCTTCTAGTTTGTAAGTGTGTAGTTAATTTTAGTTATAGTTTACATTACATTCTCATGTTTCACTATCACCCAAGGGGCAGATGATTTTATTTTTTTAAATTATTTATTAATCAAAGCACAAACTACAGCTATGCTAGCCCTTCACGCTTGTACAAATAACAACCAAATAATTTAAAATGAAATGAAATGAAAATCCACAGCCTGCTTCCAGTCTCCGACCGGGTCAGGAATGGAATGAATGAAGCCCCCATCTAGCGGCGAGGATATGAACTGTGCCGGCTGCCGAGGCCTGATGCACTCCTCTTGGGCAATGATTAATTGAATGACAGATGAAATGAAATGATAGTGGAGAGTGTTGCTGGAATAAAATTTTGACAGGGAAAACCGGAGTACCCGGAGAAAAACCTGTCTGCCTCCGTTTTGTCCAGCACAGATCTCACATGGAGTGACCGGGATTTGAACCACGGACCCAGCGGTGAGAGGCCAGCGTGCTGCCGCCTAGGCCACGGAGGCTTCAATTTAAAATGAAATATAAGATAAAATTTAACAAATCACCAAACAAAACAAGTCCATATCAAGAGCCGGTAGAATGTCCTTGCTCGTAGCTGTGTCGTCAGTGGCCAAGATGACAGTTCTAAATACAGTTTATGTTCTCCTTCACCTGCTTCAGGAACGTCCTCTTGTTTGTTGATATGTCCAACTTGCGTTTACTTGCTATGCTATTGTACAGGGATGATATGCGGTTTTGGAAGGATCTTTGGATTAAGGAAAGTTTAGTGTGAGGAATATGCATAATATCTTTGAGCCTGGTAGAACGGGAGGGGGCTCTTAGTTTGAAGAGTGACAGCAGGTGGTCCGAACGGTAATGGCCATTTAAAATTGAATGTAGGAACGACAGTTCAGTTACCTGGCGTGTCGTGCTGAGGGGAGGGATGTTTATGGCCGAAAGTACCTGCTGAGTGGTGAATTGTCTAAGCCTTGGCATTCTGTTCCTTACAATGGCAGCAAAGAAGGATTGAATTCTGTTTAATTTAGCTATGTTTGACGGGCAATAAGTTGTCCAAATGGGAGAGCAGTAGTTTGCAATGGGCTGGATTATCGAGAGGTAATAGAGGCGAAGGGCTGTGGGATTTGATATTTCTGAGAAGCGGTAGAGTATGCTAAGGAATTTCATGGCTTTGGATAAAGAATGTTGTATGTGTTCTTTAAAGCTTAGCTGGTTGTCGAATATGACCCCGAAATCTCGCTGATGCGCAACTGCGGTAATGGGCCTGTCAAGTAAGGAATATGTTGTAGGTACTGGCGAATTGCAAAGGGTAATTGTTAAAAGGCTGCATTTATCTGGGTTTGGTTTCAACTACCATGTGCGGCACCAGTCGGATAGAGCGTTAAGTGAGGACCTCGTAGTTCCACCACTTAACAACAATACCTAACTATCACGCAAATCATTAGGGGCCGATAACCTAGATGTTAGGCCCCTTAAAACAGCAATTATCATCATCATCATCATCACTAATTCAGCAATCACAATAACACACATTATCAGACAAATTACACTCACTGAAATACACGGAGCTACATGACCACAATGTATCTAAGCCCTTCAATGAACCAACAACAAGTCCCTAGAAAACACGAGAGCGGTGTTAAAAGTAAATAAGGGAGGAGAATGCTCTCACTGTGAAATAATTCACTTCCGTTGAACATAACTACAGCTTTGAGGAGCAAGAGATCTGAAAATGAGTCATAATTTTAAAAATAATTGTTTCCTTAGTACTTTGTCTCCTTTTAACTTTGAGCCCCTGTCCTACTCCAGCAGAATAAAATGCTCCCTCTTGATTTTCCATCTCTGTCTACCTTCTAATACGTTGAGGCGGGCTTTCTTTGTTGCTTTCTCTGAAGTCATCGCTTTCACTCCTTGTCTCTTGTTTCCATTGAATTAGTTCTGCAGCATTGGGAAATAGCAAGATCAAATGCAAACAAGAGATGAAGCTCTGTTCGCAATATTATTATCACAAGATGACATGTGTAGAGAGAAGCGAGCGACTTCAATTTCAAAGACTATGCACATTGTGGCCATGAGCGTTAAATCGCGCACCACGACTGCAATGGGGAACTGCAGCTAGTCTAACAGGCGCTGACAGTGGCCGTCCTGAGTGTGGATTTCTCCGCATGTTTCCATTCCTCCTCCGAATAATAGAGATATAGTTCATCTACTGTAAGTTTGCACTTTTTTGACAGTTCTCGCGGGAACGAATACTCCAACAGAATATATCAATCCGCCTCTACCACGTGCATTCCAGCCAATGAGCTATCACCCACGTGGCAGCCAACAATGGCCGCTGTATTCCGTCAAGGTGTCAACAGCTGTTATGAGTTGCCTAAACCTACATTCATCTCGCAATACCAATTCATTGCCCTTTTTAAAGGAAACTTGTATTTCTTTGTGACATTTATCAAATAATCGATCTAACAGCACACCCACTGACGGCTCGCTGACAGAATGTTACATCATTGGACGCGCTATGACCAAGACCTTGGCCATGACAGAGCAGTTGATAACTTACATGTGAGAGTGGAATTATTTTAGGCCCATCATTTCACAGCTCTAGGAAAATGCTTACGGTACTGAGGTATGGTGTAAGATATCCTTAAGACGATACGATTATTACTTGACCTGTTGGATTGATATTAAAATAAAACGTGCGAAACATTTCACCATGTAAGTTAACTTTTAGGCCTAAAAAACAACTCATATTTTAGGCCTACTTCTTTGCACAAATCATGCCATATGAAAATTATTCACCAGGCCAATGTCCATAGGGGAAATAAATAGTTATTCTGACTTTTAATTTACCTTCAAAAAGAAGGAAATAAAATAAATATCTTGAACAAGAAATTCCGTATCAGCTTCAGACTAGATATTAAAAACAAAGATGTCCGACCTGGAGACATCTCAGTAGGCTACTCAACATTTAAGATAACCAATATATACCGGTATTTATCTGAAAAAATGAACACGCGTTCAAATGGAAATAATACTTTCAGACGACTTTGCGCAATATTATCAATTATTATTATAATCATTTAATATAATTAACACGTTATTTTCTCAGGCGGATGAACACAGTAAAGTGTCCATTACCAACCGCACGCCCATCCCACGAGCACGTAGTAGTTCAGTTTGATAATGCAACTGTTCAGTCTGGCCGACAGAATATGTTGCCAATATATTCACAATTACTGGGACAAGCGAAAAAATAACCTGAAAAAACTGACATGTGAATAAAACATGTATATATTTGTTATGGACTACAGGTTATAAATTGTGTCTTTCCTTATGAAGGTTGGCAACTCTAGCTGTCAAAAAAGTGCAAACTTACAGTAGATGAACTACAAATACCTATCAATGCTAGTTTAATGAAATAATCGACTACCTAATTAAATAACGTACTGTGACCTTTATGCAAATCTGATAGCATAAAGTCCACATATTATTCCAACAAAATTTAAGTCATGTCTCAAAGCCGATGTGAGAATGGAAGTTGCTTGTGAAACTAGAAGGACAAAAGGACGGTTCGTACGTGACTTGAAGAAGCTTTCTCCCAGCGCGAACAAAGGTGGCAGGAAAGAGAAAATCCACATCTGGACACCAAATGCGCCAGACAACGCGCGAAGGTCGTTCAACTGCGCGGGAAAATGCAGAAAACTCAACGATTACCTACCAAATAAACCCCGCCCATTTGAAAGGAATTAGAGCAGCAATTAGGATACAGAGACAGGAGTTATACCATCGTATAGGGGATGATCCCAGCCTCTCAGAAATATCATCAAAATTTAAATCGGATTATTCTGTGATTTTTGCCAGAATTAAAATGAAATCAGGGGGTGGATTTGAAACGACCAATGGCAGTGAGAGACGCTAGACGCGATCAAATCCCGCCGAAATTGAGGGACAATGAAGCAAATTACGGAGCTCATTATCTAAAGATCCTACGATCGAATTTTCAATATGAAGGAGTCATTGAGACATTGGGGATGAGGACGTTCTAAGGAGCTAGTTCACATATTCATGTGAGTATTATTTTGGAAATAAATTCTGAGAACCCCTACTCCACGTCCCTTTAAGAGAAATCGTATAAATAATGGATTGAAACACAGCGAAGTTAGTCTACTCTGGGGCAACATCAGCGGCGGAAGCCCGTGCCGCGAGCCTTCGGACAATACGGTGATTTTTACAAGTTCTATAAGTATACTTTGGGGCATCGTCAAAGGCGAAAGCCCGTGCCCTGAGCGTTCAGAAATTAACATTTTACAAGTTTTATAAGTCTTAATATACGCTGTGGACGCGAGAGCCTGCGTTGAGGCATAAGAATAATTAACATTGTTACAAGATATAAGTAGGAGCTAGCATACCTCCGAAATTGAACATCGCTAAGTATTCGCGAGTGCAAAGTAGAACGGTGCATATCATAACAGTATGACGCAGTTGTAATGATAGGTATAGCCGCACGCGATATTAAAAGCTAGACCAGTATTCTAGGAAGCTACGAACTGTCGGCCGAACTAAATAAGTAATGATAGCTATATGAGATAGGAGCTTCATGTACGAGAACCGTGCATTGTGTTAATGGTAATAATTCACAGTGGACCTTTGTTTTTGGTGAAATTTTGAGAAAAACCGTGTGTAAATTCTCCTCCCATCAAGATGAATCAACTATTGAAGAAGACTGATATCATGGACCAGAACCGCATCAGGAAATATGAGAGATAAGTAAATATTGTATGGGGCATGAGGGTCATAATGTTTCCCTTTATTGGGGTCGGATAAGTCTATCTCGATCATAAGCAGTTATGATAAAAATAGATATTTTAGGCGTATCGGGCATGTTTGTGTAGATTTGTGTGTTTATCAGTAATGAGAATTTTGTGTGTTTTATAATGTAATAAGTATATGAGCATCAAAGTGTTATTTTAAATATGGTTTTGTTTTTGGGATGTCATTTATCTTTGTGAATGCAGTCAAGGGAATATTTGTTTGATAGTGCTTATGCACAATGTAACTGTAAAAGCTAAATGGGGAAGACCACTCGATAGTGTGACAAGACCGGTAAGTGACAATGAAATTATGAGAGTAATGAGTATGGTAAGTGATTATCACGCGAAGGTACAAAGTGGTAAGACAAGAATAGCTGGAGGGTAGTATGAGATATATTCAGATGAGGCTAAGAGTCGATCTTGGGTCGAGCAGAAATAAAGCGGATGTGGTATTCCCGCGTTCTTCGATGATATAATGGTGAGTGAAAATAATAGCGGAGGTGGTATTCCCGCATTCTTCGACGATATATAAATGGTAAGTAAAATGATTGAATTCATTAGCTGATGAGAGCCCACTTTAGCTCCGTCGGAAAGAGGTTGAATTGCTCGAGCCCAGGGCAGGTGAAAGGGAGTCTTAAGGAGCAGGTAGAAATTGGTTAGCCGTCTGAATTCTCAAAGCAGCCAGGAAGGTTGTGCCGGCCGGCTGGTTAGCATGGTGAAAGCACGTCTGTCACAAGGTCGAGTTTGGCATTGTATTATATGAAGGGAGATAGTCCAACTCCCCGGGGTTTCTTTTGTGTGCCGCTTCAGGAAGCGATGTGTTATATTTGTCATTATTTTTGGAGTGCATTCATTATGTTGTTGTTTATTAATAATCACGGCGCACCGGCAGCCGAAGTATTTATTTGATGCTTCATGTATGTTGACTTGTTTATTTTACCATAATTAACGGAGTTATAGCTCTGAGCGAAGTAATTGTTTTAAAGTTATAAAAACACACATGCCCGTAACCTAGAATAAACCTATTGCCTTCATTATCTGACTCTTGTGAGGAAAGATGATGATTGTACGAATAGACGTGTCCGATTTCCCAAAGAACAAGTTTTGCAAGTTATAAAAATGAGTGCGCAATATTATTGTGATAGAATGGCTGGTTTATTTAAGCCATAGTTAATTGAATTAAGTCTGTTGACAATAACCCTTGGACTTGAAGCAGTGGACTGCAGTAAAATAGACTATTTTCTTTTCCTGGTTTCAGCCAGTGTGAAACATTATTTTGCATTTTTTTGATATTGTTGTTTTTCAGTAATTTAAGGGAGTTGATTTTATTTTATTTGTCTGTGGTTGGGAGAAAAGTGAGATGATGTTTTTGTGAAATAAATTATTTTATATTAGGAGTTCTCTGACCTACTGATTTTAAGATAAGCCTCCTGTGATCCTGTGACAATATTCCTAGGATGTTTAGTATAAATTAGAGCCACCCCGAACAGAGCACCACCCGAGTGAGAGTCGGCATCCTAGAAGAACGCGGAAGGGTATATATGGATTGGTGATAATGATGCAGTTATTCATGTCCATATTAGTTTTCTTTTATTAATTAGTGGATCACAGTGATGGAAAGTGTCAGAGAGTAGCTAGCCGGAGCCTACTGAAGTCTATATGCCGCCTTGAGGTCATATAAACAGATGTAGAGCATTCCCCTATAGATATTTAATGGCGAGGCCCAAGTGAAAGCTTCGACAGTACAACCGAGTCCTTGGATGGTTGCTGCGATGTCTTACGAGCTTAGCCAAACCATTAAGTATAGAGATATATATAAAAATGGCGCCGAACGGTGTGGCCAAATTAACAAGTAATTCAGGGGAAAGTAAATCCAGGAATTTGTTTAAAGTAAATAATCGAAAATGCTGAGTTTATTTTGCATAAGTTAGGTAGAAGCAGCGTTTTCGTGGCGCCCTTATATTTGTATAATTAGTAGCAAACTCCAAATGTATGTTGTAGGACGGCGTGCACCGTAAAAGCGATGTCAGTACTTTATTGACAGAACTGGGAAGTTAAAATTAATGCAGATGGGTAAACTGAAAGTTCATTCACAAAAGCAAACATCAGATAGGCAGCTCTTCAAGCATATTAAAGTCATTAATGGGATTAACGTAAATTGGGAATAAGCGACTCATTTTATGATTGCAGAAGATGGGAACATGAGGCTCCATGCCCCAGTCTTCTCAAATAAGTATTATATTGTGTGATATGGCGTCAGTGGAGGAGATTCGACTTATTATTGAGAATTCAGTGGCTAGAACGATGGAACAGTTCGAACACTTTAAGAGGGAATGCAGGGAACAGAGTGAATTAAACAATGCACGTATAGCGGAGCAGAACGAATTAAACAATGCACGTATTGCGGAACAAATTGCAGAACAGAGTGAATTAAACAATGCACGTATTGCGGAACAGTTAGCGGAGCAGATAGCGGAACACAGTAAGACAAATAATGCACTACTTGCGGAACAAAATACAGTTACTAACGCACAGTTAATGGAACAAATTGTAGAACAGGGTAGGTTGAATAAGGAAGCGTTAAAAGAGGAACTGACAGATAAATTAGCAGGGCAAATAGCTAAAATCACGCTCGAGACTACCACACAGTTAGGTCAGATGGAGACGAACTTAAGGCAATCAATAGCGTTCAGTGAAGAAAAGACGGCAGCGAAACTCATACAGCTAGAAGAAATATGTAACGCTAACACAGAAGGGATAAAGACAGAACAATTAGCAATTCAAGCTACCATAAAAGGAGTAGATAACGAGGTTAAGTCTGCGGCAAAACAATTGCACAGCCTGGAAGGAGAGATGATAGAGATTAGAACGGAAATAGACAAGGCAGCTTTGACTTCAGCAGAACGATGGAGCATTCAGGAAAACGAGAATGATGCACTTAAAGAGAGGATCCGGGAAAGCAATGAAATGATAGGAGGCAGGCTCGATCAGCTGGAAAGCGAGAAGAAAAAGGGAAAGAGAAAAGAGGAAAATAGATATGAGGCAATAAGACTGGAAATAAACAAGACATGCCAACAAATTGGAATTGACGGGAAAGAGGATAGAAAGAAACTTATAGATCAGATGGAAGAAAACCAAAGGAGAATAAAGGAGGTCGAACTGCAGTTACTGGGAAAAATGGAGATACAAGAACGGAAGATCATTAAGACCGAGATACAGTCTCTACAACAACAGGAAATGCTTCTGGAACTGAAAGCTCACAGCAGCGGTAAAGAAACGAGCAGTGTGGCTAATCACTTCAACACAAGCCAGACCCAGGTAGAGAGAATGAATGAACTTAGTCCGGGCCGTGCGACCGCAGGTAGCAAAAATAATGAAGGGTTTCAAACATTTAGAGGAATGGCCTCAACACCTCAACAGCCGACTGGCGATAATAATAACAATAACTCAACTACACAGTATGTTCAAATAATTAGGATGCAGGAGGATCGCCCACGAAAATTTAACAATGATGGTTCACAAACACCGAAAGCTTTTCTAAAAGATTTGGAACACTACCTTACAGACAATAATATTCCTGAGAATAAGAAACTCAGAATAACAGAGAAACTACTGGCGGATAGCGTCCTGACGTGGTTCAGAAGCTTTCGCTACACCTTTGAGGACATGGATACCTTCAAGCAGGCATTTTTACGTCGTTACTGGAGCATGTCTATATAACATAATTTAAGGATGGAATTATATAGTAGGAAGTACCACGCGTCGCAACCAACACGCTACTCAGAATAGTTTTCGGCTCAGCTACTTAGACTGAAGGATATGGATATTTTACCACCGGAGTCAGAACTGGTGATGACAATTGGAAAGCAGTTTCCATTGCCAGTACAACAGTTTTTAATTGCGGCAAACGTCTCGAGCGCACTGCAAGCAGAGGAGGTGTTACGTCAGTTGGACGAGACGTCACTAAATAATCAAAATAGACACGTCAGAGCGAGTGACAGCGCAGCGCTAGTACACCAAGCCGAGCTAGTTAAAACTAGAGAGCAAAGCACCAACACGAATGTTAGCCATAGAAGCGGGAATAATAACGGAAGGCCAGACTCGCCGAAAGAGGAGCAGAGGAGATATGAGCCAAGGAACGAGAGGAACTGGCAGCCACAACAGTACAGGGGAGATGAATGGAGAGGGCGTGGTCGCGAAGGTCCATATCATCATCGCAGATATGATAGGAGAGATAATAGAACGTGGAACCGAAGACAAGAGGAGAACCGAGGATATCCGGAAGACAGTCGACGGGAATTACAAAGCAGGCATGAGGCATCACAACGATACCTAGATGAGTTGCATCGCAACCAAGAGACGGAAAAGGATCGCTGGCGAAGGACAATGGAGAATCGCGAGAACCCAGATATGGAAATCACTGGAGCAGAGAGTGAATTAATGCAGCAGCACCGCGAAAGCCAGAATGAGAAAAGGAACATGGGAGCTATAAAAAAAAAACGTATTAGAGGGTGAACGAGATAGACTAAATTTCACGCCAGATAAGACACAATGGTTGATAGCGAACATCGAGGAATGGGTGGCAACTCCTGAGGATTTTACACGTGAAATTATTCAACCGGAACAACATTGTTTGAGGAGATTACCAGTCATCATTACGAGGATAGAAGGACTAAGAGTAAAAGGATTAGTGGATACAGGGGCACAGCTATGTCTAGTATCAGAGGCATTAATTAAAGCTCTAAGCGAGAAACAGAGAATACCTACGATTCCAGTGCCACAGGTCAAAATTCGAGGAGTCATTCCCGAAAAATCAGCTGTATGCAAATTTCAGGTACAACTGGATCTAGAAATATTAGGACACACTTCTCACATGTATTTATGGTGATGAACAAGATGAATGTAAATTTGATTCTGGGGGCGGATTTCCTATATGAGCACCAAGCAGTGATTGACCTGCGCAACAATGTCATTAAATTCAGAAATGTGGAAGGATAATCAGCAGTAGGACTGAACATGAATAACCACGGCTTAGATAGAGAAGCTGAGATTTGGAAGCTGGAGGCCATTCCTGAGGAAGAAGAAGAAGAAGAAAGTCAAGCAGATGAAGAGGACTCGAACACAGGACTCCTGGAGGGAAAGCAAGAATTGGAAGATGAAATGTGGTCCATGGCAGTAGAAGAAGATGGCAACAAAGACAGTTTTGAGGCACTTTTGAAAGAAAAATTAAGAGAGGCAAAGCTGAATGATGATGAAAGAAATTGCTTGGCACAAATGCTTTGTAACCACTCAGCAGCATTTAATACACTACCGGGAAAAATTTTAAATTTCATGTACGCTATGCAGGTAGATGACTGGACACCATTTAAGAGCCGAATCTACCCAATTCCAGAAAAGCAGCGTGCAGCAGTTAGGAAAATTATAGGTGAGATGCTTAAAGGGGGCATAATTAAGAAAGCTCCAACCCCATATTTGAACGCCATATTAGCGGTGGCGAAGCCAAATGGTTCAGTGAGGTTGTGTCTCGATGCTCGCACCCTCAATTCCAGATTAATAGATGAAACCGACCGGGCACCACTAATTAAAGATGTACTCAAGAAGTTCCATAAGAAGAAAATATATTCGTCTGTCGACCTTGCGAATAGCTATTGGCACATCGAGTTAGAAGAGAAATCACAGCTGTTAACTGGATTTCTATTCGACAATCAGAGTTTCACCTGGTGTCGCTTACCATTTGGAGTTAAGACAGCCGGATCTGCACTAATCCGAGCATTGGATCGAAATTTAACAGAAGAAGTGAAAGACATGACTGTCAGATATGTCGACGATATCTTACTAGCATCAGAGAGAAATGAGGAACACATGCAAAATTTAAGCAAGTTGTTAGAGAACCTATAAAGGGCAAATTTCAAGATCAATCTAAAAAAATCACACTTTTTTCAGCACGAAATTTTATATTTAGGACATATTGTTCATGGAGAAGGGATCAGGCCCAATCCAGTGAAAATCGAAGCCATTAAAAATTTTCCTCGACCGACCAGAGTCAAGCACATAAGGATGTTCTTGGGAGTCACCAACTTCTTTCGTGAAAACTGTCCAGGATACACCGAAGTAGTAGCACCATTACAAGAGATACTAAAAAAGAACAACCGTTGGTTTTGGAATGAAGAGTGTGAGAGGTCATTCATAGCTACGAAGGAATTATTGTCAAATAACATCAAACTGAGCTACCCAGATTTTTCGAAGGGGTTTATAATTCAAGCAGATGCATCTTTAGTGGGCATTGGAGCAATGCTTTTCCAAGAAGACGCAGAGAGAACAGCAAACCGCTCATACCTAGCATTCATCAGCAGGAAATTAAGAAAACATGAGAAAAGTTATACCATCTCAGAGCTGGAGCTTTTGGCGATCATATACGCGCTTCAACAATGGCGTCGTTTTATATATGGTTTTTCCATAACAATCCGCACTGATCACAAGGCGCTGACCTTCTTATTTAAGACTACCATGGTGAGTGAACGTATCAACAGATGGGCCATTTATATGCAGCAGTTTAATATACAAATTGAGCACATATCAGGAAAATTGAATGTAATCCCGGATATTTTGAGCCGAAATCCAGAAGAAGAGGCACAACAGGAAGAAATGTTAGTGCAGCACATTGAGCTGACAAATGAAGATCGAGATTTCTTACAAGAACTGAAGAGGTTACCGCAGGAACAAGAAAAGGAGCCATGGATGATGCAGATGATTAAATTCCTCAAGAGAGAGATAACACCTGATACCCCAGCATATCGAGAAATTGAAGCTCAAGCGAGAAGTTATTCATACTTCAATAATATGCTCCATAAATTTATAGATGAGGATCATGTCAAGTTACGGATATTGTTACCAGCTTCGTTACAGAGGAAATTAGTGTGGCATACTCATTACACACTTGGTCACATAGGGTTAGACAAGACGCAAGCAACAATAGGTGAAGCTTTCACTTGGCCACGGATGAGGATTACTATACGCGATGTCCTGAAGACATGTGATATTTGCCAGCGCGCAAAACCCAATAACTTCCTCATGAGACAATACCCAAAGCCAATATTGCCACAGAAACCGTTAGAGCTCATTGCTACGGACTGTCTTGGTCCATTGCCAAAAGGACGTAGAGGAGTGCGACATGTCCTTGTATGTGTGGACGTCTTTTCTAAATTTGTTGTTCTATGTGCTATCCAGAAAACAACTTCGAAACAGGTCCTGAGCCGCATCAAGAATCGAGTTATACCTATAATGGGAAAGCCTGAGTTTATTCTTTCTGATCACGGAAGTTATTACACATCAGCAGAATTTAAGCGCGGATTGATTGAGCTAGACATCAAGCATGTACTATCTAGCATACGCCATCCACAAGGAAATCCGAGCGAGAGAGTCATACGTGAGGTCTCGAAGCACATCCGGATGTTCATTCCTACAGAACACCACCGTTGGGCCGATACATTGAAAAATATTGAGATTTGCATCAATATGACACGTCATGAGTCAACTGGACAAGTACCGTACACGTTACACTTGAACCAGCAACCACCGAGATCTTGGACAACAGTACTAGATTGCCCAAGAGATCCGCAACCAGCACCACAGCTGAGAGTCGAACGGACGGTCACCTACATGAGAGAACAAGCTGACAGGAGGCTGAGAAGACTGAAAGGAAAACGCTTTCACAGGGAATTGAACGTCAATGAACTAGTTTGGTTGAAGAGGCCACCTATCTCTGATCCAGCAAACAAAGTATTTCATAAATGGTGTTTCCCATACGTAGGACCGTATCGGATCATAAGAAATTTGGGGAATAATGCATATAAGATACAGGACGTAAACGGTGGAAACACATCAGTTGTAAATTGCTCAAACCTCAAATTATATTACAAAAGGGAACCGTTTGATCAACCACGGAACACCGCGGGTGTCAACATTATGGAAATTGAATAAAGATGAGCCAAATGCACGTGGAACGAGGAAGTAGTCGATCATAAACAGACCCGGTGTTTACAGTGAAAGACCGTGAAGCAAGTAAACTGGGCGAGACAGGCGGACAATAGCTAGCTACCTGCACCAGAGAGCAGAGACACTAATCTTAGCAAGAATGTGGAGAGGGAGACAAGGATCGTACCAAGGGAATCCATGCACATGACAGCAGTGGCGAACCAAATAAACAATAAGGAGTGACGACGGAACCTTGCAGCATCCGTGAGGCGGATCGAGATTGAAAAAAAAATCATACGTTCCATATCGATTTTTTTTCTTGGCAGAAGAGTAATGTGACCTTTATGCATATCTGATAGCATAAAGTCCACATATTATTCCAACAAAATTTAAGTCATGTCTCAAAGCCGATGTGAGAATGGAAGTTGCTTGTGAAACTAGAAGGACAAAAGGACGGTTCGTACGTGACTTGAAGAAGCTTTCTCCCAGCGCGAACAAAGGTGGCAGGAAAGAGAAAATCCACATCTGGACACCAAATGCGCCAGACAACGCGCGAAGGTCGTTCAACTGCGCGGGCAAATGCAGAAAACTCAACGATTACCTACCAAATAAACCCCGCCCATTTGAAAGGAATTAGAGCAGCAATTAGGATACAGAGACAGGAGTTATACCATCGTATAGGGGATGATCCCAGCCTCTCAGAAATATCATCAAAATTTAAATCGGATTATTCTGTGATTTTTGCCAGAATTAAAATGAAATCAGGGGGTGGATTTGAAACGACCAATGGCAGTGAGAGACGCTAGACGCGATCAAATCCCGCCGAAATTGAGGGACAATGAAGCAAATTACGGAGCTCATTATCTAACGATCCTACGATCGAATTTTCAATATGAAGGAGTCATTGAGACATTGGGGATGAGGACGTTCTAAGGAGCTAGTTCACATATTCATGTGAGTATTATTTTGGAAATAAATTCTGAGAACCCCTACTCCACGTCCCTTTAAGAGAAATCGTATAAATAATGGATTTAAACACAGCGAAGTTAGTCTACTCTGGGGCAATATCAGCGGCGGAAGCCCGTGCCGCGAGCCTTCGGACAATACGGTGATTTTTACAAGTTCTATAAGTATACTTTGGGGCATCGTCAAAGGCGAAAGCCCGTGCCCTGAGCGTTCAGAAATTAACATTTTACAAGTTTTATAAGTCTTAATATACGCTGTGGACGCGAGAGCCTGCGTTGAGGCATAAGAATAATTAACATTGTTACAAGATATAAGTAGGAGCTAGCATACCTCCGAAATTGAACATCGCTAAGTATTCGCGAGTGCAAAGTAGAACAGTGCATATCATAACAGTATGACGCAGTTGTAATGATAGGTATAGCCGCACGCGATATTAAAAGCTAGACCAGTATTCTAGGAAGCTACGAACTGTCGGCCAAACTAAATAAGTAATGATAGCTATATGAGATAGGAGCTTCATGTACGAGAACCGTGCATTGTGTTAATGGTAATAATTCACAGTGGACCTTTGTTTTTGGTGAAATTTTGAGAAAAACCGTGTGTAAATTCTCCTCCCATCAAGATGAATCAACTATTGAAGAAGACTGATATCATGGACCAGAACCGCATCAGGAAATATGAGAGATAAGTAAATATTGTATGGGGCATGAGGGTCATAATGTTTCCCTTTATTGGGGTCGGATAAGTCTGTCTCGATCATAAGCAGTTATGATAAAAATAGATATTTTAGGCGTACCGGGCATGTTTGTGTAGATTTGTGTGTTTATCAGTAATGAGAATTTTGTGTGTTTTATAATGTAATAAGTATATGAGCATCAAAGTGTTATTTTAAATATGGTTTTGTTTTTGGGATGTCATTTATCTTTGTGAATATACAGTCAAGGGAATATTTGTTTGATAGTGCTTATGCACAATGTAATTGTAAAAGCTAAATGGGGAAGACCACTCGATAGTGTGACAAGACCGGTAAGTGACAATGAAATTATGAAAGTAATGAGTATGGTAAGTGATTATCACGCGAAGGTACAAAGTGGTAAGACAAGAATAGCTGGAGGGTAGTATGAGATATATTCAGATGAGGCTAAGAGTCGATCTTGGGTCGAGCAGAAATAAAGCGGATGTGGTATTCCCGCGTTCTTCGATGATATAATGGTGAGTGAAAATAATAGCGGAGGTGGTATTCCCGCATTCTTCGACGATATATAAATGGTAAGTAAAATGATTGAATTCATTAGCTGATGAGAGCCCACTTTAGCTCCGTCGGAAAGAGGTTGAATTGCTCGAGCCCAGGGCAGGTGAAAGGGAGTCTTAAGGAGCAGGTAGAAATTGGTTAGCCGTCTGAATTCTCAAAGCAGCCAGGAAGGTTGTGCCGGCCGGCTGGTTAGCATGGTGAAAGCACGTCTGTCACAAGGTCGAGTTTGGCATTGTATTATATGAAGGGAGATAGTCCAACTCCCCGGGGTTTCTTTTGTGTGCCGCTTCAGGAAGCGATGTGTTATATTTGTCATTATTTTTGGAGTGCATTCATTATGTTGTTGTTTATTAATAATCACGGCGCACCGGCAGCCGAAGTATTTATTTGATGCTTCATGTATGTTGACTTGTTTATTTTACCATAATTAACGGAGTTATAGCTCTGAGCGAAGTAATTGTTTTAAAGTTATAAAAACACACATGCCCGTAACCTAGAATAAACCTATTGCCTTCATTATCTGACTCTTGTGAGGAAAGATGATGATTGTACGAATAGACGTGTCCGATTTCCCAAAGAACAAGTTTTGCAAGTTATAAAAATGAGTGCGCAATATTATTGTGATAGAATGGCTGGTTTATTTAAGCCATAGTTAATTGAATTAAGTCTGTTGACAATAACCCTTGGACTTGAAGCAGTGGACTGCAGTAAAATAGACTATTTTCTATTCCTGGTTTCAGCCAGTGTGAAACATTATTTTGCATTTTTTTTGATATTGTTGTTTTTCAGTAATTTAAGGGAGTTGATTTTATTTTATTTGTCTGTGGTTGGGAGAAAAGGGAGATGATGTTTTTGTGAAATAAATTATTTTATGTTAGGAGTTCTCTGACCTACTGATTTTAAGATAAGCCTCCTGCGATCCTGTGACAATATTCCTAGGATGTTTAGTATAAATTAGAGCCACCCCGAACAGAGCACCACCCGAGTGAGAGTCGGCATCCTAGAAGAACGCGGAAGGGTATATATGATGTTTCAAATCCTTTTTGATTCTTCGTCAACATAATGTAACTTAAAGTACAGTTACCGGCAGTTAGCTTTGCTTTTCCCCATCCCACTCCCCCGGCATACAACTGCAGCGTTGAGGGGCAGACGGCCTCGTAGTTCCACCCCTTAAAACAACAATAACTACAACTGCAGCGTAAAACATTTGCCACGCTGAACGTGTCTGTGTCGTATTGTGAGAACCTACTGTCCCGCGCGTCAATGTTCTCAGATAGGGAAGTATTAGGCTCGTTCACCGCACCGCTCTACACCCTTCTCCTACCACTGAGCTCTCAAGGTCAAGTGCTTAGCTAAACGCCGGTATATGTAGGTAAATTACACACATCAAAAAAAGTTTTGCATCACCTCGGTTCCCAGATCTCCGGCATATAGACGTTGACTGTGTATATTGTATCAAAGGTACCGTCCCTTTGACTGTTCATAGATGTCACTAAAACTGCTCAAAGATGTAAACAACCATGCATGAGCAGGGCCTATTAGACGGAGGGGGTACGACAGCCGATCAGTTCCAGTCATTCCACCAGGACGAAGGTACGCTGCTCATGTTGTCTGTAGTTCTACCATGCCTAGAAGGTCAATACCGCAGTTCGATCGCGTCCGCATTGTTACTTTGTGTCAAGAAGGGCTCTCAACAAGGGAAGTTTCCAGGCGTCTCAGAGTGAACCAAAGCGATGTTGTTCGGACATGGAGGAGGTACAGAGATACAGGAACTGTCGATGACAGGCCTCGCTCAGGCCGCCCAAGGGCTACTACTGTAGTGGATGACCGCTACTTACGGATTGCCGCTCGGAGGAACCCTGACAGCAATGCCACCATGTTGAATAATGCGTTTCGTTCAGCCACAGGACGTCGTGTTTCAACTCAAACTGTGCGCAATAGGCTGCATGATGCGCAACTTCACTCCCGACGTCCATGGCGAGGTCCAGCTTTGCAACCCCGACACCATGCAGCGCGGTACAGATGGGCCCAACAACATGCTGAATGGACCCCACAGAATTGGCATCACGTTCTCTTCACCGATGAGTGTCGCATATGCCTTCAACCAGACAATCGTCGGAGACGTGTTTGGAGGCACCCTGGTCAGGCTGAACGTCTTAGACACACTGTCCAGCGAGTGCAGCAAGGTGGTGGTTCCCTGATGTTTTGGGGTGGCATTATGTGGGGCCGACGTACGCCACTGGTGGTCATGGAAGGCTCCGAAACGGCTTTACGATACCTGAATGACATCCTCCGACCCATAGTGCACCCATATCGGCAGAATATTGGAGAGGCATTTGTCTTCATGGACGACAATTCTCGACCTCATCGTGCACATCTTGTGAATGCGTTCCTTCAAGATAACGACATCGCTCGACTACAGTGGCCAGCATGTTCGCCAGACATGAACCCTATCGAACATGCCTGGGATATGTTGAAAAGGACTGTTTATGGACGTCTTGACCCACCAACCACACTGAGAGATTTACGCCGAATTGTCGTTGAGGAGTGGGACAATTTGGACCAACAGTGTCTTGATGAACTTGTGGATAGTATGCCACGACGAATACAGGCATGCATCAATGCAAGAGGACGTGCTACTGGGTATTAGAGGTAGTGGTGTGTACTGCAATCTGGACCACAAATGCTGAAAGTCTAGCTGTATGATGGTACAACATGCAATGTGTGGGTCTCATGAGCAATAAAACGAGATGAAATGTTGTTTCTGTTGATCTCTATTCCCTTTGTATTTAAAGGTTCCGGAACTCTTGGAACCGAGGTGATGCAAAACTTTTTTTGATGTGTGTATATCATAAAAATAGAATTATAACCTAAATAAATGTTTATATTCTTTAAATAAATCTACTCGTACATCCGATTATTCATGGATATCCTTATAATAAATGAAAAATGAATTAATTAAGAAATGTATAATTCATTTAAAAGTTGTTACAAATGATTGAAACATTTCTTAATTAATTAATTAATTAATTAATACTTCATTGACATATAGTCTCTTTTATTGTAAGGAATAACCTGATATAGATTTATTTTAAGTATAAAAATATTTTATGTTCGACCATGCCGAAATATAAATACTATATGCCAGTAAACTGCATCTTAATGAGGCTCATAGTTCAAATTTTATTATGATACAGATTCTCCAAGATAGCTCAAGATGTTCATAACTAGGGTTCTGAAGTTTAAGACCTAAAGAAGTACAAAATATGCAAGCAAATATGCCCTAAAAACTATAAAATACTAGCTGTACCCGGCATGTGTTGCAATGCCAATCAAAGAAAGTGTTGGCGTTGTAACTTTGTTTGTTGAAGTGCTTTTGGATTCCCAATATTTATTTATTTTCCGTTAACCACTTCTAAACTATTGTAAAATTGATTTACTATCTCAAAAAATCATGGGAACGTGCTCAACAATTCACCAAAGTTTCATGGCAATGAAATGAATGGTATATGAACGCATACGGGACTTCGTTGAAAAGATTCGAGCGCCGTCTCCCATTTGTTGAATATACTCGTACGCTACCTATTGTAAAATGGATTTACTAAGTCGAAAACCTTCCCTGGCGTGTACACAACAACTCATGAACGTTTCATCGCAATCAAATGAATGTCATATGAACGCATACGGGATTTTGTTTAAACGATTCACGCACCTTCACTCATTTCTTGAATCTTTTGTGCGAAACCCATTGAAGAACGGATTTACTAATTCATACACCTTCGCAGGACTGTACTCAACTCACCAACGTTTTATCACAATCGGATGAATGGTATATGAACGCATACGGGACTTGGTTGAAACGATTCACGCGCTGTCGCTCATTAGTTGAATGTACTCGTGCGCTACCAATTGTAAAATGGATTTACTGAATCAGAAATCTTTGCGGGAGTGGAAACAACATTTCCTTAATGTCATTGCAATCGCATGCATTTTTTTAAAACGATACGCGGGCCGTTACTCATTTGTTGAATCTACTCGTGCGCTACCTATTGTAAAAAGGATTTACTAAGTCAGAAACCTTTCCTGAAGTGTGCACAACAATCCAACCAAAGATTCTTAGTAATCGGATGAATGGTATTTGAACGCTACGTGACTTTGTTTAAGCTATTCGCGTGCCGTCGAGCATTTGTTGAATCTACTTGTGCGATACCTATTGTAAAGCGGATGTACTTAGCCAGAAACCTTCCCTGAAGTGTACACAACATCTCACCCAAGTTTTATCGCTATCGGACGAATGCTATATGAACGCATACGGGACTTTGTTGAAACGCTTCACGCGTCTTCGCTCATTTGTTGAATCTACTTGAGCGCTACCTATTGTAACATGGACTTACTAAGCTTGAAACTTTCCCTGGAGTGTACACAACAACTCACCCAAGTTTAGTCGCTATCGGACGAATGGTATATGAACGCATACGGGACTATATTGAAACACTTCGCGCTTCGTCGCTCATTCGTTTAATCTACTTGTGCGATACATATTGTAAAGTGCATTTACTAACCCAGAAACATTCCCTGAAGTGTACACAACACCTCACCCAAGTTTCATCGCTATCAGACGAATAGTATATGAACGCATACGGGACTTTGTTGAAACGCTTCGCGCGTCGTCGTCCATTTGTTGAATCTACTCGTGCTCTACCTATCGTAAAGTGGATTTGCTAAGCTAGAAACCTTGCCTGAAGTGTACACAACCACTCACCGAAGTTTCATCGCTATCGGACGAATGGTATGTGAACGCATACAGGACTTTGTTGAAACGCTTCGCCCGTCATCGCTCATTTGTTGAATCTACTCGTGTGCTACCGATTGTTAAGTGGGTTTACTAAGCCAGAAACCTTCCCAGAAGTGTACACAACCTCTCACCCAAGTTTCATCGCTATCGGACGAATGGTATGTGAACGCACACAGGACTTTGTTGAAACGCTTCGGCCGTCGTCGCTCATTTGTTGAATCTACTCGTGCGCTACCTATTGTTAAGTGGATTTACTAAGCCAGAAACATTCCCTGATGTGTACACAACAACTCACCTAAGTTTAGTCGCTATCGGACGAATGGTATACGAACGCATAAGGGACTATGTTGAAACACTTCGCGCGCCGTCGCTCATTTGTTTAATCTACTTGTGCGATACCTATTGTTAAGTGGATTTACTAACCCAGAAAGCTTCCCTGAATTGTACACAACATCTCACCCAAGTTTCATCATTATCAGAAGAATAGTATATGAACTCATACGGGACTTGGTTGAAACGCTTCGCGAGTCGCCGCTCATTTGTTGAATCTACTCGTGCGCTACCTATTATAACATGGATTTAATAAGCCAGAAACCTTGCCTTTAGTGTACACAACCTCTCTCCTAAGTTTCATCGATATCGGACGAATGTTATGTGAACGCGTTCAGGACTTTGTTGAAACACTTCGCCCGTCGTCGCTCATTTGTTGAATTTACTCGTGCGCAACCTATTGTTAAGTGGATTTACTAAGCCAGAAACCTTACCTGAAGTGTACAGAACATCTCACCCAAGTTTCATCGCAATGGGATGAATGGCATATGAACGCATGTGGGACTTTCATGAAACAAACGCACGCCATTTTGTTGAAGCTACTCGCGTGCCATCTATTGGAAATTGGATTTACTACGCCTATAACTTTTCCGGGACTGTGCACAACAACTCACAAAAATTTGATCTCAATCGGATGAATTTTATATGAACGCATCGCCATTACGCATTTGTTTAAACTACTCGCGCGCTATCTATTTTGAAATGGATTAACTATGCCTATGAACCTCCCGGAAGTGTTTACAACACTTTACTAAAATTTGATCGTAATCGGATGAATGGTTTATGAACGCATAAAAGACGAACACACAGACATTCCTTTTTATCATACTAATATATAACAAGTAGTTCCGTGAAGAACTATACAGCCTATTTTCATATATCCTACTTATGTTAACTGCCACTATCAACATACAAAATTGAAGTTAGATTGCTGTAATAGATTCGTAGATATTGAGAACCGACTAAATATTTCGGATGGTCGCCATGTTGAATTTTATATATGTAGGTCCTAGAGTTATGTACTATTACATGAAGATTATTGTGTACGTGTAGCATTCAAACTTCAATCGCATGATTAGGACACAAGAAGTAACAAGGAGATTTTAAAATTTCGCACAGCTGCCATCCTGTGGTTATGAAAATAATTGAAATAAATTAGATGCTAGTGGATTAACATTCGTATACGGATTTACTGTACCAAATTTCACTGCACTCGGATGGTTCAATTGCGAGAAACGTCCATGTGAATATTTACACTTCGCGTCGCCGCCATGTTGGATTTGTGATCACCAGGTTATTTAAAGACCTATATATGTACTTAAGTTCATAGCCCCTATGAACATTAAAAAATCAGTTTGATTGCTATAATAGATTCGTAGATATTCAGAGCCGTCTAAATATTCGGATGGTCGCCATGCTGGATTGTTAAATGTGTAGGCCATAGAGTCATGTACCATTAAAGGAAAATTATTGCGTAGGTTCATTATTCAAACTTTCACTTCGATCGCATGATTACGACACAAGAAATAAAAATAATAATTTTAAAATTCGCACAGCCGCCATCTTGAGATTATGTAAACAATTGAACTAAATTAGATACCAGTGCATTACAATGTGTATAAACATTTCCTGTACCGGATTCCATTGCGTTTGGAACATAAAATTGCGAGAAAGGTCTATTTAAAATTTTCAAATTCGCTTGGCCGCCATGTTCATTTTGTAGTTAACTGGTGTTTGAAAGTTTTATAGATGAACTTCCAGTGGTGCCCTTTATCTCCGTACAAAATTTCAGGGTGATACCGCTAATAGTTTCAGAGATATAGAATGCCGGTGAAATATTTCGCACATCCGCCATCTTGTGGTTATGTAAACAATTGAACGAAGTTAGATGTCGGTGCATTACAATGTGTATAAAAATATACTGTACCAAGTTGTATTGCGTTTGGTTGGTTAAATCGCGAGAAACGTCTATTTAAAAGTCGCAATTTCGCGTAGACACCATGTTGGTTTTGTAGTTACCAGATTTTCAAGTTACATAGGTGAACTTCTAGTAGTTCCCTTTATCACCGTAAAAAATTCCAGGGTGATATCGGGAATAGTTTTGGAGATATTGAATGCCGGTGAAATATTTCGCACAGCCGCCATGTTGGATTGGTGAGACGTAACAACATTTGAAGGGCACGGTCGAGTTTGGCCGGAATAGTGTTATAAACTTACCGAGTTTCATTGAAATTGCACCAGCCGTTTAAAATTTATTAGGGGGAGGGGACACACACACACCTCACACATACACACACACACGCGCACGCACACACACACGGACAAAAGGTGATCTCATAAGCCTTTTTTTTTTTCAAAATTGAAAATAGACTAAAAATGAGATGCTGTGTGTCTGTCTTTCTGTCTGTCTGTCTGTCTGTCTGTCTGTCTGTCTGTGTGTTACTCAATACCGCAAGAACCACTGGTCCGATTTAATTGAAATTTTGCATGGATGTAGCTGATTTACCAGGTTTACATATAGGAAGGATACTTTTGATTTCGAAATTTTGCACTATTAAAGAATGGCGACCATTTTAGTGACGTCACTAGACCCTTTGGTTTCAAAATTTCATATTTCCATATCAAATAAAAAAAGAACGGTAAGAAATAGCAAACTTTTGATGGCACACACGAGCTTTGAAATTTAAGTTTCTATCCGAAAGGTCCTTATCACTTTTCGTGTATCTCCAACAGTTAGCGAGTAAAACCGACATTTGTGACGTCACTACACCCTTTGGTTTCAAAATTTCATATTTCCTTTTCAAATAAAAAGAGAACGCTAGGAAATAGCAACTTTTGATGGTATACATGAGCTTTAGCATTTAATTTTCTATCCGAATGGTCCTTATCATTTTTCGTATATCTCCAACGGTTAGCGAGTAAAACCAAAATCTGTGCAATAAAACACGGTCAACACCGAGCGGTGCAGTATATCTCTCGATATATAAAAATGAAAATTTGTGTGTTTTTCTCTGAATTTCTACGGAAATTTGAGTTGTTTCAGACTGTTTTATGATGGATGCGCGCGAAAATAATTTTTTGTCTGTCTGTCTGTCTGTTTGTTTGTTTGTTTGTTTGTTTGTCTGTGGACAAATTTGTTCCCTTATAACTCGAGAACGGCTGGGTGTATCAACGTAAAATTTGGTACAGATATTCATCAGAGGCACGACAGTAATCATTGATGTAACTCTTCTCCGTAACTCACATAAAAGGGGGCCTACCCCTTTAAAATACATGCTGAAATAGGCGTAGAAGGACGAGACAAAACTCATTTTCAGCCCCTCAATGTGAGAGACAAAACTCGGGTCCCCGAAAACCACATTTTAAGGACCTAAGACCAACCGTTTTTGAGATATTCCCAGAAAACTAATTTAATTTAATAAACTAATGAACGAATGCAAGCCAGTAACTATGCCAACGGATTCTCAGATGTCCATCTATTGCTGTAAGACGCAATGCAATTCCATTAATTACATTAGTGTGAAAGTTTGCAAACGGCTAGAAGGTTATCACGGAACCAAATTAAGCCGTAAAATTCATCAATACGTATAATGCGCTTAAGGGGATCAAGGGGTACTCAAGAATTTTTCAGGCGATTTACACCTGCGGGTGTGGTGCGGCAGGTCTATTATATTCCTATCCCCATATTATTCATTCATTCATTCATTCATTCATTCATTCATTCATTCATTCATTCATTCATTCATTTCGTATAGGCCATCTATGGACCGCGTCATTCCAACCGTCTCCTACTGGCTTTGATGTTTGCCCTGTACGCCCGCATTCGTTCTCGGTGGACTTCCTTCCGTTCCTGGGTCCAAATCTTTCCCTTTTTCAGCTTCGGTTTTTCTTGGAAACCTTTACAAGCTTGAAGTTTCCTTTTGAGAGGGGCGCGCTCCTGAATGTCTGTTGGTGTAATCCCCACTTCTTTCAGATCTTTATCCAGTTCAATGAACCAGGCCCATTTTGTTTTCCTCTCCTGAAAGTAAGTTATGTTGCGGTTGGTCAGTCTCGCTGGGCTCATTCGTTTCACATGCCCAAAAAATGGTAACCTTCTCCTCCGGATGACGTTGCTTATCTTCTCCACATGAGTATATAGGTCATGGTTATGCCGTCTTCTGTATTTCCCATTGTCTTTGATGGAACCCAATATCTTTCTCAAAATTTTCCTTTCTTTGTCCTCCAGTTTCTCGACCAAGCCTTTTTTGTTCATCGTGAGGCATTCAGAAGCATGCAAGACCTCCGGACGGATGACACTGCAGTAATGTTTTAGTTTTGTGTTGAAGGGTATTGACCTTTTCTTATAGATGTCCTTAGTTAAATGGTAGGCCATTTCCATTTTGCTCATGCGTGATGTGAATGTTTCTTTCTCTGATAATATCCCTTCCCTGACCCGTCCTGAAAAGAAAAGTACATGGCCATTGGCTGAATAAAAAATATAACAAGTAGTTCCGTGAAGAACTATACAGCCTATTTTCATATATCCTACTTATGTTAACTGCCGCTATCAACATACAAAATTTCAGTTTGATTGCTGTAATAGATTCGTAGATATTTAGAACCGACTAAATATTTCGGATGGTCGCCATGTTGGATTTTATATATGTAGGTCCTAGAGTAATGTACTGTTACATGAACATTATTGTGTACGTGTAGCAATCAAACTTCAATAGCATGATTAGGACACAAGAAGTAACAAGGAGATTTTAAAATTTCGCACAGCTGCCATCTTGTGGTTATGGAAACAATTGAAATAAATTAGATGCCAGTGGATTAACATTCGTACCAAATTTCTCTGCACTCGGATGGTTAAATTGCGAGAAACGTCCATGTGAATATATAATTATAATTCGCGTAGCCGCCATTTTGGATTTGTGATCGCCAGGGTATTTAAAGTCCTATAGGTGAACTTAAGTTCATAGCCCCTATGAACATCAAACAATTCAGTTTGATTGCTATAATAGATTCATAGATATTCAGAGCCGTCTAAATATTTCGGATGGTCGCCATGTTGGGTTGTTAAATGTTTAGGCCATAGAGTCATATACCATTAAAGGAAAATTATTGTGTAGGTTCATTATTCAAACTTTCACTTCGATCGCATGAATACATCACAAGAAATAAAAAAATAATTTTAAAATTCGCACAGCCACCATTTTTAGGTTTTGTAAACAATTGAACTAAATTAAATACCAGTGCATTACAATGTAATGTGTATAAGCATTTCCTGTACCAGATTTCATTGCGTTTGGAACATTAAATCGCGAGATAGGTCTATTTGAAATTTTCTAATTCGCTTGGCCGCCATGTTCGTTTTGTAGTTAACCGGTGTTGAAAGTCTTATAGACGAACTTCCAGTAGTGCCCTTTATCTCCGTACAAAATTTCAGGGTGATACCACCAATAGTTTCAGAGATACAGAATACCGGTGAAATATCTTGCACAGCCGCCATCTTGTGGTTATGTAAACAATTGAACGCAGTTAGATGTCGGTGCATTACAATGTGTATAAACATATACTGTACCAAGTTTTATTGCGTTTGGTTGGTTAAATCGCGAGAAACGTCTATTTAAATGTCGCAAATTCGCGTGGCCGCCATGTTGGTTTTGTAGTTACCAGTTTTTCAAAAGCCACATAGGTGAACTTCTAGTACTTCCCTTTATCACCGTAAAAAATTCCAGGGTGATGTCGGGAATAGTTTCGGAGATATAGAATGCTGGTGAAATATTTTGCACAGCCGCCATGTTGGATTGGTGAGACGTAACAAAATTTGAAGGGCACGGTCGAGGTCGCCCGGAATAGTGCTATGAACTTACCGAGTTTCATTGAAATCGCTCCTGCCGTTTAGAATTTATTAGGGGGGACACACACACACCTCACACACACACACACACACACACACACACGGACAAAAGGTGATCTCATAAGCCTATTTTTTCAAAATTGAAAATAGGCTAAAAAAAATAGGTGTTATAATTTCTCCCTATATTATATTATTATTAGTATTATATTATGGCATACAACGACGAGACAAATCCCCTCGGTGCCAGCAACAAAACTCGGGGGCCCTAAAGGGTCCTCGAAAACTACATTATAAGGCTCTAAATCAAATAGTTTCTGAAATATTCCCAGAAAACTAATTCAATTTAATTTAACAAACTAATGAAGGAATGCAAATCGGTAACCATGACAACATTATCTCAATGGGTGGCATCCAACTTTCCATCTACAGTATTTCTGTAAGAAGCAATGTCACTCCATTTATTACATTTCTGTGAAAGTTTGCAAATGGCTATAAGGTTATCACGGAACTAATGTAGACCGTATAATTCATCAATGCAATTAAGGGGGTGAAGGGGTAACCTAGAATTTTTCATGCAATTTTCACGTTCGACATATAGTACAGAAGGTCTATTATATCTCCAAACAGCAACATTATTTTCAAAAATTCCTGAATTGAACCAGCATTTTTTGCGGCTTTTAGGAATTTGGGCAATTTGAGGCTAAAGAACCTGAATTTTCATGCACCACAAGCCTTTATAATTTATGAAAGGGGTCTTCCTGTGTATGGGCACCTAGCACAACGTAGAGGGTCAGTTTTTATGTGACGTGTATTGCGTTTCGTCTACAAGGCTTTCAATTGTATTTCATGTCAGGAAGTACACGTTAGGTAAATTTAGTTTGAGAGCACATTTTAACTAATCTTTTTTTTGTCGACATACGGGTTCATCTTAAGGATGATTTCACTTGATACTGTGTGGTAGATATACCCATATTTGGATATCTGGGTAATATGTTGTAGACAATAGAATTGTCTGTCTGTCTTTCTATGTATCTTTATGTACGCCTATACCTCGTGTTCGGATGCTTGGTGCATTGTAAAATTAGCTATGGTAACCATGAGAGTCAATACACCAATCATTTATAAAACTCTTCACCGTACTTTTCATACAGTAGAAGGGTGGATATAGAGAGAAACTTCTCAATATATGCTAAAATAGGCGAAATATAAAAATTAACCTAGAAGGACGACCTAAGCATATGTTGCGCTTCTCAATGTGAGACACAAAATTGGGGAATCTATAAAGGGTCTCCGAAAACTACATTTTGAGGGCCTTAAATTAACAGTGTGTGTGATATTCCCAGTAAACTAACTTCGTTCTGATAAACTTGAAGGAATGACAACCCGCTAACCTTTGCAACAGTAGCTCAATTGACAATGTCTTGTGTTAACAACGAACACCGTTCGAAGAACGGGTACTTCTGCAAGTATATATATAAGATGACCTAAAAACTGACATCCTATTGCAAGGTGGAAGCACACTATCGTCATGTTCCGTGACCTCATGCGTACAGTGTCGCAATCTAACTTGTCCAGAAAGATGTGCTAAAAGACGTCCGTAGAGGAGCGCCTTCTTGGAATCAGGTCTTGTAAACCTGTTATATGCCTGTTCCGGGAAAAGAAAGATAAATACATGTACTACATTATTCGTAAATCCTGTGTTTGAAACTCGAAGCGGATAACACGTACCTTGTTAACGACGCCTCAAGTTAAACAAAAATGTTGAAATTATAACCAAATATGACCTTATATCACTAAAATATGACCAAATATAACCAAAACAAAAAATGGCCGAAATATGCATTTATAGGCAAAATAAAATTGCTTTAAACGTGGTCAGGGACCCGTCAATCAAACTTATTTTTCAAATTTCGGGTAAAATGAGCTCAGGAAAAAAATATGACTTTTCCTTAACATCCGAACCTTATTCATTACGATACAGCTGTTTGACCAATCAGGTAAGGATAGCATCGCACCTGCGCCCAACGCATTTGTTTCCAAAATCAAACATGTCGGACACAAGAGACAACATTGAAATTACAATGTAAAGGATATCGGATCAACCATTGTAGATACAATCCCAAACACAAAGACAAAATCAGCATGAACCTTTACGGTAACAGGAAAATATTATGAAATATGCAAGCAATTTATGAATCTACGTCCAGAAGTTTGCAACACACCATCCTTTTTATAAATTACTAACAGGGAAAGTGCACCGTCCAAAATGTTAGTCTAAATAAACTCGGGAGTATGGAAAAAGAAATAGCTCTAGGCTATACCTTAATCTCCCCAACTCCAATTCGTACACAGGGCATTGCTTTCGTAGGAGTTAGGCGACAATTTTAGTGAATGCTGGTGGTGATATATCGACACTAAAACATCTTGAAAGTGGAAAATCCACTACTTTGGCCGAAGGATACATTGATTAATCAATCCAAAATAAATTGAAATCTCCAACACAATATTAAACTCTAATGCGAAATAATAATAATAATACTGTATTAATAATGAGGAGAACTGAGTTTGCTATTGGAAAAAGACGGAATGCTCAGGGACATACTGTAATTTTGAGAAAACTTTGAGAAACTAAGCAGCAATCAAACTATTGCTCCAACAGTTTTGTGATACACTACAAAGTTGTGAAGCGACACGGCCTCATGGATATTTCAACAACCATATATAATATATTGGCATTATAAATTGGTTATTGGACCTGGAAAGCTTAGGACATTCTCCCTTTTCCAATAAGTAATGTTCGTGAGACATAAATACTAATTTATGCTACAATGATCAAATATTTTTCTGTAGTCGTATGAAATTCCACAATAATAATAATAATAATAATGATAACGTACACAACATTTCTTGACCAGATACATATAATTAGTAGACAACTGCTCTGTACAGAATCATAGAAAATCATTCAGAGAATAGGTTCCCCTGAGTTGTTTGTTTATATCTGTTGTTTGAGACTTAAAAACTAGATCGCCTTACTGCCGTTGGAATTCAAAGTGGATCAATTCCCTTAACCCTGTGTTACTACTGTATGTAAATGTATAGATTTTGCACTCTCCACGTTGACGTGCGAGCCTTTGAAATCTAGCTGGGCGGGTATGTTAAGGCTAAATGTCCCGTTTTTTAGTTTGTAATTCTGACACCACGTAGCAGCACCAAAGTGAGACAATTTCTTTTTTCTTATATTTATTATTTAGATGTGATGAAGAATTCTAGAATTATGTATTTTATTACTGCATTGGCGTTTACTCTTGAACGAAAGCTCGTATTTGCGATCTGAAAACCACTATGTATACTAGAGTCCTATTCCTGAAGCTCAACAACCCTGTTTTGAGTGGGGTACCTACAAAGAAAATCTGGACCACCGTAATTGCGTGAGGAGCCAGTGTAACTTTGTATGCAGTGGCGAGTCTGATAACACTCTTGCCAGTGCATTTTCCAAAATGTGAAAAACAAAAAAGTTACTAACAGTTTTTATATTTCTGCTTAAAATATGAAAAAATGAAAATACGAAAACGGAGATTTATTTCCTGATTCCAATGCATTTTTCAGAATTAAAATCGGGTGAATGGAATCGACAGCATTAGTTTGGGAATTGTTTTGAAAAGGGTGTTAGGGATAGCGGCGCGGCTTCACAAGATCTCTTGCGCAAGGAAAATGATGAACATGCTGGCAGGGCGGAGGTAGAAGGGGACGATATGATGACAAAAGGGAGTTTTCTTCCTTTTGTCATAAATATTATAGTTCGGCGAGTTACATGTACAAGTGCCTAGTCGTGGAACTACACACATCAAAAAAAGTTTTGCATCACCTCGGTTCCATGAGTTTCGGAACCTTTAAATACAAAGGGAATAGAGATCAACACAAACAACATTTCAGCTCGTTTTATTGCTCATGAGACCCACACATTGCATGTTGTACCATCATACAGCTAGACTTTCAGCATTTGTGGTCCAGATTGCAGTACACACCACTACCTCTAATACCCAGTAGCACGTCCTCTTGCATTGATGCATGCCTGTATTCGTCGTGGCATACTATCCACAAGTTCATCAAGACACTGTTGGTCCACATTGTCCCACTCCTCAACGACAATTCGGCGTAAATCTCTCAGAGTGGTTGGTGGGTCAAGACGTCCATAAACAGCCCTTTTCAACATATCCCAGGCATGTTCGATAGGGTTCATGTCTGGCGAACATGCTGGCCACTGTAGTCGAGCGATGTCGTTATCTTGAAGGAACGCATTCACAAGATGTGCACGATGAGGTCGAGAATTGTCGTCCATGAAGACAAATGCCTCTCCAATATTCTGCCGATATGGGTGCACTATGGGTCGGAGGATGTCATTCAGGTATCGTAAAGCCGTTTCGGAGCCTTCCATGACCACCAGTGGCGTACGTCGGCCCCACATAATGCCACCCCAAAACATCAGGGAACCACAACCTTGCTGCACTCGCTGGACAGTGTGTCTAAGACGTTCAGCCTGACCAGGGTGCCTCCAAACACGTCTCCGACGATTGTCTGGTTGAAGGCATATGCGACACTCATCGGTGAAGAGAACGTGATGCCAATTCTGTGGGGTCCATTCAGCATGTTGTTGGGCCCATCTGTACCGCGCTGCATGGTGTCGGGGTTGCAAAGCTGGACCTCGCCATGGACGTCGGGAGTGAAGTTGCGCATCATGCAGCCTATTGCGCACAGTTTGAGTTGAAACACGACGTCCTGTGGCTGAACGAAACGCATTATTCAACATGGTGGCATTGCTGTCAGGGTTCCTCCGAGCGGCAATCCGTAAGTAGCGGTCATCCACTACAGTAGTAGCCCTTGGGCGGCCTGAGCGAGGCCTGTCATCGACAGTTCCTGTATCTCTGTACCTCCTCCATGTCCGAACAACATCGCTTTGGTTCACTCTGAGACGCCTGGAAACTTCCCTTGTTGAGAGCCCTTCTTGACACAAAGTAACAATGCGGACGCGATCGAACTGCGGTATTGACCTTCTAGGCATGGTAGAACTACAGACAACATGAGCAGCGTACCTTCGTCCTGGTGGAATGACTGGAACTGATCGGCTGTCGTACCCCCTCCGTCTAATAGGCCCTGCTCATGCATGGTTGTTTACATCTTTGAGCAGTTTTAGTGACATCTATGAACAGTCAAAGGGGCTGTATCTTTGATACAATATACACAGTCAACGTCTATATGCCGGAGATCTGGGAACCGAGGTGATGCAAAACTTTTTTTGATGTGTGTATATTTGAGCAATAAAAGTAAGTTATACTGTAGTCGTGTCACGCTTAGCCTATGTAACGTCGACACAATGTGTTACCTTTCTTACTTCCTCAAACATTCTTGTTGTTGCGTTCTTGTAGATGATAATAATACATTGTAGGAGCTTGGGACATCTTGGTCATCAGTCCCTTTGGCTGGCTACGTGGCTCAGCGGTAACGTTCTCGCTTGCTGTGCCTAAGGTTGCAGGATCGAATCCTGGTGCAGCCAGTTGGCATTTGAGGGTGCGTGAATGCGAGGGAGCCATGTCATTAGATTCACTGGCACGTTAAAGACCCCCTTCGGGGCAAAATTCCGGCACCCCGGCGTGTCTAAAAGCCGCAGTAGTTAAAAGGGACGTAAAACCAATAACGTTATTATTATATTTATTATTTATCATGAGTCCCGTGTAGTTGATTATGTGTGTAACTGTATTAGAGTCAGGGATGGGGCAGGTTCCCTGAGACTTCACGTACGGTACTATCTCGGCATTTACATGGAGGGAGTGTGGAAAAAAAAAATAGGTGAAAACACACTCAGGATAGGTGCTGACAGCGCTCTATTCCCTTTTAGGTAACTGTTTTAGAGATATTTGAGGATAAACTCCCGAACATAAAACATATTGTTCCGTTATTAGTAATAGTCTATATTGTAGGGCATAATTCTTACCGCACAGAGCAGCGACTGGTTTCACTCGATGCAAAATTGAATACTGTATAGAAAGATATGACTGTTTTGTAGTTAGCACATTCGTGATATTTTAGAACGAAAGATGGACAAGATATGTTCGTGTTCAGGTTTATTGGGAATATCTATTCTAAAAACCATCCGATGCGGACGTCCAGTTCTAGATATCGTCTTCTAGACATAACAAACAAGACCACAAACCTTGAAAATTTCAAATCAATTGAGCCAGCTATTATCGATTTATAATAAGCCAAATACGCACGCACATAGACCTACATACATACATACATTTTGGTGATTCGTATGGGTCGTTGGTTCTTTTGACTCTAATTCCCTTCTTTTTTCATGAGATCTGAAACGACTCCGTGAGGACAATCACTATAACTTACTTCAATTTCCATGGAAGTAATAATAAAATTTTATTTATCTAGGACATTTTATTACAATAAACAAATTATGAAAATGCATACCAAGAGCAAAATTATTATGTACATAATTATATAGAATTAAATTTCCTAAGAAATTCTCATCTGCTTATTGTTAGCACAGACACTAGTACTGCGCACTATAAACAAAAATATATTATACCTATTTATTTCCTGTTCGAGAGCAATGCGTCAATATTTTCCATATCAAGATAACGTTTCATGATGTACGCATACTCAGTATTTTACTTCACCTCAGGTTCTCTTATATCCATTTATCTGGTCATCCTGGGATCAATGATCTCAGGAAGCAAGATTTTCTCGTAGCAGAATGTCAGTTACATAAGCATTGTTGTCTCCAGAAATTTTCGTCCCTCTTTGTTGTTTCTATGTGAATGTCCTTAGGCGTCCATACAACAAAATAACATATTTCCCGCTGTGTTATTTCCAACTGGCCCTGGATCTGGAAATAAAAATCATGTGAGTGTTAGAGAGTTATCAATCGGTTCTCTTCTGAATGGCACTGTTCTTGACATTCTCTAGGCTTTCTATTTCGCTTACTTTCTGCCAAACAATATCCCTTTAGCTTTTTACAGACTTCCAGTATGTCGGTCATATTCCGTGCAGAATAAGGGCACTTGACTTCGACTATAGCGTTGTCTCCTATTAATCCGTCTGGGGAGGCACCTAAGAACCCATAAGATTTATGTACGAAAAGACCACATTCTTCGACTTTTCTACCGATTTCTCCTCTAAATTTCGTTTTGCAATTCGCTCATTATAACAGTCATACTGGATTGCTTTTGAGTGAAATTCGCCGTACAGAATGTTTTTTGCTACTGGAGCCCATTTCGAAGTGGGTTTCCTGTTGCATACATATCCAAAATTGGATGCCGTAAGTCTGTCCTTTCTAGCTGTGTGCCACATTTCATTTTCCCTTTGGCCCCTTGTTTCCTTTTCCAGTTTTTGTATATGGCCTTCACCAAGCGTTAGTTGCTTGATCTTCTCATCACTAAACTCTCTCAACAGTACCTCATCGAAATCCAACTGCAATGATCGGTTTCCATAATAACGTGAGACAGTATGTTTCATTTCATTAGACTGTTGTCGGGACATTCTTTTCCCTTCTCGCGACGAAAATAAACTTTTTCGGCAAGTTGCTCTTCTTCTCTTTCTGCTGAGTGCAGAGTCTTCACTATTGTGGACGGTTTTCTTTTTTTTCTAAACTGATTTCATTGTCTTATAGTGCCAGGATGGCCCAAACTGAATGTCCAGCCCGGCAGTTTTGGTTCTATGAGTGAACGAACCTCGTTTCCCTCGATTGATCTGTTTACCTCCCGTGAATTTTGCAACAAGGGACATATAATTTTCGGCAGCATTGCTGTGGTGTTTGATACTAGCTGGGAACGTTTTGCAATTAGGGACTGCAAGCAATAACGCACCTTGTCACAAGCATTAGTTTGGTCTGCAGTTAGCTGTTCGTCTTCACCTTGTCCGCTGGTAGTGCAAAGTCGTTATAAATCCCAATCCAATCCGATATTTCCGGAAACCAATTTTCCATTTTTACAATCGCTACGCCTTTATTTTTCCACACAACGCATTGTTTTCATTTGAAGTCGAACTTGCTTCTCTGAAAAAAGTTGACACTTAATAGTTCGTGGCGCGACAGCCTATGAAGAGCCTAGGGCTACCAAGCAACTGCTGCACTGTTCAGCCATTTAGCCTGCAGATTGCGGGGTGACGTTTAGTCATCCAACTTGTAGGCTACAGGTAAAATATAAGTGAAATCATAACTGCTCAGTGCATTACAGATTCTCTAATTAAAGCGTAAGGAAATATATAATTTCAAATATAAACTAGAAAAAAAAACTTATGGGTGTGTAGAAGTGTTTTGTTTTTACCGTAATGCTGTCCACCAGTCGTAGCCTACCTATATGTACATATATCTATTCTACCAGAAATACTGTCCGAAAATAAATTGCCGGAAATAGAACACATAACGGGCATTACAAAATAATATTGTTGCAGGTAAAATAAATTAAACAAAAATAATTAAAAAGATCGATGAACTAAAAACAAGAAGTCATAACTAGGAACTGGTAAAATAACAAAGGATCACTCAGAAATATCCAGACCTTCACAATAATTCAGAACTAACCAGCACAGTCAATCGCAACATTGGACTAGATGCTCGGGAATTCCAAACAGTCGTGTCAAGTTATCGCTCTCTCATATCACTCGAGCTCCGCTCCCCTCCCCTCTCCTCCCCCACCACCATCCCGCTCTCCATGACCTTGTTCTACTGCCGTGCCTTTTGATGCAAAATCTAGTAACACTTATATTCACAAACTTCTCAAAGTGATCCCGACGATTCTATTCAACCGATTTAGGTTCTCAATACGGCTTTGGAATCAGTGAGTAAAACTCAACAACTTTCGTATTGCCCGTTTTCTTTCGAATTTCAATCAGATATTTGGAAAACAAACAGCAAATTTTCTGTTTTTGAAATTAAAAATTAAGCAATGAATCAATATCAATTCTGCTACTAGATAGAGTACATAGCAATTTTCAGATCGCAGATCGGATCTCTCATTCCATAAAAAAAATATAAAAAAAAATCAGCTTAGCATTTTCTGAAATCTGTTGAAATATTTTCTTACCAAATTGTCGGGACATTTAGCCTTAATATGGCACCTGGAGTCAGTGCTTTCCCAGCGCGAGGCACAGTGTTGTCAACTTTCCACCGTAGCCACTGACAAGGAGAGGTCGCCGTGTGGTTTACTAGAAAAGTGTTCAAATTCGGTGGGTTTGCTCTTCATAAAAAAATATTTTACCCCTGTTTGAGCGTTTTTGCCAATTAGCCTTAGTGTGTTCAAAATTGAACGTTCCCTAATATCATTCTTCAAACTTGTGTAGTCTTATTCCCGCACACGTTCCTTGCTCGTCTCCATGGCGTAGTCTACAGCGTGTTGGCGTTGGGAATGGAAGTTACCGTGATTGAAAACTACCTTAATCTTTTAAAATTCTTTTCTTTTCCTTTCTTTGACATTTTTTATTTTATTTTATGTTTTTGCAGATTACATCAAGTAATTAGTTTAAGATACAGAAAGTTTAGCTTGATGGTGGAGCAGAGGGAAGGGCTCTTACGATTCTGCATTAGACTCGGCGCAGTGCGAATTAACGTAGCATCGCCGGCCACGCTGCATTGAAATTCTAACGAATAAAACTTACAACACGTTCAAACGTCACGGACGAATAATGATGTTAAAATATTGTACATGGCTCCAAAACCGAGGAGACTACAGCAAATACATTATACAAAACACAAATGACAATAAGGGATGTATCAGTAAAAGAAAAAAGAAAAGTGTTGACCAAGGTCTGACTCAAAGTCGGTTGGTTGGTTGCTTGGTTGGTTGGTTCTTAATTTTAGGGGTCATGTAGCCCCGTGTACTTTGGGTGTGTGTAGAATCTGTCTGATAACCGGTGTTAATTGTGATGACTGTATTAGTGTGTGTTGTCTGTTTTTTAATTTAAGTATTGCAACTTAGAATTTTTCAAATAGTTCCTACTTTTGCCGCCAAGCGCCACAGTCAACGACTACTAGGCCATAGAAGCTCAGCATGCTACCAACTACGCCACTGAGACGATCCGGGAACGTGTGCGGGAATAGGCGTACAAAAGTTTGAGGATTGATTTTAAACGTTCAATTTTGAACACATTGGCCCATTGGCAAACACCCTCGAACAGGGGCAAAATATTTTTTATGAAGAGCAAACTTTCCAAATTTGAACGTTTTTTTTCTAGTAAACCACGTGGCATTTTCTCCTTGTGAGGGCAAGCAGCGAGACTGGACAGAACTACGTGCAGATGTACAACCATTGAAAATGACTGGACACCTGCGTGAATCGCGAGGGACTTTGGAGTCCACGTGGTGTCATAGAGGAAGCATTCCATTGGTCAACAACGTCAGGTATTGGTCAGTAGCGAACAATGGTTATTGTCAGCGTGTGCTATTGCCTTACGCTGCAGTCGTAGCTCGTTGACCAGGAAAGTGAGGGACTAATTCTGCAGACAGTGAGAACATGCCTTTTCGTAACTTTTAACAAGGTATATTATTGAAAATGTAGCATTTATGATTGACAAACCTTTCTCGGAGTTGTTGGGAGACGTTTCACAATTTCAATTGCCACGGCTGCACCGGAAATAATTAACTTTAACGTAAATAAAGCATTATTGGTCGTGTTCATTTGAACAAGGTCGATCATTTTCCATTCACCCCGGACACTACGTCATACCCACGTGACACGTTGCCAACATGAATAATGAAATAATAGACAAAAACATTGGCCTGGATAAAGATTATTGATGCATGACTTCCCCACTGTGCGTGACAAAAACCAGGGGTGTTATCTATTAGCTGGGACGCACTATCAATCCACCATTGGTCTGGACGAAAATATTGGTGTAGGCAAAACCATTGGTCTGCCACATGCGATATAGTTCCGAATGCGTGGGGTTGGCATAGTGGACTCCTTCACAAAGATGGAAGTCAGGGTAGCAATTTCAACTACATATAAGTCGTGCTCCTATTAGGGTGGGATGGTGGGTCTACGGCAGCGGACGAGTGAACAACTATTACTATATCATCTCCAGATACCATTACTACAGTTATTTTGGCCAATTGCATTACTTACAATGTTTTAATCACATGTTCTCATACTCTGCAGTGCCACCAGTGAGGGAACTATAACACCATTGCTACTCTGGGTCTGACAGTCCCGAATAGCATACCACACTCTTTTGATGGACAAAACGAGAAAATACGATTCAGGATATTAAAATAAATTATTTATATAGACATAAGAAATGATTACTATATTTATAATTTACAGAATAAAATTACTAATTTACACTACTGAATTTTACGTATATTGTTTTTACAGATTTAGTGACATACTGCGAATGCAATTTAGTGTCGCACACTTTTCAGTCCTAAAGACATCAGAAAACATTGTAAATACCACTAAGGAGAATCTAGAGATTGAGAACCTGTCACAATTGTTTCTTCTTACCCGTGTTTCAATCACCTGCTTGCTAGCGTTGGGTCTATGGAGCCCTAAGTGATTAAAACAAAGCTGGAGTGTAAGGTCACGACTGGCGCGCACTATCAAACTATTAACAACAATAACACCGTGTGAGTTAGCCGTGGTCGTTACGGCGTGGCTGCAGGCAGTCGCTCACATCCGGGAGACGAGGAGGTTCGAAATCCCCGCCGGTAACCTTGAAGATTGTCTTCTGTGGTTTCTCAGCTTCCTTCCAGGCAAATGCCGGGGTTGGTCCCTACCTATAGGCCACAGCCGCTATCTTCCAATTCCTCGTCCTTACATTCCCACTTTCCTCCACAGTCAACACTCCTCACGCGGCGGTACTTGTAGCTCACCCCATGGGTGACCGCATAGAAGCAGCTACAAACTCTGGCGAGCCGACCATGTCCTCGGACACTCCCGGTAGTTAAAACCATACGCTAAAAGAAATAACCTAGGAAGCTAGAAGACAATTAATGAGCATTTTCCACTGTTGCCAACATGTTCCGAGACAAGACTGAATAACGTCATGAGTCTCTCAGACCCAAGAGTAGAAACGAAGAGTTAACTCATTTTAACGAATGCAAAATATCCAAATGGCAGTGCTACTGCTACGATTCATTGGATCCTGTTGCAAATGTTAAACTCATTGGCTTATCAAATGAATATCTCTTTTATGATAACTGTCTAATTAGCTTTCCATGTGGTTTTAAAAACAAAATTACATGTATGCATTAATCGCTTCCATTCCATTTGTCGGCTAAATCACAGTAATTATATTACACAGATTAAACAACCAAAACTATTCTCAAAAATATTATGAATGTATGTTACAGTTGGAAACATTTCCGTCAAATGACGTGCTCCATAGCTACTAGCTTGTTGTTTTATTTCATTTAGGGACTTGTGGTCATCGTGGTCATTTAGCCCCGTGAACTTGGGTTTAAGAGTAGAATATGACTGATAACCTGTGGTATTATGGTGCCTGCATTAGTGTTTTATTTGTAACTAGCAGTAGTGCTCGGTTTCGCCCGGTGGATTTATATGTTTTATGTTCGACCCTGACAATTATATGTCTGAAAACTGTATCATAATGATGGTCATTATAACACTATTTTTCATTATGAAACAGTTTCTCCCACCAATCACAGCTCAAGAAACAGTTGTTTGACCAATTAGATAAGGATACCTTCGCGCATGCGCTCAAAATCCAACATGTCTATATAAATTACCGAAAGAGCACCGTCCATTTTATGTTCGCGTAAATAAACTGGTGAATATGAGACACTGTACCTTAATCCAATTTCTACACAGTGGGTTGTTTTCAAACGATTTCGGTGACATTTTTACTGAATACTTGTGCTCAATCTGCACATATGGCATTGATGCACACAGAGCGCATGCGTCGGTCGGTCAGAGAGCTTGGAAATCAGAGATATCCTACCCTGCGCAGCACCCGATCACAAAATTCTAGTGACAATCTCAACAGATATTTATGAATATTTGTGTTAAAACCTATAATAAAGTTATAATTATCGTCGAACATAAACAGTCGTATGCAACTCACCTATAATGGTAATTAAGACACTCGTATGGAAGTTATAAAACTCGCATACGCTCGTTTTATATAAATACTCGTGTCTTAATTATAGCCATTAAAGGCTCGTTGCATAATGTACTATTATGGATGATAATGAATACTACTACAGAACTGGCACGTTATACATAAACTAACAGAAAAAACAAATGTAAAAATATAACTTTTTGTGGTGGTAGTGTGGGTGATACGTAGTACGGTATAATGGACGTAACATTCAGATCACCTACGCGTAATGATAATGATAATAATTAATAGGGAAACGGCTAATTACTAACAACATTACTGACACATGTAATTCACAAACGAATTGAAAAATATGATTAGAAAGAGGAGTAAGTGAAATAAAAGACACCTGCTAGGGCCTATATCTCATTGGCTGTTAGAAATGTAGAGACCAATAGTGTCGTCTGTTGTCGTATAGCGCTGTAGGAAAATAATCACAGCACTTTGGAAAACGTTGGCAGTCCCGAGCTCCTGAGGTAACAACAGTGCCATTTACCGCCACATAGCTCTGGAGGATAAGGATCGGAATAAATGAAAGTAAATTTGAAAGCACCAACGCTTATTGCAGCTGATCTACACCCTAATGTACTGCACCAACACCATCGCACTTATACAGAGGCATAATATTTTCATGATGATAACTGATTTCGGGGGCCTAAGAAATCTTTTTGTACTGCAATTTATAAACAGCGCAAGATGCAACTATTTTCGCAATTCTGCTCCGGAACACGGGTAGGGGCGACATGATACAGCCCGCTTTGTCAGTCAACAATAGACTTGATAAAATATTCTTAAAGTTACACTACTACGTACATGAATGGTTCTAGGGCCGTAAAGCGTGTTTCTCAAGATCCTTTTGTTTGTTATCTCTACTTAGTATAAAACAAAGTCCCCGATTCTTGGATGTTACGGGTAAACTCGAGAACCACTGGATGGATTTTGATGCGGTTTTCACCATTCTGTAAATGATATCTCGAGGATGATGTCAGTAGAAAATAATTTATTTATGATCAAAGGAAGCCTAGCAGTAACGATTTCAGCGGAAAAGTCGAAAAAACCTGGCGTCCGAGCGCTTAGTAAGCTTACGCAGGCAAACCGTTAGAAATATCCAAATACTATGAGTGTAAGAATTGTTCAGCATGAGAAGTTCTACAAAAAAGTCCAGGAGAGCATATGACTATCTTCAATACATCGCCCACTGTAAGTGTTTTTACGTTTTAATTTCTTCCAACTATGTCCATTCAACTACTGAGGCGACCGTTTACGAGATAGCTAAGGGCGAGTCTATCATCCCTGTTACAGCCTAGCTAGCGGGCGAACCTATTGCAACAGATACAGCCAGCAGCAACCCGTTGAGTCGTGTTGAGTTAAGACTTCTGAGAAGGATGGTTGTGTTTGGAGTTTCCCTGGAAGTGCAACTCGGGTTTTCATCATTTCGCCTGTGAAACACAGTCAAGTTAAGATTGGACAGAAGGGGGATTTGAGTTTCATTCACCTCGCCATTCCCTGGAAGTGCAACTCTCATTTCGCCTGTGAACTTTTCGTTCCGCAAAATCCACAGTAAATTTAAGATTGGGCGGAAGGGGTTTTATATTATATTAAATTATACTGATTGGCGTATAAGCTCTACTTAGTATAAAACTAAGTCCCCGATTCTTGGATTTCACGGGTAATCTGGAGAACCACTGAATGGATTTTGATGCGGATTTCACCATTCTGTAAAGGATATCTCGAGGAAGGTTTCTGTAGAAAATAATTTATATATGACCAAAGGAAGTCAAGCACTAACGATTTCAGTGAAAAGGCCGAAAAAAACTGGCGTTCGTGCGCTTTATAAGCTTATGCTGGGCAAACCGTTAAAGATATATATATATATATATACTATGAATGTAAGAATTGTTTAGCATGAAAAGTTCTACAAAAATGCCCGGGAGAGCATATCTCTATCTTCAATACATCGCCTACTATAAGTTTTTTTTAAGTTTTCATTTCTTCAAACAATCTCCATTCAGTTACTGAGGCGACAGTTTACGAGCTAGCTCGGGGCGAGTCTATCACCCCAGTTACAGCTTAGCTAGCGGACGAGCTAATAGCCCCAGATACAGCCAGCAGCAAACTGTCGAGTCGTGTAGAGTTAAAAACTTTAGAGAAGAGTGGTTGTGTTTGGAGTTTCCCTGGAAGTGCAACTCGGCTTTTCTTCATTTCGCCTGTGAACTTTTCGTTCCACAAAATTCACTGTCAAGTTAAGATTGTACGGATGGGGGATTTGTGTTTCATGCACTTTGCCATTCTTAAATTACGTCTGACAAGAATTTGTTGCACATGCATCTCCATGATAATATAGCCTAATTAATAGTCCAGTCAGTGATTTTAACCCACCATGCCGAGACGTTTAACGGATATTGGTCGTTGTTCATTGACATTGGAAAAAAAAGCGCTTATCGCGTAATGCATTCATAACTGTTCCCGGGTGATGCCGGGTCGGGTTGCTACTTATAAATATAGAGAATGGAGAGGGTTGTCCAAAATATCAAATGGACATTGTTACCAGCAAGGTTTCAAACGGTATGTAAAAATCGTTTTAATTAGGTGAAACGGTTTAGATGCATGCCAACGGGCCTAAATGCAGGAAATGGAGTGGTTTGTCCGAAATTTCAAGTAGACATTGTTACTCGTCGGGTTCCAAAGATTAAATACATAAAGTTTGGTTCAGATCAGTAAAGTGGTATAGATTTCTACCAAAGGGCCTATGCAGGAAATGGAGTTGCCTGTCCGAAATTTCATGTAGACAGTGTTACTCGCAGAGTTCCAACGGGAAAGTATACACATTTTGGTTCAGTTCGGTGAAACGGTGTAGATTTGTGCCAAAGGGCCTAAATGCAGGGAATGGAGTGGTATGTCGGAGATTTCATGTAGACTGTGTTATTAGCAGGGTTCCAAAGGGTAAGTATACACATTTTTGGTTCAGATCGGTGAAACGGCGTAGATATGTGCCAAAGGGCCTAAAGGCAGGGAATGGAGTGGTCTGCCGAAATTTCATGTAGACAGTGTTACTCGCAGGGTTCCAAATACTAAGTATACACCTTTTGGTTCAGGTCGGTGAAACGGTGTCGATTTGTACCAAAGGGCCTAAATGCAGGGAATGGAGTGGTCTGTCTAAAATGTTATGTAGACAGTGTTACTCGCAGGTTTCCAAAGGGTATGTATACAAAATTTGGTTCAGATCGATGAAACGGTGTAGATTTGTGCCAAAGGGCCTAAATGCAGGGAATGGAGTTGTCTGTCCGAAATTTAAAGTAGACAGTGTTACTCGTGGGTATCCAAAAGGTAGGTATACAATTTTTGGTTCAGATCGGTGAAACGGTGTAGATTTGTATAAAAAAAAGATACGAGCCTTACAGTAGTCGCATATGATGTGTAGCATCTGACATGTTATCCTACTATGAAATTGAGATGAAAAGTATGTGAAGTCATTTGACATGTTATCCTACTCGTATACTACACAACTTGGACATTCTTAAAATGTTAATTTACGCTCCCTTTTCATACTGGTACTTTGATGAATGTATAGATTGAATTGGAGTTATCCTACTGTCACACTTGTTTGAACAAACATCACATATTATATTGTAAATTAAGAGGAGGAATGAAACCATAGTATCTAGCCAATGTATAGACTACTAGAAATAATGTTCAATACAATCAAATTTCCCAACTCCTGCTTGGTGCAAACTATTGACATTAAAATTAGATAAATCGTAATTTCATGTAGATTCAGTTAAAATGTTATGATGTTATGATAGATATCGTTTAAATCGATAATCTGGTAGCAAAAACAAGATGTTCAGTAAAGAACATATAGCCTACTTTCTCCTAAATGTATGAGTATAGTTATAACTCGTTGTTATTATCAAAGAGTATAATAGAACTATTCTTTGTTGAAGACCTTAGAAACGATTTACCACTACCAAACGCCACAACCTAGATAAAAACTGCTACCATCATTGAAGAAAGAAAGATAAGAAGTATCTAAAGAATGTTATGGATCTGGAGACATGATCGACCGGACTGGCGGCGTGGCTCAGCGGTAACGTTCTCGCTTGCTGGACCGTATGTTTCAGGTTCGTATCCTGGCGCAGTCAGCTGGCATTTGAGGGTGCACAAATGCGAGGGAGCCGTGTTAGTAGATTTACTGGCACGTTAAAGATCCCCTTCGGGACAAAATTCTGGCACCCCGGCGTCTCTAAAAGCAACACTAGTTAAAAGGGACGTAAAACCAATAACATTATTATTATTATTATTATTATTATTATTATTATTATTATTATTATTATTATTATTACATAATCGGTCTGGCGCGGGCAACATCCAACTTTGAGTTGAGGCATGTCTTTACACGTCTGGCTGCGTATGACTTTCACAACCCTAATTGAATTAACAAATCTTTCCATGACCCTACAGAGACGTGTGTATACCAACTATGTGGATATTTTCGATTGCTATTTGGCTGAAATAGAAGTATTAATTAATATCCTGAACTAGCACCAACGGTAGAGTTCAGATACTATGTGAAATCGTTTTGTTCTTTACTTCAATTAACATTTTCAAATAACGCACAATAGGCTGTTACAAACCCTTTAAAATAGAAAGTAAAAATGTATCGTAGTATCATCTTGTCATTCTTCAAATTCGATGCGCATAGAATGCAAATGGTATAGTAATCAATGGATCCCCACGTAGACTAGTCGTGATATCTAGTGGTGAAATATCTAACAATATAATCCTAACAGAGCGAGTGCATTCTAGCGGCCAGAAGAAGAAACTTTTCAATAAAATCTGGTCGGCGTGCAGTTACCTTTTTGGCAGCTAGATGTCTCGAGTAAATCTGCTGGCGAATTATGTTTTAATTAAATATATATTTTACACCATAATATGCACAATATAACGCTTAAATTTAAAACATCTGAGTCATTACAAAACAATAAACATATAAAATTTCAAGCAAAAAAACTAGTTCTGATCGGGTTTGAACCATAGGCATTTGAGCGATAGGCTAACGCTCTACCACTGAGCTAATTGTGTCAACGAATATCGTGCTATATAAAATGACTTACATAGAACTTGTTAGCAAATAGTGATTTATACTAAACGATTTCATCACTGGAGTATATTATTTATATATAAAGCATTTCATACAAAGTTTATTTATTTTATATCAGTACGCTATATTGCATGCAATACTCAAATTAGTGAAATATAAGTCAGGCACAAGATATCCGCTGCCATCTTGTCTTATTACTAAATCAGCTCAGCTTTTTAAAATCACGTCTGCACTATAGTATTACAAAATAAACTTTTAATTTCGAACGTGCCTCTTCCTTTAGAACAGTTAAAACGATTCTCGGCTCGATAATCGGAACTGGTGGGTCCCATGATATGGATTATAAAGTTTGCATAATTCGCACGGCCGCCATTCTGAAATGGTATGGCGGACGACCTTGTAGTTTGGTCACAAGACGCATCCTATACGAAGGTATGTTGTTACCAAATTTGGTAGAGATCGGATGATTTGGTTAGTCGTTATTTGATTTTAGGTTTTGAACGTTTGAGTGGCCGCCATTCAGTTTTAGTAAAGATGGCGGCGATATAAAACATGACACTGAGGTGTCCTTTGCTAGTGCTACCTTTGTACCAAATTTCGTTCAATTCGCATTCACCGTGTTCGAATTGATAGGGGGGGACAGACATTCAGAGTACACACACTCACACACACACACACTGACACACAGACACACACACACAGACTCACACACACACATACACACACACACAGACAGACACACTTTTTTCGCACTGTGTTGATCTCATAAGTCTACTTTCATTTTTTGCAAAAATCGAAAGTAGGCTAATAATTGCCGGGACTGGGATTCGAACCTGAGACCTCATGATTCGCAGACCATGAAACAATCCACGCAGCCATTACAACCGCAGAAATTTAGAGTACAAGAAAGTTACTTATTTTCACGTGCCGGTAATAATTTTTTATGCCTCAATTATATTTTGCTTTTTTTCGATAATGTTCCTGCGTGGAATTGAGTTTTAAATTAGTTATGAATACGTCTACTTGACAGTAAAGGGAATTCCTATAGTGGCCCATGAAAGACTAGCCCAGATCCCATATAAAAACATCGATACATATTGATCACTGCATTACCACAATGTGGGTTAATATCTCAATAGCTATTGTGCAGAAAGATAATACCGGCTTTGCCGACTAGTTACAATGTTTCATATTAAACCATATCATCATTTAAATACTGATACGAAGACTTTGAGCATGTGGTGTTTCAATCAGTTGACACCAGAGTTCGCATGAGCGTTTACCACTCAGTAAGAAAGTGTTGAGCAAAGCTACTCGAGAAATGGATGCCCATCACTTTTATCCAGAGATTGAAAAATAGACTCTTAATAAATCATAATTGTTTTCAGCAAATATGATATAATGAATATTTTTACACCAATGAACGACAAATTGAAGATGATTTATTGTAGAAATATCTGTAATGTCGCTTCCAAACCTTGAAGTAATCCATATGTGATATACATTCCACAAGGTACCACTGCCAGCTGGATTGCTTTAGCTTCTTTAGCAGCCAGGAGGGATGCGATCCAGCTGGTAGTGCGTCTTACACACTTCCGTCCCATTTTTCAAAATCACTCCCACAAATATATTCAGCAACAGAGTGGAAAGATGTTACACTTCAATAACAGACAGACAAACCAACATTGAGTTTTATATATATATATATATATATATATATATATATATATAGATTGAGGCGAGGGATGGGATGGAGGCAGCCATGGTCTTAAGTTTTGCCTCACGGGGCTGAGTGAACCCCACTCCAGCAAGCAGACCAGAATTAAACTCCTTGTCAGAGCCAGGGATTGAACTCTAGACCTCAGGGCTGACGACCAAGAATGCAAGCCACAACATCAAGAGGTGGTCTGAGGGATTTGTCTGATTACCAGTCTTTCTGAGGTGAATTTGTGTACAGTAGTTTAGGCAATTCAAATAAAAGATGGTATATTGGCTTTCACGACCAGTGAATTAAAACTCGGCATTTTTTCTAGGTGTGTGTCGTGTCTTGTGTGGGGTTTCGCCTAGGACACCAAGCTGGCTCTTCAGCGGGCTCTTGCTGTCCCCGCCCAGACCCCCACAGGACTAGCGAACTGCGCGCTACCTCCCTGTTTATGAAGTGCACCCACGCCTCTTCACTGCGAGAACTAAAGGCTCAAGCAGTCTTAACCTCCCTATGAAGGCATCCAAAAGGATGGTATATTGGCTTTCACGGCCAGTGAATTAAATCTCAGCAATTTTTCTAGGCTTGTTCCGTTCTTGCGTGGGGTTTCGCCTAGGACACCAAGCTGGCTCAACAGCGGGCGCTTGGTGTCTCCGCCCGGGGGAAGGGAAGGGAGTATCATATTTAAATAAGGCAACACTGAAAACTGGCTTCAAAGCTATCTTTATCCATGAACTGACCGACGACGAAGTGTCTTCTCTCAGATGTTCTCAAAGTCATTGTTTTGATCGAATGTCAAGTAATTTGGAACATGGAATAGGAATATCTGTTTATGTGATTTGGTACGTCGGCAGCTTGTGCGCCATCTGTTGTGGGGTCCCCGAGTTAAGTATCTTGGCAGAGCGCCATCCTTGAGCTCTCTTGACTCACTTGATACTTGCTCTTTGCTCTTACATTGCTTGAAGAAGTGTTCACCTTTTACTGTACACTGCCACAGAGAAGCAAACGGATTAACAAACTAGAAGAAAATATTTTTATTTTCCTTTTCTATTTTTTTATACTTTTAACAAGGGAACCTCACCTACGACAATTCTCCGATCTTTATAAAACACGTCTATGTTTGCGGCTCGAGGTACAAATGAAGACGACGGTCCCAAATGGTTTTGATTCCCGGCTCGGCCACGAAATTTAGTTCCTATTGATCTTGTTGTCGTTTCATTTGGGATTACTCCGCGGCTTAGCCGTGCTTTTTAAATCGTGCACCGCGACAGCGCGGGCAACTGCAGCCAAGTCCGGAGATCGTAGGTTCGAATCCCAGCGCTGACAGTGGTTATCCTGACTCTGTTTTTCCCTGGGGTTTTCCACACTCCCTCCAAGCAAATGCCGGGATAGTACCGTATTTCAAGTCCCTTGGGGTACCTACCTCATCTCTGTCCTTAGTACAGCTACACACACTAATACAATCGTCACCTAAATAAAAGTTATCAGACAAATTCACCACACACCCAACTACACGGGGCCGATGACCAAGATGCCCCAAGCCCCTAAATATTAATTAACAACAAATTAACATCCATTTAGCATGCTGGATATAGCGGTCCTTTCAACACCGAGTACGCTACTAGAGTGTGTGGAGGATTTGTCTGTTAACCTGTGTTATTGTGATGTCCGGTGTAGTGTGTGCGTATTTGTGATTGAAGCTAGGATTGGAAAAGAGGTGGGCGTGGCTTTCAGTTTGGAACCATCCCGGCATTTGCATGGAGTAGTATTGGAGATTCACTCCTAGGACGGCTGAAGTGGGAACTGACCCCTCCTTTTCTCAGTTTTGCCTCACAGGCTCGCAAGGCTGAGTGTACCCGGTCCCAGCCTTCAGAACAGAAACACATTTCATGACACAGCCAGGAATTGAACCCGGATCTTAAGGGTTACAATCAAAAAAGATAGCCACTACACCTAAAGATTTTCAAGTTGAATTCTTGCCTGAGAGTTTGGAACGAGGAGCTCAATCAGCCTCTTAAGTCAGCACTGAGGAGAGGTGATTTCGATTCACGCCTATGCTGTCCTACAAGTGGTTTTCCGTGGTTTCTCCTCCAGAAAAATGGTTCCTAAATTAAGGTCAGGGCCATCTCTTTCCCAACTTTAGCCTCATTTACAAATACAGCACTACTAAATGCAGGCCCTACGAGAGGGAGGGGCAAGTGGGACTTCACTTCCATTTTGAAATGTTCTTCTATGACTTTATTCGCTAAAGGAAACCAGTGAAATGTAACCCAATCATTAGACTACAGCGAGAATATAGGCATACGAGGAATTGTATACATAGGCCTATGTATGGTGTTTTTTTGCTTCTCTGTCGGTGAAAGCGCACAGTTGACAGATTTCTCATCTTAATTTAAAAAGCACAAACGTTCTGTACGGAGGAACAGTTCTATAACAAAATCTCTGAAATATTCTACTATTCACTTGTTGCATTTCTGAAAGGAATATCGCTTATTCTTGTGGTGACCGAACACGGTCAGATGGAATGAAAATGAAAATTTAAATACATGATGATCAACTCTTGAAATAAAAGAACAAGCATTGTGAGACATAAATAAGAGTGGTTGAATAACTGAAACCAAGTAAACTGATATTCAATATGAACATGCTAAATTCCATGGAGATTTTAATGGGTTAAAAGAAAGCCATCTTCCTTCTTCCAAAATAATGTCTTAGGCTGAACAGAAATGGAGGGTCCCTGAAAACTCTGTCCTAAGGCCCGTGATCGCTTTCCTCGGCCCTGACTACAAGCACCACAATAGTACGGACAGTTTGAACTTTCTACACACTCAAGTAGACGGGGGGGAATTACCTCAATGTCCATGTTCCTAAATGAAACAACATCAACTTTGTGAAAATGGTATTATTGTAGGCCTGAGCACAATGAGAACACAGTAAACTTATGGGCAGATGACCTTGGTGTTACGAGCTGTGGAATGATACAAGTTAGCTCATGTTTCGCCCAATCACAGTATCTAACACTGCTGTAGTGTACGCCATAGTTCCCAATAAATCAGTAGTTGATGGGTCAGATTAAAACCGATCCATTGATATAATAATTAAACTCTCCATGTTTTTATTTATTCCGTCAGATAGAGGAGTGAAAAAGCATGTTAGGGTGTTGTAAAAATAATTGCGAATGTAGCTGTGATTGCAGCAGCGCGTGATGCAACATATCACCAGCAGACAGCGTGTCAGATGTAATTACTGACTACTCGACATTCTGCTTGTTTCAAAACTAAATGTAATGGACAATATCATCCGCTCTGCTTCATCCAGCAGGTAGTTTAGTTGGCTTAGCGTCAGTGTACCTGCCAGGAAAACCTATCTTTGGGGAGATAGAAAGATGATAATAGCAGCCTTCTCTCAGTCACTTCATACTCCCTTCTGCCCCCCAGGGGCTCATTTCTAGTGGGACGTGGGTTGGCGACCACGGGACCCCAGCTGAGTCCGGCATTGCTTCCATTTACTTGTGCCGGGCTCCTCTCCGTCTTCTTTCCTGTCGACCTCTCTTGGTCAACTCTTGTTCTCTTCTGACCCCGACGGTATTAGGGTATCCGAGGCCTAGGGAGTCTCTTCCTTTCCCGCCTTAATTGGCCCTTCTCTCATCTTTCCTGATCCCTCATTAATGTAGGGATCAGCCTTCTTTTTATTTTCATTATAGTTCCTTTTCTCTTTAAGTTTCCCGCCCTGTTTTTATGAACTGGCGGGTAGTCTCTAAATTACCTTTTGTGAGTATCTTGAATCTCAACCACATTTTGTCAGTATTTTCAATCTGCATTTTGTAAGTACCGTATTTTCGATCTAAACTCCATTTTTTAAGTATTTTTCAATCTCAATTGCATTTTGCAGTACTGTATTTTGAATCGTGGGCTTCCACATATTGTGAGTATTTTGCCACATATTGTGAGTATTTTGAATCTACCATACATGTTATAAGCATTTTCAATTTCAATTGCATTTTGTAAGTATTTTGAATTCCAATTGCACTTTGTGAGTATTTTGAATCTGAACCGGCCTTTTTCAATCTAACTTGCATTATGTATTTTCAATTTCACTTGCATTTTGTAAGTATTTTGCACCTCAATTGCATGTTATACGTATTTTCAATTTCAATTGCATTTTGTAAGTATTTTGAATTTCAATTGCATGTTGTGAGTATTTCGAATCTACATTGCATTTTGTAAGTATTTTGAACCTAAACTACATTTTGTGCGTATTTTTCAATCTAAATTCCTTTTCTGATTTTTTTCCATCTGGTAAATTACCTTTTGTAAATATTTCCACTCTACATTTTGTGAGTCATTTCAATCTGAGTTCCATTTTGTTAGTATTTTCAGTTCAGTTTAATTTTCGTTCTGGTTTCAACTTCATTGTCATTTTCGCTATCACCCAGACCATTAGGGGCCGATAACCTAGATGTTAGGCCCCTTAAACAGCAATTGTCATCATCATCATCATACTCCCTTGTTATATGCATTCCCTGGCATGTGTGTATACCTAGGTAGTATTCCTTTTTGTTAAATTTGCGAACAGACCAATGAGGATCCCGGTAAAATTTCGTTTCTTCTTCCTCCAGTATTCTTTCATAAGGACGCCGTGCTGCTGCTTCTGTTCATCCGTCCAGGTTCTTCCCGTCCACGCAGTTCTTCTGTCTTGGAGCCCTTCCAAATTTTGAATAATGGTCCAAAATCTAACATCTGAACTTCCTGAATGTTGGACTTGACGAACTTCCTTAATCCATGCCGTAGTTGTCTTCCTGTTCCATAGATAGTTGAATCTCTCTTTGGTTAGTTATTCTGGTTTTGCCCACTTTGTGTGTCCGAGAAATGAAAACCTCCTCCTTTTCATGGTTTCTGAGATTTTCTCCACATTTTTGAAGACTTCATTGTTGTTCCGAAGTTTCCAGCCGCTTTCAGTCTGGACTGGACCCATGATTTTCCGAAGTATTCTTCCTTTTAGGATCTCCAGCTTCTTCAACTAGTAGCCTAGTCTAGTTCATTGACAGGGAATCGCTGGCAGATAAACACTGTGTTAACCAACGTGTTATAGTGCTTTATCTCGGCGTTCCTAGAGATGCACTTCTTGTTGTAGATGTTTTTAGTTAGCCCGTAAGCTCTCTCCATTTTTGAGATCCGATCTCCCACAGCAGCTTTCTCTAGTCCGTGAGTGTGTGTACTCGGAATGTCTGCCCCCCCCCCCCCCCCCCCCCCCCTATCAATTCGAACATGGTGAAACCGAATTGAATGAAATTTGGTACAGAGGTAGAACTAGTAAAGGGCACCTCAGTGCCATGTTTCATATCGCCGCCACCTTGACGGAAACGTAATGGCGGCCACCCAAATGTTCAAAGCTTAAATCAAATTACGACTAACCTAATCATCCCATCTCTACCAAAATTTGCAACAACATATATTTATATGGCGAGCGTCTTTTGACAAAACGACAAGGACATCAGCCCAATAGTTTGCAGATGGTGGCCACGTATGTGTGCAAATCGATTCCCCCGATCAATTCAAATACGGTGAAACCGAATTGAACAAAATTTGGTACCGAGGTAGCACTAGCAAAGGAAACTTCAGTGTCATGTTTTTATTGCCGCCATCTTGACGAAAACGTAATGGCGGCCACCCAAATGTTAAAAGCTTAAATCAAATTACGACCAACCTAATCATCTAATCTCCACCAAATTTTGAAACAACATACCTTTATGTGAGAAGCGTTCTTGGGTTAAGCTACAAGGCCATCAGTCCAATAGTTTGCATATGGCGACCATGTATGTGTGCAGATGGATTCCCCCTATCAATTCAAACACGGTAAAACCGAATTGAACGAAATTTTGTACAAAGGTAGCACTGGCAAAGGGCACCTCAGTGTCATGTTTTATATCGCCGCCATCTTTACGGAAACGGAATGGCGGCCACCCAAATGTTAAAAGCTTAATTCAAATTACGACGAACCTAATCATTTGATCTCTATCAAATTTTGCAACAACATACCATTTTGTGTGAAGCATCTTTTGACTGAACTAAAAGGTCATCAGCCCAATAGTTTGCAGATATCGGCCATGTATATGTGCAAATCGTTTCCCCCTATCAATTCAAACACGGTAGAACCGAATTGTACGAAATTTGGTACAGAGGTAGCACTGGCAAAGGGCACCTCAGTGGCAAGTGTGCAGGATCGATTACTGGTGCCGTCAGTTGACATTTGAGGGTGCGCAAATGCGAGTGAACCGTATCAGTACAGTAGATTTGGTGGCACGTTAACGATCCCTTTCGACACCTCGACGTCTCTGAAAGCTGCAGTAGTTAAAAGGGATGTAAACCCAATATTCATTCATTCAATTTCGCTAATCGGTCAACTAGGGAAAACGATAAGCCTCATTTTACATTCTGACATTTGTTCATTTTTCGCTTGATCCACATTGTCTTCATGAGCTCACTGCGTTTAGCAGGACGTTCTTCTGTCCATTTCGCACCAGTTGTAAGTTTTTCGTCGCGGAAAGTCCCAAACGTCTTGATGGCTGTTCTATAAAGATTTCGGTCTTGTACATCTTCTGAGAGGACGCGCCCCGAACCGCTACCTTGACCAGATTAAGAGTCTGACTAATCTGCCACTTCATAAATTAATGCAAACAGCAGAAGACGGCGGTGTATGGCGCGGTAGTGCTTAAAGGGTCACTACGTTAAAAATCGAACTACGACCAAGAAGAAGAAGAAGAAGAAGAAGAAGAAGAAGAAGAAGAAGATGATGATGTCCAAGAACAGAAATGAAAGTTGTTGAGGAACTAAAATATCTTGAATATCTGGCGACGCTACTATTCTTTTGAAGGGTCCGGCCTCGACTGTGTTTCCTTTAGGGGTATAGGCAGTCCATTGGGCCCTTTGGAATCGGCGCCCATGCGAGCCAAATAAACACGTCAGACGCTGGTTGGGTATATCGAGCGAGACATCATGTTCTATGCCTGTTAACTGGAACGAACACGCCAGCACGGAACATTCCCCTCGGCTTGTCTTGGTCAATAGGTCACTCTAGGACGGCTTGTAGCCTGGACGTCAGCGCAATATGCAAATAAGGAAAAGATTCAGGCATCCACGCAACTATATGTAATGCGACGTTTGAATTTCTGTGGAGACTCCAGTCAGAAAATTGCATAGAGCTCTTTTCGACGCACGCATATTTAGATGTACATACAAAATTAACAGTGTGCAGCTTTCATCAGCTGTGTACGGTATTCGTGTTGGTAATTCCAAACCAGCTGACTGCGTGGTGCAGTGGTCATGTTATCGTATGATGTGCCCAAGGTTGTGGGATCAAATCTCCTCACAGTAAGTTGGCATTATCAGGCCGAAATTCCGGCACCTCGGCAAAGAGACGTACAACATACGAAGTTAGCCTCTTTGGACTGCGTGTTAAAAACCAATTTTCATTTCGTTATTGTTATTATTGCTTGATTTAGGGACTTTGTGACATCGTGCTCATGTAGCCCAGTGTACTTGGGTGAGTGTGGAATTTGTCTGATAAATCTGTGTTATTGTGATGTTATTATTAGTGTGTGTATTTGCTATTGAGGTGAGGATTGGGAACCAACCCAGCATTTTCCTGGAGTAGAAGTGGGGAAACCACGGAAAATCACTTTGAAGGTGGCTGAGATGATAATCGAACCGTCCTCTACTCAGTTCCAGCCCTCAGACCAGAATTATTAATTTTTGACCGAACGGGAATTGAACCTCCAGGGTGACAGCCAAGAAGGCTAGCCGCTACATCACTAGGTGGTAATTTTCATTTCATAATCTGTATCTTGTTCGTCATCCAGCTTTGACATCATCCCAGTATTTCTAGAGTCCTTCGATCAATGCCTTCTTGCGTGCTTCTGGCAGAGGCTCTCTCCGTCTTCTGGGTTTAGATTCCACTTGAGGTGGCGCTAGCTTAGCTGTGGTGAATTTTCCCCGCTTGTTGTTGTTGTTGTTGTTGTTGGTGGTGGTGGTGGTGGTGGTGGTGGTGGTGGTCGTGATATTTTGGGTTCTCAACATATTGAATTATCACAGCAAGTTTGTTTGGAACAAGAATATTAATTTATTTCCGAGATATGGGCTTTTAAATTTGTGAACTTAAGCAAACTTCTACCAATTACTGTTGCAGGCATTTCTTTCACAGCCATTTCCCACTACTTCCATTTTTATCCAAATAAGGTACATTAACTCAGAGAGAACTCCACCGATCTACTTGAAATATTCGTAGTATTCAAAATGTTGACCAATTGAAATATCTTGGCAGCACTTTGAGTTTGGACAATAGTAGTAAATGTGAGTTAACCAACAGAACAAATAATGCAGCAATCTTCTGCAACGAAGACAGAATACTACTGTGGGATAACAAAGTACCTATGCGGTGTAAACAATATTATTTAAAACATACTACATACCCATACTGACTTACGCACTTGAAACATGTACCCTTTCTAAAAGAGATAACAGTAGACTTCAGGCATCCGAAATGAAGTTTGTGCGTACCATGCTTCAGAGGACAAGAAAGGATAAAGTAAGAAATGAAATAAATCGTGCAGAAGCAGGTAATGGAGACCTTACAGAGGTCTCGTCTGAGGTGGTATGGACATATCCAGCGGATGTAAGATGAATAAAAGGCAAAGGCATACTTCAATCTGAACATCAAAGGAAGAAGATGTGTTGGAAGACCTAAAAGGAAATGGATAGACCAGATTGAGGGTGACTTGGCAGGCAAAGGGCTGGATTGGGAGAGCACTCAATGAAGACCAACTATTCATGGATAGAAAGAAATGGAGAGGACTCGTTCACAGCACCCGGGTGACAGGAGCTGTTTAAGATTATGATGATGATGATGCGTATGTACATTGATCTGACCTAGAAAAACAGCTCCAGTATTTATGTAACAGCAAAGAAAATGTTTTGCTTGAAAAGTAGGCCTACATAGGATTTTAAAAAACTTATCAAAGAAAAATTTTCAAACAGTAAGGTTGAAGAACTGGAACCATGATTGTACGTTGGATTGCAAGCCACGCACTCTCGTTCAAGTGTGTTTAGTTTAAAATATTCAACTGTAATAGTTAGGTAATAAATGTACCTTTTGCTTTATATTTTGATTTTTAAAATTCATTAATTGTAATATTGGTAACAGTGACGATTTTTCAGTAACAACTATTTTATCTTGTAAAGACAAATTCACTTAACATGTTGAGAAACTTTCATAACAATTCATTCATAATTTTGACTGGTAGGAGAATATTAATAAATTGAAGTGTTTTGTTCAAATATTTAGTTAGTGCCACTTTAAGCTGACATGGATTTTCATTTCTAGGATACCAGTTTTCATCAGGTCTTAACCCACATTCCTGGAACCATCTTTGGTTTTATAAAATTCTTGATTTTCTTAGACAACCGATCATAAGTCATACGGAAGATGTGCCCGTAGAAGAGCAATCTTTGCATTTTACTCGACGATGTTATTGGTTCTAACTTACTGTATAGTTAAGAGCGTTAAAAATCCCTCAGTATACCTTCCTTCGGAGGGGAAGTAAATTCTGCGGTCTCATGTTATTGATTTATGGCATGTTCAAGAACCTTCCACTAATTACAATTGTGTGAATATAGGTTAAATTTTACTAAAGCCCTCAGGTTCCAACGTTCGTCGCCAGGAGCCGACTGCGGTGGCATCTAGTAACTAAGTTCAGGACTAGTAGTCATTGTCGGTGGCGTTTGGCGGCAAAAGTAGGAGCTACTTGAAAATACAATGTCTGCAGTCCTTACTTGAATTAAAAACAGATAACCCACACTAATACACCCATCACAATTAACACCGGTTATCAGACAGTTTCTACACACACCCAAAGTACACGGGGCTACAAGACCGCGTTGTCGCAGCCCCTATACTGAGGAACCAACGAACTGTATAGTTAGTTTCTCATTGAATCTCAATCGCACCTGTCCATCAGAAAATCAGTGCTTGGAAATGGAGGGCTGGTGGTTGCCTGTTCGCTTCGACAAGGCAGCATGCGGACGGCTGCCTCCCAATTTCACGCTCTAACTCACGTTTTCGCGTCTTTTCAATCACTTTAAATCAGTGGTTCCCAACTTGTAAGGGCTTGAGGGCCAGAATTCGAACTTCAGGTATGGTTGCGGGACGCACTTTAATCATAGGCTAATTTTCAAAAACCTTCAGGCTGGATTTCCTTCCTGACACCACAGATTTTTTCAACTGAAAATCCTACCCCATCAATCAGCGGGATTCGATTTTATTGCTCAAAAACTATTCTACAATTCCATTCAGGGTGAAATTAAATATACCAAGAGCACCCTTCCAAAATTGGATCTTCCTATGATGGGACTCTCTTCTTCGGGGTCGCGCTCAGTCCTTCAGCTACACTTGAAATTACATCCTAGGGTTTTGAGAAGGAATCATAGAGTCTTAACCTAGAAATCACGTGCCAATATACCAACACAAAAATTAAATTTGTTAAACTGAATCTAACTATACAAATTGAATTTAAAAATGAAAACAACCCCTACCCTTTACTAAGAAAATCCCATGAAAAAAATTATTAAAACACTGTGCCTTTGAAAAAAAAAACACCAACAAGCGTAGCTTAAATTACCTCGGTGAAACACCAAAAACACAAAACAAAAGACTTCCTTCATTAGAAAGTTCAAAAAAATGGCCTTTTTTTGCCATTATAGTCACGTTCGTTTGTAAGTCCGTGGGTTGACGTTAAGAAAAAGTACATTTAGAACGGGATCGTTTCCATCCGACCATACGTCAAGTCACGGCCCCATGCGGAGGTCGGCTGGCAGCGATCATGACATCGAGTTGAATACACAAATTAACAAGTCAACAAACAAATGACACCGGACATGCCTACCCTTAATTAATAAAATGCAACATAACTTCCAATGAATTTCAACAAGTACACGCGTACTTTACTACTCAAAAGCACCCGAAACATGGGTTACTGTACAATTCTAACTGAAATGACCGTACACGTAGTCATCTATACAATATCGGCCGGTCGGCAACCGACGTTAAAATTACAAATACAAGAAAAACGAAAGGAATGTGACACAACTCATAACTCAAACACAAGTCTCGCTTCCATAAAACAAGCCATCACTGACGCATAAGAACACCCTTATCTTAACAACAGTAACTACAACATTATTAACAAACCAGGCTTGACATAACTAACTACCATTTTACATTAGACTACTCTCTCTCATCCATGACTAATATTTCTTGACGTGTGATTTCCTTGCATCGGTGTGACCGCACTCACTCCACTCAAATACAACACCTGGTCAAAAATTGTTCCCCAAAACGTCTCAACAGAAGCTACCTAGCTCCCTGGAGATCCGAAGTATACATATTTCACAGTGGTCTTCCATAATCTCCCGTGATGTACCCGCAGCATCCAGGCTTCGACCTCAGTCTCAATCCCCAGCTAACGGTACCAACATTACAAAAGATGGGCATTTACCATGCACCCACAACAAAACCGAAGACTTGTGGGCATTCACCATCCACATAAAATACCAGGGCACAACTACACACACATCACGACCAGTAACTCACCTGTTCACACATACGTTCACTGCACGCGTAAGCACAGTCAATCTTTAAACAATCGCTATCTCAAAGCAAAGCTGTACTGAAGCTTGAACTAAAATCCATAACTTGAAATTACGGTGAAGCTGATGGCTTCCCACACACAAATTGAGGCTCCCAAATGGCCTTAAAAAAACTTCGCCTGTTTTGTTAAAATGTCCCTGCATTCAGGTTAATCCTCCATATCCTCTCATGGCGTTACATAAAAATAAATTGCATGCGCCAATGATCCTATCATTAAATACACATCAAATGTACCAGAACAAAACATCGCGATGACCGCGTGACGACAATATATTACATGTCCACACTTACGTTAAATTACAAAAAATACGCAAAAACAAGACAAATTTAATTAAATATTTTCATATCACGTCTCATTACCACGCCAACCGCTCCAAAATTAATAAGATTCAAATTATATACTCATCCTTCTGCCATTTAAGAGATATCACGCGACGTGTCCTCTGTGGTCTTCTCTACTCCATTCCTTCCCCCAGTGTACACTAGTTAAGCTGCATCTTGATATTTCCAATGATGACACACGTTCTCGATCCTCGTTCTCCCTATAGGTGGACTTAAGGAACAATTGTTATTTCTCGCGTGCATAATAAACCTAGTCCCTTTACAATATTACGGTATATCGTTTAATATCTCACTAATAGCTACGGTTACGTTACTCAATTCACTTAACCGTCCGTGAGTAGAGCTCTGTCGGCTTCCCTAACCTGTAGGTAGCTACCTAAGCATTATCACTTCCGAACACTTGTAACGCAATTTTAAACTGTTCACGGAGCTACACTGGCTCCCACCGCGAGTGATCACGAAAATCGAAGTAAGTTGTCTGTAACGTAAGTAAGCAAAAGAAACTTGTAATAAGGAGTGAAGTTTTTCATCGTTCACCGACTATTCATATGATTTGAGGTGAAGTAGCTGTACTGGGGGAAACAAATTTCCTACTCTTCTGGAAATGGTCTCACAGATCTGAAACACATCTCAGATTGACACATTGAACTCAAAGGTTACTAAAATCCCACTCTGATCCAGATTCGATCGTAGGTTCTCTAGAGAAGTCGTTCCCGCCCACCTCTGGGTCTCCTGGATGTGACGCTTAATTCGCGGACTTCGCGGCGGCACATTATCCTATTGGCTACAGTCCCACAAGATGTTTTCACTGATGACCAAGTTTCGTACTCTGTAACCTTGCAATAGGCGTGTCTAAGATGGTTGGTTGGTTCCTTAGTTTTGGGGCTGCGACAACATGGTCATGTAGCCCCGTGTACTTTGGGTGTGTGTAGAATCCCTCTGATAACCGGTGTTAATTGTGTTGGCTGTATTAGTGTTTGTTATCTGTTTTAATTCGAGTAAGAACTGGAGACAGTAATTTCAAGTAGTTCCTACTATTGCTACCAAATGCTACCGTCCACAACACCTAGCTTGCGGACTTGGCTACTAGATGGCATCGCAGTCAGCACCTGGCGGTTAACGTTGGAACTAGCAGAGCGTTATCAATTCTAACCTACAAATTTTGGCTTCACACAAGTGTAGTTAAGTGGAAGGTTATTTTTCATGCCATAAATCTTTGACATGGGACCCCCGGCTTTACTTCCCCTCCGAAGGAACGCATACAGAGGGATTTTTAAAATCCGACGACTTCGTCCAGGTTTGAACCCGCGACCTTGGGCATAGACGCTCAGCATGCTACCAACTACGCCACCGAGGCGTGTCTATGATATTCCTGTCTCTACTATTCTCTCTCTGTTTCTCTCATTCGCCCACACACAAGGCTTTTTGGCAACATTCCTCACGGTTTGCACTCGACTGAATAGAAATTCCTGTGTGTGAGGGTCCGTTTTTGATTGGAATTAAAAATGGCAAACACAGCCAAAAACTAAAGACACACTAAAATTAATAATGTTATCAAAACAATACATACAAAAGGACAATTTGATAGTAATAAGATTTCTTTGAATCAATATCAACAAGTAGTTCCGTGAAGAACTATACAGCCTATTTTCATATATCCTACTTATTTTAACTGCCAGTCTCAACATACAAAATTCCATTTTGATTGCTGTAATAGATTCGTAGATATTGAGAACCGTCTAAATATTTCGGATGGTCGCCATGTTGGATTGTTATATGTATAGGTCATAGAGTTATGTATCATTAAAGGAAAATTATTGCGTAAGTTCATTATTCAAACTTTCACTTCGATCGCATGATTACGACACAAGAAATGAAAACTTAATTTTAAAATTCTTACAGCTGCCATCGTGAGGTTTTGAAAACAATTGAACTAAATTAGATGCCAGTGCATTACAATGTGTATAAACATTTGCTGTGCCAAGTTCCATTGCGTTTGGATCATTAAATCGCGAGAAAAGTCTATTTGATACTTTCAATTTCGCTTGGCTGCCATGTTCGTTTTGTAGTTAACAGGCTTTGGAAAGTCTCATAGGTGAACTTCTAGTAGTGCCCTTTATCTTCGTACAAAATTTCAGGGTGATATCTGTAATAGTTTCGGAGATATTGAATGCTGGTGAAATATTTCGTACAGCCGCCATGTTGGATTGGTGAGACGTAAAAAAAATTGAAGTGCACGGTCGGGGTAGGCCACAATGGTGCTATGACCTTGCTGAGTTTCATCGAAAACGCTCCAGCCGTATAGAAGTTAGTAGAGGGACACGCACACACACATCACACACACATACGCACACACACACACGGACAAAAGGTGATCTCATAAGCCTATTTTTTAGCCTACTTTTCACATTTTGCAAAAATGAGGAAAAAGTAGACTTATGAGATCGGGCAAATGTATGTCTGTCTGTCTGTCTATCTGTCTGTCCTTCTGTCTGTCTGTCTGGCTGTGTGTGTGTGTCCCCCTATCAACTCCTAAACGGCTGCAGCAATCGAAACAAAATTTGGTAGGAGTAAAGATCTATACCTGAATATCTCACGGCCATATTTGAAAATGATGTCAGTGCTACCAACTGCTAAAAAATCGCAATTCAAATTTGAGCTCCATGTTGGATATCTTGGAAAGTATGAATGGGAGCTATTTCAAAATTGGCACACGTACAGATCATAATATTTCAGTTTAATTTCCAGGAGGCTAAACATGGCAGTGTTGCCAAAATGATTATAAGCCTCCTGATAGGTCCAATTTTTAAATGCATATAACTTCTATACTATCAAGTGGAATTCAACCAAATTTCGTATGTTGTATGTGTACATAACCAGATATGACTGAGCGTATTCTTCAGACCTACCAGGGCTGCCAACTGTTAATAAATGCTCCTAATTTATTTTATCCAAATACCAATATATCAGAAAGTATGCAAGCCGACAGCTTTAAACTATGCACACGTATAGTCCCTGACATTCTATATTAATTTGGAGTAACTTATATACGTCAGTGCTACCAACATGATTCTAAGCCTGCTGACAAGTCCAACTTTAAATACATGTAACTTCCATACTATCATTTGGATTTCAACCAAATTTCGTATGTGCTATGTGTACCATAACAGATATGACTATGCGTATTCTAAGGAGCAACCAGTGCTGCCAACTGTTAATATGTGCTGTCCCTATTTTTGTTACCCTAATATCAATATATCAGAAAGTATGCAAGCCAATAGCTCTAAACTTTGCACACGTATAGTACCTGGCATTCTAGACGAATTTGGAGTAACTAATATACGTCAGTGCTGCCAACATGATTCTAAGCCTGCTGATAGGTCCAGTTTTAAAATGCATGTAACTTCTATACTAACTAATGGATTTCATTCAAAATTGGCACAACAATAGATCATATTATTTCAGATTATTTCTGACCAATACATGCATGACATTGTTGCCAACATGATTTTACGCGCGCTGTTAGATCCAATGTTTAACTGCATGTAACGTCCATGCTATTCATTGGACTTCAACCAAATTTTGTATTTTGTACCTTAAGAGACGGAACTAAGAATATATTCAGTCATCAGGGCTGCCAACTGTAGTGCTCTATTAGGATACATTATGCCAGGTATACAGTATTTCGAACTAATTGGAAATTTCGATATTAGCAACTCAATTTCGTCATTATTCTAGATAGGTTCATATTCTGTAGAATAATCATTGGCATGAAAAGTAGGCTGTATAGTTCTTCACGGAACTTCTTGTTTTTCATAAAATGAAAATAAGCTAAAAATGGGTTCATTATTCCGTAAGTAAAGTGGAGGGAGGGAGGTCAGTGACCTTCTGTGTGATGCAGCGCGTTGTATAACGGTTCGTCATCAATTCTTTATCAAATTACTTTGTTCATTTTTGCCGAATAGAAATTCATACAGTAGTACTTTAAAACGAGCATGAATTCTTTCATGAATTTTGACAAATGTCATATTTTGTTTAAAAGCTTTCACGGGCCGCAAGTTAGAAACCATTGTTTTAAATAGAGGCTTAGTGTCAATTTGAGCCAATTTTGTTACCACCATCGTTAGAGGGATCTTCCCCAAATTACAATCCGATCGCGAGGTGCTACCAGAGTTTCCTTGTTAGTCCACCTTGGAATGGTGCAAGCAGCTTGAGAGTTACTATAGGTCTTTTAATTCTACCTTCATCCTCAACTCAAGTGTTACTATCTAAATCAACCCACTAGCAGCTCTATCACTAACTCTTCTCTTCAACTAAAAATTACCGATACTGCTGTATTAAATTGTCGACCGTGGCTACCCAATAGCGATACTATCAGCGGAACAGTTATGACGGTCATCGGCCCTCGCCAGATCTGTTGTCATAACACGTCCGAACTGCCAAGAACTGGCAGAAGCGTCCGTAATTTCAAATCCTCAAGACCCCTAAATGTCAAAACGGAATAATAACAAAAACCAATCAATTAAATTTAAAGGAACATAAACAATTAGTTCCGTAAATAATTATACAGCCTATTTTCATATATCGTACTTATGCTAATTGTCTCTATCAACATACGAAATTTCAGTTTGATTGCTGTGATAGATTCGTAGATATTGAGAACCGTCTAAATATTTCGGTTGTTCCCCATGTTGGATTTTTATATATGTAGGCCATAGAGTTATGTATTATTAGATGGCGATTTTTGCGTAGGTCATTATTCAAACGTTCACTTCGATCGGATGATTGATACACAAGAAATAAAAACTTAATTTTAAAATTGCGCAAATCCGCCACCTTGAGGTTATGTGAACAATGAAACTAAAATAGATTACAGTGCATTACAAAGTGTATAAACATTTACTGTACCAAATTTCACTGCGCTCAGGTGGTTAAATGGCGAGAAAGGTCTATTAAAATGTTTCACCTTCGCTTGGACGTCATGTTCGTTTTGTATTTCACAGGTTTACGGAAGTCGCATAGCTGAACGTTTAGTAGTACCCTTTATCATCGTACAAAATTTCAGGGTGATATCAGTAATAGTTTTTTGAGATATAGAATGCCGGTGAAATAATTCACACAGCCGCCATCTTGAGTTTATGTAGACAATTGAACTAAATTAGATGCCAGTGCATTACAATGTGTTTAGACATTTTCTGTGCGAAGTTTCATTGCGTTTGAATGGTTATTTCTCGAGAAAAAAATATCTTAAGTTTCAACTTCGCTTGGCCGCCATGTTCGTTTTGTAAATTAACAGCATTTTGAAAGTATCATAGGTAAACTTTTAGTCGTGTCCTTTATCACCGTACAAAATTCAGGGTGATACCTGCAATAGTTTCGGAGATATAGAATGCAGGTTAAATATTTCTCACAACCGCCATGTTGAATTGGTGAGACGTAATAAAATTTGAAGGGCACGGTCGGGGTCAACCTTAATAGTACTACCGGTATGGCCTTACCAAGTTTCTTTGAAATCGCTTAAGCCATTTATAAGTTATTATGGGGGACACACATACAAATGCACACACACACACACACACACACACTCACACGGACAAAAGGTGATTTCACAAACCTATTTTTTCATAAAACGAAAATAGGCTAAAAATCAACATAATAGAGTAAAAGGAGCCCTATTAATGGGCATCAGTCTCTTTTCCAGATTAGTACTCGATTTGCCTATTGGCACCATCGTTCACTGCTTGAGCATAGCCGCCCGCCTTACTCTCTGTAAGGAAGATTTGGTTAATCGAATTTTAAATAATTCGACGTGTTTCGCATTCTTGACCGAGTTCGAGTTATAAAGTGTCCACTGAAACTAAATTTACTTACCACTGGTAGTTATCCAGAAGAATAACTGACTAGACTAAGTTACCTCGTGATTGAACCTGAGCTAGGAGCGGTGTTAGTAATGTGTGCCGAGTGAAGCTCTCAAACTTTGTTAGAACCTTCAATACACTTCACTAGCTGCTTTTACGGCCCGCTTCCTGCTTGATCCCCGGCAAACTGGAGAAAACACGCACTGCCATCTTCGTCAAACAAGGAGAAACTTTGTAAATCCTCATCAGGGATCAAACAAAGAGGTAGCTGTTAGTAGCTCTAAGTACGATATGTCATGGGACAAAGGACTCATCACATCCGCAGTCTGCACTTACAACGTTATTTTTTTTTAAATATTTTTAAGGGAGATATTTTATTCGTTTCAGGTCAAGTCAAGATCAGAACAGTGAGTTTATTTTATAAGGTGCGTTCAAGAAGTAACGAGCCGGAGGCTGTAATGCGCAAACCGGTGACGACATCGGCTAATCATGGCGTGTGTAACGAGGTGTGGTTCCCACTAGAGCGTGGAAGGTCACAGCCCGTCGCTAGAGGGCACGCGTGCACGTCACGTGACCATACAAAGCGACCAGCTGCATGCATCAATCGTCCAACGCTGACAATCGCATTGCAAACAGTGACATGGAGGCGTCAACCGAAAAGCAAAGAGGTGTATATCTGTTTCTGACAGCGAAAGGAGTAGGGGGAACGGACATTCATCGCCGAATGTAATAAGTATACGGCGAACACTGCATGTCCCTTGCAAGGGTCAAGGCGTGGCACAAGCGCTCCAGGGAAGGACGGGTGTCGTTAGCCGATGATGCCCAGTCTGGGGCACCCCCCTGCATTACCGATGACAACGTCCAGCTGGTTGATGCACTCATTACCCAGGACCGCCGAGTGACAGTGAACGCCATAGCCGCCGTGGTCGGATTGAGCGTCGGAAGTGTGCACACCATCATGAAGGAACGGCTGCACTTGCGGAGAGTGTGTGCCCAATGGGTGCCCCACAGTCTTCAAACACACCAGGAAGCATGTCGAATGGCCTACTGTCTTGGTCTCGGTTGGACGATTGATGCATGCTGCTGCTCGCTTTGTATGGTCCCGTGACGTGCACGCGTGCCCTCTAGCGACGGGCTGTGACCTTCCACGCTCTGGTCGGAACCACACCTCGTTATACACGCCACGATTAGCCGATGTCGTCACCGGTTTGCGCATTACAGCCTCCGGCTCGTTACTTTTTGAACGCACCGTATAGATTTCGTGTGTATTTTCTGAATGTCGTACTAAGTGGCGCAGTTGGTTTAATGCTGGCCTTCAAACACTCAAGTTAGTGTGTTCGATCGCGGCTCAGTCAGATGGTATATAAGGGTGGTTAATTGTAACAACCTCATGCTGATAGATTTACCGGCAATTTAGACACCCCTCTCCCGCCCCAAGGCAATAGTCCAGCTCCTTAGTGTGTTTAAAGCCTCGCCAGTTAAACTCACAGCTCTATAATAATAATAATAATAATAATAATAATAATAATAATAATAATAAAAGGGTGAGGATGAGATGCGATGAAAGTCTATGCGGCGAGTAGTTTTGAGGGCCGGATGCCCTTCCTGATGCCAACATCGTAAAAGGGTGAAAGAGATAAAATGAATGAAGAGAAATGAAAATAGGCAAGGATGTGGAAGGAAGCGGCCCTGGCCTATCAGAAGGTACCGTCCCAGCATTCGCCTTGAGTTGAAAATGGGGAAAACCTTGGAAAACCATTTCAAGGACGTCCGACGATGGGGCTTGAACCCACGTCTACAGAGTCCGCACAGAGCTAGTGAGCGTATCTACCGCTGTAGGTTATAATAATAATAATAATAATAATATAATAATAATAATAATAATAATAATAATATATAGGCTAATTATTATTATTATTATTTTAAGTCGGAACTTCACACACTAAAATGTCTTAAATATAATAGGAAGTAAGGAAGTTTGCAGTTTTACGTGACCGTTCATCTCGCGATCATGAGCTACGGAACCATGGACATGGCATTTCACTTTGAAAATCTCATATGTATTGACCGGGAATTGAACCCGGTCCACCGTGTTGAGAAGCCAACAGCTCGACCGCTGCGCCACCACGCCCCAATGTTAAAATAAACAAGTGGTTCCGTGAAGGACTAAAGCCTATTTTCATATATCCTGCTTATGTTAATTGCCTCTATCAACATAATAAATTTCAGTTTGTTTGCTGTAATACATTCGTAGATATTGGGAACCGTCTAATATTACGGATGGTCACCATATTGGATTTGTATATATGAAAGTCTTACTATGTACTATTACATGGAGATTATTGTGTAGGTGTAGTATTCAAACTTCAATCGAATGATTAGGACACAAGAAGTAAGAACGAGATTTTAAAAATTTGCACAGCTGCCATCTTGTGGTTATGAAAACAATTGAAATAAATTAGATGTCAGTGATTTAACATGTGTATAATCATTTACCGTACCAAGTTTCACTGCACACGGATGGTTAAATCGCGAGAAACGTCCATTTAAATATGTATACGCGTCGCCGCCATGTTGGATTTGTTCTCACCAGGATTTTGAAAGTTCTATAGGTGAACTTATGTTCATAGCATCTATGAACATAAAGAAATTCAGTTTGATCGCTGTAAAAGATTCGTAGATTTTGAGAACCGTCTAAATATTTCGGATGGTCGCCATTTCGGATTGTTAAATGTATAGGCCATAGAGTTATGCACCATTATAGGAAAATTATTGCGTAGGTTCATTATTCAAACTTTCACTTCGATCGCATCATTACGACACAAGAAATAAAAACTTAATTTTAAAATTTCGCACAGCTGCCATCCTGAGGTTGAAATAAATTAGATGCCAGTACATTACTGTACCACATTTCACTGCGCTCAGATGGTTAAATCGCGAGAAAAGTCTATTAAAATGTTTCAACTTCGCTTGGCCACCATGTTCATTTTGTATGTTACAGATTTTTTAAAGTTACATAGATAAACTTGTAGTAGTGCCCTTTATCACCGAACAAAATTTCAGGGTGATATCAGTAATGGTTTCAGGGATATGGAATACCAGTGAAATATTTCGCACAGCCGCCATCTTGAGGTTATGCAAACAATCGAAATAAATTTGATGCCAGTGCATTACAATGTGTATATACATTGGCTGAACCAAGTTTCATTGTGTTTTAATGGTTAAATCACGAGAAAAGTCTATTTAAAAGTCTCAAATTTGCTTGGCCACCATGTTGGTTTTGTAGTTAACAAGTTTTTGAAAGTCTCATAGGTGAACTTCTAGTAGTGCTCTTTATCACCGGGGGCCGATAACCTAGATGTTAGGCCCCTTAAAACAACAATTATCATCATCATTATCTTTATCACCGTACACAATTTCAGGGTGATATCGGTAATAGTTTCGGAGATATAGAATGCTGGTGAAATACTTCGCACAGTAGACATGTTGGATTGGCAATATGTAATAAAATTTGAAGGGCACGGAGCTATGACCTTGCCGAGTTTCATTGAAATCGCTCCAGCCGTTTAGATGTCATTAGAGGGACACACACACACGGACAAACGCTGATCTCATAAGCCTTTTTAGCCTACTTTCGATTTTTGCAAAAAATGAAAGTAGACTTATGAGATCAACACAGGGCGAAAAAAGTGTGTCTGTCTGTGTGTGTGTGAGTCTGTGTGTGTGTGTGTGTATGTGTGTGTGTGAGTCTGTGTGTGTGTGTGTGTCTGTGTGTGTGTGAGTGTGTGTACTCTGAATGTCTGTCCCCCCCTATCAATTCGAACACGGTGAAACCGAATTGAACGAAATTTGGTACAGAGGTAGCACTAGTAAAGGACACCTCAGTGTCATACTTTATATCGCCGCCATCTTTACCAAAACAGAATGGCGGCCACTCAAATGTTCAAAACGTAAAATCAAATTACGGCTAAACTAATCATCCGATCTCTACCAAATTTGGTGACAACATACCTTTATATAGGACGCGTCTTTCACCCAAAATTCAAGGTCATCGGCCATGCCATTTCAGGATGGCGGCCGTGTGAATTATGCAACCATTTTAATAAATAGCTTAAGACCCACCAATTCCGATTATCGAGTCTAGGGGGGTTTAAGCTATCCTGAAGGTCGTGATCCGTTATTTATTATAATTTAATATTATAATATTATACAGTATGAGTGGCTTAAAAGAGCTGAGCCGTTTGTGTCACACGACAAGATGGCAGCTGTCCTCATGTGCCTGTCTTATATTTCAGTAGTTTTAGTATGTTGTATGTGATATACCGTACTGATACAATAATATAAACTTTGTATGAAATGATCTTTAATGAAGATGTACTGCAGTGAAGAAATCGTTTATTTAAAGTCATTATTTGCCAACAGTTTGTATCTAATATGTCAGTTAAGAACACCTGACGTCATGGATACGGTTAGCTCTGGGCTAGCATGTTAGTCTGACACGCAGTTGACTGGGGATCGAGTACTGCTACAGTTAGATTTTTTTTTCTTGAATTCTTTTACAAATGATGTGCACGAGCTTTTTCCACAGATACTGAATAAAATGTCATTTAGCTCAAAGGAGAGGATAAAGTATACACTCGTATATTAATAAAATCACAGTCCCAGCATCGCACATAAACAGAAGACATTAGAAAAAGGAGAATAGAAGAACTAGATACACGTTGTCATTAACCACAGCCTTCTTAATGCCTCTGTACGGTGCTGTCCTCTTGTGGGTTATGTGGGTAATATTGCTCCAAACATAACGCTGTGTAAATGCCTGAGCTGGCTTCCTGAAGTATGGCAATTTTTTAATACTGGTAGTTCAACTATTAGCCACGATCGCGCTCCGAATACCTTTAAACACTGCCAGCTGGATCGCCTCCCTCTTGGCTACTTTAAAATGCCTACTCATTCAACACCCATAGAACACTGCCATCGTAGTACATTACGATGGCAGTGCATAGGCGTACAAGATAATAGTACATTATGCAACGAGCCTATAATGGCTATAATTAAGACACGAGTATTTTTTATAAAACGAGAGTATGCGAGTTTTATAATTTCCATACTAGTGTCTTAATTACCATTATAGGCGAGTTGCATACGACTGTTTATGTTCGACGATAATTACAACTTTATTATATGTTTTAACATAAATATTCATAAATATCTGTTGAGATTGTCACTAGAATTTTGTGATCGGGTGCTGCGCAGGGTAGGATATCTCTGATGTCCAAGCTCACTGACCGACCGACGCATGCGCTCTGTGAACTTCAATGCCGTATGTGCAGATTGAGCATCAGTATTCAGTAAAAATGTCACGGAAATCGTTTGAAAACAACCCGCTGTGTAGAAATTGGATTTAAGGATATTAAGGTACAGTGTCTCATATTAACCAGTTTATTTACGAGAACATTATGGACGGTGCACTTTCGGTAATTTATATAGACATGTTGGATTTTGAGCGCACGCGAGTAGGTATCGTTACCTAATTGGTCAATGAACGAGCTCTGATTGGCTGGAGAAACTGTATCATAATGAAAAAGAGTGTTATAATGACCATCATTATGATACAGTTTCCTGACACATAATAGTGGGGGTCGAACATAAAGATACCCATACATTTAGGAGAAAGTAGGCTATATGTTCTTTGCTGAACATCTTGTTCTCTCTCTCATTAAATCAAAATAGGCTAAAATCCAGTATAGGCCTATGCGGTAAGTTAAAATTGTTACTTGTCACGAACCTAAATTGTGATTATTGTGCTATGTACAAAGTTCTTACACATCGTAACAAGATGTTCAGTAAATAACATATAGCCTACTTTCTCCTAAATGCATGGGTATTGTTATAACTCTTTGTCCTTTTCAAGGAGTATAATTGAATGTTGATTGTAGTAGCTTTTTGAAATACAACGTGTTATACGGATATTAAACATGAATATGAGGTGCCCTTTGCTAGTGCTACCTCTGTACAAAATTTCATTCAATTTGGTTTCACCGTGTTTGAATTGATAGGGGGAATCGATTTGCACACATACATGGCCGCTATCTGCAAACTATTGGCCTGATGACCTTGTCGTTCGGTCAAAAGATGCTTACTACATAAAGGTATATTGTTGCAAAATTTAGTAGATATCAGATGATTAGGTTGGTCGTAATTTGTTTAAGCTTTTAACATTTGGGTGGCCGCCATTACGTTTCCGTAAAGATGGCGGCGATATAAAACATGGCACTAAGGTGCTCTTTGCTAGTGCTACCTGTGTACCAAATTTCGTTCAATTCGTTTTCACCGTGTTTGAATAGATAGGGGGAATCGATTTGCACACATATATGGCCACCATCCGCAAATTATTGGACTGATGATCGTGTAGTTCGGTCAAAATATTCTTCGTATATAAAGGTATAATGTTGCAAAATGTTGTAGAGATCAGATGATTATGTTGGTCGTAATTTGATTTAAGCTTTTAACATTTGGGTGGCCACCATTACGTTTTCGTCAAGATGGTGGCGAGGTGCCCTTTGCTAGTGCTACCTCTGTACCAAATTTCGTTCAATTCGGTTTCACCGTGCTTGAATAGATAGTGAAAATCGATTTGCACACAAACATGGCCGCCATCCTAAAATTACTGGGTTGATGACCTTGTAGTTTGGTCAAAAGATTTTTCATACTTAAAGTTATAATGTTGCAAAAATTGGTAGAGATCAAATGATTAGGTTGGTCGTAATTTGATTTAAGCTTTTAACATTTGGGTGGCCGCCATTATGTTTTCGTCAATATAGCGGCGATATAAAACATGACGCTGAGTTGCCCTTTGCTAGTTCTATTTCTGTACCAAATTTCGTTCAATTCGGTTTCACCGTGTTTGAATAGATAGGGGGAATCGATTTGCACACAGACATGGCCGCCATCCTCAAATTATTGGGATGATGACCTAGTAGTTTGGTCAAAATATTCTTCATACATAGAGGTATAATGTTGCAAAAATTGGTAGAGATCAAATGATTAGGTTGGTCGTAATTTGATTTAAGCTTTTAACATTTGGGTGGCCGCCATTATGTTTTCGTCAATATGGTGGCGATATAAAACATGACACTGAGGTGCTCTTTGCTAGTGCTACCTCTGTACCAAATTTCGTTCAATTCGGTTTCACCTTGTTCGATTTGATAGGGGGAGGGGGACCGACATTCAGAGTACACACGCACACAGAGACTCACACACACACAGACACACAATTTTTGGCCCCGTGTTGATCTCATAAGTATACTGAACTTTAATTTTTTGCAACAATCGAAAGTAGGCTAATAAATGGAAGGGATGGGAAGGGATGGGAAGGGAAGGGAAGGGGTCTTATAATTTGAACAGATCTGATCTGCGAGGTACAGAACATACAGTCTAGTTCGAACTTTTAAATTAACTCTCACACAGATTGAGTGTGAAGAAGATACTGTTTGACAAAAACGTACTGCTAGAAGTACGTGGCTCTCAGCAATTGCCCTAATCACCGAGAGACACGCTGACACTGGTAGCTAGTGGATCGCGGTACTGTTCCCTATCGATCCGCGTCACGGCGCGGCGTCGAGCGTTGCTTGCCTGCAGGGAAGAGCCCAGCTGGGATAAAGGACGCCTCAGGTGAACAGGGCGCTGTAATGAAGACGCCACAATTAGCCTCGTGGGTCACATGTCTCATTGCTCTCCACGACCGTTACTCACAGACCATCATACTTCAGTGCTCTTCGTAATATCCCTGGCATTCTCTCCAGCGTATAACTAGTTTTACAGGCTACTAGCTTTAGTACCCGTCGTTAATGGGTTCATAAAGTACAGGACAGTTGATGAGGACAACTTCTAAGCCTAACATTCTATGACAGAAAAATGGAGGTCAGTCTTACTCTCTTAATCGCCAATAGTATGGCTGTTCATATCATTCGAATATTCGCCAATTTGAAATTCGATTAAATTATAGGAATGATTATTTTTAATTATTTACTAGCAGAAGTACCCGTTCTTCGAACGGTGTTATATATTAACACCAGACATTATCAATTGAGCTACTGTTGCAATGGTTAGCGGTTTGTCATTCCTTCATAAGTTTATCAGAACGAAGTTAGTTTTCTGGGAATATCACACACACTGTTAATTTAAGGGACTTAAAATTTGATTTTCGGAGACCCCTTATAGACTCGCGAATTTTGTGTCTAACAATAAGAAGCGCAACATATGCTTTGATCGTCCTTCTAGGATAATTTTTATATTTCGCCTATTTTAGCATGTATTTTGAGAAGTTTTTCCCTATATCCACCCTTCTACTGTATGAAAAGTACGGTGAAGGGTTTTATAAATGATTGGTGTATTGACTCTCATGGATAGCATACCTAATTTTACGATGCACCAAGCATCCGAACACGATTTATAGGCGTAGGCCTACATAAAGATACACAGAAAGACAGACCGACAATTCTATTGTCTACAACATATCACCCAGATATCCAAATTTGGGTATATCTACCATACAGTATCAATCAAAATCATCCTTTCGATGAACCCGTATGTCGACAAAAAAAAAAAAGTTAAAATGTGCTCTCAAACTAAATTCACCTAACGTGTACTTCCTGACGTGAAATAGATTTGATAGCCTTGTAGACGAAACGCAATACACCTCACATAAAAAATGACCCTCTACGTTGTGTTAGGTCCCCATACACAGGAAGACCTCTTTCATAAATTATAAAGGCTTGTGGTGCATGAAAATTCTGGTTCTTTAGCCTCAAATGGCCCAAATTCCTAAACGCCGCAAAAAATACTGATTCAATTCAGGAATTTTTGAAAATATTGTTGCTGTTTGGAGATATAATAGACTTTCTGTACTATATGTCGCACGTGAAAATTGCATGAAAAAATTCTAGGTTATCCCTTGACCCCCTTAATTGCATTGACGAATTATACAGTCTACGTTGGTTCCGTGATAACCTTATAGCCATTTGCAAACTTTCACAGAAATGTAATAAATGGAGTAGCCTAATAATAATATCGTATGGCCTCGGGTGCCGGGTGCAAGCTTCGTAATTTGACACCCAGAGGGTAGCTTGCATGTCGAAATTTCGTTGTTCCTTGAATCACTACGCAAGTCAAGGAGGGTAGATATCTAAGCTCCTTGAACACTATAGCACTTTCTAGAAGAGAAATTAGGAACTTTATGTTGGCGTAAACTGCTGAGATTAATTTTGCCATTATGAACACGGCCTACTGAATTCAAATGGGTTCTTTGACATGCCAACATCGTATGAAATGCGAGTCGTATTTTTGCCGCCTTTCAAAAATCACTTACCACGGCCAGGAGTGAACCTGCAATCTTGGGGTTAGTAGACCGACACGCTATCCACTCACCCACCGTGGCAAGGTATAAATGGAGTGACATTGCTTCTTACAGAAATAAATGGAAATATGGATGCCACCCCTTGAGATAATGTTATCATGGTTACCGATTTCCAGTCCTTCATTAGTTTGTTAAATTAAATTAAATTAGTTTTCTGGTAATATTTCAGATCCTGTTGGTTTTAGAGCCTTATAATGTAGTTTTCGAGGCCCCCAAGTTTTGTTTCTGGCACCGAGGGGCTTTGTCTCCTCGTTGTACGCCATAATATAATACTACTAATAATAATATAATATAGGGATAGGAATATAATAGACCTGCCGTACCACTCCCGCAGGTGTAAATCGCGTGAAAAAATTCTAGTGTATCCCTTGACCCCTTTAAGCGCATTATACGTATTGATGAATTTTACAGCTTAATTTCTTTCCGTGATAACCTTCTAGCCGTTTGCAAACTTTCACACCAATGTAATTAATGGAATTGCATTGCGTCTTACAGCAATAGATGGACCTCTGAGCATCTGTTGCCATGGTTACCGGCTTGAATTCGTTCATTAGTTTCTTAAATGAAATTAGTTTTCTGGGAATATCTCAAAAACGGTTGGTTTTAGGGCCTTAAAATGTGGACCCGAGTTTTGTCTCTCACATTGAGGGGCTGAAAATGATCTTTGTCTCGTCCTTCTACTCCTATTTCAGCATGTATTTTAAGGGGGTAGGCCCTCTTTTATGAGAGTTACAGAGAAGGGTTACATCAATGATTAGTGTCGTGCCTCTGATGGATATCTGTGCCAAATTTTACGTTGATACACACAGCCGTTCTAGAGTTATAAAGGAACAAAGTTGTCCACAGACAAACAAACAAACAAACCAACCGACAGACAGACCAAAAATATTTTCGCGCGCATCCATAATAAAACAGTAAATAACTCACATTTTCGTAGAAATTGCGAAAAAAAAACATACAAACTTTAATGTTTATGTATGTAGAGATACACTGCACCGCTCGCTGTTGACCGTGTTTTATTGCACAAATTTAGGTTTTACTCACTAACCGTTGGAGATACACGAAAAGTGATAAGGACCTTTCAGATAGCAAATTAAATGGTAAATCTTGTGTATGCATCAAAAGTTTGATATTTCTTAGCGTTCTCTTTTTATTTGAAATGGAAATATGAAATTTTGAAACCAAAGGGTGTAGTGACGTCACTAAAATGGTCCCCATTTTTAATAGTCCAAAATATCGAAATTAAAAGTATCCTATATGTAAACATGGTAAATCAGCTACATGCATGCAAAATTTCATTTAAATCGGACCAGTGGTTCTTGCGTTATTGAGTAACACACAGACAGACAGACAGATAGAAAGACAGACACACACCATCTCATTTTTATATATTATTATGATTTATTTATAAATAAATAAATAGGAATGATAAAAGTATTCTACTGTTCAAACATGCGGATATTCAAAGGCTTCAGTCGTTCGAATCATTCGACCATTGAAAGCACTCGAGTATTTCAAATAATCGATTATTAAAATGAATCAAACACTTCTATATTTGAATTAGTCAATGATGATAAGTATTCAAATATTACAGTGATTTGTGAGCCTCCATGGCTTAGGCGGCAGCACGCCGGCCTCTCACCGCTGGGTCCGTGGTTCAAATATCGGTCACTCCATGCGTGATTTGTGCTGGACAAACCAGAGGCAGACATGTTTTTCTCCGGGTACTCCGGTTTTCCCTGTCACAATTTTCATCCGGCAAAACTCTCCACTATCATTCATTTCATCTGTCATTCATGTAATCATTTCCCCAGGGGAGTGCGACAGGCTTCGGCAGGCGGCACAGTCATATCCTCGCCGCTAGATGGGGCCTTCATTCATTCCATTCCGTTACCCGGTCGGTCGACTGAAAGCAGGCTGTGGATTTTCATTTTCACAGTAATGTGAGTAAAAAAATATGTCCAGTGCAAAGTGGACGCGTTCTTCGAAGCCGAGGCGACTCGAAGGGGTCGGATGAGAGTAAACTCAGTGGCGGATCCAGGCCTTGCGTTGTTGTGATGGCTGTATTAGTGTGTATTTATAATTCAAGTGAGGATTCAATCAATCAACGTATAATATAGCACGCTATATTTCAACAAGCTACTACATCCAACATTCAATTATTATTATAGTCCTTGAAGAGGACAAAGAGTTATAACTATACCCAAGCATTTAGGTGAAAGTTGGCTGTATGCTCTTTACTGTACATCTTGTTTTGCATGGTTTTAACTCGGTAAAATCCAAAATGAGTTCATTCGTAATGCAGCTGCCACGTGCTGTACTGAGCATACCGTAATACTAGAGCATAAGGTAAAATGTGTCACTAAGACCGCAACAAGTGCTGTCGCATGCGTGGTGAACTCCAGCTGCGACAGCCCTTTATTCCACCCGCCGATGGGGAATAACAAGATTTCAAAGCGCAGAACTCGGTATAGAGGCTCTTGAAAAAAAAAAAAAAAAGCAGTCCTTTGTTTCTCATTGAACATCGGAAGTTTGCCTGTATTGAGTGTGGGTCTTCTATATCGACTGTAATAAATGCTAGGATACTCGGTTATCTTTGTCACTGGCAACGCAGGACAAGTTTTACAGTGTTTTTGAGCAAAGAAACATTTCTAAAACATGTGGTTTTAACAATAGCAAGCATCCCTTTGAGTCAGGACCCGTGCCTCTAAAAAATAGACCTGAACCTTGAGATACGCAAGTTTTCATGAGATCCACGTTTTGAGGAAATGTGTAATGTAAAACTAGTGTTTTAGATCCCTTAGTTGGGGGTTAGTTGGGGCTAAAACACTTATGTTATTGTACTAATTTGGAAGGTGATCCCTAGGAGAGGGTAGCGTCCCGTAGCTGGGTGAGCTTACCAGTGTAGTGTGTTGTTTAGCACTTAAACGCTAATGGGTGTTCCTGCAAAGACGCAAGTGTCGATTAAGGGATGGACCTATAAATGCAGGCTAATACACCGGCCTGCCAGCTAGACGGAATGAGTGATACAATAGGCGTGCTTACGTCAGCGGCTCGACGTTACGTAGTCGAGTCGCTTGCGGGAAGCACAATGAAACCTGAGCAAGCAATTACTGGCTACTATGGTCACGGTCAATCGTGACGAGTCAGGAAGGGTATGAGGATGTAAAGAGGCGTGTAATTATCAAGACAAGTGTAATTTACTGACCATGTGTTTATTGGCCAGTGAGTGTGAAATTGTAAGTCCCTCTTAGGGGAATGTAAGTAATGATACAAGTTGAGTGTACAAGATTGTGGATGGGTGATTACAAAGTAAAGGATTCTGAACACTTGCTGAGTCTCACCTGATGATGGCAGCTGGAACAGGGCCTTCGGCGACGCACACTGTATGACAGATAATGCCCCAAAAAGGCCTCCCTTCTTATAGTTCCTGCCGTTGCTTAGTCAGCATTCCGTTGACGTAGCTGCCCCAGTTAGCTGGTGTGTAGATGTTTATGTTATGTGTTGCAAGCAGTTGGCCAACCTCCCAAGCTGGGTGGTCGCCTCTTGCCGTGTAAAGGTACTGTTCTGGTCTTATGATGTTGCCAGTTGGGGTGGTTTTTAGTAGAAGATGGGGGGTGGCTTTCAGGGGGTACAGCCCTCCGGGCCTGTACACTAGAATGAGATAATTATATCTCCTGCTGATACAGTGAATGTTAAATATGCGCCAATCACCTTATGAGGGGTTCACATTTGCGAGACGATAGGAGAAGCTTCGAGTTTGAACATTTAAAACAACATTTTGTGATATACTGTATTGGTAGCAGAAATAAACAATGAGTCAATAACACGTAAAAAGTAAGTGCACAGAAAAAAGTGAATAATTTAATTTATGTTCGACCCTGAATATTTATTATATGTCAGAAAACTGTACTATAATGAGGCTCATTGTAACACTATTTTAGCCTACTTTTCACATTTTGCAAAAATGAGGAAAAAGTAGACTTATGAGATCGGGCAAATGTCTGTCTGTCTGTCTGTCCTTCTGTCTGTCTGTCTGTCTTTCCTTCTGTCTGTCTGTCTGACTGTCTGTCTTTCCTTCTGTCTGTCTGTCTGGCTGGCTGTGTGTGTGTCCCCCCCTATCAACTCCTAAACGGCTGCAGCAATCGAAACAAAATTTGGTAGGAGTAAAGATCTATACCTGAATATCTCACGCCCATATTTGAAAATGATGTCAGTGCTACCAACTGCTGAAAAATCGCAATTGAAATTTGAGCTCCATGTTGGATATCTTGGAAGGTATGAATTGGAGCTATTTCAAAATTGGTACACATATAGATAATAATATTGCAGTTATATTTCCAGGAGGCCATACATGTCAGTGTTGCCAAAATGATTATAAGCCTGCTGATAGGTCCAAATTTTAAATGCATATAACTTCTACACTATCAATTGGATTTTAACCAAATTTCGTATGTGCTATGTGTACATAAACATTACTGAGCGTATTCTTCAGAGCCACTAGGGCTGCCAAATGTTAATAAATGCTCTCAATTTTTTAAATCCAAATACCCATATATCAGGAAGTATGCAAGCCGACAGCTTTAAACTATGCACACGTATAGTACCTGACATTCTATATTGATTTGGAGTAACTTATATACGTCAGTGCTACCAACATGATTCTAAGCCTACTGAGAGGTCCAACTTTAAATACATGTAACTTCTATACTATCATTTGGTTTCAACCAAATTTTGTGTGTGCTATGTGTACCATAACAGATATGACTATGCCGATTCTTAAGAGTAACCCGGGCTGCCTACTGTTAATAAATACTGTCTCTATTTTTAGCCTACTTTTCACATTTTGCAACAAGATGTTCAGTAAAGAACATATAGCCTACTTTCTCCTAAATGTATGAGTATACACACATCAAAAAAAGTTTTGCATCACCTCGGTTCCCAGATCTCCGGCATATAGACGTTGACTGTGTATATTGTATCCAAGATACAGTCCCTTTGACTGTTCATAGATGTCACTAAAACTGCTCAAAGATGTAAACAACCATGCATGAGCAGGGCCTATTAGACGGAGGGGGTACGACAGCCGATCAGTTCCAGTCATTCCACCAGGACGAAGGTACGCTGCTCATGTTGTCTGTAGTTCTACCATGCCTAGAAGGTCAATACCGCAGTTCGATCGCGTCCGCATTGTTACTTTGTGTCAAGAAGGGCTCTCAACAAGGGAAGTTTCCAGGCGTCTCAGAGTGAACCAAAGCGATGTTGTTCGGACATGGAGGAGGTACAGAGATACAGGAACTGTCGATGACAGGCCTCGCTCAGGCCGCCCAAGGGCTACTACTGTAGTGGATGACCGCTACTTACGGATTGCCGCTCGGAGGAACCCTGACAGCAATGCCACCATGTTGAATAATGCGTTTCGTTCAGCCACAGGACGTCGTGTTTCAACTCAAACTGTGCGCAATAGGCTGCATGATGCGCAACTTCACTCCCGACGTCCATGGCGAGGTCCAGCTTTGCAACCCCGACACCATGCAGCGCGGTACAGATGGGCCCAACAACATGCTGAATGGACCCCACGGAATTGGCATCACGTTCTCTTCACCGATGAGTGTCGCATATGCCTTCAACCAGACAATCGTCGGAGACGTGTTTGGAGGCACCCTGGTCAGGCTGAACGTCTTCGACACACTGTCCAGCGAGTGCAGCAAGGTGGTGGTTCCCTGATGTTTTGGGGTGGCATTATGTGGGGCCGACGTACGCCACTGGTGGTCATGGAAGGCTCCGAAACGGCTTTACGATACCTGAATGACATCCTCCGACCCATAGTGCAACCATATCGGCAGAATATTGGAGAGGCATTTGTCTTCATGGACGACAATTCTCGACCTCATCGTGCACATCTTGTGAATGCGTTCCTTCAAGATAACGACATCGCTCGACTACAGTGGCCAGCATGTTCGCCAGACATGAACCCTATCGAACATGCCTGGGATATGTTGAAAAGGGCTGTTTATGGACGTCTTGACCCACCAACCACTCTGAGAGATTTACGCCGAATTGTCGTTGAGGAGTGGGACAATTTGGACCAACAGTGTCTTGATGAACTTGTGGATAGTATGCCACGGCGAATACAGGCATGCATCAATGCAAGAGGACGTGCTACTGGGTATTAGAGGTAGTGGTGTGTACTGCAATCTGGACCACAAATGCTGAAAGTCTAGCTGTATGATGGTACAACATGCAATGTGTGGGTCTCATGAGCAATAAAACGAGCTGAAATGTTGTTTGTGTTGATCTCTATTCCCTTTGTATTTAACGGTTCCGGAACTCTTGGAACCGAGGTGATGCAAAACTTTTTTTGATGTGTGTAGTTATAACTCGTTGTTATTATCAAAGAGTATAATAGAACTATTCTTTGTTGAAGACCTTAGAAACGATTTACCTCTACCAAACGCCACAACCTAGATAAAAACTGCTACCATCATTGAAGAAAGAAAGAAAGAAAGAAAGAAAGAAAGAAAGAAAGATAAGAAGTATATCAAGAATGTTATGGATCTGGAGACATAATCGACCGGACTGGCTGCGTGGCTCAGCGGTAACGTTCTCGCTTGCTGGGCCCTAGGTTGCAGGTTCGTATCCTGGCGCAGTCAGCTGGCATTTGAGGGTGCACAAATGCGAGGGAGCCGTGTCAGTACATTTACTGGCACGTTAAAGATCCCCTTCGGGCCAAATTTCCGGCACCCCGGTGTCTCTAAAAGCAGCAGTAGTTAAAAGGGATGTAAAACCAATAACATTATTATTATTATTATTATTATTATTATTATTATTATTATTATTATTATTATTATTACATATACGACCTGCCGTGGGCAACATCCAACATTGAGTTGAGGCATGTCTTTACACGTCTGGTTGTGCATGGCTTTCACAACCCTAATTGAATTAACAAATCTTTCCATGACCCTACAGAGACGTGTGTATACAAACCATGTGGATATTTTCGATTGCTATTTGCCTGAAATAAAAGAAGTAATTAATATCCTGAACTAACACCAACGGTTTGAATTCAGTTACTATGTGAAATCGTTTTGTTCATTACTTCAAATAACATTTTCAAGTAACGCAAAATAGGCTGTTACAAACCCTTTAAAATAAAAAGTAAAAATGTATCGTAGTATCATCTTGTCATTGCTTGCCACGGTGGGTGAGTGGTTATAGTGTCGGACTGCCAACCCCAAGATTGCAGGTTCGCCCCTGGCCATGGTAAGTGATTTTTGAAGGCGACAAAAATCACGATACTCATGTCATACGTTGTTGGCATGTTAAAGAACCCATTTGAATTCAGTAGGCCGTGTTCAATGGCAAAATTAATCTCGGGATTTTCCGCCAACACAAAGTTCCTCCATTCTCTACTTGAAAGCGCTGTAGTGTCAAGGAGTTTAGATATCTAACCTCCTTGACTTTCATAGCGTTCAAAGGAACGACGAAATTCGACATGCAAGCTACCCTCTGGGTGTCAATTAACAAAGCTTGCACCAGGCACCCGAGGCCATACGATATTATTATTATTATTTATCTTGTCATTCTTCAAATTCGATGCGCATAGAATGCCAATGGTGTAGTAATCAATGGAGCGCCACGTAGACTAGTCGAGACATCTAGTGGTGAAATATCGAACAATATAATCCTAACAGAGCGAGTGCATTCTAGCGGCCAGAAGAAGAAACTTTTCAATAGAATCTGGAAGTTAATCTAGTTACCTTTTTGGCAGCTAGATGTCTCGAGTAAATCTGCTGGCGAATTATGTTTTAATTAAATATATATTTTACACCATAATATGCACAATATAACGCTTAATTTTAAAACATCTGAGTCATTACAAAACAATAAACATATAACATTTCAAGCAAAAAACCTAGCTCTGATCGGGTTTGAACCATAGGCATTTGAGCGATAGGCTAACGCTCTACCACTGAGCTAATTGTGTCAACGAATATCGTTCTATATAAAATGACTTACATAGAACTTGTTAGCAAATAATGATTTATACTAAACGATTTCATCACTGGAGTATATTATTTATATATAAAGCATTTCATACAAAGTTTATTTATTTTGTATCAATACGCTGTATTGCATGCAATACTCAAATTAGTGAAATATAAGTCAGGCACAAGATATCCGCTGCCATCTTGTCTTATTAGTGAATCAGCTCAGCTTTTTAAAATCACGTCTGCACTATAGTATTACAAAATAAACTTTTAATTTCGAACGTGCCTCTTCCTTTAGAACAGTTAAAACGATTCTCGGCTCGATAATCGGAACTGGTGGGTCCCATGATATGGATTATAAAGTTTGCATAATTCGCACGGCCGCCATCCTGAAATGGTATGGCGGACGACCTTGTCGTTTGGTCACAAGATGCATCCTATACGAAGGTATGTTGTTACCAAATTTGGTAGAGATCGGATGATTTGGTTAGTCGTTATTTGATTTTACGTTTTGAACGTTTGAGTGGCCGCCATTCAGTTTTAGTAAAGATGGCGGCGATATAAAACATGACACTGAGGTGTCCTTTGCTAGTGCTACCTTTGTACCAAATTTCGTTCAATTCGCATTCACCGTGTTCGAATTGATAGGGGGGGACAGACATTCAGAGTACACACACTCACACACACACAGACACACACACACACACACACACAGACTCACACACACACATACACACACACACACACACACAGACTCACACACACACATACACACACACAGACAGACACACTTTTTTCGCCCTGTGTTGATCTCATAAGTCTACTTTCATTTTTTGCAAAAATCGAAAGTAGGCTAAAAATGAGAAAAAAAAGTAGTATTATGAGATCGGGCAAATGTGTGTCTGTCTGTCTGTCTGTCTGTCTGTCTGTCTGTCTGTCTGTCCTTCTGTCTGTCTGTCTGGCTGTGTGTGTGTGTCCCCCTATCAACTCCTAAACGGCTGCAGCAATCAAAACCAAACTTAGTATGAGTAAAGATGTGCACCGGAATAGCTCACGTCCATATTTGAAAATGATGTCAGTGCTACCAACTGCTGAAAAAACGCACTAGAAATTTGAGCTCCATGTTGGATATCCTGCAAGGTATGCATAGGAGCTATTCCAAAATTGGCACACATGTAGATAATACTATTTCAGTTTAATTTCCAGGAGGCCAACCATGCCAGTGTTGCCAAAATAATTTTAAGCCTTCTGATAGGTCCAATGTTTAAATGCATATAACTTCTACACTATCAACTGGATTTCAACCAAATTTTGTATGTAATATCTGTACATAAACAGATATGACTGAGCGTATTCTTAAGAGCCACCAGGGCTGCCAACTGTTAATAATTGCTCTCTCTATTTTTTTTATCCAAATACCAATATATCAGAATGTGTGCAAGCCGACAGCTTTAAACTATGCACACGTATAGTACCTGACATGTTTGATTAATTTTGGAGTAACTTATATACGTCAGTTCTACCAACATGATTCTAAGCCTGCTGATAGGGCCAATTTTTAAATACATGTAACTTCTATACTATCAGTAGGATTTCATCCAAATTTCGCATGTACTATGTGTAACATATCAGATATGACTATAAGTATTCTTCAGTGCAATCAGGGCTGCCAACTGTTAATAAATGCTGTCTATATTTTTTAGCCTAATATCAATATATCAGAAAGTATGCAAGCCAACAGCTCTATACTTTGCACACGTATAGCACCTGACATTGTAGATTAATTTGGAGTAATTAATACAAGGCAGTGCTGCCAACATGATTCTAAGCCTGCTGATATGTCCAATTTTAAAATACATGTAACTTCTATACTAACAAATGGATTTCATCCAAAATTGGCACAACAAGATATCATAATATTTCAGATAATTTCTGACCAGCACACACATGGTATTGTTGGCAACATGCTTTTACGCGTGCTGATAGATCCAGTGTCTAACTGCAAGTAACGTCCATTGGACTTCAACCAAATTTTGTATTCTGTACCTTAAGAGATGGAACTAAGAATATATTCAGTCACCAGGGCTGCCAACTGTAGTGCTCTATTAGGATACATTATACCAGGTATATTTTGAACTAATTAGATATTTCGATATTACCAACTTAATTTCGTCATTATTCTAGATAGGTTCATATTCTGTAGAATAATCATTGGCATGAAAAGTAGGCTGTATAGTTCTTAACGGAACTTCTTGTTTTTTACCCTAATATCAATGAATCAGAAAGTATGCAAGCCAATAGCTCTAAACTTTGCACACGTATAGTACCTGGCATTCTAGATTAATTTGGAGAAACTAATATAGGCCTACGCCAGTGCTGTCAACATGATTCTAAGCCTACTGATAGGTCCAATTTTAAAATGCATGTAACTTCTATACTAACTAATGGATTTCATTCAAAATTGACACAACAATAGATCATATTATTTCAGATTATTTCTGACCAATATATGTATGTCATTGTTGCCAACATGATTTTACGCGCGCTGTTATATCCAAAGTTTAACTGCATGTAACCTCCATGCTATCCATTGGACTTCAACCACATTTTGTATTCTGTACCTTAGGAGATGGAACTAAGAATACATTCAGTCACCAGGGCTGCCAACTGTAGTTCTCAATTAGGCAACGTTATGCCAGATATTCAGTATTTCTAACTAATTAGAAATTTCGATATTACCAACTTAATTTTGTCATTAATCTAGATAGATCCATAATATAGATTAATCATTGGCATGATTCTTAAATTTTAAGAAAAGTAGGCTCTTTAGTTCGTCACGGAACTTCTTGTTCATTATGAAACAGTTTCTCCCACCAATCAGAACTCAAGAAACAGTTTGACCAATTAGATAATTAGATGCGCTGAGTTCCATGGCCTTCTAATTTAAATTTCACTGCCTGGCCCAGTGTCGTAGTAGGGTAATCGAGTAGGCCATGGTCAAATACAAGGCATTCTCTGCGTCTCATGCGCTGTGTTCAGTACATAAAACTGGCGAAATCGCGACAGATATTTATGAATATTTATGTTCGAACATAAAATAGTTATAATAATTATCGTCGAATATAAACAGTTGTATGCAACTCGCCTATAATGGTAATTAAGACACTCGTATGGAAATTATAAAACTTGCGTACGCTCGTTTTATAAACATACTCGTGTCTTAATTATTGCCATTATAAGCTCTTTGCATAATGTACTATTATGGGTGCAGTATTTTAATGTAACTTATTTTGTAGGCTCTAAGAGTACACAATGTAGTGTTTAGTGGTTAGATCAATTTTACTGTCCGTATTTTTTCACTTATAATGTAGCCTACATATATTGACACTTTGTATTACATATAAATCAGGGGCGTATACACAATTTTTTTTCGGGGGGCTGACTATCCTGGAAAATTGTGAATATTCTCAGGGGATTGTTAACGCACAATACCTAGAAATATCAACCAATACCTTAGATCATATAACATTGTGTAATTATTTTAGATAAAAGTTAAATGTTCCGAAAACTGCAAGACAAGATAGAAACTAGTAAGCTGAAGTGGTACGGACATATGATGAGAATGGAAGAATATAGAGTACCAAAAAGAATATTTATGGAGAAAATACCAGGAAGAAGACCACGAGGAAGGCCCAGAAAGAGGTGGATAGATACGGTGAAGCGACCTATTAGCCGGGATGTGCCACGCTGACACTAGAATCACCTTTCTGTGGCTTCCAAGCCTCATGGGAATTGCGTGAAATGAGTTAGCGGATCAAGGTGCAAAAGAGGCGGTATCACTACCACCTCGACCAATGAGGGTATCCGCTAGAGATATTCGCTCTCAGTTACGCCTACAAGTTCTGACTTTTTGGGAGAGTCAGTGGCTAGCTGACCCACTGCCCAGTAAACTGAGAGCGATCAAGGGAACTACTCGCGTGTGGTGGAGCTCTTTCCGGTCACGGAGAGAGTCCGTCATTTTGTGTAGGCTAAGTATAGGTCATACAAGATCCACCCACTAGTATCTGATGAGAAGGGAAGCCGTGGAGCCGTTTTCACCGTGGCCCACATTTTCACCGAGTGTGTGGATCTTGCTGACTTAAGAAGAAACCTTGATTTGCAGATGACACTCAAACTTATATTAGCCGATGACGCGGTGGCTGCTGATCGCGTTATCCGCTTTATAAGTGAGAGTGGGTTAGGGCCATCAATATAAATTCTCCGGTGAACATTGACTCAACGACTTGTTCGTTTTTGAATGATAATGTTTTGTTTTTCCTTAATTTTTGTTTATTTTTATTATTTTTATTTTTATTTAATTTTTTGTTTTTGTTTTATTAATTTCTGGTCTTTTTGAATTTAGGTGTCCACCTCAAAATTTTAAATTCAATTCCAAATTTGTATTCTTTAATCTGTGTTAAGAGGGGCAGATGACCTCGTAGTTCCGCCCCTTAAAACAACAATAACTAACTAACTATATACGGTGAAGGAAGGAGTAAAAGAAAAAGAAGTATTGAAAGAAGGAAATGAATGGTGAAGGGATAGACAACTGTGGAGGTCCCTGATTCGCAACCCGATCCAGGGAACTGGAAACGGGAAATGAAGAAGAAAAGAGTTAATTGTGAAATTCTAAGTTTATATAGCCTACAGTTACTGGCAATACAAAAAAGTTGTAAAATACAACACAACACACAAATAAAATTGTATACTTAATGAATTTTCTATTATGGTATGGAGTATTAATATCTCAATATCTGTCAATTTATTACGCAGATTGGTAAACAGTTTTTTTTTTTTACAAATTGATAATTTGTTTCTCAAAGGTACCGTACTGTGGAATGTTCAGTTTTGCCTCACAAGGCTGAGTGTACCCCGTTCCAGCCCTCGAGAAGAGTTTAAATTTCTTGGAAGAGCCGAGAATCGAATTCGGACCTCAGGGGCGGCAGCCAAGAATGCTAGACACTACACCACGAGGTAGTCTAATTTCATTCTTAATATTGTTTATATCTTAGCCAATAAGTTAATATTAGGGTACAACCAAATTTACAATTATTTTATTATTTTCCCAAAGCAACACTTTCTTCATATTTTGGGTTTTTTTTTCGGGGGTGGGGGGGGGGGCAGAGCCCTCACAGGTCCCCTCTTATATACGCCCCTGTTATAAATCCTTGTTCTGGTAAGTATCCTGTCTGTTAAGTACTGCTCGAGTCTAAGCTCTGTGAACTTGCGGGATGAAGAGCAGAGGCAGGGTAGGAGCAGGCGAGAATTGAGTAGCCTGTCGACAGCCCGCCGTGTTACCTGACATTCTCGTCTATTCCAATACTGCTAACATGGGTCTTTTCTGAAACCAGTGTGGCGTTGGGAATGAGTGACTGAGTCACCGACTAATGTATTTGCTTCTGTTACTACGCAAGGACCGAGAAACCTCATCACTCGTCACCACCACTACACATAGTCTGCGATGAACATTCCTCTCAGGTCCACGCAGCTTAGACCCGAGCAGTACAGGCCGGACGTTTGTTTTAGACGATTGCCCTTGACCTTGAAGCCAGCGGGTGAGCCTGTACACAGTCACTCTCTCACCCTATCGCTTCACACTTGTCACCACCGATCTGATGTAATGGAATTCCAGACTTGAGCACGTGGCGACACCGACTAGCAGACGGTACAGTCAACGTCGAAGTATTGTGTAACGTGGGAGTACACGTTACGTATTTACGAACAGAACGTCATTTTATTTGCCAATGTCTGTACTTCAATAGAAGTGTGAGACAGCTTCGTCAATCATCGGACCGCTTGGGGCAGCTGATAACAACACAGGTACTGCATAACTCGCATCCAGGCTTCCATTAAGATTTTTCACTCGTCTAAAACAAACGTCCGGCCTGCAAGCGACTATGCTACTTCCTTTGTGACGGGGAGCCTCAAAGAATGAGTCACTGTATAAACAGCCTTGTTCCAACTGCTGGTGATGAGCTTGTAGTGTGGACGTGACATCTTTCCTTTATCGTCCCTTGGTATTCTGTTCGTGTCGCGCATGTCCTGCATCTTCAGTGCCTGTTCGCTACAACTGTGGTCACTGCGACCTAATTAGGGAAACACGCCAGTTCTCCCTCAAACATCTACAACTTTCTCTAGTAAAACATACGGCAAGCAGTGATTCTTCCAGGCTGCACATTATAACCTCTGTTATAAACTGAGGTGGGGAAAGAACAATAATATAGGAAGCTATGAAGCCATATTTTCAGTGTTGCTTTATTGATAATTTATATTGCAACTTTTCAGTTGGTCAACACAATGTAATCCCAGTTACTCAGACATGCAGAAAACATTATGAAAAGAATTACATGTGATGTATTAATTAGTTAATTAATTAATGTATTCATTTATTTATTTACTAGCAACCCGACCCGGCTTCGCCCGGGAACAGTTATGAATGCATTACGTGATAAGAGCTTTTCTCTTCCAATGTCAATGTACAACGACCAATATCCGTTTTGCGTCTCGGCATGATGGGTTAAAATCACTGACTGGACTATTAATTATATTATCATGGAGATGCATGTGCAACAAATTCTTGTCAGACGTAATTTAAGAATGGTGAGGTGCTTGAAACACAAATCCCCCTTCTGTCCAATCTTAACTTGACTGTGAATTTTTCGGAACGAAAAGTTCACAGGCGAAATGAAGAAAAGCTGAGTTGCACTTCCAGGGAAACTCCAAACACAACCACTCTTCTCTAAAGTTTTTAACTCAACACGACTCGACAGTTTGCTGCCGGTTGTATCTGGGGCAATAAGCTTGTCCGCTAGCTAAGCTGTAACTGGGGTGATAGACTCGCCCCTAGCTAGCTCGTAAACTGTCTCCTCAGAAGTTGAATGGACACGGTTGAAAGAAATTAAAACGTTAAAACACTTATAGTGGGCGATGTATTGAAGATAGAGATATGCTCTCGCAGACTTTTTTGTTGAACTTTTCATGCTGGACAATTCTTGCACTCATAGTATTTATATATTTTTAACAGTTTGCCCAGCGTAAGCTTACAAAGCGCTCGGACGCCAGGTTTTTTTTTTTCAACTTTTCCACTGAAATCGTCACTGCTCGGCTTCCTTTGATCATAAATAAATAATTTTCTACAGAATTCATCCTCGAGATATTCTTTACAGAATGGTGAAAACCGCATCAAAATCCATCCAATAGTTCTCGAGTTTACCCGTAACATCCTAGAATCGGGGATTTTTTTCAACTTTTCCACTGAAATCGTCACTGCTCGGCTTCCTTTGATCATAAATAAATAATTTTCTACAGAAATCATCCTCGAGATATTCTTTACAGAATGGTGAAAACCGCATCAAAATCCATCCAATAGTTCTCGAGTTTACCCGTAACATCCTAGAATCGGGGACTTTGTTTTATACTAAATAGAGATTTATTTATTTATTTATTTATTTATTTATTTATTTTTATTTATTTATTTATTTATTTATTTATTTTCTATGGACTGTACAAATGAGAGAGTAAATTATAGGTTGATATGCTTCGCTCGTCAAGAGAACATAATCAGATCCAAATAGACCTATACAAGACAAAATATCTCTACAAAATACTATTTGGTAAAGATCCGATGATTAGTTTTGTAGTAATTTAAATTTAAGTTTTGACAATTTGATTGGCCACCATTAATTTTGGCAAAGATGGCGGCAATATAAATCATGACACTGAGGTGCCCTTTGCTAGTGCTACCTCTATACCAAATTTCGTTCAATTCAGTTTCGTCGTGTTTGAATTGATATGGAGGGACAGACATACAGAGTACACACACAGACACACAAATTTTGGCCCTCATACAGTAAGTCAACTTTCATTTTTTGCAAAAATAGAAAGTAGGCTAAAAATACTACTTCCTGTGAGTGTTCATATCAGGAACAGGCAACTTAAAAGCTTTGGTGATCCACCGAAAGGTTCTAAGATTTGAAATAGTCCACCGTTCTACCGTTACAACAATTTTTTTTGAAATCCAAACTACTTTTTTTTTAAATAACAGGACATTAAGAAACATTTAAGGTTCTGGAAACAGAGTTAATATTTATAGGCTCAGCGGTAACGTTCTTGCCTGTTAATCCCAAGGTTGCAGGATCGAATCCTGGTGCAGTCAGCTGGCATTTGAGGGTGCGCAAATCCGTGTGAGTAGATTTACTAGTACGTTAAAGATCCCCCTCCGGGAAAAATCTGGCACACTGGCGTCTCTAACTGCTGCTGCAGCAGCTAAAGGGACTTAAAACTAATAACATTAGTATTATTATTATATAATAGATAATATAAATCGCAAATTGAGAGCCTCCGTGGCTAAAGAGGCAGCACGCCGGCCTCTCACCGCTGGGTCCGTAGTTCAAAAATCCCGGTCACTCCTTGTGAGATCTGTGCTGGACAAAACGGAGGCAGACAGGTTTTTCTCCGGGTACTCCGGTTTTCCCTGTCACAATTTCATTCCAGCAACACTCTCCAATATCATTTCATGTCATCTGTCATTCATTTAGTCATTGTCCCAGAGGAGTGCGACAGGCTTCGGAAGCCGGCACACTTCATATCCTCGCCGCCAGATGGAGGCTTCATTCATTCCATTCCATTCCTGACCGGGTCGTAGACTGGAAGCAGGCTGTGGTTTTCCATTTTCATTTCAAATCGCAAATTGCCTAATAGGTGTTTACAAATAGTAAATACAATCACATTTCCGCTTGCACAGTGTAAAATTTGAGGCATAACTCAGAAGGTGTAGGTTTGATTGCTACCTCAGCTGCCTTAGAATGTTTTTTTTTTCTGGTTTCTCACTTTTACTCCTAGGAAATGCCGGGATGGTTCCTAAATTAAGATCACAATCGCCTTCTTCCCAATTCCTAGTTAAAAATTAAAAATGCCCAAACTAATACAGTAATTACAATAACACACGCTATTGGACAGATTCCCACACATCCTAATATACGGGTCTACATTGCTACGATGTCGCAAAGCCCCTGAATGAGTCTTCAGCATCAACAACAGCAGAAATTGTCAGAACGGTGACAACGGTGCTTCGACATGGACGAGGAGTCTGTATTAACTACGTAGGTCAAACAAACTGGTGAAGAAAATATATTTAAATTTAAATCTAAGTTTTCCAGTGTATATTGACTCAAAGCCTTGTTCTTTTTTGAATTCTGAATTTTTTGTTTTTCCGTAATTTTTCTTTATTTTTATATTTATTAGTTTAATTTAATGTTTTGTTTTATTAATTTTAGGTCGTTTCGAGCTAATTTTAAATTCCATTCCAAATTTGTATACTTTAATGTGTGTTAAGAGGGGCAGATGCCCTCGTAGTTCCGCCCCTTAAACCAACAATAACTAACTAAAATATATTTTGTGTAAATCATTGTTAAACGCCCCTAGCATCATGACGTTACAATAAATAATAATACAATAATATTTACAGAAGATTACCATAGCACTTTTCTAAAATGGGAAACAGCATAGTAGTTTTCTAATTCAGTTATTGAATGCTCCTATAAAGGAATTAAAACTTACGATTGTGTTTTTCTCAGAATGTCAAGGGATTTGAATGTCGCCTCAGGTGTTTAAGAGAAACGCGGCAATTGGCCCTGTTCAAACTCAAAACATATGAGAAAAGAAGGGCGAGGAGCTACATTTGGCTAGTTCAGGACTTGGGCAAGAAAGTAAGAGAACTCTTTCGAACGTAGCCGCACTGAACTTTTAAACTAACTGGTGCGGTAGGGTGAGCAAGTCTTCCATTTTGCAATTGGGTCACGAAAATTACTACAAATCAATTGAGACGCAGTAAAACGAAGGTTCCTGAATCTAAATTCCCGTCTGATCAATTATGAAGTTGGAGAGCACTCAGTTAGACTTCCCTTTTGGATAACTCCATTGCTCATTCAGATAAATCGATCAACTTCTAATATTGGCGAGGCTTGGTCCAACCTCTCTCTTTTGTGTATGAAGGTTAAATACGTATTTTACTTAACTTTAGGTCGGTTTTCTTGGTAGAGGTTATAATGCTCATTCTCTTTTTAACATCTAATTCTTCAAAGTAACAAATTTAACAAACAGTTTTGTTAAAGCCGATAGCTTAAAGACCGTGTTTTGGTAACTGCAATCGTTGTAAGAGTCAGTGGCGTAACTGCAGGGTTGATCTGGGGGATTATCTTCCCTCCCCAGAGCTGAATAATAAAAATATGAAATGTGTTTAAGTTTCTAATTTTTAGCCTATTTTCATTTATGAAAAAAAAGGGCTTATGAGATCACCATTTGTCCATGTGTCTGTATGTGTGTGCGTGTGTGATGGTGTGTGTCCCCCCTTATAATTCTAAACGGCTGGAGCTATTTCAATGAAACTCGCTAATTTCATAGGACTATTCCGGACGACCCCTACCGTGCCTTTCAAATTTTTTTAGGTCTCACCACTCCAACATGGCGGCTGTGCGAAATATTTCAGCAGCATTCAATATCTCCGAAACTATTCCCGATATCACCCTGGAATTTTTTACGGTGATAAAGGGAACTACTAGAAGTTCACCTATGTGACTTTTGAAAAACTGGTGAATGCAAAACCAACATGGCGGCCACGCGAATTTGCGAATTTCAAATAGACGTTTCTCGCTATTTAACCAACCAAACCCAATAAAACTTGGTACAGTATTTGTTTATACACATTGTAATGCACAGACATCTAACTTGGTTCAATTGTTTACATAACCACAAGATGGCGGATGTGCGAAATATTTCACCGGCATTCTATATCTCTGAAACCATTAGCGGTATCAACCTGAAATTTTGTACGAAGACAAAGGACACTACTGGAAGTTCATCTATAAGACTTTCCAAAACCGGTTAACTACAAAACGAACATGGTGGCCAAACGAAATTGAAAATTTTAAATAGAACTTTCTCGCGATTTAATGTTCCAACCGCAATGAAATCTGGTACAGGAAATGTTTATACACATTGTAATACACTGGTATCTAATTTAGTTCAATTGTTTACATAACCTCAAAATGACGGCTTTGCGAATTTTAAAATTAAATTTTTATTTCTTGTGTCGTAATCATGCGATCGATGTGAAAGTTTGAATAATGAACTTACGCAATAATTTTCCTTTAATGGTACGTGACTATATGGCCTATACATTTAACAATCCAACATAGCGGCCATCCGACATATTTAGACGGCTCTGAATATCTACGAATCTATTATAGCAATCAAACTGAATTTTTTTATGTTCATAGGTGCTATGAACTTAAGTTCACCTATAGGACTTGAAATAATCTGGTGATCTCAAATCCACCATAGCGGTGACGCGAAGTATAAATATTCACATGGACGTTTCTCTCAATTTAACCATCCGAGTGCAGTGAAATTTGGTACAGTAAATCCTTATACGAATGTTAATCCACTGGCATCTAATTTATTTCAATTGTTTCCATAACCACAAGATGGCAGCTGTGCGAAATTTTACAATCTCCTTGTTACTTCTTGTGTCCTAATCATGCGATTGAAATTTGAATGCTACACGTACACACTAATCTTCATGTAACAGTACATAACTCTAGGACCTACATATATAAAATCCAACATGGCGACCATCTGAAATATTTAGACGGTTCTCAATATCTACGAATCTATTACAGCAATCAAACTGAAATATTGTAGAAGAATGGCTACTCGATGAAATACAGTGAAACCTCTATTAAGAGACCAGTGACGGTTCCATGGAAAACTGGTCTGTTAGAGGGGTGGTCTCTTAATAGGGGTAGGCATTAAAAATAATTTTATACTGCATTATTAATAAAGTACAATTGGAACACTACATTGGTTCACATTTAGTACAAATTAATTACAATTAGTTATTTTCTGAGCTCTGTCATTTAAAAATGTCACATCAAGTCACGAATTGATCTCTGTTTCAGATTAGCACATGTTTTGTTTTAACAAATTCACTTTCTTGAATATCTCTGAGTGAGTTCGAAAGTCCATTAATTTGTTCTGGGTTCGAACAATCTTCTAGAAGAGCCGTTTTTGTGTATTTTTATACGTTACATAATACTTTTTCTAAAGACATTGTACGCTGATGCAGTTCTGTGCCTACAGAACCATTTTTTACATCATCACCCTCATCACCATCTCCAATGGGAAGGCAGACGAGAAGTGGTCTTTTGAAAGAGGTCAGACTGAGAAAATGCCTGGTCTTTGTTCGGGGAGAGGGGTGGTCCTTAAATAGAGGTAACAAACACACACATCAAAAAAAGTTTTGCATCACCTCGGTTCCCAGATCTCCGGCATATAGACGTTGACTGTGTATATTGTATCCAAGATACAGTCCCTTTGACTGTTCATAGATGTCACTAAAACTGCTCAAAGATGTAAACAACCATGCATGAGCAGGGCCTATTAGACGGAGGGGGTACGACAGCCGATCAGTTCCAGTCATTCCACCAGGACGAAGGTACGCTGCTCATGTTGTCTGTAGTTCTACCATGCCTAGAAGGTCAATACCGCAGTTCGATCGCGTCCGCATTGTTACTTTGTGTCAAGAAGGGCTCTCAACAAGGGAAGTTTCCAGGCGTCTCAGAGTGAACCAAAGCGATGTTGTTCGGACATGGAGGAGGTACAGAGATACAGGAACTGTCGATGACAGGCCTCGCTCAGGCCGCCCAAGGGCTACTACTGTAGTGGATGACCGCTACTTACGGATTGCCGCTCGGAGGAACCCTGACAGCAATGCCACCATGTTGAATAATGCGTTTCGTTCAGCCACAGGACGTCGTGTTTCAACTCAAACTGTGCGCAATAGGCTGCATGATGCGCAACTTCACTCCCGACGTCCATGGCGAGGTCCAGCTTTGCAACCCCGACACCATGCAGCGCGGTACAGATGGGCCCAACAACATGCTGAATGGACCCCACGGAATTGGCATCACGTTCTCTTCACCGATGAGTGTCGCATATGCCTTCAACCAGACAATCGTCGGAGACGTGTTTGGAGGCACCCTGGTCAGGCTGAACGTCTTAGACACACTGTCCAGCGAGTGCAGCAAGGTGGTGGTTCCCTGATGTTTTGGGGTGGCATTATGTGGGGCCGACGTACGCCACTGGTGGTCATGGAAGGCTCCGAAACGGCTTTACGATACCTGAATGACATCCTCCGACCCATAGTGCAACCATATCGGCAGAATATTGGAGAGGCATTTGTCTTCATGGACGACAATTCTCGACCTCATCGTGCACATCTTGTGAATGCGTTCCTTCAAGATAACGACATCGCTCGACTACAGTGGCCAGCATGTTCGCCAGACATGAACCCTATCGAACATGCCTGGGATATGTTGAAAAGGGCTGTTTATGGACGTCTTGACCCACCAACCACTCTGAGAGATTTACGCCGAATTGTCGTTGAGGAGTGGGACAATTTGGACCAACAGTGTCTTGATGAACTTGTGGATAGTATGCCACGACGAATACAGGCATGCATCAATGCAAGAGGACGTGCTACTGGGTATTAGAGGTAGTGGTGTGTACTGCAATCTGGACCACAAATGCTGAAAGTCTAGCTGTATGATGGTACAACATGCAATGTGTGGGTCTCATGAGCAATAAAACGAGCTGAAATGTTGTTTGTGTTGATCTCTATTCCCTTTGTATTTAAAGGTTCCGGAACTCTTGGAACCGAGGTGATGCAAAACTTTTTTTTGATGTGTGTACATTGACCTTATGAGGTTTTACATCGGTTCCAAGAAAAAACGGCCTTTAAGAGCGGTGGTCTTTTAATAGGGGTGGTCTTTTAGAGAGGTTTCACTGTAGATTAATTAAGTGCCACATCCTAAACCGAAAGACAGATTATCGCAGAATCCTCCTCCAGCGAAATTGGCCTATCTGCCATACGTGCAATCTGTCACGGACAGAATTAACAATATTCTCAGAAGACACAATATTAAAACCATATTGAAGCCTAATGTCACCGCAGGCAAATCCTTGCGATCAGTCAAGGATTCAGTTGGTCTTAACTGTGCTGTAGTATATAAGACTCCATGTTCCTGTGGTTACGTGTATATTGGTCAGACATGTCGGAGAATCACTACAAGGGTCAAGGAACATCGTAGGCATTTACGTCTTTGTCGACCAGAGAAGTCTGCTGTGGCTGAACATGCCATACAGAATGACCATGGAATTCTTTTTGATGAAACTTCTGTCATCTGTATGGAGAAACATTTCTCAATATTTTGTAAATATTTTCCCCCTTATTTTGAGACATAAATTTTATAACCTAAGTGTAATGGATCTGATGATGATGGCTTGACGATCGAAACTGGTCATCCAAGTGTATTTATTAATCTCATGTAATTTTTTTTTCAGGATTAAGGAATAACCCAACTCACTTGGGTACATTAGTGTTGACCGACTGAAAAGCACCAAACTTTTGTCTCAAATTGATTTGATGAAAACATATTTTGATTAGCAAGTATTCTTGCATATTCTCTACAAATAATAAAATGCTGTTTGTAACATACTGAAATTGTAAATATGTTTGAAACCAAGTAATAAAACAGTAATAAAACTTGTTGCATACATCTGGCGTACCCAACCTGCTGATTGCGAGCAGCACGGTGCTTTTAAATGAAATTTGGTGCTTACGTCATACGAGCCATTACGTGCTCGCGAGCACAAGCTCTCTTGAGAACTCAGCAATTTTTCTAAATTAATGCCGTGTCTTGTGTGGGGTTTCGCCTAGGACACCAAGCTGGCTCATCAGCGGGCTCTTGGTATCCGCGCCCGGACCCCCACAGAGTAGCAAACTGCGCGCTACCTCCCTTTTTATGACGCGCAACTGCGCCTCTTAACTGCCTTGAGCTGTCGCAGTTGAGAGGCGCAGGTGCGCTACATAAAACGGGAGGTAGCGCGCAGTTCGCTACTTCTGTGGGAGAGTCCTCTGATGAGCCAGCTTGGTGTCCTAGGCGAAACCCCACGCAAGACAAGGCATAAACGTAGAAAAATTGCTGAGTTTTAATTCACTTGCCGTGAAAGCCAATATACCATCTTTTAGGAAGCCATCATAGGGAGGCTGCTTGAGCTTTTAGTTCTCGCAGTTAGAATTTAGAATTTATTTATTTCAGGAACTCTACTGTATCTGTTTTCCCTGCATTGATTCGTGTTTGTTAATTTAATCTTGAAATATTTCTAGCAACTTGCCTTTGTCACTTGTCTATTGATATCCTTTGCAATGTTCGTTTGAATGTTTTGAAGTCAACATCGCGATTTAATTTTACATCCAGTGAATGCAATAGGAATGTCAACTTTGAGTCCCTTCTGTAGAATTAATAGGAAATTGAGATTGTGTGATAAGGCAATCTTATTCAATATTGTGTTTCGGTTTCCGAGAGAGAATATTCACTTCACTGTTCTGCTCTGCTTCGCTCCTCGCTGACGTAACGATCAATATGGCGGCCTACCAGATGCATAATGGAGAGCTCGGCGCGGAGTAGGCTGCCTAGCATCACACGTGTTATATGCCAGCTGGTCACATTGTGAAGGAAACGCGCACTTTCCTGCATCCGCACAGACAAGCTTGCAGATAGCACACTGTGACAACAAAGCAGAGTGGAAGTCGCTAGTTTGGTTGAACATTAGTCTCCCTCAGTATCCATCCTGTTATCCCCCTAGCATATCTCTCAGTTCGCGGCGCAGGGTATATCTGGTTCATGGTTCAAATCCAAGTGATGCCTACCATATTGTTAGGGGCAGTCAAATAAAGAAAAAAAGTCAATACCGGTATCCAAAAAGTGTCACTGAACATTTCTTATTTCAAGAATAATTTACATTACATTCTGCCATCACTAACATATGGGTTGGAAATAATTTGGGAGTTTCTGTCACGTAGTCAGCTAATAATAATGATGGTGTGGCCTCCGGAGAGGCCGAGTGCAGGTCTTTCTAGTTGACGCCCGTGGGCGACCTGCGCGTCGTAATGAGGATGAAGTGATGATGAAGACGGCACATACACCCAGTCCCCGAGCCACGAGAATTAACCCCAGGGGATTAAAATCTCTGATGGCTCGACCGGGAATCGAACCCGGGGCACTTTGGGCCAAAGCCTAGCTCGCTAACCATTTATCCACTGAGCCGGACACGTAGTCAGCTAAAACACCTGGAAATCATGAAACCAAGATACCCCAAAAGGCTTCTAGGGGTATCATATGCCAGATCCCGATACGTATATGACCTAACCAGGGAAATCTTTCTGATTGAGGACTTCAGAATGCAAATGCAACTGCAGCAAATTCGGGCATGCGAGAACTACGGGAGAAAAGGGACTTGATCAAGGAAAGTTTCTACACTACCGATGGAATGGTATATGAGGAGTGGATGTATGATGAATACAAGTTGAGACACTTGTGATACACGGTTTTCATCATCGTATTTGTGCCAGGAAATCTTTTCACCAAGCCAATCAGGATTGTATATGTGTTCTATGCAGTGAAGAGTGCGATATTTACCACGCCATGAAGTGAAAGAGGAGAAGAGTATCACCAACTCAGTTTTGCTCTTCTTGGGTTACGTATCATGAAATGTACAGACTTTGCACTCTGTGCGCAGTAAATTTATTACTAAGTAACTATTTCTAGTTGGATTCGTTTTGAAATAAAACTGAAAAGTCTTATAAGGAAGTGAATTTATTTCAAGATTTTTATTTACAATTTACAATTTCATCAGATTGTAGATGCCTTTGTTTATTTTTAGCCTACTTTTCACATTTTGCAAAAATGAGGAAAAAGTAGACTTATGAGATCGATCCGGGCAAATGTTTGTGTGTCTGTCTGGCTGTGTGTGTGTGTCTCCCCCCCCCCCTATCAACTCCTAAACGGCGAGTTCGTTTAGAATAGACTGAACAGTGAGATGTCCCCTCCGAGATATTCTAAGAGCCTATCGATCTATACCTCAAGGGACTAAATACTGTCCTCGTCAGATATCTTACCCACCTGCCTCATGACGTTGAGTAAACCTCGTTCCCTCCCTCAGACCAGAATTAAATTTCTTGACAGAGTCAGGAGTCAAGTTCAAATCTGCGCGGTGATAGCCAAAAATACTAGTCACTACGTGACGAGGAGTACTGAATGAAAGTGCATGATGGTGTTCTGCGCCTTCCCGCGAGCCACAGGTTGCGGACTGCTCGACAAGTGATCACGCTGCGTTCTCAGGGGTAATGAGGTGACTAATTACACAATTACAGCTGGCTATAATTAGCTCGCCAGGTCAGGGTTTCAAATGTTACCCCGCCCATGTAGGCGAGGTCATATCTAACTGCTGAAGTTGTAGCATCATCTCCACGCCTTCAGAAAATGATATTTAAATATTAGAATCTTGTGCTTTAATTTTCTCATTAGGGAAGAAAAACTTTCTAGAGTCCATAACAGGCTCAAAATGGCACTCAGTACTTGAGCCAAAAAATATACAGTACCTTCGGTTTGTAGTCCGGACAGTCTGGCTAAAAACTGCTTAGTTCGCAAGCTGGAACTTGAAATTCTGCAACAGACAATAAATAGATAGATAGCTTTTTTTTGTCTGGCAAGATTAGGGCCATTGGGCCCTCTCTTCCATTTAACCAGATTTTACAATTAATACATTATTACATTATTTGCAAAACTTAACAATGGTACTTAAATCTAACAGGAATACATTCAGATCCGATCACAATACATATAATTAGGGCTCGGATTTTTAGGTGCTAAAAATCGGGAAAATATTTATTTTTTATGTATTAAAAATACCTTAAATATGTGACAAAAAAGTAAAAATATTTAATTATAATTTAGTTTATTAATGTGATTAAAAACAATATGCAGTACCCATGAATGCAATTTATTCTATGTCTCACCGACTGCTGAAGCATTACAATACACAACGAGATACATCTTCAGGTTGTCCATCACAAATGACCGACGATTATCGCGAAACCCTTCTTCTGAAGACGCGAAACTGCGGCAATATGTTTCTTGCTCATGAGGTGTTGTGCAACTTGACATCGCTGTTCAGCCTTGATTGCTTTCCCACATGGTTGGCAGAACAGAACGCCCCCATCAGAAGTAAAATTATCTTGAAATTCTGCAACAGACAATAAATTGTAGTTTGTACTTTAGGCATCGTAGAACTGCCTTACACTTCTCAGTGCCAGAAATGAACTGCATATGAGTGACACTGGTTCCAGGTAGCTGGGGGGAGGGGGAGGTCTAGCACGTGGTGCAATATGGCTATGGACAAGGAAATCCCTGGCTTCCACAGTGAGTGGCAAGGGGCGACAAGTTAAGAATAACACAGTTACAAGCTGACATACGCTCTGCATGAAGATTAGACAGCTCACAGGTTCTTCCTCGTTGAAATAACACAGAACAAAAATGCAATAAACTGAATGATCTAGCATACTGTTTTTTAATGTAAATATTATGTATTTTTATGTGCTAATAAGTGAAAAGCAGGAATTTATGTATTTATAGAAAAAATGCTTAAAATATGTATTCACATAGAAAAATATTTATTTACCTAAAAATCCTAGCCCTACATATAATAGCAGGTAAGCATGGCGTAGGAAAAATTATAGTAAATAGTTAAGTATTGCTAAAGTAAGAAAATAATAGGGAAACACAAACACTAATAAAACAGAACCTAATGATGATGTGATGATGATGATGATGATGATGATAAGCATCATGGCGAGTTATTACTATAGCCTAATATTGATTTTGCAATGTGCATTTAAAAGGATGTAAGAAAACATTTAGGTATCTAAACAGAAAATAAATAAAATGTAAATTAGAAACACGAATATAACTCATCATAAGGATTCAAATATTTGACGTGTTGAGTTCAGCTTTCATTTCTTTTGTGATATGTACAGCTGGCATTGCTGCCTGAAGCTACAGTAGACGGGGTTGCTCCTCTGACAGAGCGCGGCAGGTTGTTCCACATTCGTGCAGTAGGAACTACGAAGGAGTTAGTGTAGCGTACCGTGCGGTGTATAGGTCTGAGCACGAGTGAATCATTTTTTAACCGTGTACCAAGACTATGTTCGTGTGAGAGGCAGTGAAACTGAGAATGCAGGTAAGCTGTCCGTTCCCTACCCCATTTTTTTGTTTCACAATGACATGGTTATTCCTAATATTCTTTCATTATTTTCTCTAACAATTGCGCAAATATACGACGAATAAAAGAATGTGCCTCAGGGTAGTCAGTGGGCTTGGTTCTGTTATTTCCTTTTATTTGTATAATGAAGCCCAACGGGGAAATACGGAGGCTCCCTCGGGGACGATATCTCAGTGCAGCATACAAAATCTTCAGAGAAGTAGTAGCCTAGTATCTGAAAAAACATTATTGTTGTTGCTTCAGTTAGTATCTTGTAACGAAGTAGCTACTCACGCAGAGCTCAAGGCTATCCCCATGCCCAAGATCAAGAGTTTAAACCCGGCCGAAGTCGTCGGATTTTTTAAGAGCGTTTAAAATCCCACAGTATGCATTCTTTCGGAGGGGAAGTAAAGCCAGCGGTTCCATGTCATAGATTTATGGCATGAAAAAGAACCTTCCACTAACTACACTTGTTTGAAGTCAAAATGTGTAGGTTAGCTTGATAATGCTATATTAATTCTAACGTTCACCGCCAAGTGCTGATTGCGATGGCATTTAGTAGCCACGTCCGCAGCTATGTGTCATGGACGGTAGCATTTGGTAGCAAAAGTAGGAACTACTGGAATAAATAATCGTCTGCAGTCCTTCTACCTGAATCACAGATAACACCCACTAATGCAGCCATCACAATTAACACTGGTTATCAGACAAATTCTACACACACCCAAAGTACACGGAGCTACATGACCTCGTTGTCACAGCCCTTAAACTAAGGAACCAACCAACCAACCATACTCCGAAGACAAGTGGGTTTGAAAACCTCCGCTGGCCATTCATGAAACATTCAAGAGCTGATGTTCGAAGAATTGTCCCCAGCCAAGGATACGATCGACACTTAGTCCAGATTTTGTTTCTTTGTAAATAATAATAATTATAATTACGAAAGACTGGGAAAATACAAAGGAGCAATTTGTCTTCAAGAAACACCATAAATGCAGATAATTCAAAAATCTGCTCTACTTTGTACTGCAAGTATAGTACGTAAGGTTATGTCTCTTCAGTGGCTTGCTCTAAACATCTAGAAATTCAGTGTTATCAGCAGTGTCTTTGGCTCGCAAGGAGTTCGATGGTGATGCTCTTGATTTTTATTTAACTTTCAAATACAAATAACAATAATAATAATAATAATAATAATGATAATAATAATAATTGGTAACAAAATATGGTTCAATCAACAAGGTTAATCATTTCAAATACTTAGGTGAAATTATTGAACCTACAGGCACAGAAAGAATAGCACAAAGAACACGTGAACTCAAAATGCGGAAAGCAAATGGGAAAACCGCAAACATCTATAACAAAAAATGCATGAGCATTAACACTAAAATTCGACATTACGCGACGGTCATCAAACCCGAAACACTCTACGCCAGTGAGACCTTAAACCTCAATTATAAAGGAGATCTTGAAAACATCAAGAAAGCAGAAAGGAAAATCATCCGAAAAATTCTTGGCCCAAGACTTACAGATGAAGGATATCGTTTACAATCGCACAAGATCCCAGAATAATATTCAAATATTGAAACCGATTACCGTAAACGAAGCTTGAAATTTTATGGACACATTATGAGGCTAGATGACAACCGATTAACAAAGAAAATATTGATGTACTAACAAAAATTAAAGACGACAACGGTTTGGATTAAACAAGTCCAAACTGATCTCAATAACGCCAACATCACACCCACAGATATCGAAGACCGCAAAACTTTCAGACATAAGATCTACACTTGGGAAGCTGCATCAGAAGATAAGCCCAGCAGACCTAGGGGAAAATGGACTGAAGAACGTCGAGCTAAACATAGCGACATGATGAAAGAATTCTGGAAGAACAAGAAAAATAACAGCAACAGATCATAACTTGCTTTATGTGATCCTGTTTGGGTCGAAACATACTAAATAAATAAATAATAATAATAATAATAATAAACAGAAATCAAGGGAAGAACAAACTTCAAGGAACTGGGAAAACAAGAGAGTAGGCTACTGAGGAAGATCTACGGGCCAGTTCAGATACAAGGAATATGGATAAAGAGACCGACAAACGAACTATACAAACAGAGACGATTACAAGCAACATCAGGAAACTAGGGGAAAACTTTTATGGGCACACACATAGGATGAACGAAGACAGACAGACTGACCAAGAACATTTTTAATATAGTTATGAATCATTGGCCTACACTGAAAACCAATTGGGTAAAAGAAAACGTGGAAGAACTCAAGAACCTAAACGTCTCTACAGAAGACAGATCAGACCGGAAAACATACCGAGAAAAACTCAGTCAACAGAAATTTGAGCAAACGTCCAAAGAGAAAAATACAGGAAAGAATTATACAGAGAGTTTAGCTTGTATGTAACGGAGGCCCGCTCGCCCGCGTTGCGCGCCTGTCTCCCTCCAGGCACTTTGCCGTTATGCGGCACTGAGTCATTGAGTATAGGAATCTATATATTTAAAACACTAAGCTGTTTTTTGTACACACGAGATTGTGAAAACGACTTAACCGATTGGCTTCGTAAGACATTCTAACGAAAGCTCTTGGCATGCAGATTTGCAGAGTTTCTTTAAAAGGAAAATATATGTTACGGTATATTTTTAAATGATTAAAGAAATATGTAATAGTTGTCACTCCCGCGCATGCGCACAATGGCCTTTCTCAACAAGCAAAATGGCGATTCCGGTCGCGTCTAACTGAGATCTTTGTTCATGAGAACTAAAAAGGATCTCCAATAATGTTAGTTATGTTTTTACAATGTGCATTGAAATAGAATTATATTAAATAAACCACGAATTGAAAGACATAAACTGCAGGTTGAGTGTGTATACTGGTTATATAGCTTAATACTGCAGTGTCACATAGTTGTCTGGTTGGCCAAGGGGATAAGGTTACTGGCCTGAAAATTGTATTATGCATAATCGAGAGGGTTCGATTCCCACCTCGGATATGTTTTTTTATTTTCATTTTCTTCCTTCCTACGATTGGTATTGCATTGTAGAAAGCTCTTGGCATGCAGATTTGCAGAGTTTCTTTAAAAGGAAAATATATGTTACGGTATATTTTTAAATGGTTAAAGAAATATGTAATATTTGCCGCGCATGCGCACAATGGCTTTTCTCAACAAGGAAAATGGCGATTCCGGTCGCGTCTAACTGAGATCTTTGTTTATGAGAATTAAAAAGGGTCTCCAATAATGTTAGTTATGTTTTTACAATATGCATTGAAATAGAATTATATTAAATAAACCACGAATTGAAGGACATAAAGTGCAGGTTGAGTGTGTATACTGGTTAGATAGCTTAATACTGCAGTGTCACATAGTTGTCTGGTTGGCCAAGGGGATAAGGTTACTGGCCAGAAATTTGTATTATGCATGATCGAGAGGGTTCGATCCCACTTCGGATAAGTTTTTTATTTTCGTTTTCTTCCTTCCTACGATTGGTATTGCATTGTAGAAACATATTTCACTTTTATCATTCCCGTCAAGTAACGAATTCTCTGTTTCCATCGAGAGGGTTCGATTCCCACCTCGGTTATGTTTTATTTTATTTTCGTTTTCTTCCTTCCTACGATTGGTATTACATTGTAGAAACATATTTCACTTTTATCATTCCCGTAAAGTAACGAATTCTCTGTTGCCATCCTTTGCATGGTCGAGAGGGTTCGATTCCCACCTCGGATACTTTTTTTTAATTTTCATTTTCTTCCTTCCTACGATTGGTATTACATTGTAGAGATATATTTCACTTTTTCATTCCCGTAAAGTAACGAATTCTCTGTTGCCATCCTTTGCATGGTCGAGAGGGTTCGATTCCCACCTCGGATATGTTTTTTTTTTGTTTTCTTCCTTCCTACGATTGGTATTACAGTGTAGAAACATATTTCACTTTTATCATTCCTGTAAAGTAAAGAATTCTCTGTTGCCATCTATCTATATATTTAAAACAGTAAGGTGATTTTTGTTACCACGAGATTGAGAGAACGACAGAACCGATTTACTTCGTAGAGCACTCTAACGAAAGCTCTTGGCCTCTAGATTTGCAGAGTGTCTATAAAATAAACAAATATATTACGGTATATTTTTGAATTAATATAGAAAATAGCAGAATTCTTTCCCCTCACGCATGCGCACAATCCGCCTGGGGTCATGACAAAATGGCGGTGAGAAGTCCATTAAAATGTAAGTTATTTAATAAGCTTGCATGTAATTGAAAACATACATTAACCAAGTTCTGACAATAAAATATATATACAGTATGAACGTATACGAATGTGCAACATTGATTTATTTGGATAATGAAATGGATTATTTCCTTCAGACAGCGGCTTTTAATGGTAAAGAACGGCTGCGTCTGCTGCTGATCTAGAGTGCGCGAGTAGCTATGTGGTTAAGGCGACAGACTGTGGTTCCAAGGTTCACCGGTTCGATCCCAGCCCTCGCCGATATTTTTTTTTTTTTTTTACTACTGAAATATTGTTTAATCAAGGAGTATTAGTAAGGTTTTATGTCTGTTAAAGATACATATTTCTACATTCCCTCTCGGTATATTTTTGAATTAATATAGAAAATAGCAGAATTCATGCCCCTCACGCATGCGCACAATCCCCCTGAGGTCATGACAAAATGGCGGTGAGAATTCCATTAAAATGTAAGTTATTTAATAAGCTTCCATGTAATTGAAAACATACATTAACCAAGTTCTGGCAATAAAATATAATAACAGTATGAACGTATACGAATGTGCAACATTGATTTATTTGGATAATGAAATGGATTATTTCCTTCAGACAGCGGCTTTTAATGATAAAGAACGGCTGCGTCTGCTGTTGACCAAGAGTGCGCGAGTAGCTATGTGGTTAAGGCGACAGAATGTGGTTCCAAGGTTCACCGGTTCGATCCCAGCCCTCGCCGATATATATATTTTTTTTTACTACTGAAATATTGTTTAATCAAGGAGTATTAGTAAGGTTTTATGTCTGTTAAAGATACATATTTCTACATTCCCTCTCGGTATATTTTTGAATTAATGTAGAAAATAGCAGAATTCATGCCCCTCACGCATGCGCACAATCCCCCTGAGGTCATGACAAAATGGCGGTGAGAATTCCATTAAAATGTAAGTTATTTAATAAGCTTCCATGTAATTAAAAACATACATTAACCAAGTTCTGGCAATAAAATATAATAACAGTATGAACGTATACGAATGTGCAACATTGATTTATTTGGATAATGAAATGGATTATTTCCTTCAGACAGCAGCTTTTGAAGATAATGAATGGCTGCGTCGGCTGCTGAACAGGATTGCTCGAGTAGCTATGTGGTTAAGGCGACAGACTTTGGTTCCTAAGTTCGCCGGTTCGATCCCAGCCCTCACCGATATATATATATATATATTACCATTGAAATATTGTTTAATCAAGGAGTATTAGTAAGGTTTTATGTCTGTAAAAGATACATATTTCTACATTCCCTCTCAATACGTTTTATTTCCGTTTTACCATTGCATTACAGCATGTGATCAAAAGAGCAAACTGTTGTCCTCAGTACGCCGTTTAAATATCTGCAATCAGTTCCTATAACTGACAACAGATGGCAGTACATCGCCCATATAGTTCCAGTAACTGACAGCAGATGGCAGCACCATTGCATCGATATATTTAAAACCCAAGACATGGCACGTTTTCACGTGATGGAGAATTATAAAGGAGGGGAATATTTAAGAAGGGAAATTTTGAGGAACATTAACCGACAGTTGAATGTGTAGGCTATGTTGTTTATGTACCTTAATATTGCAAATTTCTTCCCAATGCTTCGGTGGTCAAGTTATTAGCGTCCTAGACTAAAAGTTATAATTATGCATCGTCGATATACTCTTAAATTATTAAAGAAAAAAGTAGTTTTCCAGGCACTCGCGCGTGTCCACAATTGCTTTCGCCATAAGAGACACTTGGCAAACATAATTCGTTTGAAGGGCTCCGACATTGTGGTCACTCAGCCCCGTGTACTTGGGTGTGTATGTGTGAAATTTTCTCTCATAACCTGTGTTATTGTGATGGCTGCATTACTGTGTGTATTTGTAATTAAGGTGGTAAATGGCAAGGAGACGGCCAAGGCCTTAAGTTAGGAACCATCCCGGTATTTGCCTTAAGTGGAAGTGGGAAACCACGGAAAACCACATCCAAGATTGTCGAGGTGGGAATTAAACCTTCCTCTTCTTAGTTATACCTCAAGAGACTGAATGTGCCCCGTTTTTGCCCTCAGACCAGAATTCAATTTCTTGGCAGAGCAGGAAATGTAACCCGGGTCTCCGGAGCGATAGACAAGAATAGGTGGGCCTCCATGTGTTAATACGATTTTTGACATGCACGGGACATATAATTCAAAAACTGCCTCCATTAGGGTGACTGCCGAAGTGAGTATTGAGTATAGGCCTATGGTCGTTCCAGTAGTTGGCGAAGTGATTCTATGTTCCCCTGCAAAATGTACTGTCATAACCTATAACAGGTGATGGAAATTGCTTATTTAGAGCAGTTTCGTACTGTTTATAACAAAATGAAGAACGTCATTCTGAGCTGCGTTTTCAAGCTATCGCAAAAAATTTCGCTGGCAGGAACAATTATAAGGAATTTATTTTAAGCGATCAGTCTCATCGCATTCTCCTCACCAACCAACTTGAGTATGAAAGTCTCTGGACGGTCATGTTGAACTTCATTGTATAAGACAATTGTTTAATGATTATTTGTTTAGAGTACTGAGTCTAACTACGCAGTTGATTTCGGCAATGGAAGTAGTACTTGCCATGTAATATTTAGCGGCTCCGTTATTGCAGGACACTATAGTGTTATCGAATAATACGAAGCCACATTTAAAATCCAATATAAATAGGCCATTTCAGAAACAATTCCAGATAGTATGCAGTACAGTGTACTGTAAGGTCTTTGACGATCAAATGTAAACATTGTTCTACATTGTACTTCTCTTGCGTAAAATCTATGCGTGGTTACTTTGGTCTTTACTGTTGTGAGGGTAAAATTGATCTGCTGGAATATAAAATATTTGCCAAGCTGCAACAATGTAATGATATTAATTTAAAAGTCATTGAACTTATATCCAGTAGTTCAAACACATACATCAGCGTTAACAGATTGGATACTGAAGATGAAAGCCAGCTACTTCATTTCCCTATTATTGAATTTTTCAATTCCTTGGAATTAAGTGATTCGCCTCCACATACTACGAACGTTTGAGCCATAGTTATGCTCCTTAGAAATCTGAACGTTTCCCAAGGACTCATATATGGTAATATATTAATTGTAAGAAATATGTAAGAAATTGCTTCGATTCGGATATAATAGGTGCAGTAATATTAGGCAGAGAGCTCAAATCCTACGACTTGATTTAACACCTTCCGATAAAACACTTGCTGGTACAGTACATTTTCTTTTAATAGGCAACAATGTCCTATTCGCTCGGCCTACTTTATCACAATCAATCAAGCTCAAGGAGAAACTCTTGAACGTATTGGGCTATTTACCTCATCACGTTTTAAGTCATGACCAGCAGGATAGTGAAGGTACAAAAAAGGTCCTGTATGGGATGGTAAAGAATAAGAGGCGGAAGGATCCTACGGATTATGTCAGAATGGTGAACAAAAGGGGACAAGGGATAGAAAATAGGGAAGAACTGAAGAAAATGTGGAAAGAATATTTTGAAGAACTCCTGAACCCAAATGGAAACCACGGCGAGGAAGAAGAAATCGGGGAAGAGGTACAGTAGATGAACTGCAAACAGAAAAGGACTTAACATGGAAAGAAGTGGAAGATGCAGTGAGGAAGATGTAAGGAGGGAAGGCACCGGGTGTGGATGAGTTGAGTGTTGAGATGGTGAGAGCAGCAGGAGAGGTGGGGATACAATGGTTGTACCGAGTGATGAAGGCAGCATGGGAGGAAAGGAAGACCCCAGAGGACTGGAAAAAGGGAATAATTGTCCCGATCTTCAAGAACAGAATGCAGAAACTATCGGGGAATAACACTGATGAGTCATTGTACAAAGATGTTTGAGAAAGTTTTAGAAAGGAGAATTAGGACAAGGATAGAAGGAGAGATGAGGGAAGAACAACATGGCTTCAGAGCAGGAAGGTCCACAGTGGATTTGATTTTTGCTGTAAGTCAGTTACAAGAACAGCACTATGAGTATGGAACAGATCTACTGATGGCCTTCCTGGACATTGAGAAAGCATATGACAGTGTATGCAGAAACAAAGTATGGAAGTCCCTGGAGGATAGAGGAGTAGAAAAATGGACTATAAGGAGGATAAAAGAGATGTACAAGGGAAGCATGAGCTGTGTGAAAGTGGGAGGAGAGAGATCGGACTGGGTGGAACAGAGAAACGGCCTGAAACAAAGAAGTGCACTGTCACCGTTACTTTTCATTGTGGTGATGGATGACATAATGACCCGAGCGGCACAAGTAATTGGGGAAGGAAAGATGAAAGCAATGGTGTTTGCGGATGATTTGTTGATTGTGGAAACAAGGAGGAGGAGGTGCAGGAACAGTTGGACGTGTGGGAAGGAATAATACAAGGATATGGGATGAAATTTAGCATAAATAAGAGTGAGATGGTGATCACAACAAGGAAGAAGGAAAGGACCACAACGGGAATAACAATTGGTGGGGAACAGCTGAAGAAAGTGGAGAGTTTCAAGTATCTGGGAAGCCTGATACAAGAGAATGGAAGAAACGGTAGAGAAATAAATGAGCGGGGGAGACAGGCAGAAGCATTCCGGAGGAGTGTGAGAAGCATGTTATGGAGCAGGGATGTCCCTCAGAACAGCAATTAGATCATATATCGTACTATGTCCCTATCCTGACGTATGCCTCGGAGACCTGGGTTATGAAAGGAAGGGAGAAGAGCAAAATACAGGCCAGTGAGATGAGGTTCTTGAGAAGCAGTATTGGAGCTACAAAGAGGAACAGAATAAGAAATGAGAGGACCAGAGAATTAATGAAGGAGGAACCATTACAGGATGGTATAGAGAAATCTAGACTTAGATGGCATGGACATGTAAAATGAATGGAGGAGAAGAGGATACCCAGGAGGATACACGAGACGAAGTGGGAAGGAAAGAGACCAAGAGGGAGACCGAGAGACAGGTGGCTGAAGGGGGCGGAAGAAAGCGTGAAGAAGAGAGGAGAAGACTGGACAAGGGTGGAGGCTGAGAGATGGTGGGAAGACAGAAGACGTTGGAGAGGCTTGTGTTCCAAACAGACCCGGCCAGTGGCTGGAAACTGTGCAAGATGATGATGACCTCATCACGTTTTCAGTCATGACCAGCAATATGTTGCAATGCTGAGAGTGCTATCTTTTGACGCCCTTAAAGTTGCAATAGTGCTAAAAAGTAATCGTACAAAGAATGTAACTTATATAAGAAGCTTCTTCAGTAAATTTGTTTTCCATTGTCCGTCATGTTTTGACGGGTTTCATCTAGTTTGTACTTAAATTTGTACTTCAATGTGATCCTTGACCAATTGACCAGTTGACGAACTGACTTACGGAGAGCGATTGTCAACTTACTTTCAACAAGATTCTGCCACTGCTCACACTGCCGAAGCATCCATGACAAGGAAAGGAAGGAAGATTGTAGTTTTACGTGACCGTGAATCTTGTGATTATGAGCCACGGGACCTCCTTTTTACGTGGAATCCGAACCACAGGACATGGCATTTCACTTCGAAAATCTCACATGCATTGACCGGGAATCGAACCCGGACCGCCTTGGTGAGAGTCATACAGCTAGACCGCTGAGCCACCACGCCCCATGCATCCATGACTGAATTGCGTCGCATTTTCGGTACGAGGATTATAAGTCGGAACGTGTGGCCACCGCGAAGCCCAGACTTATCACCATGTGACTTTTATTTGTGGGGGACGCTCAAAATTAGAGTGTATGCGAGAAACCCACACACTATAAATGAGCTGAAATACAGTCAATCGGTGCTGAGGAACTTCAGAGAGTAAATGCAAGTTTCATAAAAAGGTGCCAGCGATGTGTAGCAGTGAATGGCGAACATTTTCAGCACCAGCTGTGAGCTAGGTAGGTACAAATTCCTATACTCAATGACTCAGTGCCGTGGGGGCGCCGCATAACGGCAAAGTGCGTGGCGGGAGACAGGCTCGCGCCGCGGGCGAGTGGGCTAGCGAGGGTCTCCGATACATACAAACTAAACTGTATCTGAAGAGAGAAAGAGGAAGCATATTGAATATATGAGAGGTTTTTGGGAAGAAAGAAGACAGGGACAGAAAAAAATACCATGAAATTAGATTGTGTCTTAAAGCTCTCCTTAAGGGGGAATTAACGATAATAATAACAATAAAAGCCAAAACTAAAAACTAGCAAAACATGGACTGAAGCGAGGAAGGAACAGCATAGGAAAACGAATGCGGGAATACTGGGCGAACGTTAAGGCCCAGGTGCAAAGACATGAAAAAGGGCAGTTGAAATAGCGTGGTCCGTAGATGGCCGAAACGACAGCAAGAAGAAGAAGCAGAAGAAGAAGAACGTACATAAGAGAATCACCTGGAACAGATACAACAAAAAATTAACATCTCAAACGCAAATTTTAAACACTATAACACGGTTATTTATTTAGCGTATGACTTTTAGTGCCGGGAGTGTCCGAGGACATGTTCGGCTCACCAGAGGCTGTAGCTGCTTCAATGCGGACACCCATGGGGTGAGCTACAAGTTCCGTTCAATCTTAAGTAATTCCAACTTTCACTACCAGATGTCACTGACACCGAGTGGTGAACGTTGGAACTTTGATAGAGCGTTTCCACGAAATCTAGCCTGCAAATTTAGCTTCAGCCAAGTTTAATTATTGGAAGGTTCTTTTACATGGGACCGCTGGCTTTACTTCCCCTCCGAAAGAAGGCATACTGAAAGATTTAACGCTCTTAAAATTCCTACCGAGTACGCCCCCGCAGCTACTATGTCTATGTATAATAATGTGGCAGGACTATCTCACTTCCTAATTATTATTTTTAGCCTATTTTCGTTTATGAAAAATAGACTTATGAGATCACCCATTCTCCGTGTGTGTGTACCCCCCCCCCCCTTCCCTAATAAAATCTAAACGGCTGGAGCAATTTCAATGAAACTCGGTAAGGTCATAGTACTATTTTGGCACTCCCACCGTGCGCTTCAAATCAAATTGTATTACGTCTCGCCAATCCAACAAGGCGGTTGAGCGAAATATTTCACCGGCATTCTATATCTACGAAACTATTTCTGATGTCACCCTGAAATTTTGTACCGTGATAAAGAACACTACTACGAGTACACCTATGTGACTTTTAAAAACATGTTAAATATAACACGAACATGGCGGCCAAGCGAAGTTGAAACATTTAAATAGACTTTTCTCGCGATTTGACCATCTGAAAGCAGTGAAACTTGGTACAGTAAATCTTTATACACATTGTAATGCACTGAAATCTAGTTTAGTTCAATTGTTTTCATAACCTTAAAATGGCGGCCGTGCGAAATTCTAAAATTAAGGCTTTACTTCTTGTGTCCTAATCATCTGAATGATCCGTTGCTACATTTTCTCTGACCTACTTTACGGGTGTGAAAGTTGGACTTTGTACCCAAGTACTGAGAAACGAATTGAGGCATTTGAAATGTATCGGTACAGACGAATCCTACGTATATCTTGGATACTGAAAGTTTCGAATAACGAGGTCATTTGTCGGATGGAACAATAATAAAACAACGAAAAGCAAGATACTTTGGACATGTTATGAGAGGCGACAACTAATTATTGAAGAGAAATTTCATGGAAAAAGGTCTATTGGAAGACGTAGAAACTCGTGGCTGAAGGATATCCATAGATGGCATTGTGGCACATCAGAAGAGGCATTTCGTGCAGCAATGTCAAGATCACAGCTAGCTATGTGGATCGTCAATCTCCATTCGGAGACGACGTCTTAAGAGGAAGAATAGTACATAACTCTAAGACCTCCATACATAAGAATCCAACATGTCGATCATCCGAAATATTTAGACGGTTCTCAATATCTCAACCGTTGCCTCAAAAGAATCCTGCGGATACATTGGTCAGAGACCATTACAAACGAGGAACTCATGAAGACGACAGGAGAGACCCACATAAAACATCACATCAAAAGGAGAAAATGGGGATGGACAGGTCACTGTCTGAGAAAAGAGAATGTCACAGAGAAAGAAGCACTTAGATGGAACCCGCAAGGAGCAAGTAAAAGGGGAAGACCTAAGGTGACCTGGAAAAGAAGCGTGGAGGAAGAGATGAGGGTAGAAGGCAAATCCTGGGCAGCTCTACAACGGATTGCCAGGAGAAGAGACCAATGGAGGATCTTTGTCGCAGCTCTTTGCACCGAAAGGGGACACAGGACATAAGTCAAGTGTCAATATCTACGAATCTATTACAGCAATCGAACTGAAATTGTATGTTGATAAAGGCAATTAACATAAGTAGCATACATGAAAATTGGCTATATAGTTCTTCACGAAACTACTTGTTTATTTATTTGCTACGTTTTAGGTTCAAATGCTGCCGAAATATACAAAAAAATAAGGAATACATGTACTTCAAAATATACTGGTATGAAAATGAATCGTTAACAGACTACTTCAGAATTATTTTCTACGTCTGTAAAACTAATATCATCATCATATATATTATTTCAGTAGTATTGATCCCTCCTGCGGTGCTCACAAGCGACCGATCATGACAAATGAGCATTCAAATGGACAAGAATAGACATTAGCAGTGACGAATTGCACTCTAATTTCATAAATATCAATAATTTCTTTAAAAAATGACTTTAAAAATAATGTACGAAGTGTGCGATTTGCAGATACTGTTGCTGTAGGAAAATACGTTCCATAATTGCTGTCCACTTCACATTTTGGCCTATGTGACGCCTGTTGCATGTCATTTTAACATTCTGAGGTCTTTCCTTCATCATTTTGCATGGATTTCAGAAACAGTAAATCAAAGGAATGAGTACTCAAATTGTATAATTTCATAAATATCGAATAACCGGTGAGTGTTATGATGATCCAATTTTCATTGACTGCCTTCTTAAGTTAGGGAACGTAGAACTTGGAATTCTAACTGAAATGGTTGCAATAAAAAACATAACAACCTTTCTCCTTAAGTCTCTCCTTATAAACCTACTAGCAGAAGTACCCATTCTTCGAACGGTCTTCGGTATTAATAACCAGATGTTATCAATTGAGCTACTGTTGCAATGTTTAGAGGCTTGGAACCTGTTTGTTGGCAAAGAAAAATGATTAGTAAAAATGTGCTCTCAAACTAAATTTACCTAACGTGTTCTTCCTGGCGTGAAAATAAAATTGAAAACCTCGTAGACGAATCGCAATACTCGTCACATACGAACTGACCCTAACCGTTGTGTCAAGTGCCCAACTACAGGAAGACCTCTTTTATAAATTATAAAGGCTTGTGGTGCATGAAAATTAGGTTTTTTTTTAGCCTCCAAACGGCCCACATTCCTAAAATCAGCAAAAGACAGTCTACTATTTCAAATCAGGAATTTTTGAAAATAATGTTGCTGTTTGGAGATATAATAGACCTTCTGTACGACACATCGCACGTGTAAGTCGTGTGAAAAAAAATCTAGGGTACTCCTTGAACCCCTTAAGCGCATTGATGAATTTTACAGTTTTAGTTGGTTCCGTGATAACCTTATAGCCATTTGCAACCTTTCACAGAAATGTAATAAATGGAGTGGCATTACTTATTCCAGAAATAGATGGAAAGTTGGATGCCACCTCTTGAGATACTGTTGTCATGGTTAGTGGCTTGCATTCCTTCTTTAGTTTATTAAATGAAATTAGTTTTCTGGGAATATCTAAGAAACTGTTGGGTTTAGAGCCTTAAAATATAGTTTTCGGGGACCCTTTACAGCTCTTGAGGGGCGCCGAGTTTTGTTTCTGACATCAAGGGTTTGAAAATGAGCTTTGTCTAGTCGTTGTACGCCATAATAATGATAATAATTAAAATAATAGTTATAATAATAATATAACAATATAGGGATAGGGAGATAATAGACCTTCCGTACCATACCCGCACGTGTAAATCGCGTTAAAAAATTCTAGAGTACCCCTTGACCCCTTAAACGCATGATATGTATTGATGAATATTTCAGCTTAATTTGGATCCGTTATAACCTTATTGCCGTTTGCAAATCTTCACAGTAATGTAATAAATGGAATTGCATTGCGTCTTACAGAAATAGATGGACCTCTGAGATTCTGTTGCCATTGTTACCGGCATGCATTCCTTCATTAATTTATCAAGTGAAATTAGTTTTTTGGGAATATCTCAAAAACTGTTCGTTTTAAGGCCCTAAAATGTGGTTTTCGGGGTCCTTTTAGGGCCCCTGAGTTTCGTTTCTCACATTGAGGGGCTGAAAATGAGCTTTGTTTCACCCTTCTACGCTTATTTCAGCATGTATTTTAAGGGGGCAGGCCCCCTGTTATGAGAGGTACGGAGAAGAGTTACATCAATGATTAGTTTCGTGCCTCTGATGGATATCTGTATCAAATTTTACGTTAATCCACCCAGCCGTTCTCGAGTTCCCCCCCCAGGGGCTCACATCTAGTGGGTCGTGGGTTGGCGACCACGGGACCCCAGCTGAGTCCGGCATTGCTTCCACTTTATTGTGCCGGGCTCCTCTCTGTCTTCTTTCCCGTCGACCTCACTTGGTCAACTCTTGTTCTCTTCCGACCCCGACGGTATTTCACTTTCCCGCCTTAATTGGCCCTTGTCTCATCTTTCCTGATACTCTCCTTCTGTGAGGGGTCAGCCTTCTTTTTCTTTTCCTTTTACCTCCTGCCTTGTGCTCAAGGCCCTTAAGGAGGCCGGGTGTATGTAGCCCCACGCCTTCTGGTGCACCCTAGATAATGCTACACCTTCAGGGGCTCACGGCTGGTGAGTTCGGGAGTTGGCGACCCCGAGGGATTCCTGAGCTGGGTCCGTTTTCCCTTTTCGTCCCTTACCTTTGGGGCGGACCCTCTCCTCTCTCCCCTCTCCTCTCCTCTTTTCATTCTATTTCCTTTACTCTTTAAGATTCCCGCACTGTTTTTGTTACTTGATTCACCCTGTATCTAAATTCCCTTTTAGCAATTTTTAGCCTACTTTCGATTTTTGCAAAAAATGAAAGTAGACTTATGAGATCAACACAGGTTAAAAAAGTGTGTCTGTCTGTGTGTGTGTGTGTGTATGTGTGTGTGTGAGTCTGTGTGTGTGTGAGTGTGTGTACTCTGAATGTCTGCCCCACCCCTATCTATTCGAACACGGTGAACGCGAATTGAACGAAATTTGGTACAAAGGTAGCACCAGCAAAGGACACCTCAGTGTCATGTTTCATATCGCCGCCATCTTGACGGAAACTTAATGGCGACCACACAAATGTTCAAAGCTTAAATCAAATTACGACTAACCTAAGCATCCGGTCTCTACCAAATTTTACAACAACATACCTTTATGGGGGGAACATCCTTTGACCAAACTAATAGGTCATCAGCCTAATAGTTTGCGGATGGCGGCCATCTTTGTGTGAAAATCGATTCCCCTATTAATTCGAACACGGTGAAACCGAATGGAACGAAATTTGGTACAGAGGTAGTACTAGCAAAGGACACCTCAGTGTCATGTTTTATATCGCCGCCATCTTGATGGAAACGTAATGGCGGCCACACAAATGTTCAAAGCTTAAATCAAATTACGACTAACCTTATCATCCGATCTCTACCAAATTTTGCAACAACATACCTTAATGGAGGAAGCATCTTTTGACCAAACTAATAGGTCATTAACTTAATAGTTTGCGGATGGCGGCCATCTTTGTCGAAGCTCGAGTACGCCAGCCAAGTATGGAGTCCCTGGCAGAAAACATGCATTAAGTCCATTGAGCAGGTTCAAAAGAAATTCCTCAGATATTTACACCTCAAAATAACGGGCAATTACGCACACATGGTACTGTCCCCGTTTACCCGGATAGTAGGCTGTCAGATATCCGCCCCCTCAATCGGATTGCCAACAATCAATCGCACCGGCTCAGCTACATCAATTAAAATGGCACTGACAGATACTATCGAGATATGAGCACAGAAGTTAACAGGAAATCATTGTGGAACACACCAAAATAGACGGGGGTTCATACTTACCGTTACTTACCTCTTAAAATTATCTCGGGGATTGAGTTGACAACAGGATCACTAAAGTCTGTTCACACAATAACCTCCACCAAGATATTTAAAAATGAACCAGAACGAAGACGAGAACTTTGAACTGTACAAAAGCTTTATTTCAAATAAAGGGTAAGATTTTAATAACACAACAAAATAAACGTGGCTATCAGTAGCCCAAGTCAATCTGACTACGTCCTCCTGTAGGACTTGCAAAGTTATCATACAACATGATATAAAACATATTAGCTCCCACGAGCTCCAAATAACGTAATATTCATAACACAATTGGATTGGAAAGGAAGTGAGGACGAGACATATACACACATCAAAAAAAGTTTTGCATCACCTCGGTTCCAAGAGTTCCGGAACCTTTAAATACAAAGGGAATAGAGATCAACACAAACAACATTTCAGCTCGTTTTATTGCTCATGAGACCCACACATTGCATGTTGTACCATCATACAGCTAGACTTTCAGCATTTGTGGTCCAGATTGCAGTACACACCACTACCTCTAATACCTAGTAGCACGTCCTCTTGCATTGATGCATGCCTGTATTCGTCGTGGCATACTATCCACAAGTTCATCAAGACACTGTTGGTCCAAATTGTCCCACTCCTCAACGACAATTCGGCGTAAATCTCTCAGAGTGGTTGGAGGGTCAAGACGTCCATAAACAGCCCTTTTCAACATATCCCAGGCATGTTCGATAGGGTTCATGTCTGGCGAACATGCTGGCCACTGTAGTCGAGCGATGTCGTTATCTTGAAGGAACGCATTCACAAGATGTGCACGATGAGGTCGAGAATTGTCGTCCATGAAGACAAATGCCTCTCCAATATTCTGCCGATATGGTTGCACTATGGGTCGGAGGATGTCATTCAGGTATCGTAAAGCCGTTTCGGAGCCTTCCATGACCACCAGTGGCGTACGTCGGCCCCACATAATGCCATCCCAAAACATCAGGGAACCACCACCTTGCTGCACTCGCTGGACAGTGTGTCTAAGACGTTCAGCCTGACCAGGGTGCCTCCAAACACGTCTCCGACGATTGTCTGGTTGAAGGCATATGCGACACTCATCGGTGAAGAGAACGTGATGCCAATTCCGTGGGTTCCATTCAGCATGTTGTTGGGCCCATCTGTACCGCGCTGCATGGTGTCGGGGTTGCAAAGCTGGACCTCGCCATGGACGTCGGGAGTGAAGTTGCGCATCATGCAGCCTATTGCGCACAGTTTGAGTTGAAACACGACGTCCTGTGGCTGAACGAAACGCATTATTCAACATGGTGGCATTGCTGTCAGGGTTCCTCCGAGCGGCAATCCGTAAGTAGCGGTCATCCACTACAGTAGTAGCCCTTGGGCGGCCTGAGCGAGGCCTGTCATCGACAGTTCCTGTATCTCTGTACCTCCTCCATGTCCGAACAACATCGCTTTGGTTCACTCTGAGACGCCAGGAAACTTCCCTTGTTGAGAGCCCTTCTTGACACAAAGTAACAATGCGGACGCGATCGAACTGCGGTATTGACCTTCTAGGCATGGTAGAACTACAGACAACATGAGCAGCGTACCTTCGTCCTGGTGGAATGACTGGAACTGATCGGCTGTCGAACCCCCTCCGTCTAATAGGCCCTGCTCATGCATGGTTGTTTACATCTTTGAGCAGTTTTAGTGACATCTATGAACAGTCAAAGGGACTGTATCTTGGATACAATATACACAGTCAACGTCTATATGCCGGAGATCTGGGAACCGAGGTGATGCAAAACTTTTTTTGATGTGTGTATATAGAGCATTTGGTTTCCTTTTAATAAACATGACAATTGTATTTATAGTCGCAAGGCCAGAGTGTGGACGACCTCACCCGCTGATAACCAGTTGTTGGGACAGCTGCGAGCTACCCTCCAACCTGTTGCATACTTTGTCAAATGGGCTCCCTTCTCACATGCTACGTTACGTAAGAATACAGCTCTCTCTCTCAAGCTTTTAAATGTCTGCACGACAACTCATATTTATATTTACGCAAATCTTTCAAGTGCTTTGCTCACATCCTACTGGATTATTATGATAATTCCTAAACTTGTTAAGTTCTCATCCAAATGTTTAATAAGCTCTTAAATGTTTATAACAAAATCACATAAATTATTTATAACAATTAGAAATTGTTTATAATATTTGTCAAAGACAATAAAAATATTTTAAACACGCCTTTAACATCACTTTCGTTCTACATTATTTTCAAAAATATTTACAGCATTTATTTACAATATTAACATTTAAATTGTTTAAATTATTGATTTAAGAAATACATTAACCACATGTTCATCCGGTTGGTAATTTTCATAATCGTGTCCATATAATCGACCAATGAAGGTTAGTTATACATATTAATGTCACAATCTGTTTTAATAAAGGTTTTAATAATGATTTGTGACGGTAATCTTCATTCAAAATCTTATCTCAAATTCTTTCAAAACTCGTGTTAATTATAACAGTTAATTCACTTGATTAATTTTCAACGAACTATGACAATTCACTCCAGCGGAAAATACTTCGCTAACACAATAATGCACAAATTGCATTAAAAATTAGGCCCAAAATTCATCATATATTAATCTATATGGCATCAAAAACTTCCACAGAACTTACAAAAACTTCCACAAATAATTCTTTAACATTAATTCCTGTGGGAACCTCCTTCATATTCAAGGGCATTATACATCAGCGACTTTCAACACGCGCTGCACTAGCGATTATACATTCATAGTTCCACTTAAAAATTCTTATAATCATTAATTGTTTCAAAACTGTTTTCATTTAACCTTCGTGGATTTCATTCATGAACCGAAATGAAGTCAAAACTTGCCAATCACAAACAAATTTAATAGTGAATACGCTTATATACGCCTGTCTGGTCTATCAAAATTTAAGATTAACATCTTAAAAGAATTGTAGTATAAAAATACTATCATCAAATAAAGTGCGACTAAAACTGCAAAGTAGTCGAATAGAATCCAAATAGACTGGGGAATGCAAACATCGTTATATAAATCTCTAATTGAGAAAAACTCCTAACAAAAGTTCTTGACTTTAATGCATTCAATAATTCATTATTAAAGTTAATCTTTCACAAAAGTGTCTATGATGCAATGATCGTTCATAACTGACGATAAATGTCTGTGTTGCAGTCAATTCAAATAACGACTAGTATTTCCAAGATCGTCGACAACGTAAGAGATTTTAACGCTCTAAAATCATTTAAATGTTCTTCCTTCTTGATGATGACAGAAAATTGGTCAAAGTAATTAAACTGGGGTAGAATTACTTTAATAAAATGACACGCTGTCTGAATTTAAATCTGCCATAAAAATCATTAACTTACAGTCAAATCGTGACTAAAAAAAAATTAATTACTGAAAAATCTAAATATCAGTCTCAACTGATTCAAAATCATTTAACTATGCCCATGACATAACAATGTCTTAATAAATCGTCGAAAAAGGCATAACTCATCAAGGTGTACTGAGAATAGGAATCTCAACAAGAAAATAGGGCAAAATACATGAGGACAAAAATATGGGAAAAATGGTTGCTCAAATATCATTAAGAAACTCAAATACAATAAACGTTCACGACTACCTTATCTGCCGATTGACGTTCCAGAGGAAAATTCCCCAAAGAAGACTGCTGATGGATCCATTTCACCAAGTTAAAGCTGAGCTCCATCCTCGAAATAGGAAATAGCACCCTCGGAGAATCGAACTGCTTCCTTCTCCGGAAATCGCGCTGCTCCTTGAAGACGAATAGACATCCTTCCGGCAATAATCTTCTTTGTGAGTCGGGATAACCCTGACCTCTCTTGAAAAATTCCCTGAAGTTCCAGTAGACAATCGCCATGAAGTTTTCGTAGAAATTTCCGAATAAATATTCATATTCAAAGAGTATGAAATCGTTTCTATTGCTGTTCGATAGTATTCAGCCTTTAATCACGAAACATGGGTGTAGATGGTATTCACCACATGTTCGTTTGTGTGGAATAGCAATTAGCGAAGTTCCATGTTGCTATCTTACTCCGTTGAAATATGTCCCAATTGCATTAAGTCCTTTAGCCTTCCATCTGTTCTTCGGTTGTAGTAATAGAAGAACAAACTGCCGTATTAAATTGCTCCATTATACTGTAGCGTTGTGTAACAAAAGCAATCTGAAGTCTCCCTATTTCACTAGCAGCGTCAGCCGTGGCGTTGATTCTGGCGATACAATAGTGCTTCTCAGGTGGCGAGATAATCACTTTTGTCAGTCGTGTAAAACTGCTAATATCTTTCAAACTAATTACTCGAAATTATTCAGCTTTTCTATATTACTTCATGTAGCACTGCACAATAGAATTAGCTTATCGGCGACCGCTAACTGTTCAAAGCTAAACTTGTAGAAGCGTTCTAAGGTCCGTTTTAACTTCACCTAGTTTGACTTGAATCTCGTATAATGCAGTGGCTTCACCACGCGTTATAAAGACGACTCTTTTCACTACTTTTCACTTCGACGTCTCACCAAAATGACTGTATAAGAAAAGAACTTTCACAATTAGACTTCGATGATCTGAGAATGAGATCTGAGAATGATCGGAGAAAGAGGCTCCTCTCTTCTGCGCAAGCCCTTTTATTAACTTCATGAGGGGCGTTTCCATCCCTTCCAGAGCGTGATACTGCGTCATCGCTAAAAGTTCCAACTTCGTTAATACATGACGGATTTTCAAAATTCAAAAACTGAAAATAAATTTCACCAAAATTCCAAATCAATGCCTCTACTGCAAATGGATTTCCACAATTCTGCATTCCAAAAGTAATAAAAATCCCATAGTTTCAGCAATCTCCGTCTTCCTTTAAACTATCGTTCATTGGTTCAAGCCTCCCCTCCAATAGCATAGTTTCTTCCTCAGCAGAATTCCTCGTTTCCTGCGACTGCGTCGTAAATCTTGGAACATTCTCGACTAAATGCTGACGTCACTGAGAATCTCAGCTCAAGTAGCTTGCTGGCATAACGTTTGCGTCATCCGTGCTTACGTCATGACTACCCACGTCATAACTATGACAGCCATAACTTTCATTAAAATTTCCAATATAGCCACCGTGGTCTCTATATAATTCAATTACGGGGGCATTCTCCTCTCACCACGTTTTAAAAACAGTTGCAAATTGTTTTTAAACTCAGTGTTACAAGTATCTCAATTCTCTTGAACACGACATTGAATTATTACTGGCTTACTCTAGGATAGTATCTTTTTAAATTTCCAGCATTGAACTTGCCGTAAACGACATTATTCTCATCATCGTAGAGTTCATAACAGTTGTTTCCATAAGCGTTCGTAATCCTAAACGGCCCCAGGAACACTAATCCAAATTTGGGGTAGATTTTCTTGGTCATATCAGCCTTGACAGGTCTGCGTAATAATACAAGATTTCCAACTTGTAAGGGTGTACCAAAACGTTTTCCAGCTACTCTTTTTAATCGTTTCTCTGCTGCTTTCTGGAGTTGTTCCTTCGCCTTGTCAATCCTCTGCTGCCTTCCTATGTCGGGATCTCTAGGTATGTGGTTGAAAAGATTATCCCACGGCCTTTCTGGGTTTCTTCCTAGATGAAGTCGCATTGGCACTTCTCCTGTGCTCTCCTGCACTGTAGAGTTCAGACATTCCTCAATAAGGGGTACAAATCTCACCCAACCAGAATGATCATTTGGACAGAAAATTCGACAGAATTTCGAAAATTCAGCCATATATCTTTCTGAGGAATTCGATTCTGGGTAACGCACGCTTGAAAATAAGTGCTTAATGCCAAGCCTTTCCATATCCGCTGCAAATTCCACGGATGTAAACTGCGTTCCATGATCTGACAGTAGATATTCCGGTATACCAGCTTTAGGAAATACAGCATTTTCCAGTCTGCTTACTACGTTCCTCGTGTTAGCTTTCTGCATGGGACTCATTGTAACAAATTTTGAGAAAACATCCACGGTCACCAACAAGTACTGGTTACCCTAGTATCCCTTCGGACAGGGGCCAAATATATCCGTCGCCATTAGTTCGTTTGGCTTAGAAGGAATCATCGCCTTCGGTTTTCCCTTGAGTAAAGCAGAAGCATACTTTGCTCTTTGACATTTGTCACATGATCGAATGACCTTGGTAATGCTGGAACGCATGTTAGTCCAGATAAATCTCTCTTTAAGAGTATTAAGAGTTTTATCTAAACCGGCATGTCCAGTTGCGTGATGAGCTACCCACACTAAATTGACAACAAGTTTAGGTGGCACGACTATTCGGAGTTTTGTATGCGCAGAGTCAGCATACTTGCATACGATGTCTCCACTCAAGACAAAGTGTCGTGAATTTCTCCGTGTAGCTTCATAGTCAACATCCGTATTTTCCATGTAACCCTTGAGGAACCTGTACATTTTCCTTATTGGAGCGTGTCTCTTCTGTGACACACCGATTCGGGCTAACCTCCTAACGGTTTCTTGATCTTCTTGCTCCAATTGTACATGGTGTATCTGCACATTTTTAATAGGGTTACGTGATAGAGCATCGGCCAGTAAGTTATCTTTCCCAGGCTGGTGGACGATAGTAGCGTTAAACTGTTGGGTGAACAAAGCCCAACGTGTCAATCTATCACTCGACATGTCAGTTTGCAACATAAACTGTAGTGCTTTATGGTCAGTAATAATGATGACCTTATGTCCCAGCAGGATTTTCTTCCAGGCTTGCAAAGCTGTCACAAAAGCTAACGCTTCAAGCTCTGTCGTGAAGTAGTTTTCTTCGTGCTTTTTCAACTTCCGACTAGTGAACGCAATGTAGTGCTTGTTGCCTGCCTCGTCTTTCTGGTATAAGACTGCACTAATGCCTATTCTCGATGCATCAGACTCAATATAGAACACCTTCTCAAAGTCTGGGTACTCCAGTTTCACATTATTTCTGAGCATCTGTTTTGCTTTCTCAAAAGCCTCGTCTGCGGTGGTACTCCATTTCCATCTGTTGTTCTTCTTGAGTAAGTCATACAGAGGAGCCATAATTTCCGAGTATCTTGGACAGTGGCTGCTAATAAATTGGCATGCACCTACAAATTCTCTGACTTGTTTCACCTTAGTTGGCTTTGGAAATCTCGTGATCGCATCTACTTTTTTCATGTTTGGATGATATCCATCTTTATCAATAGTATGCCCCAAATAATTTATCTCTTTCTTCAAGAATTGACATTTTCCAAAATTGACCTTGATATTGGCCTCCCTTAAATTCTCGAACAACTTTCTCAAGTGCACTAAATGTTCTGCGGCGCTGGGTGAAGATACGATTAAATCGTCAATGTAGCAGATTACATTTTCTTTCACTTCGTCAGTGAGCTTACTATCAAGTGCTCGAATAAGTGCTGGTCCACTGTTAACCATACCAAAAGGCATTCTGGCAAAGACCCATGACGTCTGGTCAAATAGGAATCCAGTGTACTGCATACTATCTTCTTCTATTTGAACTTGATAAAATGAAGACGTCAAGTCAAGAAAGCTGAAACATGCTCTTCCTTTGAATTTTCGAAGCAGATCTCTAATCTTGGGTGGTCGGTCATTTTCTGGAAGAATCTTCAAGTTGATGGTCCTGGCATCGAGACAAAGACGTATCTGACCATTACTTTTCTTCACTACTGTGATGGGGTTTATATAAGACGACGCCTGTTTTCTAATAATCCCGTCTACCTCCATTTTTCTGATTAACCCTCGTACTTCTTGATAGTATTTCTCAGGAATGGGGTATATTCTCTTCTGGTAAGGGGTTTCATCTGTCAGCCTTATCTTGTATTTATAATCCTTAATCAATCCAGGCTTTTCATCGAAAATATCTTGGAATTCCTTTATCAGATCCTCAAATTCCCCCTGAATTTCTTCAAATCCTTCAGTTTTTCTACTGGGTATTTCTTCTAAATTTTCCACTTCATTAATTATGGTATTCAAAATTTCTTCCCTAAGGTCTATTTCCAGACTGTTTTCACGTCCTGTTTTTCTATCTCTTCTGTGATTATGTACCCATCATTAAAGCTAATACTTCTGTTCTTCATGTCAATAATAGCTCCGACCTTCGATATAAAATCGATTCCAAGCACCATATCAAAATTGATCTTGCTCACCACAATGAAGATCTGTTCATAATTCCTTCCATTGATCTCAAGGTTCAATAACACTTGAATCTTGCACTTCACTGCCTTATCTTGGAATATCCCTCTCACTTTGACGGTAGAAACAGGTAGAACTGTCATGTTCTCTCCTCTTAGCAGACTTTGATAACATTCCTCTGAAATGATGGAAATAATTGCACCAGTATCCATCAGGGCTTTGTACTGCTGTCCATCTATCCGTACAGAAATAATAGGTAAGGCACATGGTCTTTCCTCTTTAACAATACCCCTCTCTTCTAGTAAATCTTCATCGGTAACTTCATATATCTCATTAATCGTAATCAGGTGTGGTGTGGCAATGTATTTACAGGTTCTCACTGTCGTTGAGAAATCGGCGTTTTTTTTTGGTGTTACCGACCTCAAAATTCTGCTGGCTCGTAGAAGGCCCAGGATCGATTACAACATCCTGCCTTTTCTTTTGATTGTCGGCTTCTTTATCCCTTAATTCTTTTAGGTATTGCTGGCTTTCCTTCTCTCTTTGCTGATACTGATCGGGTGTCATAACCTGACCTTGAGTATTCTGGTTTCTATTTTGGTTTTGGTTATTCCTATTATAATTTCGATTATACCCATTATTGTTGTGATATCTGCCTCTGCCATTGTAGTTTCCTCGATTGTAGTTCCAACCTCTTCTCTGTTGATACGGTCGGTAACCTTGTGATCTGTTATTTCTAAACTGATTATTCCTGTGGGGACCTACATTGTCAGTTTTCTCCTCATCTGGCTTGTCAGTTTGTTGGACTTGGTCCATATATACAGTATTGATTTCTTTAAACTCCTGCCTTTGACCTTTCTGTACTACGTTAGGCATTGGACATGTGTAGTCTAACCTTCTCAGTAATTCATCCATGCTGGTTAAATCCCTGATGTTGGACGAAATTATTAGTCTTCTCACCTCAACTGGCAGCATACGAGAAATCGCATCAATTGCTCCGTGGACAATGGGGGTTGTAAGAATCTCAAGCGGGACAATTGACTCGTAAAGAAATCAGCGTACCGTGTTGGAAGAGTACCTGAGTATTTTCTTGAATACACCTCCGCTCTTAACGAATTCTGCGCTTCTATGGACCAAAATCGTTTGATTAATGCCTCTGCAAACTCGTCAAAGTTACTGAATGTGTATCTAAATGCGCGAAACCATTCGAGGGGTCCTCCAATCAGATATCTCTCTACTATCTTCATCTCTCTCTCTCTCTGGGAATGTGAGCTTCGATGAAATAATCTTTGAGGTTCCTTACATATTCGATAGGTGTCAAACTATCCGTGTTACTGAATTTTTGCGGTTTGTCTTCGAAATTCCTGATGACCGTCACGTTCCTCGGATATGAATCCGGATAGTTTTTCCCACTATCTCGATAGTTCCACTCAGGTTCCATATTCCTCTCGTCATCCTCCTCTCTGAATCTGGATATACGTTCTTCAGGAGTCACGTCTCTATCTTCTGGATCTAGGTTATATCTTCTGGCATAATTCCTATTCATTTCGCAAGCTAAGCCTTCTGTATCCTTGTCAGTGATTTCCGTTAAGACTTTCTTGATTAGCTCTTCTTTGTACACACATCAAAAAAAGTTTTGCATCACCTCGGTTCCCAGATCTCCGGCATATAGACGTTGACTGTGTATATTGTATCCAAGATACAGTCCCTTTGACTGTTCATAGATGTCACTAAAACTGCTCAAAGATGTAAACAACCATGCATGAGCAGGGCCTATTAGACGGAGGGGGTACGACAGCCGATCAGTTCCAGTCATTCCACCAGGACGAAGGTACGCTGCTCATGTTGTCTGTAGTTCTACCATGCCTAGAAGGTCAATACCGCAGTTCGATCGCGTCCGCATTGTTACTTTGTGTCAAGAAGGGCTCTCAACAAGGGAAGTTTCCAGGCGTCTCAGAGTGAACCAAAGCGATGTTGTTCGGACATGGAGGAGGTACAGAGATACAGGAACTGTCGATGACAGGCCTCGCTCAGGCCGCCCAAGGGCTACTACTGTAGTGGACGACCGCTACTTACGGATTGCCGCTCGGAGGAACCCTGACAGCAATGCCACCATGTTGAATAATGCGTTTCGTTCAGCCACAGGACGTCGTGTTTCAACTCAAACTGTGCGCAATAGGCTGCATGATGCGCAACTTCACTCCCGACGTCCATGGCGAGGTCCAGCTTTGCAACCCCGACACCATGCAGCGCGGTACAGATGGGCCCAACAACATGCTGAATGGACCCCACGGAATTGGCATCACGTTCTCTTCACCGATGAGTGTCGCATATGCCTTCAACCAGACAATCGTCGGAGACGTGTTTGAAGGCACCCTGGTCAGGCTGAACGTCTTAGACACACTGTCCAGCGAGTGCAGCAAGGTGGTGGTTCCCTGATGTTTTGGGGTGGCATTATGTGGGGCCGACGTACGCCACTGGTGGTCATGGAAGGCTCCGAAACGGCTTTACGATACCTGAATGACATCCTCCGACCCATAGTGCAACCATATCGGCAGAATATTGGAGAGGCATTTGTCTTCATGGACGACAATTCTCGACCTCATCGTGCACATCTTGTGAATGCGTTCCTTCAAGATAACGACATCGCTCGACTACAGTGGCCAGCATGTTCGCCAGACATGAACCCTATCGAACATGCCTGGGATATGTTGAAAAGGGCTGTTTATGGACGTCTTGACCCACCAACCACTCTGAGAGATTTACGCCGAATTGTCGTTGAGGAGTGGGACAATTTGGACCAACAGTGTATTGATGAACTTGTGGATAGTATGCCACGGCATATACAGGCATGCATCAATGCAAGAGGACGTGCTACTGGGTATTAGAGGTAGTGGTGTGTACTGCAATCTGGACCACAAATGCTGAAAGTCTAGCTGTATGATGGTACAACATGCAATGTGTGGGTCTCATGAGCAATAAAACGAGCTGAAATGTTGTTTGTGTTGATCTCTATTCCCTTTGTATTTAACGGTTCCGGAACTCTTGGAACCGAGGTGATGCAAAACTTTTTTTGATGTGTGTAGTTCTTCATCAAACTAGCCTCTCCTAACTTCAAATTTTGCAGTTTGCTCGTCGTTTCATTTACATCAGAGACAACTTTATGCATCTGTTCCTCTAATGTAGATTTTAATGTTTGCATATCCTGATCTAGTTGTGTTCTATCGTCAACTTGTTTTTCGGATAGCGAATTTATCCTGACGCTTAAATCTTTCCTAATCTGTACTACTTCATTGTTAATTTCTATCTGAGTACTGGCAAGTTTTCTTTCAATCCTTTCCTGAATTTGGGTTACATGTTCCCCACTTGACTTATTCCACTCGTCTTTCCATACTGCTACGTTTGCTGTTAACATTTCTGCTATGTCTACTTCGATATCCTCTTTTAATAATCTATTATGGTCTAATACCTGGGTTCTCATGACCTCTACATCATACTTCAAACCTGCTAAAGACGTTGTCGTTCTAACTGATTCATCAACTAATCTAGTCGCTAATGCAGTTATATTACGCGTACAAAGGTTTTTCGAGTTTTCTATTTCTTCCCTGACTTTATTTACATCAGTTTGGACTTTAGTAATATCTACGAAAACTGTGTTGACTTCTACCTGTATCTTAGTTATGTCACTTTGCACCTCAGTTATATCCGAATGAATGTTATTAATGTCTACCTGAACATTGGATACATCAGTTCTAGCATTTTGAATTTCTTTTTGGACTTCCTCAACCTTGTCTTGGACAGTCGCAACATCATTTTTGACAACAACTACTTCGGCTCTAGCACAAGAAATATCCCCTCGGACATTAGCTACATCTAGATTTAACATTGTAAGGTCTTTCTGTACCTTAGACACATCATTTTTAACATCAGATACATTTGTGCGGATGTCACTTACAGTATTCTCAATTCCTAGGGTATTAATCTGTAAACGCGACATATTATTCTCCAAATTAGCAGCATTAGTTTGGATACCTTTCAAACTTTCACCCATACTAGCTTTCAAATTACTAGCATTCTCCTCCATTCGACTAGTATTCCTAGCTTCCATCTCCTTTATACTTTCATTCAACATCTGCTTCATATTTCTATTCATGTTAGCAGACATCTCCCTCGCACTTTCATTCATGCTAGCTTTCAACTCTTCTAACATCATCCTCATACTTTCATCTGCCATTACAATATTATTCAAAAATAGACTGCTGTAGGGACATACATCAATAGAGCAAAATAACAACATTTGAGCAACACTTTTCACCATATAAAAATTTGATCAATTTTCTGTCTTAAATCTAACTTATAACTACCTTATAATTAACTTTCGAAGATACTTCATGTTGAAACAAACTCAAGCACATGTTCAAATTTCCCTGGCTCATTTTAAAATATCCTAACACAAATAATTTACATTTACAATCCAAATAATTTAATTTTATCTTTAATATGACTAAAATGTCATAAGCCGGTCAAATAAAATAAGATTCCAGATTATAGGCGATTTTCCTAAGTTTCCAGCCTATTTAACCTTTCTCAAGTTGTATAAGATCTGATCTTTTCTGAGTGTAATTTTCCTAATACAATACAACATTTAATTCCTATATAATCACACTCTTAAATACTACAATTGGCCTAGACATCTAACAAAGAATCAACCTCTTTATTTGAGTCTAATCGAACCTCACGTTTTAGGTTTGACACTCTTACTAGCGTTCAACCTGGTAATCCAGTTTTGTCGAATCGAGCCCCAACGTTTTAGGTGCGCCAATCTTACTGGCGTTCAACCTGGTGATCCAGTTTTGTCGAACAGGCCCCACGTTTTAGGGTCGCCAATCTTACTGTCCCCGTTTACCCGGATAGTAGGCTGTCAGATATCCGCCCCCTCAATCGGATTGCCAACAATCAATCGCACCGGCTCAGCTACATCAATGAAAATGGCACTGACAGATACTATCGAGATATGAGCACAGAAGTTAACAGGAAATCATTGTGGAACACACCAAAATAGACGGGGGTTCATACTTACCGTTACTTACCTCTTAAAATTATCTTGGGGATTGAGTTGACAACAGGATCACTAAAGTCTGTTCACACAATAACCTCCACCAAGATATTTAAAAATGAACCAGAACGAAGACGAGAACTTTGAACTGTACAAAAGCTTTATTTCAAATAAAGGGTAAGATTTTAATAACACAACAAAATAAACGTGGCTATCAGTAGCCCAAGTCAATCTGACTACGTCCTCCTGTAGGACTTGCAAAGTTATCATACAACATGATATAAAACATATTAGCTCCCACGAGCTCCAAATAACGTAATATTCATAACACAATTGGATTGGAAAGGAAGTGAGGACGAGACATATATATAGAGCATTTGGTTTCCTTTTAATAAACATGACAATTGTATTTATAGTCGCAAGGCCAGAGTGTGGACGACCTCACCCGCTGATAACCAGTTGTTGGGACAGCTGCGAGCTACCCTCCAACCTGTTGCATACTTTGTCAAATGGGCTCCCTTCTCACATGCTACGTTACGTAAGAATACAGCTCTCTCTCTCAAGCTTTTAAATGTCTGCACGACAACTCATATTTATATTTACGCAAATCTTTCAAGTGCTTTGCTCACATCCTACTGGATTATTATGATAATTCCTAAACTTGTTAAGTTCTCATCCAAATGTTTAATAAGCTCTTAAATGTTTATAACAAAATCACATAAATTATTTATAACAATTAGAAATTGTTTATAATATTTGTCAAAGACAATAAAAATATTTTAAACACGCCTTTAACATCACTTTCGTTCTACATTATTTTCAAAAATATTTACAGCATTTATTTACAATATTAACATTTAAATTGTTTAAATTATTGATTTAAGAAATACATTAACCACATGTTCATCCGGTTGGTAATTTTCATAATCGTGTCCATATAATCGACCAATGAAGGTTAGTTATACATATTAATGTCACAATCTGTTTTAATAAAGGTTTTAATAATGATTTGTGACGGTAATCTTCATTCAAAATCTTATCTCAAATTCTTTCAAAACTCGTGTTAATTATAACAGTTAATTCACTTGATTAATTTTCAACGAACTATGACAATTCACTCCAGCGGAAAATACTTCGCTAACACAATAATGCACAAATTGCATTAAAAATTAGGCCCAAAATTCATCATATATTAATCTATATGGCATCAAAAACTTCCACAGAACTTACAAAAACTTCCACAAATAATTCTTTAACATTAATTCCTGTGGGAACCTCCTTCATATTCAAGGGCATTATACATCAGCGACTTTCAACACGCGCTGCACTAGCGATTATACAGTCATAGTTCCACTTAAAAATTCTTATAATCATTAATTGTTTCAAAACTGTTTTCATTTAACCTTCGTGGATTTCATTCATGAACCGAAATGAAGTCAAAACTTGCCAATCACAAACAAATTTAATAGTGAATACGCTTATATACGCCTGTCTGGTCTATCAAAATTTAAGATTAACATCTTAAAAGAATTGTAGTATAAAAATACTATCATCAAATAAAGTGCGACTAAAACTGCAAAGTAGTCGAATAGAATCCAAATAGACTGGGGAATGCAAACATCGTTATATAAATCTCTAATTGAGAAAAACTCCTAACAAAAGTTCTTGACTTTAATGCATTCAATAATTCATTATTAAAGTTAATCTTTCACAAAAGTGTCTATGATGCAATGATCGTTCATAACTGACGATAAATGTCTGTGTTGCAGTCAATTCAAATAACGACTAGTATTTCCAAGATCGTCGACAACGTAAGAGATTTTAACGCTCTAAAATCATTTAAATGTTCTTCCTTCTTGATGATGACAGAAAATTGGTCAAAGTAATTAAACTGGGGTAGAATTACTTTAATAAAATGACACGCTGTCTGAATTTAAATCTGCCATAAAAATCATTAACTTACAGTCAAATCGTGACTAAAAAAAATTAATTACTGAAAAATCTAAATATCAGTCTCAACTGATTCAAAATCATTTAACTATGCCCATGACATAACAATGTCTTAATAAATCGTCGAAAAAGGCATAACTCATCAAGGTGTACTGAGAATAGGAATCTCAACAAGAAAATAGGGCAAAATACATGAGGACAAAAATATGGGAAAAATGGTTGCTCAAATATCATTAAGAAACTCAAATACAATAAACGTTCACGACTACCTTATCTGCCGATTGACGTTCCAGAGGAAAATTCCCCAAAGAAGACTGCTGATGGATCCATTTCACCAAGTTAAAGCTGAGCTCCATCCTCGAAATAGGAAATAGCACCCTCGGAGAATCGAACTGCTTCCTTCTCCGGAAATCGCGCTGCTCCTTGAAGACGAATAGACATCCTTCCGGCAATAATCTTCTTTGTGAGTCGGGATAACCCTGACCTCTCTTGAAAAATTCCCTGAAGTTCCAGTAGACAATCGCCATGAAGTTTTCGTAGAAATTTCCGAATAAATATTCATATTCAAAGAGTATGAAATCGTTTCTATTGCTGTTCGATAGTATTCAGCCTTTAATCACGAAACATGGGTGTAGATGGTATTCACCACATGTTCGTTTGTGTGGAATAGCAATTAGCGAAGTTCCATGTTGCTATCTTACTCCGTTGAAATATGTCCCAATTGCATTAAGTCCTTTAGCCTTCCATCTGCTCTTCGGTTGTAGTAATAGAAGAACAAACTGCCGTATTAAATTGCTCCATTATACTGTAGCGTTGTGTAACAAAAGCAATCTGAAGTCTCCCTATTTCACTAGCAGCGTCAGCCGTGGCGTTGATTCTGGCGATACAATAGTGCTTCTCAGGTGGCGAGATAATCACTTTTGTCAGTCGTGTAAAACTGCTAATATCTTTCAAACTAATTACTCGAAATTATTCAGCTTTTCTATATTACTTCATGTAGCACTGCACAATAGAATTAGCTTATCGGCGACCGCTAACTGTTCAAAGCTAAACTTGTAGAAGCGTTCTAAGGTCCGTTTTAACTTCACCTAGTTTGACTTGAATCTCGTATAATGCAGTGGCTTCACCACGCGTTATAAAGACGACTCTTTTCACTACTTTTCACTTCGACGTCTCACCAAAATGACTGTATAAGAAAAGAACTTTCACAATTAGACTTCGATGATCTGAGAATGAGATCTGAAAATGATCGGAGAAAGAGGCTCCTCTCTTCTGCGCAAGCCCTTTTATTAACTTCATGAGGGGCGTTTCCATCCCTTCCAGAGCGTGATACTGCGTCATCGCTAAAAGTTCCAACTTCGTTAATACATGACGGATTTTCAAAATTCAAAAACTGAAAATAAATTTCACCAAAATTCCAAATCAATGCCTCTACTGCAAATGGATTTCCACAATTCTGCATTCCAAAAGTAATAAAAATCCCATAGTTTCAGCAATCTCCGTCTTCCTTTAAACTATCGTTCATTGGTTCAAGCCTCCCCTCCAATAGCATAGTTTCTTCCTCAGCAGAATTCCTCGTTTCCTGCGACTGCGTCGTAAATCTTGGAACATTCTCGACTAAATGCTGACGTCACTGAGAATCTCAGCTCAAGTAGCTTGCTGGCATAACGTTTGCGTCATCCGTGCTTACGTCATGACTACCCACGTCATAACTATGACAGCCATAACTTTCATTAAAATTTCCAATATAGCCACCGTGGTCTCTATATAATTCAATTACGGGGGCATTACCCTACGGGGAACTTTTGTTGAATTTCGGCATGACTAGTTTGGAGTCTCGAAGGCAAGTGAATGATATGAAATTCCTTTATAAAGTCATTAACGGTCAAATTGATAACTCATTTTTCCTATCGCTCCTAAATTTCAACATCCCTCGCTTAACTACAAGATCAACCATAACATTCAACAAGTAGTTCCGTGAAGAACTATACAGCCTATTTTCATATATCCTACTTATGTTAATTGCCACTATCAACATACACAATTTCAGTTTGATTGCTGTAATAGATTCGTAGATATTGAGAACCGACTAAATATTTCGGATGGTCGCCATGTTGGATTTTATATATGTAGGTCCTAGAGTTATGTACTGTTACATGCAGATTATTGTGAACGTGTAGTATTCAAACTTCAATCGCATAATTAGGACACAAGAAAAAACAAGGAGATTTAAAAAATTTTCACAGCTGCCATCTTGAGGTTATGGAAACAATTGAAATAAATTAGATGCCAGTGGATTAACATTCGGATAAAGATTTACTGTACCAAGTTTCACTGCACGCGGATGGTTAAATTGCGAGAAACGTCCATGTAAATATTTATAATTCGCGTCACCGCCATGTTGGATTTGTGATCACCAGGTTATTTAAAGTCCTATAGGTGAACTTAAGTTCATAGCCCCTATGAACATTAAAAATTTAGTTTGATTGCTAAAATAGATTCGTAGATATTCAGTATCTTCTAAATATTTCGGATGGTCGCCATGTTGGATTGTTAAATGTATAGGCCATAGAGTCATGTACCATTAAAGGAAAATTATTGCGCAGGTTCATATTCAAACTTTCACTTCGATCGCATGGCTACATCACAAGAAATAAAAACTTCATTTTAAAATTCGCACTGCCGCCATCTTGAGGTTATGTAAACAATTGAACTAAATTAGATACCAGTGGATTACAATGTGTATAAATATTTCCAGTGCCAGGTTTCAGTGCGCTTGGAACATTAAATCGCGAGAAAGGTCTATTTAAAATGTTCAAATTCGCTTGGCCGCCATGTTCGTTTTGTAGTTAACCGGTTTTTGAAAATCTTATAGATGGACTTCCAGTAGTGCCCTTTATCTCCGTACAAAATTTTAGGGAGATACCGCTAATAGTTTCAGAGATATAGAATGCCGGTGAAATATTTCGCACATCCGCCATCTTGTGATTATGTAAACAATTGAACAAAGTTAGATGTCGGTGCATTGCAATGTATATAAACATATACTGTACCAAGTTTCATTGCGTTTGGTTGGTCAAATCGCGAGAAACGTCTATTTAAAAGTCGCAAATTCGCTTGGCCGCCATGTTGGTTTTGTAGTTACCAGGTTTTCAAAAGTCACATAAGTGAACTTATAGTAGTTCCCTCTATCACCATAGAAAATGTCAGGGTAATATCGGTAATAGTTTCGGAGATATTGATGCTGGTGAAACATTTCGCACAGCCGCCATGTTGGATTGGTGAGTCGTAACAAAATTTGAAGGGCACGGTCGAGGTCGCCGGGAATTGTGCTATGAACTTTCCGAGTTTCATTGAAATCGCTCCTGCCGTTTAGATTTTATTAGGGGGGGACACACACACGAATCACACACACACACACACGCACACACACACGGACAAAAGGTGATCTCATAAGCCTATTTTTTCAAAATTGAAAATAGGCTAAAAATGATTTAACCAATGCCACTTCACATAACAATTCACCTGTATGGAGGCTTTGCAGTATTTACAACGATGCGGTTCGTGTAAACTGGAAACTAGATTTCTGTCTCTCAATCGGACCGTTCTTGGAAATTATAATCCAGTCACTCTAATTCATACTAGAAATAAAATTATCACACATAACAGAATCAACAATGTATCTATGTGGATAGGCCTGTTCCCTAGTTATTAATGTTACCTTTTAGTTTATTATGTAATAACTTCAAAACCTGTTTTTATATTCGGCATTAGATCAAATTTAGATTCAGTTTTTATATTATCTTTTTACTACTATGCATTTTGATCTGTGTGAACTTCCTAGTTTTAAGAATTACATTAAGATATTAATACTTAATGCAGACATATCAGGAAATGTATCTTACTGTGTAGGTGGACTGTTATTGGGGCGCACACTGAGCCATGTTGTGTACCATCAACAAATAAATAAATTCGATTCCCCCTATTAATTCAAACACGGTGAAACCGAATGGAACGAAATTCGGTACAGAGGTAGCATTATCAAAGGGCACCTTAGTGTCATGTTTTATATCGCCGCCATCTTGACGGAAACGTTATGGCGGCCACACAAATGTTCAAAGCTTAAATCAAATTACGACTAACATAATCATCCAATCTCTACCAAAATTTGCAAAAACATACTTTTATGGAGGAAGCATCCTCTGACCAATCTAGTAGGTCATTAGCCTAGTAGTTTGCGGATGGCGGCCATCTTTGTGTCAAAATCGATTCCCCCTATTAATTCGAACACCGTGAAACCGAATGGAACGAAATTTGGTACAGAGGTAGCACTAGCAAAGGGCACCTCAGTGTCATATTTTATATCGCCACCATCTTGACGGAAACGTAATGGTGGCCATACAAATGTTCAAAGCTTAAATCAAATTACGATTAACCTAATCATCCGATCTCTACCAAATTTTGCAACAACATACCTTTATGGAGGGAGTATCCTTTGACCAAACTAGTAGGTCATTAGCCTAGTATTTTGCGGATGACGGCCATCTTTGTGTGAAAATCGATTCCCCCTATCAATTCGAACACGGTGAAACCGAATGGAACGAAATTTGCTACAGAGGTAGCACTAGCAATGGGCACCTCAGTGTCATGTTTTATATCACCGCCATCTTGACGGAAACGTAATCGCGGCCACCCAAATGTTAAAAGCTAAAATGTAATTACGAACAAACCTAATAATCTAGTCTCTCCCAAATTTTGCAACAAAATATCTTTATGTGGGAAGCATATTCTGACCAAACTGCAAGATCATCAGCCCAATAGTTTGCAGACGGTGGCCAAGTATGTGTCCAAATCGATTCCCCCTATCAATTCAAACACGGTGAAACCGAATTGAACGAAATTTGGTACAGAGGGCACCTCAGTGTCATGATTTATATCGCCGCCATCTAGACGGAAACGGAATGACGGCCACCCAAATGTTAAAAGCTTAAATCAAATTACGACCCTCCTAATAATTTGATCTCTACCAGATTTTGCAACAACATGCCTTTTTGTGGAAAGCATCTTATGACTGACTACAAGGGCATCAGCCCAATAGTTTGCAAATAGTGGCCATGCATGTGTGCAAATCCATTCCCCATATCAATTCAAACACGGTGAAACTGAATTTAATGATTTTTTTTACAGAGGTAGCACTAGCAAAGGGCACCTCATATTCATGTTTAATATCCCTATAGCACGTTGTATTTCAACAAGCTACTACAACCAACATTCAATTATACTCCTTGAAAAAGACAAAGAGTTATACCAATATCCATGCATTGAGGAGAAAGTAGGCTATATATTCTTTACTGAACATCTTGTTCAAGGTATTTTCAATCTACGTTGCAGTTTGTAAGTTTTTTAGATCTAAATTACATCTCGCGATTGTTTTCAACCTCAATTGCATTTTGTAAAGGTTGACAATCTAAATTGCTTTTTAGTAAGTCTTTCAATGCAGGTGCCGAGGCATTTTAGTGAGTATTTTGAATTTAAATTGGATTTTGTAAGTATTTTCAACCAAACCCGCATTTCGCACGAATTTTGAATCTAAATTGCATTTTGTTTGGTGGGCATTTTGCACATATTTTGATTCTCAATTGCATTTTGTGGGTATTTTGAATCTAAATTACATTTTGTCAAGTATTTTCAATCTAAATTACATTTTGTAAGTATTGTCAATCCATATGAGTCGTTTGAATCTACCGTGCATTTTGTAAGCATTTTCAATTTCAATTGCACTTTGTGAATAATTTGGATTGGAACTGGGATATTTCAATCTGAATTGCATTGTGTATTTTCAATTTCAATTGCATTTTGTAAGTATTTTGAACCTCAATTGCATTTTGTCCGTCTTTACGATCTCATTTGCATTTTGTAAGTATTTTGAATTTCAGTTGTCTTTTGTAAGTATTTCGACGCTACATTGCATTTTGTACGTATTTTGAACCTAGCCTACATTTTTTTCATCTATTCTTTTTGTGAATCTTGTCGTTCTAAATTCCCTTTTGTAAGACCATAGTGTGAGTTATTTCCATCTGAGTTCTTTTTGTGCGTATTTTCCGTCTCACATCATTTTCGTTCTGGTTTCCATTTCATTATCATTTTCGCTATCACCCAGATCATTAGGGGCCGATAACCTCGATGTTAGGCCCCTTAAAACAACAATTATCATCAACATCACCATCGTTCTCGAGTTATAAGGACACAAAAAATCGTCCACAGACACACAAAAAAAATTTGCGTGCATCCGTCACAAACCAGTCTGAAACGGGCAAATATGTCAAATTTCCGTGGAAATGCAGAAAAAACAGACAAAAATGCATTTTTATATAATAGAGAAGGGATATAATAGACCGTCCGTATCACACCCGCACGTGTAAATCGCGTGAAAAAATTCTAGATTACCCCTTGTCCCCTTAAGCGCATTGTATGTATTGATGAATATTTCAGCTTAATTTGGATCCGTTATAACCTTATAGCCGTTTGCAAACCTTCACAGTAATGTAATAAATGGAATTGCATTGCGTCTTACAGAAATAGATGGACCTCTGAGATTCAGTTGCCAGGGTTACCGGCATGCATTCTTTCAATAATTTATTAAGTGAAATTAGTTTTCTGGGAATATCTCAAAAACTGTTGGTTTTAGGGCCTTAAAATGTGGTTTAGGGCCCCCGAGTTTCGTTTCTCACATTGAGGGGCGGAAAAGAGCTTTGTTTCACCCTCCTACGCCTATTTCAGCATGTATTTTATGGGGGTAGGGTCCCTTTTTTGAGAGGTACGGAGAAGAGCTACATCAATGATTAGTGTCGTGCCTCTGAAGGATATCTGTATCAAATTTTACGTTGATCCACTCAGCCATTCTCGAGTTATAAGGACACAAAAAATTGTCCACAGACAAACAGACAGACAGACAGACAAAAAAATATTTTTGCGCGCATCCATCATAAAACAGTCTGAAACGCGCAAATATAGCAAATTTCCGTGGAAATACAGAAAAAAAGACAAACTTTCGTTTTTATATACAGAGAGATTGGGGAAGTGTGGTTGATGAACCTGCGCGATTTCTCGCCCGGGCCCGCTAGTAGAACATTATTCTGACAATGTGGCCACTTTTGTATATGAAAACAATATTTCTGTTCAAGATCTAGTAATATTTCTGTCGTCTCTATACAAACGTACTTTTGCATATAATCTTCAGACTTTATTATTGCTATCCACTTCCTTGCTTCGCTTTTTATATGCAACTCTTCGGAGATGCGAGTCAAGATGGAGGAAATAAGTTGAAAGGCAACCGTTTTTAATATTGCCCCAGTCTATTGATTTTAGCATGCAAATAAAAGTCTGCACAGACAGGAAATGAAAACAGGGAAATTTCATCATCCTGGGTAAATAGGGTGAACGTGTCCCCTAAGAGACCGTGCTACTCGGGTACATCCGTAATCACCGAGATAAGACGACACAATGTGAGTTTAATGTTATCATTTAGTTGGAAAACAGTATTACGCGGGGAATGTCTCAATCTCAGAGTAAGTACTGAGCCATTGCATGCTCTTATGAACTGTCGAGAAGAAGTTAGAGCAAGAATGGTGGAACTACCAATACATCTCAAATATTTTAATAATTAAATACATTTTATAATTCATTTCACATATTTCTCTCGTTGTTGTAAAACTGCATTATTGAGGATACTTACCATTATCATTTGTGTAATCTGCATTGTAAATGCAGTCTATAATAGAGGGTAATACGTCGCTTAATGTAACAAATGACACACGGCAATAGGATTCAAAATATACTTAAACTATTAATTCTATGCCAAGATCACGGGTTCAAACCCGGCCGAAACCGTCGTTTTTTTTAATCCCTCAGTATGCCTTCCTTCGGAGGAGGATGATACATTGTATATTTAGGTAAATTATAACTTTTATAGATTTCTATACATCATTCCGAAAATCAATTAAATTGGTTTCCCACTTCTACCCTAGGCTAATGCCGGGATGGTTCCTAATTAAATTAACTTAAGCGATGACCTCTCATTATTTAACTTCTGTTCTTATATCGTGACTACTAATCAATTAATCGACTCTTCGGTTAGCCATTTAATCTATTATACGATTAATCAATTTATCGAATGAATGGTCAGTCGATTAATCGCTTTCGATTAATTTCAAATTATTATAATCGATTAACCAAACTTCACTTATTACCAGCTCTATAAAAACTAGAGCCATCCTTACTTCCGACTTGAAATTTCAGTGATACGTCACAGATACACTCTAACCAGCCAATCACAGGCAGCCATTCAAATTGATATATGGAGATAAATCGAGTTTCGCTGACGATGTTGCCAGCTAACATCTTGCGTTCACAAGTTGTTGTCAGATGTTTGCATTGTGCTCGGTTACTTTCATTGGCGGTCTTTATGTATTCTCGTATATTTGCCTACTTTCGATTTTTGCAAAAAATTAAAGTAGACTTATGAGAACAACACAGGGCCAAAAATTGTGTGTCTGTGTGTCTGTCTGTGTGTGTGTGTGTGTGTGTGTGTGTGTGTGTGAGTGTGTGTGTGCACTCTGAAAGTCTGTCTCCCCCCCCTATCAATTCGAACACGGTGAATTTGAATTGAACGAAATTTGGTACAGAGGTAGCACTAGCAAAAGGCACCTCAGTGTCATGTTTTATATCGCCGCCATCGTGAAGTAAACGTAATGGCGGCCACCCAAATGTTCAAAGCTTAAATCAAATTACGACCTACCTATTCATCTGATTTCTACCAAATTTTGTAGCGTTATACCTTTATGTATGGAAAATCATTTGACCAAACTACGAGGTCATCTGCCCAATAATTTGCGGATGGCGGCCATATTTGTGTGCAAATCTATTCCCCTTATCTTTTCAAAAACGGTGAAACGGAATTGAAGGAAATTTGGTACAGAGGTAGCACTAGCAAAGGGCACCTCAGTGTCATGTTTTAAATCGCCGCCATCTTGACGTAAACGTAATGGCGGCCACCCAAATGTGCAAAGCTTAATTCAAATTACGACCAACCTATTCATTTGATCTCTACCAAATTTTGTAACTTTATACCTTTATGTATGAAGAATCTTTTGACCAAACTACGAGGTCATCTGCCCAATAATTTGCGGATGGCGGCCATGGTTGTGTGCAAATCGATTCCCCCATCTTTTCTTACATGGTGAAACCGAATTGAACGAAATTTGGTACAGAGGTAGCACTAGCAAAGGGCACCTCAGTGTCATGTTTTAAATCACCGCCATCTTGACGTAAACGTAATGGCGGCCACCCAAATGTTCAAAGCTTAATTCAAATTACGACCAACCTATTCATCTGATCCCTGCCAAATTGTGTAACTTTATATCTTTATGTATGAAGAATCTTTTGACCAAACTACGACGTCATCTGATCAATAATTTGCGGATGGCGGTCATGTTTGTGTGCAAATCGATTCCCCCTATCTTTTCAAACATGGTGAATCCAAATTGAACGAAATTTAGTACAGAGGTACCACTAGCAGAGGGCACCTCAGTTTCATGTTTTATATCGCCGCCATCTTGACGAAAACGTAATGGCGGCCACCCAAATGTTCAAAGCTTAAATCAAATTACGACCAACCTATTCATCTGATCTCTACCAAATTTTGTAACAGTATACCTTTATGTATGAAGAATCGTTTGAGAAAACTACGAGGTCATCAGCCAAATAGTTTGCAGATAGCGGCCATGTATGTGTGCAAATCGATTCGTCATATCAATTCAAACACGGTGAAATCTAATTGAATGAAATATTGTACAGATGTAGCACTAGCAATGGGCACCTCATATTCATACTTAATATCCGTATAGCACGTTGTATTTCAGCAAGCTACTACAACCAACATTCAATTATACTCATTGAAAAGGACAAAGAGTTATAACAATACCCATGCATTTAGGAGAAAGTAGGCTGTATGTTCTTTACTGAACATCTTGTTTTTCATTTGATATTATTCTAGTCTGTTGTTATTTAATAGCTTAGTATTTGTTTGTCATTTGACATAGTGTCGTATAATTACGTGTAGTTGTAGGTTAGCTTTAGGTCAGCGAGTGATTGTGTTATTTCTGCCGTGCGTGTGTGTGATGGTGTCATGGCGGGGTCGAGCACGAGGAAGCCAAGCGCCAAGAAAGGAAAGACCTTAGGACAAGGGACTCCACTAAGGAGTCAAGCCCGGGAAATGATAAGTAATGTGCGAGCACAATTGTTATGGACAATGCCCCGTATCATAGTGTCATTCACGACAAAGCTCCAACAATGGCAGCAAGAAAGAACGTGCTCATTGAGTGGGGTCAGACGGCAATAGTGACTCCGAAATGAGTGGTGTCTCTTTATAATGTATTTTCTCGAACTCTGAACATCTTCGAGTCCGGATTCTAGTCGATAATGGAGAGTAATTTATTTGTCACTATTTTGTTCTGCTTCATTATCAGAAATATTCTGTTAACCGCAGTATATGTGTAATATCTGCAACTACAGTATGGACTTATTCTCGAGTATGATGTTATGTGTAAACATGTATGTTCACATTACGAGTGTTTTGTTAACTTTACGACTAGATTCATGTACGAAGGGTGATTCGCGTTAGTGGACTGGCAACACCGTATCGTCAGCCGGTGAACTGTCAAGTCGGAAGTAACGATGGCGGCACTATAACTTACAGTAGCCTATATTCTTTGCACAGCTGCCTGACCCTGCTCTAAGCAGCGCAAGCGTGGTCAGATAGCTCTTCTGCCACTTGGGCAGTTTTTGTTACGTGTGTCAGAAAATATCTTAAGTGCCCTGGTTTCCAATAACCCAACTTTCCACTCTGACTTTACCATAATGTGTATGGTGGTCGGTCGTTTGATGATAGTATCTGGCAGGGCGAGATAGGAAACTTTGACTCTAATAAGAGACTTAGCCTGTAAGCACTAGTATCAATGTTCCGGATTCGCTTGGATTTCAGCCTGTAACTTGTCGACACGTTGTTTCTCTGTGCAGTAAATTATCCCGTCAAAGGGTTCAGGGTGGGAGGGGGAGAATAACAAGATTCCCAAGGGGAGAAGCTTGTCTACCACCACTCGGGATTTGTTGTGGACAATGTCACACGAAACGCTCTGAAAGAGACTTGCTAGAACATCTCGTGCTGTAATGGCTATAATTTATTATCATTTTAAATGATGATGTCGACTTTATTAGCCTCCGTGGCTTAGGCGGAAGCACGCCTGCCTCTCACCGCTGGGTCCGTGGTTCAAATCCCGGTCACTCCATGTGAGATCTGTAGCCTACTGGACAAAACGGAGGCAGACAGGTTTTTCTCCGGGTACTCCGGTTTTCCCTGTCACAATTTCATTCCAGCAACACTCTCCACTATCATTTCATTTCATCTGTCATTCGTTTAATCATTGCCCCAGAGGAGTGCGTCAGGCCTCGGCAGCCAGCACAGTTCGTATCCTCGCCGCTAGATGTGGGCTTCATTCATTCCATTCCTGACCCGGTCGGTGACTGGAAGCAGGCTGTGGATTTTCATGTCGACTTTATCTGGGGTCTGGCGTTACGTTACGGTGACGGGACGAAATGTACCGAGAACGCACTGAGGTGTGTGACGTCATAGTACGATGTAGCAGCCGAGTACCAAGAAGGCAGTGCGAGAACAATCAAGTAGGCAGTGAAGAAACAAAATAGAATCTTGAAACACTGTTCTCGCACTGCCTTCTTGGTACTCGGCTGTTAGCATTTAAAATGATAAAAAGTCCAGTCTTTGAGACTGACTATCCGTGTCCTTTTTAGTCAAAGAACTAACTGAAGCTATGTGAACCTTTCACACTTATACTAATAAAAGGGCAAAAATATAAAATTAAATGGAGGCATACCCATAAGGATCCACTAGAACGTTCTAGTTAATTGCCAAGGTGACAGTGTAGAACACAGAGCCCTGCGCGGATAAACAAATCGTAATCCGCATCCGCCCCGCATCCGCACGAATGTTATCCGCATCCGCACGAATGTTATCCGCATCCGCCCCGCATCCGCACGACTGTTATCCGCATCCGCCCCACATCCGCACGAATGTTATCCGCATCAGCACGACTGTTATCCGTATCCGCACGTTTGTTATTAAAATTCGCTGACATTACAATAATATTTTTCATTTATTAGATAAATTATTAAAGCAGAACATTTAGACATTTGAGGAGAAAATTGTCCACCTAGGCTATGTGCGATTCGCAAGACAATGCTGGCTGAGTTTTGTCCCTCTAAGTAACGCTATGTGAAACACCAGGTGGCTACTTAGTCGTCGGATATACCCACGCAGGTATCAAGGACTATTTTTTCGGCAAAAGTCAACACTAATTGAGGGTATTTTCATGATTTGGCTTCTCTCACTTCTCTACTATTCTTATACGATCCAAGCGAAAGCAAATAGGAAATAACAAGAAAAGTGAAAGACGCAGATCTTAGCAAAAACTAAAATTATTAAGAAAAAGTCCTGTTCAACATTGTATTCTAAAAACTATCCGCAAATTTACTCTTAATATTATCCGCAGATTATCCGCTATCCGCAGAGCCATGCAAACTATATCCGCATGGCGAAAAATGTTGCGGATATCCGCGGGTTTATCCGCGGGTATCCGCATACGCGCAGGGCTTTACATATAGGCTACGAGCAGCTTAACCTTTTGTGGAGGCGCGGGTGATCAGATTGATACAAGTTGACATTCTCTGCCGATTGTTTGTCAACAATTGGGAGTAAAAGTTCCATCGTGTTAATACAGGGCGCCAGGAAATGTTCTCCGCAGTGCCAACATGAGTCTTCTTCTGTAGTTAGGTTGGCAGCACGCATGTCTCATGTAATCAAAACAAACAAACAGTAAACTTTGTACTCACCACAGCCATTCATAACAGATGTTGGAAATGCTGGTGACACACACGTTCGCTTATTGCAATACACACTGACGATTTCGACAGCCTACAGCTCACTCATGTAGGATTCACCCTGTCAAGGACACTGTGCTGACAACTAAACTGCTGATGCTAGCTCTGGCAGAAGCCGGCAATCACTGCGGAGAATATTTCCTGGCGCCCCGTCTCTCACCCGTCTTCATTGTCATTAACTGCAGAATGTGACTCAATGCTCTAGCTAGAGTCAAGATATCTGCAAACTGAGCAATTTGATACACAGCGCCCCTTCCTGTTTTATTGCAACAATACGCTTATTTGCTTGTCTACTCCACACGGTGACTAATACAATACTATTAACCCTTGAGAAGTGGCGTGAAAAAAAAAAAGTTACGAGCCTTACAGTAGTCGCATATGATGTGTAACATCTGACACAGAAGAAACCTCACGTGAAATTGTTGATACACCGGTATTTCATACTATTATTGGCACAAATATTAATCTATTGTAAAAGGGAGTTTTTTACAGATATTGTAGTTTATAATATGGAACTCATTTTATTAGATGATTTGTAGCTTCCACCAGCACTAGCCTAAATAAAGAATACGATATGGATCAACTAGATTAATAGACGCGACACTGCTCTTAACCTTAAATTCCTTATCAACAGGACATCTTGATTCACAGACCAACACGTAATTTCATATGGATTCTGTTAAAATGAGTCATAATGATATAATAAATATTGTTTAAAATGATAATCTGGTAGCAAAAATATCTACCCCGTCCGGGATTCGAACCCGAGATCTCTAGATTCACAGTCATAGGCGCTAACCCCACGGCTATCTCGACTACGCAAAGTATCTGCACAAGATGGTGACTTATTTCCACGTTCCAATAATACTGCATTACGGAATTAAGTTTCATTTATATTTTGCTTGTTTCGATAATGCTCCTGCGTGAAATTGAGTTTAAAATGCCGTATGAATAGGCCCTCTTGTGAGTAAAGAGAATGTATTCAGCATTAGTTCATGAAGGCTTGCTCAATTCTCGTATAACCACAATGATTATATTATATTGTTGACTGCGTTACCGTTATGTGGGTTAATATTTGAATAGCCATTGTGCAGAAACATAATACCGGCGATGCCGACTACTTACAATGTTTGATATTAAGGCATTTTACCATTTAAATACTGATACGAAGACTTCGAACATGTACCATGTCCTTTGTTTCAATCACTTGACACCAGAGTTCGCATGAGCGTTTACCATTCAGTATGTCATATACATTCCACATGGCCAAGAGTACGTCATGATATCAATTTCCGACACCGCGCACTCATTGTTTCTCTTACCACTGCCAGCAGTGCGTCTTACACTTCCGTTCGATCCACCACTGCCAGCTAGTACACTTTCGTTCCATCGAACGGAAGTGTGCCAGCTGGTGCCACCTCGATCATTCCGATCCACTTCCCTCAAAATCACTCTCACAAAAATATCCAGTAACCGAGTGGAAAGATGTAACACATCAAAAATATATCATGATGACTGGCGCCGGGCCATTTTGACCCATAGTGTGTCACTCCCTTTTTGTCGTAGTCGTACGGATTTTAATGAAGTCATTTTACACCTGGTGTCTTTCTTTGAATTATTCCCAATATAAAATGAGGTTTATTTATATTTTTCAAATTTAACATGCTGAAAATTGACAATAATTTTCGTAAAAGTATAATATTGGCCTTGATAGTAGCGGTAAAGTATAGTATCGATTATTTTGAATAAAGGATCTGCTGGCCAAGGTGTTCCTAGACCCTAAACATGGATCAACACGAACGTGAACTCTGTTATTTTGCTGCACCAAAAAGTTGGGTTTCCCCCCTTAATTTTTTTACAGATTGTCCCGACTAACGTAGGCCAAAAATTGTCATGCGAGGACTGGCGCCATGGGTAAATCTGACCCGACTGTAAATAATATATAAATAACTTGAGTGTTTAAAAAGCTATGGACATGATTCTTTTGTAGGGTGAAGTTCAAGGCCAGGAAGGAAGGTACAGTAAGCGACAGGAGATAAGGGCTGACCAAAACGAAAATATAGAGCATTATTTTACCCACGGTTCAAAATTACCCAAGCGCCAGTCCTGGCGAATTATGAATGTAGAATGCGTTTATTTTCTTTTGGGGTCGTTTTACCATTCATTTATATTCAAATATCAAATAATTGGTGTACTGTTTCTGTCAGTGACTTCGATAGCCTACATGTTTGTGATATAATAATCTTCTGTAAATTAATATATTCTGTGTTCAAAGAAGAAATGACCGTATCTTTAAATGCAAGTGAAGAACTATTACAGGTAATAGGTATTAAATATTTCCAAACACAATTTAAATTAAGTGAATATGTTGTATAATAATTCTGATACGCCGCGCCCGATCTCGTCCCGCACAATACCGCACCTGACGAGAAGGTTAAAAATGTTTGTTTTTTCTTGTTTTAAAAATGTCCTATTGCTTGTGAATATATTCGCTCTTGTTAGGCGAAAAGAGGTTGCCTATACGGTAAGTCAAAAGAATACCAAATCAATGTTATGGCAATTCCCAACCAAACAATTGCGTAATCTCAGTTTTCTATTTTTTTAATTAAACCCTTTTGCCCTAACAATAGGGATGTTATTGAGCTCACAGCTCCTTTCCATGCTTCTCCTCGTGGCACAGTGGCTAGCATTCTAGGAACCATCCCGGCATTAGCCTGCAGTTGAAGTGGGAAACCACCCAAACCCCTTCCAGGATGGCTGAGGTGGGATTGGAACCCTTCTCTCCTCAGTTACACCTCGCGAGTCTGAGTATACCCCGTTAAAGCTCTCAGACCAGAATTAAATTTCTTGGCAGAGCTGGGAATCGAATCCGGGACCTTTGCGTGTGACGACCAAAAATCCTAATTACTACACCACGGGATGGTCTCAAAGGTTAATAATAATGACACGAGAAAACAGTACATACGTATTATTTTATGAGGCCCTTGTATCAGATCATGAGGATGGAAACATAATATAGAGTAGATATCATAAGCACATAAGATGTTTCAGATGGATATCTTTGGTTACTACGAACACCACTACTGAAATGAACAGAACTTCATGTGCAGGTTGTACTGCACACAACCCTCTCATACTTAATGATCAATTTCTTAAATAAGACAGCTTTAGAGGGGAATTGTGTGCCTCATTGGCCAGAATATATCGCTCTCACTTTCAGAAGCCACCCTACCCTAGAAGGAGAATAAATCTCTCAGTATACGTGCTGGTTTGGTGAGGCTTCCTAAGCTTAACGAAAGTGTTGGAGCCTTCAGGTGCATTTCACAATGGGCTTGAGTACTGTATTAACTGAAAGCTGTATTGATTCTGATTTCTAAGAAATATACAGAACTAATTTGAATCAATACCACTTTTTAATTGAATTAAACGTATAAACTAAACAAAATGGGAAAACACGGGGATAAACCATACTCAAGATAACCACTGTCAGCGCCGGGATTCAAACCTGCAGTCTCCGGACTTGCTTCAGCTGCCCTCGCGACCGTGGTGCACGATTTAACGAGCACTGCTACGTCGCGGGATTGTAAGAGTTTACTAGCTGGGTATGTCTTTTTGGCAAGGAATTACACGATGCGCTTAAAGCATAGACTTATTCGTGGCAACTCCCCGAGTTGATCATATTTTCATCTATACATACTTAATGCACCGTATATCCGAGTCAATCTGCTAAACCTTAGCCTTCCTCTACAGTATCTGACCTCCACCACCCCTGCCATGACTCAGTTAGCTTGGTTCCTTGGTGCCTTAGTAATGTGCCGAACGAACCTATCTCTTTCTCTCTGTTCTCAATGTACCAAGACAGTCTCATATAACTCCATTTTATGTTTAGATTGGATGGCTTAAGTTAAAAGAACGACGACAGTATGCCATGAGACTGTGATAAAAATTTTAGAATTCATAACGCCGTCTTATATTTACAACACACTAACTCCCATACAGGCAGTGCATAACCTTGCGGATACACACACTGCACAAATGATCCAGATACCTCATCATAGAACCGAAAGATTAAAAGGTTCGTTCCGTATTTCAGCTAGTATTCTCACGAATAAAAATAAATTGCACCAGTATTCAAGACTTACCATCAGAACTATAAATCACTCCCTTCGTCAGCTATGCATGCAATGGTCACGGTCAAAGTGAACATTCAATTGTTTAAAAAAAAGTGAAACAAAATATGATTCTTCTGTACTTAAATTATTTCCGAGTCATGTAACTTCATACCACGGGTGGCTCGTGAGGTAGTGCCGGTGTGCCATGGCACCCTAATTGCACCCTCTCAATAACAGTTCGTATTAAATTTAAATTTCAAGAAAATTACTAGGCTTGTTGGACGTGGGTTTGTATGTGTTGTGTTGGGCTGAGCTAGAGCCAGTAGCTGTGTGAAGAAACGCTTATATTCCACCCACTAGAGTGCAGCATGTAACAGGCACAAGTCAGAACTGCCAAGTGATTTATATTTTAAACACTACAGTACATCAAATGACATCACAATGCTGACTGAAGGGTTGCTAATTTAGTGATTTATTTCTACAACTGGAGACTATTAAATACATTTATTCGACAAGATGTTATAATGTATTTCTTGTTAAACATTTAGCGACTTTTACACACTCATATTGGGGACAGGAATAATTATTTAAGTTTAAATTGGCAGAAGAGCCACGCCTACCACTGCGCAAACACGAATTCTCTGGTGGCATTGTAATTAGTGTTTAAGAGTAGCGTCGTAAAATTAATTTTGTGTTTAGCCTGATTATATCGGCTGTGTAAGGTAGTCTTGATGGCAGGACATAGTATTCATATCATTCCACCTGTTCGTTTTGCGGTGGCAGCTGAAATTGTGACAAAGTTGTATTGTACAATTACACAGTAAAATACTCTGATTTCATGAAACTTACAGCAGAAAATATGCCCTATCTATACTTGTTACGTTGATTGATTTCATTGCAAATTTAGAATTTCCTGACACCACCAAGAGATTATCACCAGCCGACATACTTAAACAAGTAGTTCCGTGAAGAACTATACAGCCTATTTTCATAATATCCTACTTATGTTAATTGCCTCTATCAACATACAAAGTTTCAGTTTGATTCCTGAAATAGATTCGTAGATATTGAGAACCGACTAAATATTGCAGATGGTCGCCATGTTGGATTTTTATTTATTTAAGTCTTAGAGTTATGCACCGTTACATGAAGATCATTGTGTACGTGTAGTATGCAAACTTCAATCGCATGATTAGGACACAAGAAGTAAGAACGAGATTTAAAAATTTCGCACAGCGGCCATCTTGTGGTTATGGAAACAATTGAAAAAAAGTCCTCTCGGCACGCCGGAAGGCGGAGGTAGATTTCACCGACAAACTTGGGGATAGGCGAAAATAGGCAGAATATGCAGGTTTTCGTAGAAGGATCAGACCTCATTTATTACGAGAAGGTATTTTATAATTGGAGCTTAATTAACTTTGTTTTTCGTCATTTTATGCTTATTTTAAACATTTTATTGTCTTATGGGAACGGTAACCTTCTTGTCATTTGTGGTCCATTTTTATACTTGTGGTCACACTGTCCTTATGCAAGGTTTCGACACTGATGTGTAACTATGTAACGGTCTGTTACTTCTTCACGCAAAATTATATCTCCCGCAGAGATTTTGGTTGGTTCCTCAGTTTAGGGGCTGTGACAACGCGGTCATGTAACCCCGTATACTTAGGGATGGCTGTATTAGTCTGTAATTCAGGTAAGGACTGCAGACGGTCAATTTCAAGCAGTAGTTCCTAATGTTGCTACCAGGTACTACCGTCAACGACACCTACCTGTGAACTTGGCTACTAGATGCCACCGCAGCCAGCAATTCGCAACGAACGTTGGAACTTCCCCTCCAAAGGAAAGCATACTGAGGGATTTTTAGCACTCTTAGAAAATCCGACGACTTCGGCCGGCTTTGAACTCGCGACCTTGGGCATAGACATTCAGCATGCTTGCTACCAGTTACGTCACCGAAGCCACTTCACACTTAGTCAGATGGAATTCTGAATATGATCTCGTGCAAGTGGTTATCTTGGCAACGTCTGATGGCTCATCCCTCATCAATTTAGTAGTGTTGCCATGGCAACCACTGATAGCTCTTGGCATTTTCTTATAATTCCGAAATCATTTTTCTCATCCCTTGGCATAATGGTGGGTCATATCTAAAATTCCTTCAGACAAAAGTTTTAGGTAATTATTAGGGGAATATTGTCCATTTCGTACGGTTTTGATATTGTGCCTATTAAGAGAGATATGATTAATGTTTCCCGAAAAAAAAAAAACATTTTCCCACCCCTTTGGTCAATGGTTGGTGATATAAAAAAACTCTTCAAACATAAATTTTTGGGCTTTATCCGACACATAGTATGAACGTTGAACGGATTCGATATTTCACATATTAAGAGAGTTATAGCAATATTTCACTTTTTCGAAAAAGCCCCCCATTTTCACCCCCTTCCACCGATTTAGCCCAGTAACGAACTCGACCGAGATTTTATAGGTATACATATTCGGTAAAAAAGTGATTGGTGAAAAATTACGGCAGTTATCGTGTCCACAAGAAACGGTGGTTTTGGGGTCTGGGGGATGTGAAACGCGAAGATATGTCGAAATTTTCCGGAAGTCGAAACATGGTAGCCTACCCATTGCAATAGTTAGATTTCTAATGAAATCTACCTCTGGTTGGTTCCTCAGTTTAGGGGCTGCGACAACGCGGTCATCTAACCCCGTGTACTTTGGGTGAGTGTAGAATCTGTCTGATAAACGGTGTGAATTGTAATGGATGTATTAGTCTGTAATTCAGGTAAGGACTGCAGACGGTCAATTTCAAGCAGTAGTTCCTAATGTTGCTATCAGGTACTACCGTCAATGACACCTAGCTGTGAACTTGGCTACTAGATGCCACCCCAACCAGCAACTCGTAACGAACGTTGGAACTTCCCCTCCAAAGGAAAGCATACTGAGGGATTTTAGCGCTCTTAGAAAATCCGACGACTTCGGCCGGCTTTGAAACCGCGACCTTGGGCATAGACATTCTGCATGCTACCAGTTACGTCACCGAAGCCGCTTCCCACTTAGTCAGATGTCAAAGTCAACCCCTGGCACCATCCAGCCCATGACGGGCTAAGGCCGACCAAGCGACCGCTGCCCAGCCATTTGGCCTGCAGATATTGGGGTGACGCGTGATCAGCGCGTCGGGTCCCCTCGGCCGTTAATATTGGTATTCGTGATCGGGGTGCTGTCTCACTGTCAGAGAGCAACTCAATTGTCCTCACGAGGCTGAGTCCGAACCCGTTCCAACCCTCACGTCAGCTTTAAAATCCCTGACGGAGCTGGGGATCGAACCCGGGGTCTCCGGGTGAGAGGCAGGCGCGCTACCCCAACACCACGGGGCCGGCTTAGTCAGATGGAAATACTGAATCTGATCTCGTACAAGTGCGTTGTCATGGCAACGGCTCATCCCTCATCAATTTAGTAGTGTTGCCATGGCAACCTCTGATAGCTCTTGGCATTTTCTTATAATTCCGAAATAATTTTTCTCATCCCTTTGCGTAATGGCGGGTCATATCAAAAATTATTTCAGACAAAAGTTTTAGGTAATTATTAGGGGAATATTGTCCATTTTGTACGGTTTTGATATTGTGTCTATTAAGAGAGATATGATAAATGTTTCCCGAAAAAACCCATTTTTTTCCACCCCTTTGGTCAATGGTTGGTGCTATCAAAAAACTTATTTGACATAAATTGTTGGCACTTATCCAACACATGTTATGAACTTTGAATGGATTCGATATTTCACGTATTAAGAGAGTTATAGCGAAATTTCAATTTTTCGAAAAAAAAAGCCCCCCATTTTCACCCCCTTCGACCGATTTTGCCCATTAACGAACTCGACCGAGATTTTATAGGGATACATATTATGTAAAAAATTCAAAGTGATTGGTGCAAAATTACGGCAGTTATCGTGTCCACAAGAAACTGATATACATATATATATATATATATATATATATATATATATATATATATATATATATATACATACATAAATTATATATAAACTTTTGAACTGACGGTGGTTTTGGGGTCTGGGGGATGTGAAACGCGAAGATATGTCGAAATTTTCCGGAAGTCGAAACATGGGACCCATTGCAATAGTTAGCTTTCTAATGAAATCTACCTAAAATAGATGCCAATGGATTAACATTTGTATAAGGATTTACTGTACCAAGTGTCACTGCACTCGGATGGCTAAATTGCGAGAAACGACCATGTAAATATTTATACTTCGTGTCGCCGCCATGTTGGGTTTGTGATCACCAGGTTATTAAAAGTCCTATAGGTAAACTTATGTTCATTGCCCCTATGAACATTAAAAAAATCAGTTTGATTGCTGCAACAGATTCGTAGATATTGAGATCCGTCTAAATATTTTGGATGGTCGCCATGTTGGATTGTTATACGTATAGGCCATAGAGTCATGTACCATTAAAGGAAAATTATTGCGTAGGTTCATTATTCACACTTTCACTTCGATCGCCTGTTTATGACACAAGAAATAAAAACTTAATTTTAAAATTCGCACAGCCGCCATCTTGAGGTTATGTAAACAATTGAACTAAATTAGATAGATACCCTGTGCATTGCAATGTGTATAAACATTTCCTGTACCAAGTTTCATTGCGTTTGGATCATTAAATCGCGAGAAAGTTCTATTTCAATTTTCAACTTCGCTTGGCCGCCATATTCGTTTTGTAGATAACCAGTTTTTGAAAGTCTTATAGATGAACTTTCAGTAAAGCCCTTTATCTCCATAAAAAATTCAGGGTGATATCTCTAATAGTTTCAGAGATATAGAATGCCGGTGAAATATTTCGCACAGCCGCCATCTTGAGGTTATGTAAAATATTGAACGAAGTTGAATGTCGGTGCATTACAGTGTGTATAAACATACACTGTACCAAGTTTTATTGCGTTTGTTTGGTTAAATCGAGAGAAACCTCTGTTTAAAATTCGCAAATTCGGTTGGGTGCCATGTTGGTTTTGTAGTTACGAGGTTTTTAAAAGTCACGTAGGGGACTTCTAGTAGTACCCTTTATCTCCGTAAAATATTCAAGGGTGATATCGAAAATAGTTTCGGAGATATTGAATGCTGGTGAAATATTTCGCACAGCCGCCATGCTGGATTGGTGAGACGTAACAAAATTTGAAGGGCACGGTCGGGGTCTCCCGAAATAGAGCTATGAACTTAGCGAGTTTCATTGAAATCGCTCCAGACGTTTAGAAGTTATTCGGGGGGACACACACCACCATCACACACACACGCACACACAGACAGACACACGGACAAAAGGTGATCTCATAAGCCTATATTTTTATAAATGAAAATAGGCTAAAAATCATAAATAACAGAGAACCAAAAATCTAATTTAAGCTAAGAGATAATATTAGGGATTCATTTTACAATGGAAAAATTCAAAGATTCTCCAGAAGTAGCCACAAACCTGAATCAAGAACTTAATTTTATTTTCAACTGAATGTTTAGTTTAAGTTTCTTCTTCTGTTATTGCATTTAACTGCCCTCTGAATGAAGATTGATACATAAAGAGGGTTTGTGGCCTGTATAAGATGAAGATTAATATCAAATTCAATTCTCTCTTTCATTAGAAGTGTTCACAAATGCTCTCCTCATCCACTCGTCTTAACCCATTTTTATCATTCTCTTATGAGGTGAACTACGAGTGGAAAGCGACATTTACTGATCCTCTTGGATGTTGTTTTACGTGGGCATTCTATTCTCGATGATCGGTTTCTTTTTGATTCTCAATTTTTTCCACATTCACCAGACACCAATTTGACGCACTACAACACGGATGGTAACATTCACTTGCCGGAAACCCTGATGTAGCAGGGTGAAAATATTATATTGTGGTTCACAAATGTCATTGCCATTCACCTTCAGTCTATCTACAGCATAAATGGGTCGTTCCTTTTAGCCTGATACAGTTTCCGTGCACAAACAGGCTCGTATATCCGCGCAACGCGAGCTTTGAGATTGGTTGGTTGGTTCTTTAGTTTAGGAGCTGTGACAACGCGCTCATGTAGCCCCGTGTACTTTGGGTGTGTGTAGAATTTGTCTGATAACCGGTGTTAATTGTGATGACTGTATTAGTGTGTGTATCTGTGATTCAGGTAGAGCGACTGGAGCCGATAAATTTTTCAAGTAGTTCCTACTTTTCCTACCAATTGCTACCGTCCAAGGCACCTAGCTGCGGACTTGGCTACTAGATGCCATCGCAGCCAGAACCTTGTGGCGAACATCATCATCAATTAGAGCAGTTTCCAACCGCAGGTTGGGTCTGCTTGGAGCTCAAGCCTCTCCATCGTATTCTGTCCATCCACCACTTCTCTTCTCTCACTGTTGTCCAATTAACTCCTTTCCTCTCGACACTTTTCTTCACCCCCTTTATCCACCTATCCCTTGGTCTTCCTCTAGGTCTCTTTTTCTTCCACTCCATTTCCGTGGTATTCTCTCTTCTCCCATTCTTTTCACGTGTCCATACCACTGTAGCCTTGATTTTTCAATCCTATCCTGTAGGGGTTCTTCCTTTAATATTTCTCTGACTCTGTCCATTCTCGTTACACCGATACGACTCCTCTGAAACATCATTTCCACTGCTTGTATTCTGCTTTTATCTCTCTCCCTCATCACCCAAGTTTCTGATCCAGACGTTAGGATCAACACAAAGTAAGTCTTGTACATGATCCCTTTTTCATTTCTGAGGCACATCCTTGCTCCATATCAGGCCTCTAACACTCTTGAAAAATCCATCAGCACACCTTCCTCTTTCATCTAATTCCAAGGCATTTCCCCCATTTTCTTCAATGACACTTCCCAGATACTTGAAGCTCTGTACTCTCTTCAACTGCTCTCCGCCTAACTTTATCCCAGAACGTTGGAACTAATATAGCGTTCTCAAACTAACCTACAAATTTTAGCTTCCACAAGTGGAAGGTTCTTTTTCATGCCATACATCTATGACATGGGACCGCCGGCTTTACATCCCCTCCGAAGAAAGGCATACTAAGGGATTTTTAACGCTCTTAAAAATTCCGACGACCTCGGCCGGGTTTGATCCCACGATCTTGGTCATAGAAGCTCAGCATGCTACCATTTACGCCACCGAGGCCGCCAAAGCGAGCTTTCAAATGAAGTGCGCAGTAGCTCATCACGCAGCGCATGCGTCTATTGACACCAGTCTCAGTGTTTTACCCGACCTATCAACGTGTACCAACCGTGCGAACAACAATGAATAACATGCGGGTAGAAATTAGTGATTGTTACATCGTGTTACAATAGGGGATGGGGATTAAATTGTATGGCATTTTAGCGAACGCATTTCTGTTGACCGAAACCGCAGAAATTGGAGTTGGACATCTGTCTGGTTTACATCCTTTAACCAGTGGCGGCTATTGCAGATTATAATTTGTGTGTCTAACCGATCCCCCCTCCAAAGAATAAAACTATGTAGAAACATAATGTTTAGAAACACTCACTCAGGAACACGCAAGAGGCATTCCACTGAGTTTTCCATACTCTACAAACTATAGGCTAGTTAATCGATTTATAAAATGTGGCTATAGGATAGGTAAGTTGAGAGTATTAAAAGACCTTCTGGCGGGAACAGCTGATGGATTCCATTATATTTCCCACCGTTTGCTTTGCACGATTCCTTCTAAAATGCTACCGCCAGCGATTAAGTTGGAAAAAAATATTTACAGGAACTCACCTTATTAATTCAGCAATTTCCAAATGGACTCGTATTGGGTGTCTAAATCAGCGGCCTCGTGTTCCCGACAAGTTGCTTCATCAGCTGAACGTCTCCCCTTTCGTAGACATGACTTGACATATGGTTGTGGGTTAAATAAATGCACATGAGGTCCTACGCTGCTTATGAAAATAAGTCCGCTTGATCTTTCAACCAGCAGCCTATTTCTCTTTTCGGTGTGGATCTCATTCATGGTACTGAAAGCTCTTTCAGCTTCTGCTGAAGAGATGGGAATGGTCTGTACAGTCTTGATTAAAGGCATCAGCCCCACTGGAATTTCCTTGGTCTCGGCATACTTTCTAAAAGCATTAATGTACCTCCTCTTGTCTGACATGTGGAAAAAGTCATAAAGGTTGCCGACACTCTCATCACCATAGCAGATATCCAAAGTAGAAGTGGAGGGCCAATTATTTTTGTATAGTACCTTTGAATCACTGATAACTTTTGTCATTCTCTCATGTCTCTGCTGACTAGAGCTGGAACCAAGATGAGATGATGTGGACACATTTTCCATAAGCCTGTTATTTAAATTGTTCACAAGACTTCTGAAAAACTGCTTTCTGTCAATTTTTACAACTTTTTTAGAATCATGTAATCTTATATTTCTAAACTATTTGTTTTCTGCTGCTTTAAGAACTGTTCTGTAGTATTCTCCAGAAGCTGAGTTACACATAGATTCAAACACTTTTATAGTGCGCTTGATTGCATTTTGAGCCTCTGTCAGACTTGTCTCTCTTTTCTGCAACTCTAATGACAAATCAGTTAACTTAACAAGAGCATCATACATAATTGCAATATTTTTTAGAAATTCTACACAAGTTAACATATTTTCCAGACCTTGGAATTTTTCCCTTTCTTTGGAGTCTCTCTGGTGGTCATTTTTAGCCTCACTAAAATGTTTTACTAGAGCACTGTAGTTTTCCCAGACAGCTTTTACAGTTCTCTGGCTTGAAACTACCCATCTTATTGTAAATATTTTCCCAATCTTCTTAACTCTTTGTTCCAGTGTAGCAGCACAAATGTTGAGTTCCCTTTGATTTTTGGGAGACATGCTGTATAAAGAATACAATTTGTCAAAGAAAGAATGGAAATGGTTAACACCTGTAACTTCATTCCTTGTATCAGAAACAGCCAATTCCAAGTTATGGTTTAAACAGTGCCAGATTACTATATCTGGAAATAACTTAAAAAATTGTGCTCCTACTCCATTTTTCTACCTAACATTACAGAGGCCCTCCATCACATGCTAGACCAACTAAATTGTCTGCCAGAAAGTTTTCATTCATCCCATATGAAGAAAGATTCTTCAATATCTCTCGAGTAATAACATCTGCTGTAGTTGATTCAAGTTCTATCAAGTCCCCCAAAAAAGGAAACAACTTCAGAGTTATCTGAAAGAGCACATCTCAAACATAATACTAACACAGATTTTACACTAACTGTTGTTGATTCGTCTATCATAATACTGATTTTCCTCTGATTTTCTGTTATAGATTTTGCTATTTTATTTCTCATTTCCTGTGAAATGTGTTCAATAATATTAGCACAACTAAAATTTGTATGAAGAACTCGTCCCACATCTAAACCATTTAATTGTTGAAGTTCGACATAAGCCTGTAGGTCTACGAAGGGTCTATTTCTTTTCGCAATTGAGTATGCTGTTCGAAATACTCGAACAGTGGCTTCTAGGTGTTTGACATTCATAGTGTCCAAGCAACTTTCAAATATCTTTTTATTGGATTCCGATTTTTGTAACATAGCTTTTTTGTGAGATTCTGAATTTTTGTGCTCAAATATTTTTTCCTAAGGCTTGTTTGTTGTTGATTAATATTATTTCCGTTGCGATGAACCTTGCATTCTACCCATACTTTCATTAGCTTAAGTCCTGCCCCTTTAGAAACTCCTAATCCTAATTTACTTTCCTCTTTACATATATTGCAGCCTACATTTTTATTTCCTGCAAATAACCACTCGTTCTCTGACAAAAAATAACGGCACTGAGACTCGTTCCAACAGTCTGGAAAATCTTGTTTTCGGTAGGTGGGTCCTTGAATTTCACAGTCGATGGTAGAAGGTGTAGAACCATAACCTAGATTCTCCCTTGAATCTGCATCACACGTTTCAGCAACATTTAACCAAGGGTCTATCTCTATACTAACGTCTTTAATGAAACTAATGTTCTCGGAACTCCATTCAGTTTCGTTTTCACTTGAGCCATCACACACCTTTTTAGTTTTCTTTGATTCTTCATCTTCATCCCCATCACGTTTTTTTGAACCCAGCCACTTAAGTAAACTCATTGTCATAAGTTGTGACTCACAACTCACTTTCACAGTCACTGGAAAATTTGAAAGGTACTACGGGGCTACTGATGTTCATTAACTGCAGAGAGATTCCGTAATATCTGCTTCACTGCAACACTTCGAGCAAAACATAAAATAAAACTTGGATTCACACAAACATAACGAGCGGAAGAAAATTGTTGTGCTCACTTCCCGCTCTCCGTATCCAATAGCAGTGTAGCTAACCTTAAAGAACCAGAAAAACACCCAGGAGTGTAAAAGCGACCGTATTTTATGAACATAAAACCGTGAGGTTCGATAATAGTCCGCTAGAGTACACCCGTGACGTTTCAGCGCTATGTATAGATTATAAACGATTTTCTTACTGAATGTAAAATTGTTACGTCATTCTAAAGCGGGAAGATATTTTCCGGAAGAGCGTTCCAGTCCAACTAAACCACTGGCTACCGCAGAGCTACAGCTTCTACGTTCTCATTTCATGTAACCAGTGCTGCTGCTGTGTGCTCGAACGAAGAATTGCTGTGATGTCTTGGCCTGTGGTCTTGGCTGTAATCCCAACAGCACAACGGGAAAGGTGGGCACGCATGCGCAAAGGTAGAGTTCACATTTGCCGGCAATACACGTAGAAATTCTCACTGAGCTGCGATCTACACAGCCAGTACCGGACATGGAATGACTACCGCATGACTAGAGACCTCGTTGTGAGGGGAGTTGATATTTCCAATTATTTTACTGATATATTCTTTAATGCGCTGTATTTGAGGTAGAAAATATTATGAATGAATGAAAATCCACAGCCTGCTTCCAGTCTCCGACCGGGTCAGGAATGGAATGAATGCAGCCCCCATCTAGCGGCGAGGATATGAACTGTGTCGGCTGCCGAGGCCTGACGCACTCCTCTGGGGCAATGATTAAATGAATGACAGATGAAATGAAATGATAGTGGAGAGTGTTGCTGGAATGAAAAGTTGACAGGGAAAACCGGAGTACCCGGAGAAAAACCTGTCTGCCTCCGTTCTGTCCAGCACAGATCTCACATGGAGTGACCGGGATTATAATTAAAGTAATTACATTTCAAATGAGACAATGTGCTGCAGCACTTAGGGTGGAGCCGCTCCTGCCTTTAACTATGTGGTAATTTTTACACAGCATTAGGCCAATGTCCTGGGCACAGTGACACTAATCGGAGTTTAAGTCTTATATTTCGCCGTATATTTTTCCGTGTCTTTTACTTTGCTAACTCCACGTGATAAATGGGTATAAAAGGAAGGAAGGAAGCTTGTAGTTTAACTTGACCGTTAATCTTGAGATCATGAGCCACGGGACCTCCTTTTTACGTGGAATCCGAACCACAGGACATGGCATTTCACTTCGAAAATCTCACATGCATTGACCGGGAATCGAACCCGGACCACCTTGGTGAGAGGCATACAGCTAGACCGCTGAGCCACCACGCCCCATAATTGGATATACATGGGCTGGGCATTTGTGACCAGTCATATGCGCGTCAGAATTTTAGAGTGAGTCTACATAACATCACGTGACATCCCCAGCGTCACCGCAGAGGCCCGGATTCGATTGCCGGCTCTGCCAAGAAATTACATTCTGGTCTGAGGGCTGGAACAAAGTACACTCAGCCTTGTGAGGCAAAGCTGAGAAGAGGCGGGTTTGATTCCTACCTCAGCCATCCTGGAAGTGGTTTTCCACTTCTAATCCAGGTAAATGCCGGGACGGTACCTAACTTAAGGCCACGGTCGCTTCCTCAATTATAAATTCCTCCAGGGGCTCACATCAAGTGGAACGTGGGTTGGCGACCACGGGACTCCAGCTGAGTCCGGCATTCCTTCCACTTACTTGTGTTGGGATCCTCTCGGTCAACTTTCCTGTCGACCTCTCTTGGTCAACGTTGTTCTCTTCCGACCCCGACGGTGTTAGGGTATCCGAGGCCTAGGGTGTCTTTCACTTTCCCGCCTCAGTTGGCCCTTGTCTCATCTTTCCGGATACCCTCATTCTTCGAAGGGTCCGCCTTCTTTTTCTGTTCATGTTATCTTCTGCCTTCTGCACAAGGCCCTCAAGGAGGCAGGGTGTATGTAGACCCACCACTTCTGGTGCACCGTGGATAGTGCTACACCCTCAAAGGCTCACGGCTGGTGAGTTTTGGAGTTGGCGACCCCGAGGGATTCCTGAGCTGGGTCCCTTTTGTCCCCTGTTTCCTCTGACCTTGGGGCAGGCCCTCTCCTCTTTCCCTTGGCTATCTGTCTTTCATGGCTCTCCTTCCTTCCAACTCCCTCAATCTTCATTCTTCGAGTGTTGAGGGCATTTCTTTTCTTCCCGTCCTTTATTTGCCTTATCCTTTATTTGTTTACCATTTCTTCTTCTAGTATGTAAGTTTGTAGTTAGTATTAGTTATAGTTTTCAATCTCATCTCACCTTTCACTATCACCCCAACCAATGGGGGCCGATAACCTAGATGTTAAGCCCCTTAAGACAACAATTATCATCATCATCAATTACAAATACACACTCTAGTAAAGACATCACAGTGTTATAGTTTATCAAACAACGTCTATACTCACCCATCTACACCGGGTTAAATGACCATGATGTCACAAAGCCCCAAAAAAGGAATCAACAACAAGAGTTCCGTCAAGCGCTGTGTATTCTGTAGTTGTTCAGTGGGATAAATCAAACCGTGCAATACAGCTCAATAGCCAGGCAGCTTCCGCAGTGAATGTGACTAAAAATTGGATTAGCTAATGAAGAGAGAACACGTTACAACGAGCAATCAGTTGCGATGTATTTTTGTTCATGCTGAATTCTTTTATTGACGGAAATACGTGATATCAGTTGCTTTATTTCCACGTTTAGTGAATCTTCTTTAGAAACCAGTCGCTTGTATTGAAACAGGGAAACAAATGTGAATGTACCTTTTCTGTGTCTGTTGTTAGAGAATAAGTTATTGAACTCACTGTTCAGTGGATTCTGGATTATTCGTACGCGTTGTTTAGGATTACCGAGGTCCTTATTTTGTATGAAATAAAACTGTTGATTTCAGTGTTAAAACTGGCACTATTTCGGTGGGTATTTCGGGAAATAAATTGTCATAATGATCGATGTTTCTTCTGAAATCTTCCTTATAGTATGGAGTAAATGTAACAAATTATGTGATAAGGCGGGTTAAAGAGCACTCGTTTCGTTATTATTATTATTAATTAAACACAATGTGTACAAAGAAAAAAAATTAATATGAATAAGGTAATACTGATTTGTATCAGTCTTCAGCAAATGTGCTGATCGGTTGTGATATTTCAGCACAGTCTCCAAGATGATACAGAGAGCATAGCTCCCCACATAGGCGACATAAGCACTTTTCTTTCGGTTTGTGGAATTTCGTATTTGTACATATTTTACTATGAAAACCATGAGCAGCGTAACGCGTGAATACGTGGCGTAACTTGAAATTTGGACCTTTCCATTCTTTACCATAAATAAGGAAATGTACTGGACCATTTTCAACCAAAACCTAAGGTTAATAAATTCTAAAAGACTATACCATACTAAATCAAGTGTCAAGAAAAAAACACAAGAAAAAATTCATGACAATATTATTAAAGACCAAAAACATTACAAGACGAATTATGACATAAATAAATAACTAAAATTATTAAATAAATTACCTATTAAATACAGATGTATATTCAAGCGAGGAATCTGAATAAGGATGCGATAATCACGTAAAGTCTTAAGGATACCCACAAGTAAAACCCGAATGAAGAAAGAAACTAATAGTCATAGCATTAATCAAATTCCAATAAATTAGCTTACATGTCCTTATGGACGAAAACTGAACTGTCTAAGTTCGGCAAAATATTAATTATCCACTCGAAAAGTTAAATCTTCCAATTATTTATCAGAGCAGATGAATATTACGTCAAGCTCATAGCGAATCCAATATGTCTTCTTCTCTAATCAACAAATTTCTATCGTTAATTGTTAACCAGAGAAATCGAAAATCAAACAATGCTGGGCCGTAACCCACAGTAACAGGACTTGACATAAAATAAAAATACATATCATAATTCGCGATACTTATCACAGAACTCATATGGAGCTATACTAAAGAGACAAAAATTGGATGAAGTCATTACAATAATTTGCATTGCTTCAGTAACGAAAAATTCCCTAGGAATTTGACGTGCTTTAGTTTTCCTTTCTTCCAAGACCGCGTCCAAGGCAGCCGTGCTGGGTAGCTTGAATAGCGATTTGGTATCTTCCAGAAAGAATGTTTCATTTCCAAGAAGATATGCGATTCGATTTTCCGAACACTTGGATATCTGTAGAATGCGTTTTAAGTACCTGGCTTTTATACGTATTTTCAAGTCGTTTTAAGTATGTTACCGAAATATTATTCCATATGAGATGAATACCATATGTTGCTACTGGGGCCACTTTAATTTTAAATAGTGCCATTGGTGTAGCTAGTGATTGATTGTAAACCTTAGGAATTTCTTACATAGCTTTGCACTCTTTTAATGTATCCTTGTTATCGCCGAATGTTATTTGGCGTGTATTGCGTGATTATTTCCGCAATTCGCGCAGTAAATCAGATTTCATGATATTTCGCGAGTTCATTTTGCTAAAATATGGTACTTTAAGTATCGTATCTAGAAGTTCATATATAGAGAAGAAAGAAGATATGAAAAACGTTCGCGCGTATCGCTATTCCAAAAATATGTCCCTAATGATTATATTACGCTACTTAATAAACACGTTATTTTGATGGGTTATGTCTTTGGATGGTTGTAACTCTTAAGCCTCATTATGATACAGTTTTCTGACACATAATGTTCACATTTCGACATCGTCGAACATAAATTAACCTTAATGGATACAGCAGTCTGTATCACATTGATGTGGTCTAACTTTAAAAAGTATTTAGATGAAACATACTTGTCAGTTATGATGTTGTTAATAGATCGGTGAAAGGCGTACTTGTCAGGTATACGATGTTGTTAATAGATTGGTGAAACATATAAAATGTTGATGGTATAAAATAATCTAACCTTGAAATAAACCAGAAGATTCCTTCTAGTTGGATCGTTCTGTTGAAATTAGCTGTCCAATTTGGTAATGCAGTACATAATCTTAACCCAAACTGACCATGTATTTCATATGTATGTTGTATGAAACAATTTGGATATTGCCAAGCCAAAATAATGTATGGATACTTTGAGAATAAAACAACCAACATTCACGAAACAGTGGGCAACAAATTGGAACATGCAAATGTAATAAATTGTGACATTCTAAACCAAACATGATAAAAAGAATAATTGATGTGAAGAACATCATGATCCAGTAATCAATCAAGAATGCGAGATTAATGCATTCATGAACAGTCATTCTATTGCAAATTGATGTTATTTGTTGAAGTGGAACAACACTATTTGATATACAGGGTCTTTCATATAAAGTAAGAACGGCGAGCGGCAGTTTTGTTATTGACTGCTACGGTGGCCTTGGCCGAGCTTGTGGCGTGCCACGGCCCCCTGCTGTAGTATTGAAAGCGCGCGCATAGTACATACTTGATCTTGCAATAAGCGTGCAGGTGTTCATTCGTCAGTCTGAACCTCAGATGCTAACATGGTGAGACAGTTATCATTGCAACATCGTATTATTGTATGTAAAACTTATTTTATGTACGAGTCGTCTCGGTGGGTACGTGATGCATTTGTTGAGCAATTTCTTGATGAAGTGCCACCTTCACTAGCACAGATTCACGTAATTGAAAATAAGTTTGACACTACTGGCTCAGTGCTCATAAAAACATAAAATAAAAGATCAGAAACATTACAGTGGCAGAACTCACTCGCATCAGCCAGAATGTGGTTAACAGATACAATGCCTGTATAATCCAGGAAGGACGACAATTCCAGCATATTTTATGAGGTAATATTTCATATAGAATTGTACACACGCTTAAAGCAGGGGGGGGGGGGCGGCGTGTCACAATCTCGGCCAAGGCCACCACAGCAGCGGGTAACAAACCCGCCGCTTGGCGTTCTTACTTTATATGAAAGACACTGTACTGTTCAGTTGAAACGGCTCGTAAGGAGTCATATGCGTCAAAGTTAGAAATGTGCTGAATGCGCGGCGGTTTCTCGTATTTGAAATTTACTGAAGTTGGACTTGATCGTCAATTCGTGTCCTATTGATATTACGGATGGTTGAAAGATCAATTATTTTCATTCAACTTGAATTATGCATTGTCGGCATATTATAAAAAAAACATCGTGAACTGTATGGTACTCAAACGTGAATTGTAGGAAGACGTGCGATTGTACCGGCGAATGTCCGGCGTTAAATGCCGTAAGCAAGTGGGACCGTGTACAAACTATAGGGATTGACCGAAGAGAGGATACGGATCATAAAAGGTCTAGTAGGGGAGTGACGGTGCTTCTAGGCCACCCGGCGTTGCTCGGGCGGCGTTCATATTAAATAAATAACATCTGGCTAACCCATGGTCCGATTTTGACAAATGAGGTGTCGTTGGACTCAGGCTGATGGGGGCTTTGCTATGGACCACTCGTTATATTTTTGAAAAAATTTGAAAATTTTTGTTTTCGAAAGTAGGTGATAGTTTGAAAACCAAACATGGTAGAACGTTGTGCCATGGTTCAAACGAAAGGTCTCTATGTCCTTTATTTTCTGTAATAACACTTTTTTATTTTTTATGTATTTTTGAAAACCCTCGAATTTTGAAAAATCCTATTTTTTGGAAACTAAGAATTCTACAAAAAAAATGTTTGACATAAATGGAAGGTCCCTACGCCCTCTACCATGAAAATACATTTCAAGTCTCTAGGATAAAAACCTGACAGTAGTGTCGTAAGGGGAAAGCTGTTCCACTTAGGAAGTTGTGAGCCCCTGCGACCTTGGAGTGGAAGGAATCATGCTAGGAGGACGTGCTTGGATTGGTTTTTTTCGTCTTGCTGTGCTCTTTACGGGAATGTAGGTGTCGAAAAGGTGAAAATCTGGAAACATGGTTTCTTTGGGGTAAAACCGTGATTTTAAACTTTTTGTTATATCTCTCGAACCAATTATGCCAGAGGCGTGTACGACGGGTCCAAGGGCTTGAGGTGACGTCCTCTTTGCTATGGACTACTCGTTATATTTTTCCAAAAAAAATTGGAAACTCGATTTTGGGGTAAACAGTTGTTTTTTGTGATTTTTGCTGATATCTCACGAACCAATAAGCCTAGAGACGTGTACGAGGGGTCATTTTTTTCCTCGCGTTGTCCTCTTGCCGAGGATGTTCATGTTGAGCTGGAATGAAAAACCATGTTGAGGTAAAACCGTGATTTTAGACTTTTTGCTCTATTTCGCAAACCCATAACGCTAGAGACTTGTACAAGGTGTCCTAGGACTCGGGCTAACGCCCCCTTTCGAATGTGGTAGATATTTTTTTCCAAAAAGTAATTCACAAAGGACCTAACGCCATACATGTTGAAAAAACTTTTTTTTCTTTAGCTGTTTATAATGTTCATGAAGCGTGGTGGTTGAGAGAGACGATACTGCTGGGTGTGTGTGTGTTTGAACGAACCTGTCGCTGACCATGGTGGCTGTGCTCAATAGAACAATCGCTATTTCGACGGGTCGGTTTATGACAGAGCGAGGGTTCGTTTTTCTGATATTTTACGCCCGAAGAGAGCCTTAAACGTGTAAACGGTGATGAGAACTTGGTTCTATGTTGGTCGAAGCGAGTACAGAAAATAAACTTGCAGAGGAGCAGACGAGCAGGAGGTGAATGTCATTTGAGCTTATTGGAATGCGCTGATCTGACTTGACAACAGGTGCAATGGAAAATGACAAAGACGCGGAGGACGCTTGAAAGTGAAATAATCTGACAACCGTGGTGGCAGGGGAGTGCGAAATGCATGCACACACGTGTGAAACCACATTTACGCTAAACAAGTTACATCCTGTTTGCTTCGTACGTGACAAAATGCAAGTTCAGGGGAAATTTGACTTGGCACAGGTGTTCACCTGGGACGTTAGCTGTCCACGTGCACGATAACTGTTAACAAGCCACATCCTGTTTGCTTCGTACGTGACAAAATGTAAGTTGACGTGTAATATGATCCAACACACGTGTTCACCTTGGACGTTATCTGTCCTCGTGTCCGATAACAGAATGTGCATCGCTGAATCAGTAAAAAAGTATAATGCAACTGGTGGGAATAATGTCACAACCAATAGATAGGCAGCCCGCCCCGTGGTGTTGGGGTAGCGAGCTTGCCTCTCACCCGGAGGCCCCGGGTTCGATCCCCGGCTCCGTCAGGGATTTTAAAACTGACGTGAGGGTTGGAACGGGGTGCACTCAGCCTCGTGAGGACAATTGAGTAGCTGTCTGACAGTGAGACAGCGCCCCGATCATGAAAACCAAGATTAACGGCCGAGGGGACCCGACGCGCTGATCACGCGTCACCCCAATATCTGCAGGCCGAATGGCTGGGCAGCGGTCGCTTGGTCGGCCTTAGCCCGTCATGGGCTGGATAGTGCCAGGGGTTGACTTTTTTTTAATAGATAGGCAAGAGCTGCGAACAGCAGTGGTGGGAGGTGAAGGGGGGAGAGGGGGAGGGGTTATGTATGAGAGAACACAGGTGGAAAGAGAAAGAAATATGTGGAGCTGAGGACTGTACACACAGAACTATAGGTGGTGTACAACATGTGTGAATAAATAAAAAGTGTACAGGTTTATACAACATGTAATTTATTGATCCAAGAATTAAACGTAGAGTTAAATCGTAACCATTTGACACATAGTTTATTTCCTCTTTGTTTCAACACTTTTTCCACAAGATAATGCTTAGGAAATGCTGTTTTCTGAAGTTCATGGAGATAAAATCTACCTTTTATGGGTTGATGGTTGAGGTCTTGGAGTAAATAGGTGACCGGACTGTCCAAGTTGATTTGACGAATTAGAAATAGTTCAGTCCCCCAATTTGGTGTGTAGCCCTTGTCGAAAACGGACTTAAATTTGCTCACACGAACAAAATCCCCAATTTTCAGTCGGTGACGTTTAGGATCGGCTGTTTTATGGGGTTAAACAGTTTATCCAGTCGCTGAATATTTTTGGTCACGAGGCGTGGCTTGGTCCCAATGGTTCAATGTTTGATGTCATTGTAACGTGACACTAGCTCAGGGAACATGTCCAACCAGCGATACGTGCCCTGAGCGGTAAACGCTTTCCACATATGGGTTTTCCATGTTCGGTTGAACCGCTCGACCACACTGGCTTTGAGATTGCTGTACGTGGTGTAATGGTGAATATCCCTAGATTTGAGAAAACTGGAGAAATCCTTGTTGAAAAATTCTTTCCCCTGGTCAGTTTGTAGCAACTGAGGTTGACGTTTGGAGTGTTGAATAATATGTTGAAAGGCCTTGGTAACTAGTGGACCAGACTTGCGACGCACGGGTTCAACAAAGGCCATTTTGGAATAGACATCAATGACGGTCAACATATAGCGTACACCGTCTTTAACGCCAGCATAGGGTATCATTTCAACCAAATCAGCCTGCCAAAGTTCATCCACACCTCGTGAAATCACCTTGAGCCGTGGATAGTGACGCCTAGCTGGACGATGCAACTCGTGAGCAATACCCATTTTAATGGGTGAGGGCTTAAACAATAATTTTGGCATTTCGAAGTTCTTGTTCAATTTCTTGAATTTCCCAATCGTGACCGGTATGCACAGCTTGACGTGAAGCATGCAACAACTGTAGCCGCTGGACGAGCTTATTGGGATTGTGCCAGTAGGTAACATCCACAAGGGGTTTTATTGGTTTAAATGTCACTCCCGAAGCGGACACTATACGACGACCACTTTGTCTGGTGGGAAACATTTTTGCAATGATGGTTTTATATTTTTGAGATATATTGGCATTCACTTGTTGAGCTGGATCATACCGTCTTTTGTGGGCACGGGTGTCCAATAAAATGGATTTATATTTGTCAAGATCCTCTGACGTAAAATCATGGGAAGAGGGGGTCCGAGAAAAGAGCAGCTTTAACAGTCCTGGCGTTAATTTATAGTTGATGTTCTTAATGACAGCTTTAGTACGAGCAAATTTAATGGATGAAACGCCAATTTTAAAATTATCATTCTCATAGCGAACACCATACGTGGTATCTGTGTTTCCAATAAATAGATCGGTGAAATAGGGTTCCAATGTTGATCCATAATATTTTATTAAAATGGTTTTCAATTGAGTTTTATTTTGAGGGGTGGCTAAGAGTTGTGAAAACGGAAACGCTCTGGAAGGGCAAGGTGTTTCGACCATGGCCAAGGATTTCTTTTTTCTCAAAAACTCTGCAAGGGGTGCGGCCTTTTTTTGAGGCGTAAACACTTGTTCCTCTTCATCCTCAACCTCGCTAACACTAGTCAAATCTTCCTGCTCCTGTTCCTCTTCCTCTTCCTCTTCCTCAGGGTCCTCGTGCAGCGTCTGAGTGGCTTGTGAAACGGTGGGTAGCGTTTCAGATGGCTTGAAAGAGGGTTTCAACATGGCTTTTAGCGGAGGTGCTAAATGTTGTTGAATAAATGAAACATGATCGGCACGCGATCGTTTCAATTGACGAAACTTTTGGCGAATAGTATTTTTTGCACTAATTATATGCTTTTTCAATTGACTCTCTGCTAACGCCATGGTGTCTTGACAAATGACTTTACAGGGAATGAGACAGGGCCTTAAATAGCAATAAAATGATCAAACCCTAAGAGATACCGTCCTAGGTTGAGTTCACTTTGTTTGTCAATGACCAAACAAGCATGACGTTGAGTGTTCCAGCACTTGGCACACAATTCAGTAAACATTTGAAAGGTCATATCCGGATTCACATGATCATAACAAATGTGACGACTGTTCCTCTCGTCCTGGCGAAATAAAACAATGACATTGGCATTGTCACGAATCAACTGTTTGGACATTTTAGAATACGTTTGTCCAAGATAAAAGCAATCGATATATTTGTGTCGACCCACGCTGAAATAGCTTTGAATAATGCCTTGACGTTCAGTGGATACATCATCGAAAATCATGAGTGAATCTGGCTTTACCTCATCCGGTGAAATAACATTTTCTTGCGTGGAAAATGTGAAATAACCCATATTCTCTTTTTGTAATCCAGACATGACTTGATCCAGAAACACGTAGAGGGGTTGATAGAGAGATTTTGCAAAAATATAAATATTTTGAAAAAGCAGACCATTGGGCGCTGTAATGAGCGTCAGCAAAAGATTGGTCTTCCCACAGCCGGAAGGTCCCACAATGATGCAGCGAATGGAAGATGGAAACAGTGAACCATGGCGTTGTTCACGTGATGTGGGACAGAGATGGGAAACCATGTCCCCCACGGGGAATGACTCTTGCTGCTTAATAATCTTCATATCAACTAAGGCTTAGCCAAGCTAGCAGGCTGTCTATATACAGGACACCGAGCCTTGTCATAGAAACAGTAGACTCGTACTATAGGTTGGCGATGGATGTCTTTGGACGTGCGTTGATGGCCAAAGCTAGGTCTGTTCCCATACATGATCCTAAACAAGAAACAGATTCTGCTAATAAACACTATGTGGATAGGTCTGTAGTGCCACGCACAAAACAGGAAGATTATGACTTTAAGGGAAAGCGGTTAACCCATTTAAAACATCCTCAATTCCTACAGACGTTACTACGAAAAAGTATGTGGATAACAAAGTGTATGAGTTTTATGATAAAGTGCCCCAGCTTACGATGAATGGCTATAGCGCTAATCACCATCGGATTATTCACGTGGAAGACCCGCAAGGCGAAGACGATGTCTGTACCAAGCGTTACGTGACCTATGAAATGAAAAGGTTTTATAAATTTATCCCATCCGTATTTTTGGTGTATCTGACAAATGAAAAACCTGTGAATGAGAGAAACCATATACCGCTAGTCCACGACCAGCACTTGACCTATGTGCTTGCTTCAGGTTTAAGCCACTATCGATTACACTATGATGGAACCATTCACATCAAATACGCGATGCCTGATGAGAACCATTTACAAATACAGATAATCGGTCATAGGATGTTGGTTCATAACCATGAAATGGTCAATGAAGGTGACGAATTATCCTTTCATCTCATGTTGACATGGGATGAAAAGCAAGCGGAAAAAAACATAAACGATTTCCCACTTTATGTGGAATTGGAATATACAGCCATGAAATAAAAACCTGACGTTAGTTGTGACTTAAACTTTCTTGTGAAAGGTTGTTGGTCATTATCATCATGGTGAAACAAAGGTATGTGGTGAGAAAGACTAAAAATAACACCTTGTCCTTGGCATAGCCTGGGCTTAAGACATTCGTGGACAAGCCCTCGCGAAAGAAAAAAAAGAAAAAATAATGTATTGACCATAAGGAAAGCCCTTCGAGCAGCACAGAGACGTGTTATTCCAAAACGTCAGCGACAGGGTTCAAACCAAGGGCGAGTGATTCCCGTCCCCAAACGTGCGGGATTTTTACCTGCTTTATTTGCCGGTTTGGCTGCTCTGGGTTCAATTTTGGGCGGTGCCAGTGCAGTGGCGAAAACCATTAAAGCCGCGCAGCAGGGCAAGCAACAACTCAAAGAAAGTCAGCGACACAATGAAACGATGGAAGCGATTGCTATGGGGGCTAGAAATGCCAATTTAAAGCCAGCCTTTTATCAACAAGGATTTGGGATTTCACCACTTCGAAATATAAAAAAAAATAATCTTAGCCATAGCAAGACATGCCCTGACGCTTCAACAAGTGGAAAGCTATGCTAAACAACTAAAGCTTTCTCATTTTCGAGGTGTGTTTATGCGAAACCAATTCCCCCCACGACCCTGGAAACAGGAATGTGCTGTTGTCAATTTTGGATGATCACCGAGGACCAGGAACGCATTATGTAGCTTATGTCAAAGAGGGATCCACCGCATGGTACTTTGACAGTTTTGGTAATTTGCCGACGCCCATGGAACTGGTGACCTATTTTGGAAACAGGATCAAGATATATTATAATGTGAAACGTGAGCAAACGTTTAACAGCCAACAGTGTGGACGTTTGTGTTTAATTTTTTTATATAAGACACAGCATAAGCAAAAACGCCAACAGTATGTCGGCAGAAAGTAAAACGTTTACACTGCATGGACGTGGACCTGAAGTTAGCCTAGACTTTTACCCGCCCATCGAATTGAGTGAAAAACCCTATGGTTTGGGACTTGTTTCTCTTGAAACGTACAATCGAATATACAACATACGTGAAAATGTGAACAACAAGTTTTACTATGATGATTCTGTGCTCACCCTGAACTCGGGTGGATACACGATCGATGGCATTTATGATCACATTTATGTGGTGTTGATCAATGAATATGGATTAAAGTCATTTCTCGATGGAACGCGCAAGTTTGAACTTGTAGGAAATACCAACACTCATCGCTGTAGTATTTTCTCTACATTCAAGATTGACTTTAAAACACGCCCCGATTCCATTGGTCCATTACTAGGATTTAAACCACGCGTGTTGGAGCCCAACAAAAAACATGAATCAGATCATGAAGTGAAATTCATTGAGGACCATCATGTGTCGGTGACGTGTAATATTATTAGCCAAGTGTACACCAATCAAGAACCATCACATTCGCTTTATGACTTTATTGTAACATCGCCCAAAGGGTATATTATTCGTGAAAACCCTCCAGTGGTGCTTTTTCATTCTGTGGCTGTCGATAGTATTAGTAATATAACATTAAGACTGATCAATAGAGATCAACAACTCATTGATCTAGATTCTACCACACCAGTGACCTACAAGTTGGTGCTAAAGCCACTATGAAGTTTGTGTATAAAGCAACAACACCGTCTAGGAATGGTGTTAGTTGTTTGCCACGTGAATACACGTTAGCATCTCAAGCCAAGCAGATTTTACAGCATTTGTGTTACCGCGTCAACCCCCATGATGAATTCTATCCTAGAGGTAGCGAACCGCATCGAAGAGCAACCAGGGGTGGTGAGAATTGATCTCCATTCCTATCAAGCTCAAACACCTGGACTCAATAACAATGATGAAATTCAATTTGTTATCAACAACCAAGATATTTACACCCTACCGCATGAAAGTGTCATTCAGATTGAAGGTCAACTCACCAAAGCTGATGGATCTACACCCACCACATCCAAGTTGGCCAACCATGCTTTGGCCTTTCTGTTTTCTGAAGTGCGGTATGTCATTAACGATATCGTGGTGGATAGCACTCGAAATGTGGGTGTTTCCAGTGTCATGAAACTATATCCCTCTTATAGTGAGGAAGAAGGTAAAACACTTTGCATGGCGGGTTGGCGCCCTGACTCGACCAATGACTGGATGGTACACACCGATGGCAACTTTACTGGTTTTTTACCTCTTAAACTGATTTTAGGCTTTGCCGAAGATCACCAGCGCTTTGTGGTCAACGCAAGGCAAGTGCTTTATCTGGTGAGAGACAGGAGTGATAATAATTCACTCAAGGGAGCTGACAATGCCCCCATAGATTCAAAAATTCAACTACAACGCTTGCTGTGGAGAGTGCCCCATGTGACCCTTGACGATAGCAAAAAACTGGACATACTCAAGATGGTAAAGAGAGATATGCCTCTACCCATGGAATTTAGAAGCTGGGCACTCCATGAGTACCCGCTATTACCCACCACAAACACACACAGTTGGTCTGTAAGAACAGCCCGCTATACAGAGAGAAACTAGCATGGCAGGTAAGCCCATGTCATAATCACACCTTAGTGGTCGATCGTCAGTCAGTCGTCAGTTGAACTCGGTCCAGGCAAGCGTCAACATGTTGCGCACACTCATTGTGGATTGCCAAGGGTTAATTAATCTCCAATTATAAAATACTTTCTCGCAATAAATGAGGTCTGATCCTTCTACGAAAACCTGCATATTCTGCCTATTTTCGCCTATCCCCAAGTTTGTCCGGTGAAATCTACCTCCGCCTTCCGGCGTGCCGAGAGGACTTTTTTTTCTTTTTGAAACTAGCATGGCAGGTAAGCCCATGTCATGATCACACCTTAGTGGTCGATCGTCAGTCAGTCGTCAGTTGAACTCGGTCCAGGCAAGCGTCAACATGTTGCGCACACTCATTGTGGATTTCCAAGGGTTTAAAATTGGTGACAACAAATTTAAATTTAAACAAGTGGCCATTATCGATTGTACCACGTTTTGGATATCGCAAGCTACGCATTTGCTATTTAAACCGCCCCATGCTTTTGATTTGTTGTGTGAAAAAGACCGTAAACAAACCCAGTGGATTGAAAATCATAGGCAACTAGACTGGAATCAAGGAACCATTTCCTATAAATATTTGGACGTGGTCATGAAAGCACACTTGTCCTCGGCCAATGTGGTATTTGTGAAAGGTAATGAAAAACGTCAATGGTTGCAACCATTTTTGGCGTCTTACTGTCAATGTATCGACCTCATGGAGTTGGGCTGCCCCTCCCTGCAAACGCTCATGGATACTTGTTCCTGTGGCAACATTACCCATACAGCCCTATCGCATGCGTGGCATCTCTTTAATTGGTTAACCACCCATGCCTGCTGGGAGTTGTTGAACAAAATTATAACTCAACATTTACCTGTGAATGACGCCAGTGAGATTTCTACAAGCGAAGTGTAAACATCTACAACACGTGATACCATGGAGAAAGGCAATGCTACGGACAAAGCCATTGGCAAGTTCTTTGTGTGCAAAAAGAAACTAGACACTTTTACCAAAGAGGAACTCTTGGCCCTCCCCAAGTCGTTCATTTATTATGTGGCCGCCTACGCGGTGAAAGAAATCTGGCAAAATGTACCAAAATCATGGATTCAAGACCCTGTGTTGAGTGAATTGCAACCCTGTACGGATTACGATCACCATAAGCAAGTGGCCATGGCAAAAATACCGTCTATGCGTCAGTGCGCGACTTGCCAGCTAGTGAAACTGTATCACGGTCATAAAAGTCCGTGTAAATATTTTGTTGAATCATTCCACGAGTGTCATGGCGAGAAAAAGCAACAACAACAACAACAAACACAAACATCGTCCACAGAGGAGGAGGAAGACCAAACCTTTTTACCATCGATGGAAAAGTATATGCCAGACCTGTACTGGCAATGGCGTCATTGACAAAGGGATTCAATACCTACATTTCGAAATCCATCTTCCAGGTTATCGCTTTTGTGGCCCTGGAACTCATCCTGAAAAACGTTTGCAGCGTGGTGATGTACCCATTAATCTTTTGGATCAAGCATGCAAAGAACATGACCTTTCTTATCGCCATAGTCATCCTGGTTTAAGACATGTGGCAAATAAATTGTTATTGAAAAAAGCTAAACAACGTTTCACATCCTGTGATGCCTCAGTGGGTGAAAGGATGGCAGCCATGATTGTGATGAGTGCGATGAAAGGAAAGTTGATGATGCATGGACCTAAAATTGAGGAATTGAGGAGTGAGGAATTGGGATTTGTTTGTATTCTATTTTTCTTTTGTCAATTCACTATGACAATGAAATAAAAACTAAGGTTTACCAAAGCACGATGTGTTTTTATTACTTTTAAAAATCATGATGTTGATGGCTGATTTCTCATTTTCACATTTTACACATTGCCATTTTGCCAATTTGCAATTTACAGTTTTTGAAAACGTTCGTTTTAAGTTGCGCGTTTTTGATGATGTGGATTTTTCCATTTTTGTTGATGACACTTTTTAAACAATGTCCGTTTGAAGTTTTTTGCATTTTCAATTTTCACACATGGCCATTTCCGGTTTTTAAAATAACAGTTTTACGTTTCTGTTATTTTGTCGATATTGAAACATGGATTTTTCATTTTGCTGTTTTCACATTTTTCCATTTGGTGTATGTCGAAAGTTGAGATTTGACAATGATGTTGATGCAAGTGCTTGACCATGGCAATGCTGCAGTGAGTTTACGGGACTGTGGAAACGTCGAGGTCTACGACTACTGCAGGTAAGACTGTTTTTACAAAAATAATGTCTATTGTCTGCCACTTTTCAAAGAAAACAAAATGAATATATAAGTTAAAATCCCCCCCCCCTTCCCACCCTACCTCACCGTGTTTGCTCTGGTCATACATACACACCAGCTTTTACTCTACTCATACATTCACACCTGTTTTTGGGGACAAACACAACCACTTTATTTATTCCCAAAAGCACATCCTCGACATGCACACTCATCCCAAAATAACTTTTTAGTTTACCATTTATAATTTACATTACAAAAAATAATTAAATACTAGTCATTAAAGTTACTAAAAATACTATTACTCATTAAATATTTACAAAAAATAACACTTTTATACAACTAAAAAAATCAAACTATTTAGCAATCAAAAATTTTAAAAAATAAGGTTGCATACAACTGTTTAAAGAGGAAAAGGTCCAGTGGGTTGCCACTATTTTAAAATCTATTATTTACAATGACAAAAAAAAACAATATTTACAAAATACTAAATCTACGAGTACAAAAAAGCCATGTCCCTAAACGATTAAACAGTGAAATCACACCTCCTCCTCCTTGCGATCATAACCCCAGGGCAGGCTGGTGAGCAGGTCATCAGCCCAAACACGTTTGTTATCCATGGAGGCGAGGGTGCGTTTTCTCTGTTCCACAAGATACAAATGATGGTTGCTGGATTGTATCCTGCACTGTGTATCAGACATAGCTTTGCCAGTGCGTGAAACCGCTAGATAGTCATCTACACGTAGCGATTTTACCACTGCCCTACCTACACCTTTTGCTCTTTTGGCTTCCTAACAGTCTAGTGTGCGGTAAGCATACATTATTGAGGCCAAACCTACGAATTCCGTCATTATGGAATCACCGCATTCATCTTTTTAAACGCCCATTACCTTCTTGTTTTTATGGGCAGCTGAAACATGTTGTCAGCTCTATAGCAAGAGGTCTCGAACGAGTCACTATGCTGCCTCATGACGTCATAGGGGTTTCAGTGGCGAATGTGGTAAATGAATGAGTCCGTGTCCATATACAAAAGAGATACGTCCTCAAAATGGCGTTTGGCAAACTCATAGTGGAATCGATACTGTGCCCAATCAGTCACGGCAGTCTGGCATCGAACTCGGGTCTCATCAGAGAAGACCAGGCACATGGTTATGCCTTGAGTCGAACCATTGATGTCTGAGGGGGAGCAATTACAGGGAACCCAAAGAGCAATGAGAGGTATACTGACATATAATAATGTAGCATGATTTCACGACTTATATGTGAATATCATAGCAGTTTAAGGTGAAGAATTGTAGCCAAATGCAAGGAAATATACGTTTTCTTAGCATACGAGAATGAGAGGAGGCCAGTTTGACGTTTTACAAATTACACTTAGCAAATGGGTGGAGACCTTAGGCGCCGAGCGCACTATTTACGTCTGGACCGAGAAGACAGCCCAAAATTAATGGCTCGGGTATTCACCGCTTGACAACGATGGAATCGGGAGTAGGGATAATTGCCCACGGAAATTAATTAATTAATTACAGCCAAGTGGAGCATTGAAATGTAGTGAAATATACACCCAGGTGAAGATATTCACGGAGAGGTAATTTAGGAGTGGTTTTTCACCTAAATAAAAGCCGATATCTCCAAATGAACGCATTACAACCTAGCCTACGCTCGAGAGCAACGATTTTGTGACCAGCCAAAGGGGAACCACCACAGTGGCGTCCTGACGCGCTGAACTAAGGCAATTAATTGTAATTAATTGGCCGAAGCGATCGCGTGCACGCGAACGGTTATAAAACCTCCACACCTAAATGAACAAGGGGTATATGTCAGTTAGGCTGAAAAGGTATTATTTCAAGAAAGGAGTCGCTCTCATGTGTCCAGTGGACTATTTTGTACGAGGAACCTTTATAAGGGAGAGTGAGGCAGACCAAGCCAGTTGTTCTCCAGTTGTCCTCCAGTTGTCTTGTTGTCTTCAGTCTGTATACATGTAACTAATACGCCGCCAGTAGCGCGCCATATGTTAAAGTATCAACGCTCCGCCGTTGAAGAACAATAGAAGCAAGTCATACAGCTTCATAAGTATAATCATGAAGTGCGTCGAAGTCAATTTAATACAGATATTTATCTAATATCTGACGCAAATATAAATTCGCCACAGCGAAAGAAGAACTTATAATGTTTTTGAACATTACAAATACTGGGAGGTATTGTCAGAATTATATATGACATTATCATCAGGATCACTACAATGATGGGAGCTTGGGAAGCATCGCACTTCATTTTGACAGTGAGCTGAACGATATTGCAGGTAACGAGGATCGAACGTCCGTAAAACGCTGTTAGATTTTCACGTAGACCAGCGGTTGGCGTAATTGCATCGCATCTCTGAGATCAGGCGTAGGAGAAGTCCGATTTAAGGATCAACCTGTGAAGTAGTGAATAAGTGTACATAAATTGTGTAATAGTGATTTAAAAGTGTTCATGTGTATAGTGAGTAAGATGCATTGTGTAGAAGTGAAAGAGGCCACTGATAAAAGTATGTTTATCAGGTGGAAAGTGTGTGAATTTAAGTGTTGTGTAAAATATAACATGATGGCTTAAATCAAGCGTCATGGTGGGCCTGAAGCTGAAATGCTGGCACTATCCAGCGAAAAGGAAAAAGTGAGTACCAATTTACAATGTTATTATAACTAAATAGTTCACTTTGAGAATAAGATGTAACAGTCACTTACTGAACGAGTTTTCACCACTCGTCTTGAATAAAATATGGCTTGGAAGGTGATTTGTTTAGGGCCATTCAGGTCGAAAATAGTGATGGATGTAACGGTAACGTTAAATGAATATAATAATAATAATAATAATCTGGGGTCGGCAACAGTAAAGTAATAGGCATTTTTGGCCTAAATAACGTTCAAAGTGTCATGTCTAATATAAAGATACTGTATTTTGGTAAACAGTAAGAAAGTAACGTGGAATATAGCGAAATACGAGAGCTTTTTCAGTGTCAGTGAAGTGTGGAATGAATATTTGATATGGTCAATCCTTAGGATTATATTTGAGGACCATTAAAGTAAAGTAAGCCAGTAAATTTATACCTTGTTGTTTGGAGCTATTTAAAGCTTTGGCTTAAGTGGTATGGCAGAGAGAACGCGGGTGCCTTAATAATTGAGTAATCTATGTGAAGTATTGTTTGAAGCCGCATATTGCGTGCAGAAATAACGTAGAATCCAGTGATTTACGTAAATAAATAATTGCGGGGACCAACTAGTATAGCTTGCGCGTTAGGTGAGAAGTTGGCTAAATCTACGAGTTAGTATTGCCCTTGAGCATACTGTATTATTCGCAGCGAATTGGACAGAGCCTGTCTGTATCCAACGCTTGCATGAATTATGGCCACGAATGACGCCCGTCGAGACGCAGTGAGCATGTGTATAAATGATCTACCCTGAGAGGTAAGGATCATATTCGTCGTTCAGGAAACGCAGATTTCCTTATATTTTATTGACAGTTGATGGTGAAAATCGTGGATTTTCACTATGATGCGCGTCTAAGCCACAGTAGTCACCATAGAACGGCAAGGCTATCACAGGAATTCCATCCCCAGCCATGAATGTTAATAAGGAGCCGAGTTGAGCCCAATACACTATAAAGATAGGTGTTAAATAATTAGATGACTCAATTATTAAGGCACCCGCGTTCTCTCTGTCATACCACTTAAGCCAAAGCTTTAAATAGCTCCAAACAACAAGGTATAAATTTACTGGCTTACTTTACTTTAATGGTCCTCAAATATAATCCTAAGGATTGACCGTATCAAATATTCATTCCACACTTCACTGACACTGAAAAAGCTCTCGTATTTCGCTATATTCCACGTTACTTTCTTACTGTTTACCAAAATACAGTATCTTTATATTAGACATGACACTTTGAACGTTATTTAGGCCAAAAATGCCTATTACTTTACTGTTGCCGACCCCAGATTATTATTATTATTATTATATTCATTTAACGTTACCGTTACATCCATCACTATTTTCGACCTGAATGGCCCTAAACAAATCACCTTCCAAGCCATATTTTATTCAAGACGAGTGGTGAAAACTCGTTCATTAAGTGACTGTTACATCTTATTCTCAAAGTGATAAATCGTTACATGGTGAACTATTTAGTTATAATAACATTGTAAATTGGTACTCACTTTTTCCTTTTCGCTGGATAGTGCCAGCATTTAATCTTCAGGCCCATCATGACGCTGATACGTGGGCCAGTTTAAAATACAGGTCACCACCATGCTCATAAGTGTGTCCACCCCTTTTCTCTATCATGGCGAGACCCAAGTGGGGCATTCGAGAGTACAACCGAGACCTTGGATGGTTGCTGCGATGTCATAACGAAGACCACCTCCCATGATGCATGCCTTCTCTTTATCATGGCGCCCAGCACGTGGATGGCTTATGGGATTCAGAAAACCCCATAATAATAGCATGGTTTTCATGGGGAAAACCATAAAAATAATATTTTTCCTCAAACTCTGTTTGAGCGATTGTGAGTCTTTCTAGATGATATTCAGACGTCAGACACTGTTGTCAGACGGGTACGCGGGTCTATACCCATTCCATAGGTGGTTTTGACACTTCGTAATATGTTGTTGTTGTGTCGCGGGATCGGAATCCTTCTCTTTCTAATAGAACGCGCCAGCATATTCAGCTGCGGCCTACCTGAATCTCAAATTAAGAAATACAGGATGGCTGGAACTGAAGACGTACTCAGGTGTATTGCTGAGTTAAGGGAACATTTTAATGATGTTAATGCTAAGAGAAAGGAAGAAATTAGAGAATTTAAAGATGAAATAGCGGGTAGATTGGATGCCAATCAAACCGAAATAAACATTAGATTAGAGGCTAATCAAACTGAAGTAAGCCAGATGTTGGCTACAGTAAATATTCAATTAGAGAATAATCGAGCTGAAGTAAACACGCAGTTAGAATCAAACCTAACAGAGGTTAATAAGAAAATGGATGACGTTAAAGAGTCGGTCCAGCGTGAGGTAACTAAGAATATTGTTAGCGTGGTCTCAGAAATGCAAGCTGATAACGATAAACGCTTTGAGTCTATAGAATTAAAATTAGAGAATAATCTGCAAGCGTGCAGAGAGTCACAGCGTGAAATTAACGATAGTTGAAGCAGTATGTCCATAGAGCTTAAAGACATTCAAAGTCAGAATGAAGCTAATACTAAACGTCAACTAGAGCAATTTAATACGTTCACTCAGACCGTGGATCAAAGGCTCGAAGATAGTGACGTAAAATGGAATACGCGAATGGCAGGTTACGCCAAGGCGGTAGACGAAGCCTTAAGAAAACAGGATCAGAATATCCTTGACCAATGCAAGGAAATCCAGGAAATAAAAACTTCTGATCAAGAGAATAAGGAGATAATGTCAAATATGAAGAGGCAGGTCGGGAAGGTGCAGAAAGAGTTGGAACAAACTCAGAGCGACCTAGCAGTTATCCATAAAAGACAGGATGAGGACCAGGGGGAAATCACGAAAATAAGGACTGAAATCTCTCATATACAAGGTCACATTCAAAATGAAGTTACAGGCTTACGAGAAGAATTAGAACTTCGAGAAGGCTTGAAGACTGAAGCCAGCGATAAGACTCTTGCCGAAGTAAGAGAAAGTCTAGCGGGGGAAATTATCTACCTGAAGGAAAACCTTAAGGATAATAAGGAAAAGGTATTTTCTATGGCAGAAAGAAACCGAGATCGCCTAGAGAAAATAGAACGAGAGGTATTAGCTCGTTTGGAAAGAGCAGAAAATAGGCACAGCCAAATCGAGACTAGAATGATCGCGCAGGAGGAATCTATGTTGCGGAATCCTAGGTCTAGCGAAGGAACTATAGACAAGAATAGGAGAAACAAATGGGCAGAGATAGAAATACAGCCTACTCCAAGAAATGCAGCCATGCCAAGTGACAGCCCGTATACCACACCTGGTATGCCAATTGCCATGTCAACACAGCATGAAAATGCTGTTCAAAATCAAATAGTCACAGTTGTAAGGGCTAATGATGAGAAACCAAAGAAATACTCTGGGAGTAATTCTAACATGACACCCAAGTACTGGCTTAAAGAAGTTTCCGAGTACTTGAATGACGCGAAAGTACCGCCAGAGCGCAGGTTGAGAGCGATTGAAAAATTAACTGAAGGTGAGTGTGCCTTATGGTTTAGGAGTTTTCGGTATACGTTCGACACCGTTGACGAATTTCGCCAAGCATTTTGAAGCAGATACTGGAACGCGAGCATATAACAGAACCTCAGATTGGACTTGTATTCCAGGCGTTACAGTACTAGTAATCCGACTAAGTACGGAGAATTCTTTGTGAGTCAATTGTGCCGTTTTCGCGAGCTTGATGAAGGACTTAGTGAGTCAGATTTGTGCATAGCGATAGCCAAGCAGCTACCGTATGAAGTACAACGTCTACTAATCTCAGCAAACGCCAAAACTGCGATCGATATGGAGGAGGTGCTGAGACAACTCGATCTAACCACAGTGCAGCACACAAGGCAAAGTCGAAACGTGGAACAAGTCAACATGACGACTACACCGACTGAACCGACTAAGGTGCAGACAAAAAGCAAGTCTACAAGCACCGAAACAGAAAAATCCGACTGGCAACGTGAAGGACGTGAAAACCAAAATTGGAGGCCAGCATATCGAGGAGGATCGAACCGTGGAAACCGAGGAAGGAAAAACTGTAATCAGCGTGGTACCAGAGACCAGCAGCCTGATAACAGAAGGAATTATAGCCGAAATGGGAACAACCAAGGATGGAGATCCCAAGAACAGAGTCGCGGGTTCGATGAAGAGGCGGAAGAACGATATCACGCATCTTTAAGATACATGGAAGAGCGCGGAGATGACCCGAGACAATCGCGAGTTCATTGGGATGAAGCGATTAGGAATAGAAGGTCACCCGACATATATAAAAATGATGACGGTGCCAAGAGTCTGGAACTTCAACAGCATGAAGACAGGCAGAAGAACTCCACAAAGAATGGAGCAATTGAAAAAAAAACACCAAAATTAAATGACCAAAGAGAGATAAGTTCAGGATGGAATACAGTGAATGTTGTTAACTGGATTGCCAAACCTGAGGAGCTTATCGAAGACCTAGATGAAGGGACGGTCAATGTCAGAAGGGAACTACCCATTATTATTGTAAACATTGCGGGCATGAAGATAAGAAGTCTCATTGATACAGGTTCAACAGTGTGTTTGATAACCCTGGCATTATATAATGAAATCCAAAGTAAAATTCACGTCTTGAAAATACCTATTTCAAGCGTGAAAATAAAAGGTGTGATACCAGATAAAGTTATGATAAGCAGATACCAAGTATTTTTAGATCTGCAGATAGGGAACTCTACATTCTCACAGAGCTTCCTACTTGTAAATAAGCTGCCGTATAACCTTATTGTCGGCATGGATTTCATAAGAGAATATAAAGTTATTACAGATCTCTCGCAAGACATTGTTATGTTTCGCGCAAGTGAGGGAAAGGAAGAGTTAGAACTCTCATTAAAGCACAATGAAACGAGACCAGAAGAGTACGTATGGCATACATACGGAGATATGACTGGGGATGCAGTGTCGACAACAGAAGACATCGAGGAAGAGTTGGCAACACTGGCCGCAGACATTGAAAAGGACCTCGAACCAAAATTTGAAGAATGCCTGGAAGAGAAGATTGAGGAAGCTAAATTTGGTCCAGAACATAAGCAAATGCTAAGGGAACTGCTATTTGAGTATAAAGGAGTCTTCGATTCGAGACCTGGCCGGATCAAGAATTTCCAATATGCATTCCAAGTCAGCGATTGGACACCATTCAAACAGAAGCCGTATCCTGTAGCTGAGAAACATTATTTAAAGGTCAAAGAAGCAATACAGGAAATGCTAGAAGCAGGCGTCATTGTAAAGACAGCCACAACTTATGTCAGCCCACTGGTAGTTGTACCTAAACAGGACGGAAGTGTGAGGATATGCCTGGACCTACGAAATTTGAATTCCAAGGTCATACCGGAATTTGACCATGTGCCGCCCATTAAGGAGGTTCTCAGAAGGTTCAAAGGAAAGACTGTTTTCTCAAATCTTGACCTGACGGCAAGTTTTCACCATCTTGCTCTGGAGGAGAAGACAAGCTTATTGACTGGATTTTTATTTGACCAGCACACGTATTCATACGTGCGTCTTCCATTTGGATTAAAAACAGCAGGTTCAGCGTTGATACGAGCGCTAGATCGGAACCTGTCGGAAGAAGTAAGAGCCACAACCATATGCTACGTAGATGATATACTATTGACATCTGAAACAGTTGAGGAACACGTCAGAGATCTACGCAAGTTGTTATATGACCTAAGTCAGGCTAACTTTAAGGTCAATATAAAGAAGTCTAACTTTGCTCAGAGAGAAGTTAAATTTCTAGGCCATGTAATAGATGCACAAGGAGTCAGACCTAATCCGGGAAAATTGGAAGTCATTAAACATTTCCCGAGACCGACCTAGGTAAAGAACGTCAGGCAATATTTAGGCGTTATCGGATTCTTTTCAAGCCATTGCCCTAAGTATACCGAGACCGTAGCACCACTCCAAGACTTACTCAAGAAAGGAGGAAGATGGCGCTGGACGGAGCAATGCGAGGAAGCCTTCGTGAAGTCTAAACAGATGCTGTTAGATTATGTAAAATTGGGATATCCTGACTACACTCAGAAATTTATTATCCAGACTGACGCATCATTCATAGGTATTGGAGCAATGTTATATCAGGAAAATGTGGACAGACCAGAGGAGAAAACTTACATTGCATTTATAAGTAGAAGGGTGAAACCTAATGAGAAGAATTATACGGTCACGGAGATCGAATTACTCGCGATACTGTATGCCCTACAGTATTGGCGAAAGCTAGTCTACGGCTTAGGATTATATTGAGAACAGACCATAAAGCCCTAACGTTCCTGCTGAAAACTGACTTGTCGAGTCAAAGACTGACGAGATGGTCCCTGTACATACAGCAATTTCAAGTGGAAATCGAGTATTGCCCGGGGAAGGACAATATCATACCTGACTTGCTGAGTAGATACCCTACAGCTGATGAAGAGGAAGTTCTAGCTATCGAGATAGAAGAGAGAGATCAGAAGACCTTAGATGATCTGAGGAATATCACCGTTTTTCATCGTGAAGATCCCTGGATACGGTTGATGATTAATTACTTCGAGGGAAAGCTGATCAGAGGAACCCCGATGTATGTGGAAGCCGAAGCACTATCAGCGGAGTATCTATGGTTTAACCAGATGTTACATAAATGGAGCGACTCAGACCACACTCGACCCAGGATCGTTTTACCACCAGCATTGCAGAGAAGGCTAGTATGGTTAGCACACCGAGCTTTTGGTCACTCCGGTGTAGATAAGTCTGTTGCCCTGCTTAAAGAAGCATTTATTTGGCCAAAACTTCGAGATACAGTCAGGAATACAATCAGGACATGTGATATTTGCCAACGAGTAAAGCCTAACTCGTACTTAATGAGGCAGAAGCCTATACCACTCTTACCAGAGAAGTCATGTCAGCTTCTGGCACTGGACAACTTTGGGCCGCTTCCTAGAGCTAGAAGAGGAAATAGACACATCCTAGTTGCACTAGACGTGTTTTCTAAAATGGTAGTCCTGTGTCCAATTCAGAAAACCAGTACAAAACAGGTACTTAAGAGGCTGAAGGAAAGAATCATTCCTATATTAGGGCAGCCGGAGAACATCTTATCTGATCATGGGAGCTGTTTTACCAGCGTAGAATTTCGCAGGGAGTTGGAAAATCTGGGCATAAGACAGATTTTATCCACAGTTCGACACCCGGAGTCGAATTCCGCTGAGAGAGTTATGAGGGAACTGCAAAAGTACATGAAGATATACTGCTCTGCTGAGAACTGGAAATGGATTGACGTACTTGAGATTATTGAATATTGTATCAACAATACCGTGCACGAAGCGACAGGAGAGGTGCCAGTGAGCCTACATCTCGATAGAAGACCAGAGAGGCCATGGAATAATGTCATTCGGACACCCATCGATGCACAACCTGGACGTGAGTTGAGGATCCAAAGAACGTTCGAGTATCTCAAGAAACAAGCAGACAGACGGCAGCGAAGAAACAGGAGGAAACGCTATCATAGACCATTACTCGTGGGGGAATACGTCTTATTGAAAAAACCGCTAGTTCAGATCCAGAGAGCAGGAAATATAAAAAATTTCAGCATGCCTGTCGCGGACCCTACCTGATTATAAGGGATCTGCAAAATAATGCATATCGGATCAAAGACGAAGCAACAGGTAGAGAAGTTGTTGTAAACGCGGCTAATTTAAAACTATATAGTCCTTCAGAGGATTATGATACGAGAGAGGAGCAAGCAATGCACACTCAAATGGACGGGGATTCATTACGTATGCACGGAAAGAATATTGAGAAAAGCTTGCAGTCCCAAGAAGGAACGGAGCGAAGCGACCAGCTCGCAGACCCAAGGGATCCGAAGGGAGAATGCAGCTGTCAACTGAAGGAACTTTATGACCAGTTGAGGGAGGCCGCTACGGAGCTAGAGGAAATGAATGAACAATTGAGAAGGCAAAACGAGAGTATGAGACGGCAGAGAGAGTGGAATGGGGGAACTAGAGATCCCATTGCCGAGAGCACTGACCGCTTAAAGTAAATACTGCATGGAGTCGATTCCATCTGAAGGGCCCGAAAAATTCATTTGTGAAATGAATTTTCCGAGCTTAGCAGGGGGAAAATGTGCCCAATCAGTCACGGCAGTCTGACATCGAACTCGGGTCTCATCAGAGAAGACCAGGCACATGGTTATGCCTAGAGTCGAACCATTGATGTCTGAGGGGAACAATTACAGGGAACCCAAAGAGCAATGAGAGGTATACTGACATATAATAATGTAGCATGATTTCACGACTTATATGTGATTATCATAGCAGTTTAAGGTGAAGAATTGTAGCCAAATGCAAGGAAATATACGTTTTCTTAGCATACGAGAATGAGAGGAGGCCAGTTTGACGTTTTACAAGTTACACTTAGCAAATGGGTGGAGACCTTAGGCGCCGAGCGCACTATTTACGTCTGGACCGAGAAGACAGCCCAAAATTAATGGCTCGGGTATTCACCGCTTGACAACGATGGAATCGGGAGTAGGGATGATTGCCCACGGAAATTAATTAATTAATTACAGCCAAGTGGAGCATTGAAATGAAGTGAAATATACACCCAGGTGAAGATATTCACGGAGAGGTAATTTAGGAGTGGTTTTTCACCTAAATAAAAGCCGATATCTCCAAATTAACGCATTACAACCTAGCCTACGCTCGAGAGCAGTGATTTTGTGACCAGCCAAAGGGGAACCACCACAGTGGCGTCCTGACGCGCTGAACTAAGCAATTAATTGTAATTAATTGGCCGAAGCGATCGCGTGCACGCGAACGGTTATGAAACCTCCTCACCTAAATGAACAAGGGGTATATGTCAGTTCGGCTGAAAAGGTATTATTTCAAGAAAGGAGTCGCTTTCATGTGTCCAGTGGACTATTTTGTACGAGGAACCTTTATAAGGGAGAGTGAGGCAGACCAAGCCAGTTGTTCTCCAGTTGTTCTCCAGTTGTCTCGTTGTCTTCAGTCTGTATACACGTAACTAATACGCCGCCAGTAGCGCGCCAAATGTTAAAGTATCAACGCTCCGCCGTTGAAGAACAATAGAAGCAAGTCATACAGCTTCATAAGTATAATCATGAAGTGCGTCGAAGTCAATTTAATACAGATATTTATCTATTATCTGACGCAAATATAAATTCGCCACAGCGAAAGAGGAACTTATTTTGATTTTGAACATTACAAATACCGGGAGGTATTGTCAGAATTGTATATGACATTATCATCAGGATCACTACAATGATGGGAGCTTGGGAAGCATCGCACTTCATTTTGACAGTGAGCTGAACGATATTGCAGGTGACGAGGATCGAACGTCCGTAAAACGCTGTTAGATTTTCACGTAGACCAGCGGTTGGCGTAATTGCATCGCATCTCTGAGATCAAGCGTAGGAGAAGTCCGATTTAAGGATCAACCTGTGAAGTAGTGAATAAGTGTACATAAATTGTGTAATAGTGATTTAAAAGTGTTCATGTGTATAGTGAGTAAGATGCATTGTGTAGAAGTGAAAGAGGCCACTGATAAAGGTATGTTTATCAGGTGGAAAGTGTGTGAATTTAAGTGTTGTGTAAAATATAACATGATGGCTTAAATCAAGCGTCATGGTGGGCCTGAAGCTGAAATGCTGGCACTATCCAGCGAAAAGGAAAAAGTGAGTACCAATTTACAATGTTATTATAACTAAATAGTTCACCATGTAACGATTTATCTTTTTGAGAATAAGATGTAACAGTCACTTACTGAACGAGTTTTCACCACTCGTCTTGAATAAAATATGGCTTGGAAGGTGATTTGTTTAGGGCCATTCAGGTCGAAAATAGTGATGGATGTAACGGTAACGTTAAATGAATATAATAATAATAATAATAATAATAATAATCTGGGGTCGGCAACAGTAAAGTAATAGGCATTTTTGGCCTAAATAACGTTCAAAGTGTCATGTCTAATATAAAGATACTGTATTTTGGTAAACAGTAAGAAAGTAACGTGGAATATAGCGAAATACGAGAGCTTTTTCAGTGTCAGTGAAGTGTGGAATGAATATTTGATATGGTCAATCCTTAGGATTATATTTGAGGACCATTAAAGTAAAGTAAGCCAGTAAATTTATACCTTGTTGTTTGGAGCTATTTAAAGCCTTGGCTTAAGTGGTATGACAGAGAGAACGCGGGTGCCTTAATAATTGAGTCATCTATGTGAAGTATTGTTTGAAGCCGCATATTGCGTGCAGAAATAACGTAGAATCCAGTGATTTACGTAAATAAATAATTGCGGGGACCAACTAGTATAGCTTGCGCGTTAGGTGAGAAGTTGGCTAAATCTACGAGTTAGTATCGCCCTTGAGCATACTGTATTATTCGCAGCGAATTGGACAGAGCCTGTCTGTATCCAACGCTTGCATGAATTATGGCCACGAATGACGTCCGTCGGGACGCAGTGAGCATGTGTATAAATGATCTACCCTGAGAGGTAAGGATCATATTCGTCGTTTAGGAAACGCAGATTTCCTTATATTTTATTGACAGCTGCTGGTGAAATTCGTGGATTTTCACTATGATGCGCGTCTAAGCCACAGTAGTCACCATAGAACGGCAAGGCTATCACAGGAATTCCATCCCCAGCCATGAATGTTAATAAGGAGCCGAGTTGAGCCCAATACACTATAAAGATAGGTGTTAAATAATTAAATGACTCAATTACTTAGGAACCACACCTAGCGTAACTCCAGTACTGAAATTGTAAACAAACTTGACCTTGACAGCAGATGAGGGGAGGTGGGGTAGTAGACCACTTCTGCGGCGGCCATCTTGACTAGCAAGCTGGAACGAATTTTATTGCCTGCTGAGGGGAGAGAAGGTCGGTCGACCAGTCCCTTGTAAATTAGAGTCACAGTAGGACACTGAAGAATCTCGATATTTCAATATGCAATTAAGATATGATTATTATGATGAAGCCAATTGAATTGAATGGTGTGTTGCAACACACATACGTTGTTGGATCATGGAAATCAGATAATATTTGGCTCAGTTATTCTCTGAGGAGGAAAACTGAACCAAAATAATGTAGGCATCTTCTTTTGGAGTGCATTTTGCCAGTTCACGCTAATTTATGCAGACGGGTATGTGATTTCTAAGAACATGACACATTTGTAACGATGATAAGCCCGACAAGACCGAGAAAATCGTTGTATGGTGAAACTATAAAATATTCTATCCATGTTTATTTTGGAAGGGATAAGTACCACTTTTCTTAAAGCGTTCATATTGATGGAAGGAAGGAAGATGATTCACACGACACAATAAATATTTGTTAATGAATGCAGAAAATAATGAATTTATGCTAATCAAGGTAAATGCCATAAGAAACGGAGTAATGTTTTATTAATGTCATTTTGATGTGATATGTGACTTTTGTGTTATGATACTCCAGTTAACTAAAAATGTGTCACATGATGAACACTATGGAAACCCATGGAAGTCTGAAAATATCATTGACAGGATGCTAGAATTAGATTTGAGTGCAGTGTAGCACTATTTTATGAAGAAAACTCACAGAATAACCCTATTTTTATTTGTGGGAATTAAACATAATTTGTCCTTTATTTGTATTTGTTGTACAGCCATGATTTTAGACCAGTAAATATTTTATTTTAGGAATATGTTGTGTATTTCATGTAGAGTAGTTACCTGGTAGACTCAAATCCTGAGCATGTGGTCGTATGGTGGGCAGGAACGTCCCATACCTCGAAAGACCGTGAGTTAGCCTGGATACGAACACATGGTCCACATGATGACAGTTGGGTACAATACATGACCGATTTAGAAAAGTCTAAAATGACTTGGCCCAAATAAATGGGTTTATCCATGGTCACGCTGGTCTTAATCATTTCAATAGTAGCCAAATCCTCATCGATAATGTTGATCGATTTAAAATTTGGCTCGGCAATGTACCGGCAGGCACCCCACTGCCCCTCCCAGACATTCACCAATTTAATGTCACGGTATTTGCGGACATTCTCCATGGACTTGCCATAGATGCAGTTGTTCATTAATTAAAAAAAATAATTTCAAACTGCTGTGTTGCCATTTGTCGGTGCTCTGTGTTGAGTCGCATGTATGGCTTAAGCCATGCCTTTTGAGCAAAATAAATACCCCTGTGGATTTTCTTCAACACCAAGCCTTGGGCGAGGCATTGCACCAACATTTGGATATGTAGCCCATACCGATTTTTGTTGTAAAGTGTGCCCATGAGTTTTTCAATTTTCACTTTACTGTCAGCGGGAACCATTTGCTCAAGGCAGAATGGGAAATCGGCATGTATATCATACAAGGATGAGGGATATTCAATATCCACTTCTAGCACATATCCACCGCCTGTTTCTTGGCTAGCCAAGTTCACATCAAATTCTGACACTTGTTTGTCTGTCAGCCAAGCAAATTTCCCATCGGGCAAAGGCTGACTCATGGCGTAACCGTACAAATTATGCACGTCATAGTACATTAAGTACGATTCTGGTTTGTCTGGTGAATAATCAGGCATGTAGACATTGTTCGCTTCGGCATGGCGCTGGTTAAGCGACACAAAGCCGCCACGAATGCCTTTTTCAAAAAATAGAACCATGTCTACGTCAGTGAGTAAATCTAATTCCACTTGAGTGTATTTTAAAGCGGCATCAAACGAGAGCCCAGGACTTGTATAATAGTGAGCCGGGTCAAGACCATAAATGTGCTGACACAACTCACGGAATTTTTCAAACACATCGGTGAGCAGCAATATATCCAGTTTTAGGTAATGCATAGCATATTCACCTAGCGTGTTCATGCCAAACACTCGCCAAACTTGACATGCATGTGCATAGTCTTCATCGGAAACGGTACTGCGTGTTAGTTTTGTGTAAAATTTCTCTTGTGGTGGGAGTTTTCTTTGCTTTAACACGTCCCAGCTATTGCAGAAATCATACGGGAATATACCTTTCCGAATGCACAATTGAAATTGCTCAGAATCATTAAAATGCATTCTAGTATTTTTAATTCCTCCTCATTGAAGCCATTCACAAGGCTGTCTAGCGAGGATGCCATAAACTTAAAGGAATCCAAAAATCGAATGCTAAAGTCGCTCAACCTCCATGTCAGAGCTGTAAAACGCTCATGGTTTTGGGGGATAATGGTAAACGACCCCTTGTTGACATGACCCAATTCACGAATCAAAAACTGAATGTCATAATTCGCCAGATTGTGGAAAAAGACACTGATGAAACGAGGAGCTGGAAAGTTCAAGTTGCATTTACTATGCGCAGCTCCACGAAACTCCCCCGTAAAGTGCCAGTGATCACGAACGGTGTCTTCAGCACTGATCAGTGGCTTTTCGCAAATATGGCATGTCGTGGCATGCTCATACCGCTGCTGCTGTTCTGGAGATAGGCTCATGGGTACTGGGTGGTCCAGTAATTCCTGTACAACATGAGCCAACTTGACAAGTTCATCGAAAAACCATCTGGAACAATCTGGCCCCTCACGGTATTTGTAAACGGATTGTGTGGGGTCATAGGCACACACCACATTAAATCCTATGGCAAAGGGTTCATGTTTTTGAATGGGTGTGGTTGAGCTTATGGTGGGATCTGGTTCACATCCCGCCATGGATGTAGTGAGAGCTTCAAAATCTGCGTATTCCACATAGGGAACAGTGTCACGCTTATGACTGTCCTTAAACTTTAAAACAGCCTTGTCCCCTTGTGGCAATATCAATCTCACCGCTTCCTGAGTAACACAATCTACCCTATGACGTTCCAAAAGCGTAGGGGTTGTAAAATATAGCAAGCATCGATCACAAATATGTTTTACACCAGCCTGCTTAGACACTTGTCTGCTTAGCAATCTACTCAGACTTTTAATGAGGCAATAGCGATTCACCTCTCCGTAAGACAGATATAAAAGATGAATGTGGTGTCGTTTCGGTTCTTTTGTGGCATAAAGAGGACCCACAATCTCATCACCATCAAGGCCATACACCATGAACGAAAAGTCCTGGTTATCTTGTTCAAACCTATGGATCTCGGTTAAGTCCATAGGGAACGATACTCCAGTTAAATTTAAAGTTTGTTTTAATTCTTCAAACTTGGCCTTGTACATTCCAGGTCTGTAACAATAATGTTGTACTGGTTGCAAAAATCCAGCCACAGACCACAGGAAGCAATCATTGTCGAGATTCTTTATATTGACCACAGCCTTTTTCAAAGCTATTGCTGGTGGTGTTTTAATATAGCTATAACCAGCCCTTCAACGGGTTGAACTGAAAAATGTTGATTTGCAAGTGATGAATTTTGTCTAAGGCTAGACCACTCGGTTCTTGTTGCAGTTTTTCAAATTTTGATAGCAAGGCATTCACCACGTGGGTTTCATACCACTTCCAAATTATGGGCTATGAATAGCTCTTGCATTTTACTGCAAATATAAAATGTCTCTTTATGCACTACGTCCTTCTTTTTATATATGAAATCGCACACCAGTTCTGTATTCACCTTTAAAGCCGTATGCAACCTTTGCGCTGTACAAATTTCAATTTTAAAAATTTCAAAACAAGATTCTAAAAAATCTTTGGGAATCAAACTTTTTCTAACATTGGCCACACGACCAGAGCACACACGTGATTTGAAACAACTGTTTAAGGGTTCCCAAGTTAACGTATCTGCAGCAGTAAAAGACATTATTTTGAAAGAACACTCTCCCCTGAGTTTTCAGCTGTAGACTGCTTGACATTGGTTGCACTCTAGAGCCACTTGGTTTTCAGCTGTTTTGGCTACAGCAGTAGAGTTTTTTCTCCCAATATCTAAAAAGAAATAAAATAGACCACCATAAGTATATAAATTCCATATAGTTTATGCATTTCATAAACAAAACAAAATCAAACAGGTTATATATATATATATATATATATATATAATCTCACCTTGACTTGTAATCCTTTGCTTTATTTCCGTCTCGTGGGCTAGTCTGGTAATGGTTTCCGTCTCTAGCTGTCCGTCTTTAACTTTTTCAATCTCTTTCCCACAGACACACAACAGGTAGGCTATACACGTTATCTGCAAACAAATAAATAAACATTTATTTTATAACTTTAACAATCAATAAATAATTGCATTCAATATATATATAAATCAATAAATATATAAATATATACCTACCCCACAAAAAGGTTAAGTATTTTCCACCAACACCAAAACTTTTAAACAAGACCAGGGGTTTCACGCAACGCAATGTGTTCAAAGGTAGTCACCTAAGTGAGCGTGGAAATGATAACGACGTGTCTTCATATATGTTACCTTGCAAGTATAATCTTTTTCCCCACGCTTTGAACATTCTCTTATCGTGCACGTGGACAGATAACGTCCCAGGTGAACACCTGTGCCAGATCAAATTTCACATGAACTTGCATTTTGTCTCGTACGAAGCAAGACAGGATGTGACTTGTTTAGCCCTCATGTGGTTTCACATGTGTATGCATGCATTTCGCACTTCCCTGCCACCACGATTGTCAGATTATTTCACCTTCAAGCGTCTTTGTCATTTTCCATTGCACTTGTTGTCAAGTCAGATCAGTCAAATGACATTCACCTCCTGCTCCTCTGCAAGTTTGTTTTCTCTACTCGCTTCGACCAACATAGAACCAAGTTCTCATCACCGTTTACACGTTAAAGGCTCTCTTCGGTGGTAAAATATCAGAAAAACGAACCCTCGCTCTGTCATAAACCGACCCGCCGAAATAGCGATGTTCTATTGAGCACAGCCACCGAGGTCAGCGACAGGTTCGTTCAAACACACACACACCCAGTAGTATCGTCTCTCTCAACCACCACGCTTCATGAACATTATAAACAGCTAAAGAAAAAAAGTTTTTTCAACATGTATGGCGTTAGGCCGTTTGTGAATTATTTTTTGGAAAACATATCTACCACATTCGAAAGGGGGCGTTAGCCCGAGTCCTAGGACACCTCGTACACGTCTCTAGCGTTATGGGTTTGCGAAATAGAGCAAAAAGTCCAAAATCACGGTTTTACCTCAACATGGTTTTTCATTCCAGCTCAACATGAACATCCTCGGCAAGAGGACAACGCAAGGAAAAAATGACACCTCGTACACGTCTCTAGGCTTATTGGTTCGTGAGATACCAGCAAAAATCACAAAAAACACGTGTTTACCCCAAAATCGAGTTTCCAAATTTTTTGAAAAATATAACGAGTGGTCTATAGCAATGAGGACGTCCCCTCAAGTCCTTGGACCCGTCGTACACGCCTCTGGCATAATTGGTTCGAGAGATATAACAAAAAGTTTAAAATCACGGTTTTACCCCCCCAAAAAAACATGTTTCCAGATTTTCACCTTTTCGACACCTACATTCCCGTAAAGAGCACAACGAGACGAAAAAAACGAATCCAAGCACGCCCTCCTAGCATGACTCCTTCCATTCCAAGGTCGCAAGGGCTCACAACTTCCTAAGTGGAGCAGCTTTTCCCCTTACCACACTACTGTCAGGTTTTATTCTAGAGACTTGAAATTTATTTTCATGGTAGAGGACGTAGGGACCTTCCATTTATGTCAAACATTTTTTTTGTAGAATTCCTAGTTCCCAAAATATAGGATTTTCAAATTTCGAGGGTTTTCAAAAAACATAAAAATAAAAAAGTCTTGTTAGAGAAAATAAAGGACATAGAGACCTTTCGTTTGAACCATGGCACAACGTTCTACCATGTTTGGTTTTCAAACTATCACCTAATTTCGAAAACAAAAATTTTCAAAATTTTTCAAAAATATAACGAGTGGCCCATAGCAAAGCCCCCGTCAGCTTCAGTCCAACGACACCTCATTTGTCAAAATCGGACCATGGGTTGGCCAGATATTAATTATTTAATATGAACGCCGCCCGAGCAACGCCGGGTGGCCTAGAAGAACCATCACTCCCCTACTTCTAATGAACGTATGTCCGGAAATGCAGGGTTTGTTTGTTAGGGACCATTTATTAGATCATTCTTAGTTACAAAGACGGCGGTCAAATACGCGCTGTACCGTGCAGACATAGTTACAGTATGTGTTGGAAATGATTTCCATGCGCCTCCACGGATGCGTGTACGCGCTGGAGCATTTTCTGTCTAAAGCCGCGTTTACTCCGGAGTTGACATCAGTGTTGCCAACAAATGTTGACAACATTTACAAAAAACGTACTAAAATTTTTGTCAACATTGCTGCCAACAATGCTGTCAACGCCGAAAATGTGTTGGCAACATACCCACCAGCAGTCGGTAAAGATCAAAGAGTGTTGGTAACATTTGTTGGCAGCAATGTTGACGGGACTTGAAGTGACCCGCAGCAATGTTGGCAACAATTCCCCTTCAACTGTCCAGCGCACGTGGTTGGCCGACGCGGCTTCACTCTAGTCACGGCTGTTGCTGGAAGTACTGGACTTCTGTTTGTGGTGTCGAACTGTCGAAGTGCAAGTCAATATGGACAACCTTTTAAGTGATTTTGATTGGTCGCGGGATAATGTCCTAAAATTGATCGAGCTTTATCGTGAGCAACCAGTTCTCTGGAACCCGATGGACCCAGACTTAAAAAACAAAAACCTGAAGAACTATGCCTGGAATGACATTTCGCGGGAAATGAAAACCACCAATTCTGAAGTTCAAGCAAAAGTTAGATCTTTAGTCCCACAGTTCCAAAGGGAGCTTAAGAAGGAGAAAAGTGGTTCGGGGACTGAAGAGTACAACATCAAGTGGTATTATTTTTACGCCATGCAGTTTTTTAAGGATAAAACAACCGCACGAATGCAACTGGCGAAAGGCGTCAAAAAATGAGCTGAATTGTTGTCAACAAATCTTACCATTCTCGATATTTGCCAACATTGTTGCCAGCATTTGTTGCCAACTTTTGTTGTCAACATGTTATCAACGAAAGTTGGCAACAATTTGTGGGCAACATTTGGTGTAAACGCGGCTTAACACGTTCTCATCGGCCAGGCTGCATCCGAATAGTGTCAAAGGCAGCATGAATACGCTGCTCCAGTGTCTCCACATCTGGAATGGGCTCTGCATACACGATACTTTTGAGATGGCCCAATAACCAGAAATCGCACGGGTTGAGATCTGGCGAACGAGCAGGTCATGCAACTGAACCTCCTCGTTTGGTCCATCGACCAGCGAAGACACAATTGAGATACGTCCGGACGTTAACGACGAAGTGAGCTGGAGCTTCACCATGTAGCAGCCACATCACCCTGCGAATCATCAATGGCACGTCTTCCAGCAAGGGAGGCAAAGTCACCCGCAAGAAACGCCGATAGTTCCAGCCTGTTGGGCAACGTGGAAGGAAGACTGGTCCCTAGCATGGGCACCATGCATTTCCGGACATACAGTACGTTCATTAGACCATTTTTGTTCCTTTTCCTCTCCGCGATCAATCCCTAGAGTTTGTACACAGTGGAAAAATCGCCCTGTATACTAATCCCGTGGAGTGTACCCCGTTCTAGCCCTCAGGCATGAATGATATTTCTCGGGAATCGAACTCGGGGTGACAGGTAAGAATACAGTGGGAAGTAGAGCTGGAGAGCCGTGATCGATTGAGAAGCGAGCTTCCTATCAACTTTATGAAGACTGTTGTGTCGTTTGTGTGTTTCCATGTCAGGTGATTTATATGCCTGCCTAGTCTGCTCTCATTAGTAAGTGTAACAGCGTGTAAAATGTCAGAATTAATAAAGTATATAACAAAACAAGGCAGCGCGAGTTACGCGCGGAAAATGTAACAATTAATTCACAACTTTATAACTAACTTCATGACGCCACCTGTTAGTCCACATTACGCTTGCTGCAACGTTCCCTGAGTCGTTTGATAACTCATTCCTGATACAGGGTGATCATACAGCTTCTTGCGCGGATATTCGGGCTAGAAAGGGTCGATAAACGTAAAGGTGCGTGGTTTAGTGCGAAAAATATGTTTAAGTTATGAGATTGGGCACATTCTAGCAAGTTTAAGTCGCTTCCTAGTATAGAAGGAGGGAAAGGGAGGGAAGGTAGGGAAGGAAAGGAGGGAGGAAGAGAGGTAGGGGGAAAAAGGAGGGAAGGAAGGAAGGGTGGGAGGGAAGGAAAGGAGGGAAGAAGGAAGGGAGGTAAGGAAGAAAAGGAGGGAGGGAAGGGAAGAAAGGAAGGGAGGTAGGGAAGACAAGGAGGGAGGGAAGGAAGGGAGGGTGAGGTAGGGAAGAAAAGGAGGGAGGGAAGGGAATGAAGGGAGGTAGGGAAGAAAAGGAGGGAGGGAAGAAAAGGAGGGAGGGAAGGAAGGGTGGGAAGGTAGGGAAGAAAAGAAGGGAGGGAAGGGAATGAAGGGAGGTATGGAAGAAAAGGAGGGAGGGAAGGAAGGAAGGAAGGAAGGAAGGGTGGGAGGGAAGGAAAGGAGGGAGGGAAGGAAGGGAGGTAAGGAAGAAAAGGAGGGAGGGAAGGGAATGAAGGAAGGAAGGAAAGTAGGGAAGAAAAGGAGGGAGGGAAGGAAGGAAGGGAGGGAAGGTAGGGAAGAAAAGGAGGGAGGGAAGGGAATGAAGGGAGGTAGGGAAGAAAAGGAGGGAGGGAAGGAAGGAAGGGTGGGAGGGAAGGATAGGAGGGAGGGAAGGAAGGGAGGTAAGGAAGAAAAGGAGGGAGGGAAGGGAATGAAGGAAGGAAAGTAGGAAAGAAAATGAGGGAGGGAAGGAAGGAAGGAAGGTAGGGAATAAAAGGAGGGAGGGATGGGAATGAAGGGAGGTAGGGAAGAAAAGGAGGGAGAGTAGGAAGGAAGGGTGGGAGGGAAGGAAAGGGGGGAGGGAAGGAAGGGAGGTAAGGAAGAAAAGGAGGGAGGGAAGGGAATGAAGGGAGGTAGGGAAGAAAGGGTGGGAGGGAAGGAAGGAAGGGTGGGAGGGAAGGAAAGGAGGGAGGGAAGGAAGAAAAGGAGGGAGGGAAGGGAATGAAGGAAGGAAGGAAAGTAGGGAAGAAAAGGAGGGAGGGAAGGAAGGAAGGATGGAAAGGGAAGGAATGATGGGAGGAAGGAAAGCAAGGGTGGGAGAGAAGGGAAGGAAGGAAGGGGGGGATATGTCAGCTGGGTAACGCCTGGTACGAGTGCTCCAAAGCGACCGGTTGCACTTTCAATGTACTGTCCCGTACCACTATTTCCCTCCATCTCCCTCCAACTGAACTTATTTTTACCAGCATTAGCTGGCTGCAACGATCTCCCTCCAACTGGACTTATTTTATCAACAATGGCTGGTTACCTACTATTCATGTTTGGTCTTGATTATGTTCTCTCGCGTGTGTTGATATTTATTACCTTTGTTTGCCCTCTAGTAGTAGCCACTTCAAGACCAAACTACTGGCTGCTGGTATTTCTGTAGTGATCTACTACAAGTTCTCCTCCTCTTGACTACTAAACCACACGACTTTATTACACGTTTTATTACGCTTCCTCTCCTCTCTCTCTCTCTCTATCTCTCTCTCTCTCTCTCTTACAGATCGTCCGTTCCAGACTGCCGAGTAATATTCCGGGAACTCTGTAGAGCGGTAGGCGTGTTGAAAACACATTACTCGAGGGGCCATATTAAAAACTTTAATTATGATAATAATCAAAGCAACAATAGCGTCTATTTTAACAGCTGTGATTTTAAGAATTCAAGGTGTCCGAGTTTCGCCCTGAAGGGGGTCTTAAATGTGTTACTTTCTTTATTTACACACCCCTCCCGATTTAAGCACCCCGAAATACCAGTGTTATCATCATGCAGCAATGGAATTAACTTATAGCTAAAAATGATGATGTTGTTGTTTGAGTCTTCTATCTTTTGACTGGTTTGATGGAGCCCTATATGCCTCCCTGTCCTGAGCAAATCATTTCATCTCTTAATAGCTACCACACCTTACATCCGAGGCAATCTGTTTAATATATTCCAACCTTGGTCTACCCCTACTGTTCTTGTCCTCGACCCTTCCTTCCATAACTAAGTTTGCTATTCCTGGGTGTCTCTTCTCTTCATCAGAAACATCTCTCATCTCCCATTTATCGTAATACCTCTTCGTTTGTAACCCTATCTACCCATCTGAGCTTCATCATTCTCCTGTAACACCACATTTCTAACACTTCCAATCTTCTCTTTTCTGCTGCGCCAACAGTCCAAGTTTCACTTCCATAGAGCGCCACGCTCCAGACAAAGGCTCTCAAAAATGACTTCCTAATACTTAAATCTATATTTGATGTCAACAAATTTCTTTTCTGTTAAAAGGCTTTCCTTGCCTGAGCCAACCTACTTTTTAGACCCTCTTTGCTTCGTCCAACACTGGTTATTTTGCTACATACTAAAAACCTGTATTCACTATTAATTGCATTTCATTAACTTTCGAGTTGGACGTTAGTGTATGGCAGAAGGAAAGAGGATTTTAGTTTTACGGGACCTCCTTTTTACGTGGAATCCGAACCATAGGACATGGCATTTCACTTTGAAAATGTCACATGCATTGACCGGGAATCTAACCCTGTCTGCCGTGGTGAGATGCCAACAGCATGACCGTTGCGCCACCACGCTCCCCGGACGTTAGTGTATATTGTTAACTAATTGTTAGCCTGAAATATCCTAAAATTGTTTTCAATATTGTTTGAATGTCATGTAGGTCATGAATACATTGTATGTTTAATAATTTGTATATTAGCAGCCTACATCCTGTGGTACTCAGCCTCGTGAGGCAGGATATGGATTATTCCTTTTTTTTTCATGCTAATCTTTTTCTTTGCCTGGATTTTCCTCTGTCCCCAATATTCCTTCATGCGTTCACTGGCTTGTTTCCTGCGATCTTCTGTCCAAGTTCGTCCACTTCTCTTAGGCTGCCTTCATCTTGAAACCCTTCCAGATTTTTCACTTTACTCTTAAATCCACTTCTTTCTAGCATCTGAGACTCTGTGATGTTCATTTTTTCTAAATCTTTCCTAACTTCCTTAGTCCACGTTGGAGTGGTCTTCTTCTTCCTGAGATAGTCGAATATTTGTCAATCTATGGTTGTACATACAAGGTCTTCCATATAAAGTAAGAACGGCAAGCGGCAGTTTTGTTATTCGCTGCTACGGTGGCCTTGGCCGGGCTTGTGGCACGCCACGGCCCCCTGCTTTAAGCGTGTGTACAATGCTGTATGAAATATTACCTTATAAAATATGCTAGAAGTGTCGTCCTTCCTGGTCTCTACAGGCATTGTATCTGGTAACCACATTCTGGCTGACGCGAGTGAGTTTCTGATTTTAAATTTTATGCTTTCTATTGAGCACTGAGTCAGTAGTGTCAAACGTATTTACAGTTACGTGGATCTGCTAGTGAAGGAAATTGCTGAACAAATGCATCACATACCCGCCGAGCCGACTCGTACTTAAAATAAGTTTTACATCAAAAATACGATGTTGTAATGATAACTGTCTCATGTTAACATCTGAGTTTCAGACTGGCGACTGAACACCTGCACGCTTATTGCAAGGTCAAGTACAGTATATGCGCCTATGCGCGCGCTTTCGATACTACAGCAGGGGGCCGTGGCACGCCACAAGCTCGGCCAAGGTTACTGTAGCAGCGGATAACAAAGCCGCCGCTCGCCGTTCTTACTTTATATTAAAGACCCTGTATTACGTGTTTATTTAATCCTAACTAAATAGGATTATGTAATATTGTTTGAGTTAGAATTAGTTTAATTGGAGGATCTTTAATAAGTTTGGTTTGGTTACGTCAACCGAGAAGAAGTTGGTTCGATTCCTACCTCAGCCATCTGAGAAGTGGTTTTCCGTTTCTACTCCAGGGAAATGCCGGGGTGGTTTCTAAATTGCACGAGCCCCTCCTGCCCAAATTTTATTTTAATTACAAGTACACACACTAGTACAGTCACAGATTACCTACTACTACAGATAGCCGACAGCCATGCTAATTCTTGGCACCTAAGACTTCAGCGCTGTCTGGTGGTTGACTGCAGTACTACTTGACGTGTAGCACGGCCGTGCGGGTAGCCTACCCCCACCCCTTCCCCTCGTTCCGCTAAATATTGTCGTCCTAAATGCTCTGCCCACTTCAATGTTCCGAAAATCACAATCTTCCAATTACTTATAGCACGTTTTTAAGTGTGGAGATAATCATATGATCTACAAGAAATAAATCACATTCAAAATACCAATAAAAGATTTTTTTTAATAATACCAAAGTGGGAAATTTTGAATTCCAGAACTCTGAAATGAACAATCCCAGCATTTAGGACAGGTTAGTTAGTTATTGTTGTTTTAAGGGGCGGAACTACGAGCTTATCTGCCCCTATTTTAGGACATGATCTCATCAATAATTTACATGTTTACATTTCTATCAGTTGCAATTGGAGCATATTGCATTGATGACAAGAATTAGGCTACTAAAAGGTCTGCAGCATATTATTACTCACCTTAAAAAATTGTCCCTTCCAATTAACCACAGTAGGCCCAATTAGGCCTATAACCAATTAGTTATTAGAATAAACAACAAAGGAAAAATACTGGGAAGGGAGAATATTCATATCTTAAAATGCTTCATGCTGTTAGCAATAATAGTAAAATGTTAAGAGAGAATGCTAAGGGAACAGGTGATGTAACCAGATCACACTAAAATTGTTAGTGCAATTAGTGCCAAATTCATTAGGAGACTGAAATTTCAGAAAAATAATTGGATATTACAAAATTTCTATACAGTAGTTCATTCATATTCCCTTTAAAATATATTCAGTTCACCAATTTTTGCAGGGTGAAATACAGTAAGTACGTCAAAAAAATCATCGCACACTAATACAGTAAATGCTGTGAAGGGGAAGGAGAAATAGGACTTTCAATGAAAAACAAGAAAAACACTCAATACTGCTAGAAATCATCATGTTTTATTTAAAAAGTTGTCAACGAAGAAAAATAACAGCGATAGTCAAGATCACACTTAGGAACAAGTAGTTCCGTGAAGAACTATACAGCCTATTTTCATATATCCTACACATGTTAATTGCCACTATCAACATACAAAATTTCAGTTTAATTGCTGTAACAGAATCGTAGATATTGCAAACCGTCTAAATATTTCAGATTGTCGCCAGGTTGGATTTTTATTTTTGTACTATTACATTAATATAATTGTGTACGTGTGGTATTCAAACTTCAATCGCATGATTAGAACACAAGAAGTAAAAACGAGATTTTAAAATTACGCACAGCAGCCATCTTGTGATTATGCAAACAATTCAAATAATTTAGATGCCAGTGGATCAACATTTGTATAAGCATTTAACGTGCAACGTTTCACGGCACTCGGATAGTTAATTCGCGAGAAACGTCCATTTAAATATTTATACTTCGCGTCGCCGCCATGTTGGATTTGTGCTCACCAGGTTACTGAAGTCCTATAGGTGAACATATGTTCATAGTCTCTATGAACATTTAAAAAATTCAGTTTGGTTGCTGTAAAAGATTCATAGATATTGAGAACCGTCAAAATATTTCGGAAGCTCGCCACTTAGGATTGTTATATGTATAAGCCATAGAGTTATGTACCATTCAAGGACAATTATTGCCTAGGTTCATTATTCAAACTTTCACTTCGATCGCATGATTACGACGCAAGAAATGAAAACTTAATTTTAAAATTTCGCACAGCCGCCATCTTGAGGTTATGTAACCAATTGAATTAAATTAGATGGCAGTGCATTACAATCTGCAAAATCATTTACTGCACCACATTTCACTGCGCTCAGAGAGTTAAATCACGAGAAAAGTCTATTAAAATATTTCAAATTTGCTTGGTCGCCATGTTCGTTTTGTACTTTACAGGTTTATGAAATATACATAGGTTAACTTGTATCAGTACCCTTTATCACCGTACAAAATTGCAGGGTGATATCTGTAATAGTTTCGGAGAGATAGAATGTCAGTGAAATATTTCGCACAGCCGCCATTATGAGGTTATGTAAACAATTGAACTAAATTAGACTCCAGTGCATTACAATTTGTATATACATTTGCTGTACCAAGTTTCATTACGTTTGGATAGTTGAATCGCGAGAAAAGTCTATTTAAAAGTCTCAAGTTCGCTTGACCGCCATGTTGGTTTTGTAGTCACCAGGTTTTTGAAAGTCTCATAGGTGAACTTCTAGTAGTGCCCTTTATCACCGTACACAATTTCAGGGCGATATCGGTAATAGGTTCGGAGATATTGAATGCTAGTGAAATATTTCGCACAGCCGCCATGTTGGATTGGTGAGACGTAACAAAATTTGAAGGGCACGGTCGAGGTCGCCGGGAATAGTGCTATGAACTTACCGAGTTTCATTGAAATCGCTCCAGCCGTTTAGATTTTATTAGGGACACACACACACACACCTCACACACACACACACAAACGCACACACACACGGACAAAAGGTGATCTCATAAGCCTATTTTTTCAAAATTGAAAATATGCTAAAAATACAGTAATCAAATCTGGTCCTCCTAAAAGTACGTGTTGAGGCATGTTCCTTTCTTCTTTCTTGCCAAGGCATAACAGTAGGCTATAGCGCAGGATAATGAACCTCTTCCCTCCTTTATGCCATGACTTACACTGATGAACAGCAAATTCCTACAACACATGCAAGTTTGTATGTTGAAACAGTAAACTTAATAAAATATGTAATGCTTCAAATGGAGAACTTCAATTTGCTGATATGTGTATGGTTGCATCTACTATAACTACATTTTAAAAGAATATCTTATAGTAGAATCATTGTGTTGTTGATAATAATTCATTTAGGGCTTTTGATAACATTCACTTAGCCCCGTGTATTTGGAAGTGTGTAGGATTTGTATGATAATCTGTGTTATTGCAGTATCTGTAGTAGTGTGTACTGCTCCGGTCTAAGCTGCGTGAACCTAAGAGGAATGTGCATCGCAGACTATGCGAAGTGGTGTTGACGAGTGATGAGGTTCCTCAGTCCGTGCATAGTACAGAACCAAATACATTGGTCGGTGACTCACTCAGTCATTCCTAACACCACAGTGGTTTGAGCAACGGCCCTATGTAAGCATTATTGGAATAGAAAGGAATACCAGATATCACGGCGGGCTGTTGACAGACCCTTCTCTTCTCGCCTGACCCTTCCTTGCTCTTTCCCCTCACCCCACAAGTTCACAGAGCTTGGACCCGAGCAGTATAGCCTACTTTTTGTAATTCAGGCGACAACTGGAAAGGAGACAGTCATAGTCTTAAGTTAGGATCAATCCCAGCATTAGCCTGGAGTGGAAGTGGGAAAACCACGGAAATCCACTTCTTGGATGGCCGAGGTGAGAATCGAACCTACCTCTTCTCATTTCTGGCTCACGAAGCTGGTTGTGAGTCGTTCCAACCCTCAGACCAGAATTAAATTACTTGGAAACTAGCCCAACACCTTAGGAGTGGCAGCTACCACACCACAAGGTGGTATTACAGTAACACTGAATGAAAGTAGAAGGAGTGATAACATTCTCTCTAAGGGGCAGATGACCTTGTAGTTCCGCCCCTTGAAACAACAATAACTCACTACCTATAGGTGTATTTTCCAGAGTTGGAATCTGACAGTTCAGCACCACTGGGCAAAAACAGTTGACAACTAGATCGCACGCATGGCTTGTTGCCATGGAAACTATACAACGCTGCCAATTTGAGCGATGCTATTTGCTTGTCGCCAATCAGTCGCTTGTTTGGTTGCCTCCAGTGCACACTCACCTTGCTGCGTTTCATAATCTGTTGTTTTTATGAGTAATAATTGTTTGATTTAATTGGTTAATTACTCTTTCGTGTTGGATTTATAAGTTACTTATTTATACTTTTTACTTATAATTCATTTGAGATAAATTTCATACTGTTAGTTACCATGCCAATAAGTGTTTGTTATCTAGACCTCCTATACGGTTACCTAGGCAACAAATATTCATCATCATCATCATGTTTCTCAGTGAAGCGAACGAACTTCATCTGTATTATGCCTATTATTTGGAATGTTATTCGAAGAGAAAATTCTGTTTATTAAAACTGATTGAGACGAGAACCTTCATTTGACCCTCACAACTTGGTTAATACGGATGTTTGACTATCCCCACTTTGCGTGACAAAATTCAGGGTTGCATATATGGCTATCACGCTACCTATTAATTAATTGTTGTTCTAGGCCAAACCCATTGGTCTAGAGAAAGATTTATTGATGTGTGACTATTCGCACTGTGTGTGACAAGAACTTGGGTTGCATAGGCAGCACTATCTAAGTTAGTAATATTTGGTCGAGGCAAATACTTAAAAGTTGTTGCATCTAGACAGTCATTGGAGTTGCGATTTTTTTTATTTTTTTTTTGTCGTGTAGCCTCTTGAGAGGCCGAGTGCAGGTCTTTCTAGTCGACGCCCGTGGGCGACCTGCGCGCCGGGATGAGAGATGGAATTGATGAAGATGAATGAAACTGGGCAAGGATGTGGAAGGAAGCGGCCGTGGCCTGTCAGAAGGTACTGTCCCAGCATTTGCCTGGTGTTGAAAATGGGAAACCACGGAAAACCATTTCAAGGACAGCCGACGGTGGGGCTCGAACCCACGCGTCTACCGAGTCAGCAGAGAGCTTGGCCCCTTGACCTAACGCAGTGCTTTAGCCCGCGCAGCCACTACTGTCGGTGGAGTTGCGATGGACTGTGGTGAAATCGAACATAGACATCTCAATTCCTCTATCGATGTTAACAAAATCACTACAGTCCATCGCAACTCCAATGGCATAGTCTAAATGCAACAACTTCTAAGTATTTTACACTCAAATACTATGGTATATCACTGATCCAGTTTTGAAGAATTTGCTAACACCCAAAACACGAACCAATAAGGAACTTTAAATTAAATTATTTTAAGGATATCAATTTCTCTTAACACTTGGTAACCTAGTTCATAATCCATTTACGCTGATGCTGAAGAAGGTACAGTACCGGTATCAATGTAATGCCAAAACATGTAGCCTACATCGTTTAATAAATATTACATCATAGTATTGACAAGGCGGTGGTTCATCAAATGTATCACCAGCCAATATGGTTAACTATTATCACAATAAAATGGTAAATATATACGCATTCTAATAAATTTGTCCATAATTCACGCTTAGCCTATAATGGTCGACACAGCTGGAATTTTACTATATAAGTCGTGATCTAATAAAGGGTACGGTGGGTTATAGATAGCGGAGGAGTAAACTAAGTTACCGTACATAATTTCCAGATTCAATTTGTATCATTACAGAAGGTAGTTATTTTGGCTAATATCCTCAGCAGTCTATAACCCATCCACCTTTCTCTTTTTTTTTATCACAACTTATATATATTCCATCTGTGTCAGCCATTATCCGCGTGAATTATGCACAAGTACAGTATTGCCAACCCCACGTATATGGTACCAATAATTACTAGATAGCACGGACCGACCTCATGATAGGTGTATTTTGTAGGCCTATCTTACATGTTGGCAACACGAACGTGACGTCAATGTATGCACCTAGGTAACAGTTGAAGAGACCTCATGCGCTTGAGGAACATGGCTGCCATCGTTGAATGGGCAAGAACCAAAAGCACAAACTTGTACTATAATGAGCCTCATTATATTTTCTGACATATAATATTTACATTTCGCCAGGGTCGAACATAAACATATTAACCAATCTTCTATACACTGTTTTATGACTTAACACCCCTTCAAAACTGATTAGTATTTATTTTAGTAAGACACAGAAGCTTATTTATTAATGTAATGGACATCTGAGATTGATGCAACCCATAAGATTGCCACTCTCACCTTTCAGTAAATAACTAAAATTTTAAATCTGCGACTAATTCACGTGTGAGTCCACTTGGTACCATCACATCGATCACCTGTACACATTATCCAATAAAAAAATCATTAATTTCATTACCGGTAATTCATGGATTTAGACCAAGAGATCTTAAAAAATGTATGATTAGGGAATATTTCTTCCCAATAATTTCTATTACACAACAATTCAAGGGTAACTCCAGCATATCTTCTAGATATGGTGAGTGGTTTTGTTACTGGTTCTGCAGGTATCATCCCTCTGAAAGATGTATCATCATTTCTAATTCTATTCTTACTCTTCTGCCAGAGAGAAACAGTTTTGTAGCGCATGAATACAGTGCTGTAGCTGCTGAATTTTCTAAAAATAATTATGGAATGGTGGGAAGAAAAATAAATATAGCCTATTCTAAAATAACAACATACGCACAAAATGAAACCATTCTGATGAACTTAATAATTTTCAAATTAAGAGTACAAATGCGTTCACCATTTGGAGCTTCGTTCATTTGTATATTTTGACCAAAATTTAGACCTCTGAAATAAATTTTAATTTGGACTTTGCTCCACAGAACAAGAGCACACAGCCACCCACAGGACCAGTGTGTGTTAAGATTTTAGAACCTGTAATCACAGTTCTACATCAGTAATGGCATTACTACCTATTCTACCAACTGAATAGGTACTTGCCACAGCACCAGTAACTAACATGTACAAGAACTGATCTTTTTTGAATACGGTACCCATAATAATTTGAAATTCAAGGAAGGGGAAAATATTAACGCTTCGACACGTTGTCAAGAATCATGACAATTGTAATCTACCGCAATGTAAAATGAATTATTAACACACCTCAAGAACTTGAGTACACATATGCAATAAGCTCATGGTACTGGACGTATCTCTGCAAGATGTAATCAAGTTGCAAACATTACGGTAACATAGACTCTTATCTGGTCATTTCTAAGGACAATAGGTCTAATTGCCACATTCCTCTGCTATTTCGAGAACAGCAATTTACGATTTGTTTGTTCCCAGAATTTGGTAGGCCTACCTGTGGGATAAATAATAGTGAAAGTTAATTAATATGTCAAGTGGAATGTCACCTGTACACTGCGTCTAATATAAATTCAAAACTAGGCTACGGTATATTTTGCACACGCAGAAACAGGTTTTTACTTAAATTCTTAAAATAAGCGTACTTACTGGCGTAGCAGAAGAAGAACTGTTCACTTCTCATTACCACGAAGACAATTTGATATAAGAAAGATGAGAAAGAACACAAAATTAGCTTATTCATATACGGCCAATATTGTTTACAACATGCAACACATATAAACAGAGCGACCATGATCATGATCAATGCCGCCAACCCAGTAGAAATAATGTTTATTTAATGATAAGTGCCGTAATTATCGTCTGTGAGCAAGATAATTACAAGGAAATGTCAATTAGGAATTATGTGTATATTTATTGACTGAATATAGTGATATGTTTGCAATTTAATTACAACGTTGTATCATGCATATGTTGGCAACACGATATACAGCGCTCCAAACGACTGACTGACGTACTACACCGATGGTTCCAAATAAATCCTATCTTGTTGACACCCCCTGAGTACAGTCATCACAATGACACAGCTTAGCAGACAGATTACACAGAGGCATCCAAGTACACGGAGCTATATAACCACTATGTCGCAAAGCCCCTAAACCAATCAACAACATACACCATGCGATACTTGGACGACAAGGTTACGCCATTTACAATGTTATTGACGCCTCTATCGAGGCTTACTGTCACTAAAGTTGTGGGTTCAAATCCCACAAGAGTCAGTTGGCGATTGACTATGCCCAACTGCAAGAGGCCCCAATCAGTGTATTTACTAGCGGCTAGCATTCTTAGCGTTCATCCCGAAGGTCAGGATTCAATTCCCGGCTCTGTCAAGAAATTGAATTCTGGTCTGAGGGCTACAATGGGGTACACTCAACCTCGTGAAGCGAAACTGAAAATAGGTGGGTTCGATTCCCGCCTCAGCCATCCTGGAAGTGGATTTCCGCGGTTCCCCATTTTTACTCAAAGGGAATTGCCGGGATGGTTCCTAACATAAGGCCATGGCTATCTTCTTCCCAATCCTCAGCTATAGCCTTCACAATAACACAGATTATCAGACAAATTCTAAACACCCACCCAAGCACACTACGTCCAAGCTGAGGGGCAGATGACCTCGTAGTTCCACCCCTTAAAACACCAATAACTAACTAACTAACTAACTAGACCTACGTCCAAGCTCCTCAAATGAAACAACAACAACAACAATATTATATTTGCTGTAACGTTAAAAATCCTTCCTGGAGTAAAATTTTGGCTCCTCAACATCTTTAAAACCACAGCAGTTGAAAGGGAGGTGAGTTAGCCGTGGTCGGTACGGCATGACTGCTGGCATTCGCTCACATCCGGGAGGCGAGGAGGTTCGAATCTCCCCGCAGGCAACCTTAAAGATGGTCTTCTGTGGTTTTCCATCATCCTTCCAGGCAAATACCGGGGTTGGTCCCTAACTATAGGCCACAGCCGCTACCTTCCAACTCCTCGTCCTTACATTCAAACTTTCCTCCCCAGACAACACTCCACACGCGACGATACTTGTAGCTCACCCATTGGGTGTCTGCCTCGAAGCAGCTACAAAAACTGGCGAGCCGAACATGTCCTCGGACACTCCCGGCACTAAAAGCCATACGCTAAAAAAAAAGTTGAAAGGTACATCGGACTCATAATAATATTATCCCAATATTACCTGCACAACTTCACAACCCCGCAGGGCAATTATATCGTCATACTATTTGTTTTAGGGCTACAATGTGTTAGAAGTAACATTATTGCTAATATTTAAATATCCCTAAGTAAATGATATGACAAAACAAAACTCGATATAAAATTACCCTGATCAGGTTGTTCGAATATAACCTGGTTGGTTGGTTGGTTGGTTGTTTCCTCAGTTTAGGGGCTGCGACAACGCGGTCTTGTAGCCCCGTACACTTTCGGTGTGTGTAGAATCTGTCTCATAACCGGTGTTAATTGTGATGGCGGTATTAGTGTGTGTTATCTATAATTCAGATAAGGACTGCAGACATCAATTTTCAAGTAGTTCCTACTTTTGCTATCAAACACCACCGTCAACGACAACTAGTTCTGAACTTTGTTTCTAGATGCCACCGCAGTCGGCTCGAACGTTGGAACTTAAGAGCTTTAGTCAAATATAACCTATACTTAGCTTCACACAAGTGTAATTCTTGGAAGGTCCTTTATCATGCCATATCTATGACATTGGGACCGCTGGCTTTACTTTCCCTCCGAAGGAAGGCATACTGAGGGTATTTTAACGCTCTTAAAAATCCAACGACTTCGGCCGGGTTTGAACCCGCGACTTTGGGGATTATACCCTCACACTGACAACACTGCTCGTAGCAGTAAGGTGTGAATATCAAGGGCATACACGGATTCTCGTTGATTTGAATGTTGAATGTATTGTTTCTCTTATACAGGCCACTGAGACTACAGAGCCACTTTATGCAGCTCTCTTCATTCAGAGGGCGGTTGAATACAAGAAAATAAATGAAGAAAGAAAAAAAGTCAACCCCTGGCACTATACAGCCTATGAAGTCCTTAGGCCGACCAAGCGACCGCTGCCCAGCCATTTGGCCTGCAGATATTGGGGTGACGCGTGATCAGCGCATCGGGTCCTCTCGGCCGTTAATCTGGGTTTTCGTGATCGGGGCGCTGTCTCACTGTCGGACAGCTACTCAATTGTTCTCACGAGGCTGAGTGCACCCCGTTCCAACCCTCACGTCAGTTTTAAAATCCCTGACGGAGTCGGGAATCGAACCCGGGGCCTCCGGGTGAGAGGCAGGTGCGCTACCCCATCACCACGGGGCCGGAAAGAAAAAAAAATAGTTAACCTAAACATTCAGTTGACAATAGAAGTTATTGTTATTACATCTATTCACATTGATCATGATGATGCTATCCTGCCCTGATCTTCTGACACCAAACAGTAGACAGCAACAAACAAACAAACTATCCCAACAAACAGAACAGTCTCCCTCCCCCACCTAGTCATTTCTATCTTTAGCAACATTATATAACAAATAGTTATTTTTCCGGGTGCTTAGTAATAATTACCACGGTGGGTGAGTGGTTATTGTGTCGGATTACCAACCCCAAGCTTGCAGGTTCGCTCCTGGCCGTGGTAAGTGCTTTTTTTTTTAAGGCGACAAAAATCACGGTAGGCCGTGTTTATAATGGAAAAATTTATCTCGGAATGTTCCGCCTACGAAACAAGTTCCTCCTTTCTCTACCAGAAAGCGCTATAGGTCAAGGAGTTTAGATATCTAACCTCCTTGACTTTCATAGCGTTCCAAGGAGCGATGACATTCGATATGCAAGCTGCCCTCTAGGCCTCAATTAACAAAGCTTGTACCCGGCACCCGAGGCCATACGATATTATTAGTATTAGTATTATTATTATTATTATTATTATTATTACCACGCTTACTAAGTTTCTGACAGGTTTTCATTGATGACTTGGAGGGCAGAGTCTGTCGGTGGGTGTCACTGTAGGTTTGATAGTGGTTTGTAGAGTCGTTTGTCTTATTAATTTGGACCTGATGATGCGCGCTTTACGAGCGAAACATGTCATCCTTTAGTTTTCTCCTTTTCCAACATAACAATATATATATCTTAATCATATCATCATATATATTATTTCAGTACTATAGATCCCTCTTGCGGTGCTCACAAGCGACCGATCGTGACAAATGAGCATTCAAATAAAAGAGAAAAGGCATTAGCAGTGGCGAATTGTACTCTAATTTCATAAATATCTATAATTTCTTTAAAAATGACTTTAAAAATGTACTAAGTGTGCGATTTGCAGATACTGTTGCTGTAGTAAAATGTGCTTCATAATTGCTGTCCACTTCACAGTTAAGCCGCTGTGACGCTTGTTTCATGTCATTTTAACATTCTAAGGTCTTTCCTTTATAATTTTGCATGGATTTCAGAAACAGTAAATCAAAGGAATGAGACTCAAATCGTATAATTTCGTAAAATTATCGAATAGCCGGTGAGTGTTAAGATGATCCAAATTTTAGTGATTGCCTTCTTAAGTTAGGGAACGTAAAACTTGGAATTATAACTGAAATGCAAATAGTGTTCTATAATCATTTGGTTGAAATAAGTCTCTTTAAGTCCCTCATTATAAACCTATTGGGGAAAGTGTGGTTTATAAACATGCGAGATTTCTCGCACGGATCCGCTAGTGTGTATTATTTCAGGTTATTTGTTATTCATATTCAGTAATTGGAATTGTTTTGTGTTGACCGACTGAAAGTTACAATATCAATTGTTAATAAGGCAACACGAAAAAATGGTTTTAAAGTTATCCCAGCCATTAATTGCATTTCATAAACTTTGGAGGAGCATATTGCCTGTTGATGGAATCTTCTGGCAGACAAGGTTGATGATAACGGATATGTTTACATTCCTTACCATTAATATAAAATGTGTTTTACTTGTATCCAACTTCTGTGCAAGCTGAAGTTCTGGGGACGGAGTGAGATCTCAGATTTAATGAGAAGTGTCCCTAGGGAGGAGCTCCAGCAATAAGGCAGGCGGGGAAGAAGAGCCATAAATCGCAAGTTGCCACCCTCTTATTGTCGAGTTTTTACTGCAAATTATAATTTTCCCGTCGTGGGCTGTAATGTTGTAATCACCATCAAGTCTCTTCCTGTCTGCTCTGCGCTCGATAACTGGCGCAGGTTGGCTAAAACAAGTCTCCAGCGTGCTAGAAAACAACAATAAAACTCTGCATTGCGAAAATATACTCAGGGATCTCAACAAAGACTACAGTATTCAAGCAACTGAAATGAGATTCATCAGAACCATTAACCAAACTTAAAGAAAGGACAAGATCAGAAATGAAGTTAATAGGAAAGTAGCTGGCATCGAGGTTTCTATAACCAGTGTCATAACAGTCATAACACTTATAGCGCGGGTGCCGTAATATTACGTTCGAAGGTAACTTTTTAAAACTGCGGCGAACCTAATATTACGTTGATCGATTTCTCGCGCTTTGTGTTGGAGACGAACGTAATATTACAGCTCTAGCACTCGCGTGTGGGTGCCAGTAAGCATGAAGTTGCACATACTATCGCTAGATAACACCACGTCACTGTTCAGCGGAAGAATATCGATCTCTTCGAAGGCAAGCGATGCACGTTCAAGTAGGTCAAATCTGTTTTCCTTTGCTTTGTTTTTATTCTTTGTGGACAGTGTCCTATATCAAAAATGTATTTTATACATGTATTTGATCAAATGGAATTAATGAAATCTATCTATCTATCTCGAGAAACGTTGAGTTTATTCTATGACTAGTATATATATTTGGGGTTATAATTCGCATTACAGATTCTGAATCTGACGCAACCGAAGAGACAGTTCTACCTTCTACTTCTGCCAGCGCACCCGCTCGTTCCAACAGCTGTTTACGGCTTTTTTTTTACATTATAGTTTTATTTTCAATCGAGTCGGAGTTTTATTAAATTTGTAGTGTAAGGGTTCGGAAATCGAACGGACTTTTCAATTTATTTGTAACTCAAACCACATTCAGTTTGTGCCATTCTGAACATAGCCATAAATCAAGGAAATCAGCCAGCACAGGGGTGAGGAGCAACATTTAAGGCATCAGCTTGGTAAGTGATAAAGAAACGCAGACTTCAGTGGTATGGACTCATAATGAGGATAAACATAGTGTTAAGGGTGTTTTTGATTGGTGCCTTAACCACCATTTATTAAGGGTGTTTTTGATTTGTTTCTAACCCGCGCCTCCCACCAATTGTTAAGGGTGTTTTTGATTGGTGCCTTAACCACCATTTATTAAGGGTGTTTTTGATTGTTTCTTACCCGCACCTCCCAGTATTTGTTAAGGATGTTTTGTGTGTTGGGCATCCTTGCATCTACGGGGATTTACTAGGATGTCTTATGAAGAACTGCGGACACGTTTAGAGAGCAATTTACATACAGGGGAATTGGCGGGAGAAATACTCACCTAGCTTACCTCTAGGCCGCACGCTTGCGGTGCAGCGCCTCCTGCATGTCAGCGTTCAATGGAGATCTTAAAACTAGGTACTAATCTAAAGGGAAGGGCTTCTTAACCTAAACGAAATAAAAGGTAATCAATAGACTGTTCAAAAAGGGGGTTTATTATTAAATAGTGGCAATTGCAATAGGGGAGGATGGAAATAATAACCTAGGGGGGAAAAAATGAATTAAGCAGGCACGCTATCACTCACCCCACCGTTGATACCGGTCTTCTATGATGATGGTGGCGTTGGGACTCGATATGGGGCCATGCCCCCATATCGGTCCGGCGTAGCACAACTCCGATAGAGTGTAATACGGTAACTGCAGGTTCAGAAGAGTCCACGTTCCTAAGAGACCGCGGCGCGTGTTCGTACCTCTATTTATAGGTAAAATGTGCGATGTCAGTCCACTCAGCGGTATGTTGGGAGTGTAATGTCCTCTGTGTCCTGTCCAAGTGCTTGCTGTTGGAGCCTAGGTCTATGACCTACGACCTACTCCGTAGTCGCGTTGCCATGTCGTCTTTTACGTAGTTACCTCTGATTATATTTTATATATTTATAGGCACAGTCCTTTTATAAAGGGCTGGGGCCAGGACAAGTCGCCTTCCTGTTTTAATAATCGTCCTCGATTATTGGACTAGACGTGGGGGCGGAAACTTTTATTTTCTTCTTTCTTCTTCTTCTTTTCTTTCCTTTCGTCGATGTGAATTTGTTTTCGATTCGTCGTATCGTCCTTCGTCGCTTCTGGTCTTCTTCGTAGGTGGGAGGATGAGCGAAATTGCACCGTGCTAAGGGTTGGAAGGCGTGGCAAGAGTGTTGGGGTGGTTTGTTTTACAGTCATTTCATAGCAGATAGTTCTCTGTATCTGTCTTTATCCCATATTGTATGTTTGACATAATCTGTATTGCCCATTTGGCAGAGTTGAAATTTGCATAAAAGTATTGACATTGTTTTGTTAAAATTGAAGAAAAAACTAATAAATGGAATTTCAGCGGAGATATAAATTGAAAGAAATGAAGCTGAAAGATATATCTTTAATGAAATCGCATAGGAAATTTACATTATTAGCACCGTACTCGGACTAGTGCGTGACTTGCGTACGATGCCGTCAAGTCGAGCCCTGACGCGAGGATGCATGCCTAACTGTAATTTTCCTACGATGGAAAATGATGCTATAAGGAGCTTAAATAATGGCGAGCCCTCGTGAACTAGCACGCGACCTTTGTAGCGTGTGTAAAAAAGGGAAAGAAAAAATGTAGTGTATTGTACTCTAGGCCAAGTGTAGCTATGAGGGTGCGCTACTATGATTAACCTCCTTACAACGTGGGGATGATAAAAGAAAATTGTAAAAATATCCTATAAAACGTGAAATTCCGTCAAAGTTACTTGATTATGTGCGTAAAAAAAACATGTAGTTATGTTATTAAGAGAAAAAATTAACATTGAAGTATTGGAAAGAAATAGCTGAAGGCTCCTGCCTAAATCGGCTGACATTCTAGTATGGTTTGTAGGTTTTGACTGTTGTTGCTGCCATTCGTGTTGGAACTTTGGTCTTGCGTCACGTTCGTCCGGGGGGCATCCTGCATGAATGTCCTACTGGGGGATTACAGGATTGTACAGCGTATAATTAGTCTGAAATCAGAAATCTCTCTTAACGTTTTGTACAGAGGGATTGGTTCATCCTGGTACCGTTATTTTTTTTCACTGAAGTTCGTTACGTCGTACGAGTTAATTTCGTTACTTAACGTCTGCATTATGACATATATACTAATATCCTTATAAACTAACGTGCAATATGTATTCATTGACATATTGGTTATTGTGGTCATACACTATACCACGTCCTATATGCGTCGTTCTAAAACTGCAACATGCTTCCTTAAGCATTTAGCTGCGTATATACTCTTATATTTCGTAGAATTTGAATCCTTTATATTTGTAAAAAAAACTTTCTTATACATTGTACCCGTTCGTCCTGGGGATGCGATGACCCATCTGCTATAACATCGCATTCCTGGAGTTCCGGGACAGAGCGGAGTTAAATGAACCTCTAGTCAAATAAGGAATGTGTCGGAAATTCAGCTGAGTTATCGAAAAAGCAGTGGGTATCACGAGACAAAGTATCTCTAGGGTCGTTACGGGCTTAAGTTTAATAGAAATAATGCAAATATAAATGGGCGCCATCAACTGAATTCCTAGCAAACCACTTCCTTTCCGGATAAGCCTTACTCAAGACAAGGAAAGAAAAAGGAACATCACACCATCATCAGATCACAACTAAGATAAAAACAAATTTATTTCACTTTGATAGTCAGACAGACATTTTAAATATAACTCCTACCTGAGAGTATGGTCGAATGCCAAAGTTAAATTGTCATTGTCCAAAAATCGAACCATCTCTTTTCTAATCCAAAAATATTTCATCCACATAACAACAAAAATCTCTAAAGTTCTCTTGGGTTCTCAGGATCACTGTAGCACTATGTCTTTCGTCACTGACATTTGTGAAACCTGAGACCTAATTTCTCTTTTAACATCATCAATGTGGATTTGAAAAAGTTATTAATCTGTCTAAACATACACATATTATAATCACATATATTAAACATCACGTATTTTATGGTTTGCATGGCATAATTTAAATGTTGAACATGTTAGTCAAATGCTCCTAAACATCGAATAATTAATTTACACTATTTACATTGTCATTCATAATCACTTATCTGTGAATTACAGAAAATTCATGGCTCATTGGTCATCGTTATCATCATCATCAAAATTAAATATTTCTCACATTAATCCTCACTTCAAAATTCTACATATTCCTGTCAGAATCCTTAATTCATCACCATTACATCATTTAAATTCTCAACTCAAGTTGCAATTCCTTCAAATTATATCTTAATTAAATTTATTTAATTCCATATAAATTCATTAATCATCAGCTTATTTAGTTAATTATCACCTTCTAATTCAGTTATTCATCGTCATTACAATCGTCTATTAATTTATTTCAATCAGTTTAATTATTCCAATCTTTAATTCATCCACTTATTTAATTCATTGATTTATTCCAAAATTTAATTTATCAACTTATTTAAATTTTAATCTTCTGGTTATTTAGATTTTTATTATTTCATCTAGTCATTCTGATTTTTATTTCATTAGGTCAGATCGTTAATATGCTTAAATCTCAGATTATTATTTCATTAATTATTATTTTCAGAAAATCTTGTATTATCAACTTTATTTATTTGTTTAATTTCCTAACAAATTGTTTAATATGGTTTATAGAACGTTGTCTTACAGTTTTATCACTTCCAAGTTATATCTCGTATTTAATTTATCATGCCAAAAAAATATTATTGCCTCCACGACATCACGTTGGATCTAACTATCCACAACGACATTACATTTCCTCAATACTTCAAATATCACATTTGAATACAACAATTATTCCACAAAACTCCATAAATATTCAGCACATACAGCATGAATCTCAACAATTACGCTAGACTGGGTACGACGACCTCATGTCTGCCTCAAAATACATTAGCAATATTGCAACTATCACTTGGCAACTTCCACAAAATGCCTATCACAAACTTCACTTAACCATGTTGCATGATCTACAAAAAATATATAACTGGCTTCAAATTATCAACGCACACAATCTCCAATAACTGTAATTACTCTGATCACATCTAGACAACTTCTTAAACAATTGGAAAAATATTTTGCCTTAGGAATTCAAGATCTGCTTTCAAATAGCATAAATTCTCTTACAATTTTCATAACTCACATCACAGAAAAACACCAATGTGCTATAATCTCTCATATCAAAATCTGCAATACTGATCTGCCTTAAAATGATTCTGACCATTAATGATTCATCTTACAAGATTCAATTACTTTAAATCCTTCTCAAAGGTATCAAACACAATTATAAAACTCATCAAAAGCATCAGCTATAACAGCTGTTAAACTGAAATTACTCTCAAAAGAGTATAGCAACAAAATATTGGATTGGCAAACAAGAATTACTAAACGTAATCCTGCTGACATTTATCGTTACTTTATTTAACAAAATTTCGACTGATATGTGACTAGTAGTTCCTTGTTTGATTCACTTACAATCTCATGTACACTCGGATGATAAAAATGAGTCCCTCAATGGCGAGTAAGATGTGTAACCACCGTACAGTCGTATAAATACGAAAGACCTCGCCCCGTCGACTTAGATGATAGTGCCCTGAACGATGGGTAAGATGAGTACCACCATACAATCGTATAAATACGAAAGACCCCATCTCGTAGACTATATGAGTGAATGTACCAGATAGGAATCAACAAGTCTCTAGTTGTCATATAAAAGCGATGTTCATTCACTAAAGTGAATAACTTCTTAATATCTCCAAACAATCCAATGGAAAAAAATCCCTACTGATGAATAATAAACACTCGCTAGTATGCAATGAACTGACGAAGTAATTTTAGATAATCAATTGCAGATCACGAGTTCGAAATACTCGTTACACAAAAAAAACTATTCATGAAAAATATCCTTGCTGGAAAAATGTCTAAAAGACCAAACTTCTGCTTAATAAAGCCAACCAATGGTGAGAATTTCGTATAATGATGCCTGCCATATCATATGGTCACGCCATATTCTAGCAAATTCGAAGCATATAAAGTCAAACCATGTCTAAATAATCGTATCACTCCTATTAGAAAAATATACATGTGTGCCCAGTATTCATGAAAATAATCGTATCAGGTAGTTATAACTCTTACAGTACCTTTTCAAAATCAGCTGTTATTAAATTTCCAAGATCGTCGATTTTCCCTACATAATGAATTTCTCGAAAGATCGGCGTGAATATCATTCCATCCATGAAATGACGATTGCCTTCGAAATCCCAAGTGAATCAGCTGGTGGATTCCTCTCGTCAGGAATCGAATCCATCGCTCTGCGGTGCCATCTTGTCTCTATCTGCGTCTACTCTGACATGATGAACTTCGGATTACCCATAGCGGATATCGTCCAACTCCTCTCGAAAAAGTTCATGGAAACAGCGGACTCCCTATTCCTCTTCTAAGTTACGCCACTGTTCCATTAAATGTTCAGTTTGAGTATTGAAAGATCAATCTCCAACAACTGCTAAGTCTCACTTTCGTAAAATAAAATTTTACATGAGAGTGTCCAAGTTTATTAAACACCCTGTAGTTGTCTGTATTTGGTAATTCATGAAACTGCATAAGAAATAAATTTCATTAATGCACGATCTAATGTTCATCAGTGCATATGCTAACAACATTCCGCTTGCTTGAGATTGTTAAAGTAACTTTGAATGCATTATGGAAAAGCATAGTCATAAAGTTATTCAGAAGAACTGTGTTCAAACTGCGTTGAAATGTAGCTTGTAATAAAGTCTCCAACTACTTGCAGTGCTGTTCTAACATATCCCGGCCGTCTGTGATTGCTTGCTCGGCAAGTCCCCCTGGATCAATGACCTGCTTGGCGTTCGCTGCCCGGCGATGCTGAAACTGTCGCCTACACTCTGCCGTGACAGTTTCGGTACGCTACGCGACCTTCACCGTGCGTCTGGCTTGCGCTACAGAGCTCGATCCTACTGGCTCGATTGACAGAGCTCCACTGAATGTGCTGGCACTGTCTTCTCTCCTATCTGCCTGGCGCAGACACGTGGTGTTGTCCCCCACCACTATGCTCTCGCGTCACGATTATAGCCTCGAACCCACATCATCTCGGCTATTCAGTTATAAAATAACTTAAGGGTTATCTAACTTCCATAAAATTATTTCCACATATAATGCATGTTATATATCCTCTTCTAAGATGTTTAAATACCATATTCCATACATATCTTAATAAAGCTTCACATTTCTATCCATAATTCCATCTTCTTACAGACGTCAGTGCCTCCTTGATCCTAGACCTCCTACGTCATCTTGACATTCTTCTTGACTCGATCGGTGCACTATCTTCTCCTAACTCTTCCCAAAACCTCAACTACGGCTTAATGTCTGCTGGCGTAGCCGATAGCCTAAACTAGGTATCGGGTACAACATCGACGTAGACCTTTGCTATAGCTGTGAATTAATTCTTAAGTTTTACTTTTGCACTTTCTCAGCGTGAATTAAGCGACGTATTCGCTTCTTACTCTATAGATATGCAGACATTATGTAAGGATACTCGCACTACGTGTACACTCGATCGTTAAGTTTAAATAGATTATCGTTAAAATGGCGACTGTTTCGTCGGGAAGTTATTGAAATTGGAAATTATTTATTGCCTCTACGGGCTAACTTGGGAATTCTGTGCACTGTATAGAACTTCAGGAAATAGAATTAACACGATAATATTATCTGAAAATATATTATCTGAAAAAAATGACATTTATTATTGACATGTGATAATTGCCTGTAAAAAATAACACTGTTAATGACATGGTATGTAAGACCCTTTTGTAAAACTTGCCACGTTATATAGGGGGGGGGGGGAGGTGATTTACTATCTAACTTAATTCTTAATGCTAAACCTAATATGACTACCTTTTCTTAGCTAAATATACTATATACATGGGGTAAAGTGGAATAACGTGTCTGGATAGGGGTGAGAAAATTTTCTTGAGGGGTGGGGGGGGGGGCGATATATATTAAAGGTATTTCTTAAATATTTAAGCTCTCTCTAGAGTGTATCCGCAGCCATGATAATTTTCTAAAGTGTACCTTCAATGAGGTGGCTACCTTTGCTCCTTAATAAAATTAATAGGGCTGTATCTTCACTGAAATGCCTATCTTTGCTCCGTAAGAAAAATAATGGGGCTTTATCTTCACTGACATGATAATTTTTGCTCCGTAAGCAAAATAATGGGGCTGTAACTTCACTGAAATAGCTACTTTTGCTCTTTAATAAAATTAATGGGGTCTGTATCTTCAATTAAATGCCTACCTTTGCTCCGTAAGAAAAGTAATGGGGTTGCTCTATATGGAATGACTAATATTATGCCTGAGTTGCATAGTTTTATTTCTTTTCCATATCCTGTTGCCTTCTTGTCATAGAAAATACGGATGCCTGTGATTATATATCTCAACCAAGTGGTGTTTAATACGCAGGGTGGTATCGAGACTAAGAGAGCCTAGAAGGACTTCTTATACCAGTGGACCGGCTAAATACGTAACATGGTATGGGGCATTAAGTACGTATAGTAATCCAGTGACCTTCGTCCAATTTGCAATGTAGTGTCGGTAACCCGAGTGACTACGAATGCAGATTGTGGTTTGCGAAAACTACGGTTTCTGTTCAAAATGGCTTACCCAGTTGACCCATACGTATAGTGGTTTGGTATACTCTTACTTAGCCTGCGCTAGGAGTTACCTCCGTATCGATTGACCTCCCACGCGCATTGCCATCCTTGGTCTATGACACATGTGTAAATTGCATCCTTCTTTTGTTGCTCCGTAATCTTAATATATTGAAAGATTATGAATTTATCACAATTAATCGTAATACATTGAGAAAAAATTTATTAATTCAATTTTATTTATTAGTTTCAGCGTATGTGTAGTTTCCTTTTCAATATTGGTTACTCTTTACATAGAAAATCAGCAAATGTGTCCAGCGGTGTAGGTTTCAGATTACCTACTATGCTACAATATCATAAAACGTGTCACTATTTCCTCATGTTAAACATAATACCAACGAGATATCGCCTGTTGGTAGACTGTCCGTACTTCGATACAGGACGCATTCCATCGGACGTTAAATCCATGACGTATTGGGTTTATTTTAATATAAATATCTCCTAACATCTTATCAGAATACTATAAAGTTATCGGCTGTTGGCAGGCTGTCCGTACTTCGATACAGAACGCGTCCCAGCGGCCGTTAAGTTCATTATGTATTAAGTTTATTTTAATATAAATATCTCCTAATATCTTATCAGAATACTATAAAGATATCGGCTGTTGGCAGGCTGTCCGTACTTCGATACAGAACGCGTCCCAGCGGCCGTTAAATTTACTATGTATTAAGTTTGAATTGACCGCCACAAGATGTATAACGTGGAGGGTTTAATTCCCTGAAAGTATTAAAACGAACGTCATCTAGGTGAAAGGGTTGGCTATTTCCTTTCAAAGTTCAGTAGCGTTCTAATATCTGGACTACTTCTTACGTGTTCAGCGGGTTGGCTAGGTCCCTGAATCTGTAATGATAGTCGTCGGTCGCCGGTTGTCATTATTATATTGACCAATATATCTGTAACTAATTAATTCCCTCTGGGTGTGACGTTTCTACTTTTAAGCATTTGGCTTGCGTAAATTGTGGACTTTGGGGCTACGGTGTGGACACTAATCTTATTTGTTAATGGCATTTGTTATCAACGTAGGTGTGTTAATATCTCCTTTATCTCCTCCATACTATCCTTATCTCAAAGCGAGGTGCTCCCTTGGACCTGCTGCAAGATATCAATAACGTCGTGTTCTTGAGGCTGTGCGAACCCATGTGCCAGCTCAAGATATCTATAATATATTTCTTCAACTTCACTTAATACTTCCCTTATCTCAAAGCGAGGTGCACCCTTGGACCTGCTGCAAGATATCAATAACGTCGTGTTCTTGAGGCTGTGCGAACTCATGTGCCAGCTCAAGATATCTATCAACTTCACTTAAAAATACTTGATACTTATTACTAATATACTAACGATGATACTCTTGATAACAATTGTCGTACGTTGCGATGTTGCCCTGCTGTGCCCAAGTCCGTGCTTACGCATGTATGCTATACTGATATCGCCGTGCATTTGTCGGCGTTTTTTATAAATTCCTACTGGATTAATTTCTCATCTATGTTACTTCGTGAGGGGACGGTGTTTTCTTTGCTAACTGAATGTCCTGTTTGAAATGTACTGTTGGAAAAAGAATTCTACCTTAAGAGTGTACTCTACGCTTACATCTTTAAAATCATTTGTGCGTTTTTCTACTATCGCACGCTTCGCATTGAAAACAAAAATAATAAAGGCAAACTTATGCAAAGTCATCTGGCGTGTGAGTGAATAGTGCCAGGAATTGAACTCAAGGTGTCTGGCTTCCGCTCGAGTGCGTCTGCACGCTGATCTAGCGAGATAGTGTCGGGTTTAATGTCCTCTCGGTGGACGGTGTGCTCAGCACGTGTCTGTCATATGGCATATTGGATTGTGTTACAATGGACAAATAAGCATTTCCTCTAGGGTCGGCTTTCATAACAAAAGAGAAACTGTAGTACTTCTTGACTGAATGCGTTTACAAACTAATTATTGCGGCACCTTGCAGAAATGTGATTGCAAGGTCTCCTAACTCTATGTAAGCATGTAGCCAATACTACCTTCCGCTAAGTTATACTAAAATGGATTCAGAAGAAAATATTATAGCCTACAATCATATACAATGTATAGTTGCACTGCTGTAAAAAAATACAAAGTTATTTATTCATCCCAACTTATTCTATGGGATATCACAATCTTATTCCTAATAGAGCTTCATTGTGGGGGGTTTAATCTGAAATAAGGAGCAATTTTCTGAGTATAGTAGGGTAGTTATCAATACCTCTTCCTACTAGGCTTCCGTTAATATTCCTAGTGACTTATTAGGTAGGGGTTGTTAATATTCAAATTGCTTGGCGTAAGAGGTGTCTATCGCGAAATCTTAACAGGGTGGGGGTGGGGGGGTTATAGTTATTGTGTAAAAAAATATCCTCTAACTTAATCTACTAAAAAAACTTCTGCTCGGGGGGGATTTAAATTGTCTCACTCGCTTCGCTAATGTAATGAGTATTGGGGGCGTTTAAATATGTATTAGTTACTGGGGTGGGTGTGGGTGGGTACCAACAATAATATTTGACCCGTACTTCAAAAAATTTTCCTTAATTTTGGGTAAATTTTACTTGGCTGCATAAGAGGGTTTTAGGGACCTGTACCGTAGAAATTCGTTGTCTGAACTCCTGTAGGCGTTGTCTGACGACAACGTCACGGTACCCCGGGCATCTACCATTTGTTAAGGGTGTTTTTGATTGGTGCCTCAACCACCATTTATTAAGGGTGTTTTTGATTTGTTTCTAACCCGCGCCTCCCACCATTTGTTAAGGGTGTTTTTGATTGGTGCCTTAACCACCATTTATTAAGGGTGTTTTTGATTGTTTCTTACCCGCACCTCCCAGTATTTGTTAAGGATGTTTTGTGTGTTGGGCATCCTTGCATCTACGGGGATTTACTAGGATGTCTTATGAAGAACTGCGGACACGTTTAGAGAGCAATTTACATACAGGGGAATTGGCGGGAGGAATACTCACCTAGCTTACCTCTAGGCCGCACGCTTGCGGTGCAGCGCCTCCTGCATGTCAGCGTTCAATGGAGATCTTAAAACTAGGTACTAATCTAAAGGGAAGGGCTTCTTAACCTAAACGAAATAAAAAGGTAATCAATAGACTGTTCAAAAAGGGGGTTTATTATTAAATAGTGGCAATTGCAATAGGGGAGGATGGAAATAATAACCTAGGGGGGAAAAAAAGGAATTAAGCAGGCACGCTATCACTCACCCCACCGTTGATACCGGTCTTCTATGATGATGGTGGCGTTGGGACTCGATATGGGGCCATGCCCCCATATCGGTCCGGCGTAGCACAACTCCGATAGAGTGTAATACGGTAACTGCAGGTTCAGAAGAGTCCACGTTCCTAAGAGACCGCGGCGCGTGTTCGTACCTCTATTTATAGGTAAAATGTGCGATGTCAGTCCACTCAGCGGTATGTTGGGAGTGTAATGTCCTCTGTGTCCTGTCCAAGTGCTTGCTGTTGGAGCCTAGGTCTATGACCTACGGCCTACTCCGTAGTCGCGTTGCCATGTCGTCTTTTACGTAGTTACCTCTGATTATATTTTATGTATTTATAGGCACAGTCCTTTTATAAAGGGCTGGGGCCAGGACAATAGAAAGACCTGCCAGAAAATATTTTGACCTTAACCTCATAGGAAAAAGATGACGAGGAAGACCAAGAAAATGCTGGATAGAGACTGTAAGGTCAGACATGGAGGAGAGAGGACACAATTGGGAAGATGTCCTGGAACAGAAAATGTATGAAGATGGAAGGAGATGGCGAGCGCTTGTATATCGCACCCGGGAAACTGGAGTTGTAGAATGATAATGATGATGATGATCTACAGTAGACTAGGCTTTCTCTGCATGAGTGGGTTGGAACCCCATGCTTGAAATGGTTTTTTGAGGTTACTCACTTTCAAATTCAGGCAAATGCTGGGATGGTTCATAACTTAAGGCCACGGCCGCTTCCTTCCCAATCCTCACCCGAATTAGAAATACACACTCTACTACAGACACCACAAAACACAAATTTTCAGACATTGAAAATTAGTGTACACGCCCAAGTATACGGGGTTAAATTACCACAACTCCAAGCCTTTCAAATTAAAACTCAGCAAATCTTCTAGACATTCATCACATCTCATCCCTGTCTCCGTTGAAAACGGCCACAGCCTAATAAGGGATATCCAACACTGTATATACAGTACAGTGCATACAGGAAAACCTTCATATGTACTTTTTTATATATTTTCAAATAAGTAAAATTTTCCATTTGTGTTCAGTAGTATTTTTTCTTTCTTTTTAATCGCATGTCATCCCACCTCAGATTCACCCACAGACTCTGCGAGATTTCATTCCTCTACCGTCGCAGGACTTGATGAAAGGAATCGTCCAAGCATTTGCCTGGGGGTGAAAATAGGAAACCATGAAACCAGTTTCAGGACGCCGAGATGGGATTCGAACCCACGCTTTCCCGATGCCAGCGAGGCACACGTTAGCGCGTTAGCGCTCTCGGCCATTGTGTCAAGCTCAGTAGTTTGTACAAAGCATTACTTTCGTGGTGCAGTTAAATTCCTTGGACTGCCTACTAAATGCCTGCTCAGAATATGAGGAGGAGGATTGATTGATTGATTGATTCATTTCCAGGGCTACACTTAGAGCTTAAGAGCTCCTTTACAGTAGCGCCCTACATACAATAAGGTTTGGGCTTATAAAAATAAAACATTTCGCTTACATTCACAATATAGATAATAATAGTCTAACAATGATAGTAACAAAAGGACAGTAATAATACAATAATAATAATAATGGAAAAATTAGACCTAGTATAGAACTCTATCAAAAGACCGATACGATAACAGACGAAATTAGTAAACGCAGAGCCAAATTTTACACTCACATACACAGGATGGCCACCTCCAGATTGCCAAAGAAACTACTTGCTATCATAACACAGAGTAAACGTGGCACAGAATGGCTTAAAGAGGTACAGAGAGACTTACAAGTAGTCAATATCGAAAATTTCGAAGACCGAGTGCCAGATGAAAATCGCGAATGTTAAGTTTGAACCAAGATTATTACGACAACCTGGAAAAAAGTGGACGGATGCGAGGAAGAGAGAGCATTCCGCGAGAATGAAGAGATTTTGGGAGGAGCGGAGGAGACACGCCTCCAAATGACATCATGTTATCAAGTTCAATCGCTCTCCTGTAGGGGAATTTTCGCTTAAATAAATAAAGTAATGGAAAAATTATATACAAAAGAGTGCATACAGACACAGTATCAGCCCGAAAAACAAATACCATATACAAGAATAGCTATTAAAGTAGGTAGGTTGTCAGCTATTGTCCTAATGTTATAATTGAACTAATAATAGACTAGTATTTTAACATAATGTAGTAATCAGATGTGAGAGGTATACTGCTCCAAGAAGCAGGATGAAGACGTCTTTTGAGAGCTGCAGTGTTCGTAATGTTGACGAACTTATATAAATCGAAGGTGTTGAAGAGGCGTGAGGCGGTGCAAAGAAAAGATGTATTGAACATCATGGTTCGGTGTATGGGAATCTGGAGTGTTAATTTTGTGTATCTATTTTATCGAGTATGAACAGAATGCATTGGTGTAAAGGCATTGTAGTGATATAAAGGGATCTCGGTACGTAATGTTTTATGTGTTAGAATGGCAACTGACAGCTGCCTGCGCTCGTGGTGTGGTACTTCTTTCCTAATGGTTCATAGAATGCTTTTCCACCAGAAAACATAGGCTATTTAGGATTTTTGACATGATGAATGACAAACACTCATTACCAATATTCAATGTAATGGAGGGAAAGCTCGGAGTAGCATCCAGGAGTGAAATCAGGCCGTGTAACTCTCATCATAGTCAAGGACCTTAAGGAGGCAGGGTGTATGTAGCCCCACCACTTCTGGTGCACCCTAGATAATGCTACACCCTCAGGGACTCACGGCTGGTGAGTTCGGGAGTTGGCGACCCCGAGGGATTCCTGAGCTGGGTCCGTCTTCCCATTTTGTCCCTTACCTTTTGGGCGGACCTTCTCCTCTCTCCCTTCTCCTCTCCTCTCCTCTTTTCCTTATATTTCCTTTTCTCTTTAAAATTCCCGCACTGTTTTTGTTACTTGGTTCACCGTGTATCTAAATTCCCTTTTAGCGATTTGTTAAGGCATTTTTAATCTACGTTGCATCTTGTAAGGTTTTTCGATCTAAATTACATCTCGCGATTGTTTTCAACCTCAATTGCATTTTGTAAAGATTGACAATCTAAATTTTTTTTAGTAAGTCTTTCAATGCAGATGGCCTGGCCTTTTAGTGAGTATTTTGAATTTCAATTGCATTTTGTACGTATTTTCAACCAAAACCGCATTTCGCACGAATTTTGAATCTAAATTGCATTTTGTTTGGTGGGCATTTTGCACATATTTCGATTCTCAATTGCATTTTGTGGGTATTTTGAATCAAAATTACATTTTGTCAAGTATTTTCAATCTAAATTGCATTTTGTAAGTATTGTCAATCCACATGAGTCGTTTGAATCTACCGTACATTTTGTAAGCATTTTCAATTTCAATTGCATTTTGTAAGTATTTTGAATTTCAATTGCACTTCTTGAATAATTTGGATTGGAACTGGGATATTTCAATTTGAATTGCATTGTGTATTTTCAATTTCAATTGCATTTTGTAAGTATTTTGAACCTCAATTGCATTTTGTACGTATTTTCGATGTCATTTGCATTTTGTAAGTGTTTTGAATTGCAGTTGCATTTTGTAAGTATTTCGACGCTACGTTGCATTTTGTACGTATTTTGAATCTAGCCTACGTTTTGTGGGTCTTTTTTCAATCTATTCTTTTTGTGAATTTTTTCGTTCTAAATTCCCTTTTGTAAGACTATATTGTGAGTTGTTTCCATCTGAGTTTCTCTTTGTACGTATTTTCCGTCTCCCATAATTTTCGTTCTGGCTTCCATTTCATTCTCATTTTCGCTATCACCCAGATCATTAGGGACTGATAACCTAGATGTTAGGCCCCTTAAAACAACAATTATCATCATCATCATCTCATCATAGTGTTTGAGCAACGAGGAGGGGATGGGTCACTGGTAGTCCTGTTTGTTCCTTTGCACGGTGTCGGAGGAACACCATTTGCATAACTTGCTCTTCGATCAACCGACCACATTTGAAACAGTTGAGTGATTTCCAATATTGTTCACTTGTTGCTTTCGTATTGGTAACATCTGAGATGGCTCGCTGGATACTGAGGGATGAGTAATCCCTGATTTCAATGATTGACTATAAATCGTGGCTACAGGTAGTCAAAGTTTCAACTCCGTATTGTTAACGACAGGAAATTATTATTATTTTCTTTATTTTACGTAACTTACAGGTTGGTAACAGACTCATACCGGTACATTGCGTACAAAAAATTGAGTAAAGTAACACCTTGAAAAGCCTATTGCATACATTTTCAAATTACAGGGTGGCGCACGAAATGTGTCACCATTTTGTTTCTGAATAAAAACTTGACTGTCAAGACAAACTCAAAGGAACATTTACTAGCATGGAGTACACTGTGGAGATTTATTCTAATGCAGCACGTGCTCAATATGTCCACCATTTAGATTCCTAATTTCCTTCAAACGAACACTCATGTTAGCGAAAACCCTACGGCACATGTCTTCCGTGAATTCACTGCAAGCTTAACCGGGTGTGTTAGCCGTGGTCGTTACGGCATGACTGCTGGCAGTCGCTCACATCCGGGAGGCGAGGAGGTTCGAATCCCCCCGCCGGCAACCTTGAAGATGGTCTTCTGTGGTTTCCCATCTTCCTTCCAGGCAAATGCCGGGGTAGGTCCCTAACTATAGGCCACAGCCGCTACCTTCCAACTCCTCGTCCTTACTTTCCAACTTCCCCAACGGTACTTGTAGCTCACCCATTGGGTGTCCGTCTCGAAGCAGCTACAAACCTGGCGAGCCGAACATGTCCTCGGACACTCCCGGCACTCAAAGCCATATGCTAAAAAAAACTGCAAGCTTGAAGAATAAGGCTTTAGAGCTCCATTAAATCATGTGGACGTTTCGGAAAATTGTTTCCTTTAGGAACCCCCAGAGAAAGAAGTCACTCCCATAATTGTCCGTCATTGAAACGATCCGGAAATCTGAGTGAAATGACCCGCATGTCGAAACGCTCGTGCAAGAAATCCAACACAATGCTTGCAGTGTGTGGCTTTGCTCCATCTTGCATGAACCACTGCGTGTTGAAAGACAACGCAGTAGTAAGAAGCTGTGGAACAAAGTTATTGTGGAGCATGCTCGAATGACGCTCACTGTTCACAGTTTCCTCGAAGAACAAAGGTCCAATAACCCGTAACTGGAAATTGCGGCCCACACTGTAATTCTCGGAGCATAATGTTGTCGTTCATGAAGCACTTGCGCCCTGACGTGTACATTTTGTTTCTTAATCACACCGTTCAAATGAAAATACGCCTCGTCTGAAAACCAAACGGTGTTGAGAGTTTGTTCCCTATCCTCCACCCAGCGAGCAAACAGTAGTCTCTGCCGCTTGTGTTCTGCCATGAGCTCCTGAGAAGAGGTCATCTTGTACGGGTACATCTGGAGGTCACTTTTAAGAATCCGTTGAACGGAGCGTCTGGATATGCCCAATTGCACTGCTGCCTTTCTACACCATTTACCGGGGCTTCTCTGTACAGCAACTCATTCCACTTCAATTTTCTCCGTCGAACAAAGAGGCCATGTAGGAAACACTGGTCTCCTTGCGACGGTATCGTGAATTACGCGTCATTTCATAACTCATTTGTTTCTCCAAGCTCCATTGCTGCTACTGTTGTGATGGTCAACGGGATATCTAATGCGACTTTAAAATTATGTACGAAACAAATGGTGACACATTTCGTGCGCCACGCTGTATATAACATGACGTTTGACAGTTTTTCCCAGTTATGCTATCTTCCGCGTCTCCTTTTTACAAGAGGGTCCAACAAAATCTTAGTGTGTATTAAAAATTCCTCAAACGATGCTGCAGGTCTTCAGAATTGCAGTCTTTTTATAATTATTATTATCCCTCCTTATATTATTTTGCTAAGGTCCCATTCCAGTTTTGTACCGAAAATAAGGTCCCATTAACACCAACCTACACATATGGGGTACCTACAGGTTCAGCATTACCCAATGCGTAAGCGAAGCGCACTGACTTACTCTTTAAATTCCCCACAATTAAATAAATACCTTAAAACATGTATATTTACAATGAAATAATGAAAGAATGCAACACGGTAACCATGATAATAGAATCTCACAGGTCCAACCATTTCTGTAAGACGCAATGCATTTCCAATTATTAAATTACTGTGAAATTTCCAGACTGTAAAATTCATCAATACTTACATCAATACAATACATACATAAAATACATAAAATTCATCAATACATATAGTATAATGCGCTTAAGGGGGTCAAGGGGCACTCTAGATTTTTTCACGCAATTTCACGAGTGGGTGTAGTACGGAAGGTCTTTTTCACCCGACTATAAAGGGTCTCCGAAAGCCACATTTAAAGGCCTTTAAATTAACAGTGTCTGTGATATTCCCAGAAAACTAACTTCGCTCTGATATACCTATGAAGGAATGACAAACATCTAACCACTGCACCAGTAGCTGAATTGATAAAGTCTGATTATTCATACCAAGAATGAATCGGTCATAGCATTCATGATTGAGATTTTGCTAAGTGTACTCTTTACAACTAGAATATTCGCGGGCGAAGCCGCGACGGGTAACTCTAGTTATTATTATTATTATTATTATTATTATTATTTATGCCCAATCAAAGAGCGCATTTGAACTTGTTAGTTGGCATGATGGTTCTCCCTTTCTTATCCTCCCAACAGTTCTTCATGAATGCACTGTGATGCATCCTGCGTTCTTTGGATCACTCCCTACCAGTTTTCTTTTTAGATTTCACCTTCAATTTGTGCTTGCGTACTATTTTCCCTAAGGATCCATGATATTCTGAGATGTCGACTGTGATATTTATTTGATTTGTTTTTTCCATGTGACAACAACTTTATATATTTTTCTTTTCCTTTGCCTGGAGTTCCCTCTGTCTCCAATATTCCTCCATGCGTTCACTGGCGTGTTGCCCGTGATCGTCTGTCCTAGTCGTCCACTTCTCTTAAGTCTTCCTGCATCTTGAAAACGTTCCAGAATTTTTACTTTAGACTTAAATTTACTTCTTTCTAACATCTGAGACTCTGTTATGTTCAAGTTATCATTCTAATCTTTCCTCGTTGGAGTTGTCTTCTTCTTCTTCTTCCAGAGATAGTCGAATATTTGTTTTGTATATCTATATTTGTGCATTCTGTATAGATGTCCGAAGAATGTCAGCCTCCTCTTCCGCATAGTCTCTGAGATTCTTTCCATGTTCGGGCAGACTTCTCTGTTGCTTCGCCGATAACCTAGATGTTAGGCCCCTTAAAACAACAATTATCATCATCATCAGTTTCCATCCGTCTTCAGTCCGAACTGCAAGCATGTTTTTTCTTAGAATTCTCCTTTCGAGGACTTCTAGTTTTTCTAGGCTATAGCTCATCGGTAGGCATTTACTAGCACAGAGACATTCCATTTTTACGACAGTGTTATAATGCCTTATTTTGGTATTCCAGGAGATGAACCTCTTGTTGTAGATATTTTTCATTAATTCATATGCCCTTTCCATTTTTAAACAGCTGCTTTTTCTAACCAATTCTCCTGTATAGCCTCTCCCAGGTACTTGAACGTTCTGACCCTGTCAATAATATCATTTTAGCCTACTTTTCACATTTTGCAAAAATGAGGAAAAAGTAAACTTATGAGATCGATCTGGGCAAATGTGTGTGTGTCTGTCTGTCTGTCTGTCTGTCTGTCCGTCTGTCTGTCCTGCCTGTCTCTCTGTCTGGCTGTGTGTGTGCCCCCCCCCCCCCTCCCTATCAACTCTTCAACGGCTGCAGCAATCGAACCAAAATTCAGTACGAGCCAAAATCTATATGTGAGTATCTCAAGCCCATATTTGAAAATGATGTCAGTACTACCAACTGCTGAAAAACCGCACTTGAAATTTTAGCTCCAAGTTGGATATCTTGGAAGGTATGAATGGGAGCTAATCCAATGGACAATAATATTTCAGTTTAGTTTCCAGGAGGCGATACATGGTAGTGTTACCAAAATGATTCTAAGCCTGCTGATATGTCCAATCCTTAAATGCATATAACTTCTACACTATCAATTGGATGTCAACCAAATTTCGTGTGTAATATGTGTACATAAACAGATATGAGTGAGCGTGTTCTTAAGAGCAACTAGGGCTGCCAACTGTTAATAAATCCTGTTTCTATTTAATTACGCTAATATCAATATTTAATTACCCTAATCTCTTATATATAATCCAAAACTGACTCATCACCGCAGGGCTCAAACCACTAGACCTAGGAAGCTGAAATTTTGCATGTTGGTTGATCCGAGTATGTAGAGGCTCACTAAGAAACGGTTTTTGAAAATTCCATTTGTAAGTGACTTTTTTCGGCCCTTTGGCATTGACAATCCTAGATTGACTCATCGACGCAGGGCTCAAACCACTAGACCTAGAAAGCTGAAATTTTGCATGTTGGTTGATCCGAGTATGTAGAGGCCCAATAAGAAACGGTTTTTGAAAATTCAATTTGTAAGTTACTTTTTTCGGCCCTTTGGCACTGAGCAAGGACAGTCGGTAAAATGTTCGGATTTAGCTCATTTTAAGCCGCCACATACTAGAAACAATACTCGGAGGTCCTGTAGGGACCCCAAAACACACTTTTTAAGTTCCTAAAATGAACGGTTTCGGAGATATTCCCAAATAACTGTGTTCCCTCTGAGAAACAGATCAACGTTACTATGGCAACCGCTGAAATTTCGCAGACCGGGGATAGTTTTCTGGCAATATCTCGAAAACCGTTCGTTTTAGGGCCTTAAAAAGCTGGGTTCGGTTCCCACTTCTTTTTGAAGTGGGAACCACGAACATTGCTCCTCACATTGATACGCGCAAAAAGAGCTATAATCCATATTTCTACGATCAAATCGACTCGGAAAGTCTCTTATATATAATCCAAAACTGACTCATCACCGCAGGGCTCAAACCACTAGACCTAGGAAGCTGAAATTTTGCATGTTGGTTGATCCGATTATGTAGAGGCTCACTAAGAAACGGTTTTTGAAAATTCAATTTGTAAGTTACTTTTTTCGGCCCTTTGGCACTGAGCAAGGACAGTCGGTAAAATTTTCGGATTTAGCTCATTTTAAGCCGCCACATACGAGAAACAATACTCGGAGGTCCTGTAGGGACCCCAAAACACACTTTTTAAGTTCCTAAAATGAACGGTTTCGGAGATATTCCCAAATAACTGTGTTCCCTCTGAGAAACAGATCAACGTTACTATGGCAACCGCTGAAATTTCGCAGACTGGGGATAGTTTTCTGGCAATATCTCGAAAACCGTTCGTTTTAGGGCCTTAAAACGCTGGGTTCGGTTCCCACCTCTAACCACGAACGTTGCTCCTCGCATTGATACTCGTAAAATGAGATATATTTTATATATAGAGGTTGCTTTTGGGGCTCGGATACGATCGTGATTTTGAGTCTGATTTTGAGTCTAATTTTATACTTTTGCGGCTGGTTGTTGTAAGCGAGCTTTCAGAAGTTTACTCGAATTTACAATGTTAAGATACTTTCGATTTTGCACGGTATGCTTTCATTTTCTTTATACATTTGTTTTTTCTTAACTGAATATTTTTGTTTGCCTATTTTGATCTGCTCTTTTTCGTTTTTAACCATGATCTGCAACGTTGATTCACAGTCGAATGTGTCGTATTCTACCGGCTGTCACGTTAATTATTATTGTTTCTTAATTACTCTTACTGAGGAATTGGGCAAACTTATTTCAATAAAGTTGTTGTTTTTTCTTTCACGGCCATTGAATCCCCGCACAAGGCACGGCTTAAACCTAGAAAAGTTGCTGAGTTGTACTAATGGACTAATGGTGCAGCAGAAAATAGGAGAATTGAAGCTTTTGAAATGTGGTGATATGGGAGAATGATGATCAGATGGGTAGTTAGGGTAACAAATGAAGAGGTATTAAGACGAGTGGGAGAGGAGAGATGTTTCTGACGACTGCTAATGAAGAGAAGAGATAGGAGGGTAGGACACATATTATGACACCCAGGAATAGCAAGCTTACTGTCGACCAAAATATTATGTGCACTCGAGTTTGAAGGTTGTTTGTGAAGTAGCCAATAGACCTTCATAAATTCCAATGACATCATCATTTTCGACGTTCGATTTTACGTTAGTTCATGTAGGTTTGGAATTTTTACTTTATATTTTAATATTTTTTTATCGCAGTTGAAACACAAAAAGTGCCCCTTTTTAAGCGTGTTTCAACCATGCGTCACATTTAAGAATTATTATCTCACAAACCCGTAATCAGATCGAATCCGAATTTTAACACAATATACATTGGAATGTTGTATAACTGGTTTATTAATTTCAAAATTTCGTGTGTTCAAGAAAGAATGTTGTTATTATTTTTGTAAGGTAACTCGTTCTCAGCTCGGGGTCGTTGGAAAATGTAGTTCTTTGTTGCGTTGTAATCCTTATACATCAAAACGTTATGCTGTATGACTGTGAAATAGGTAAATTAATTCACTTATTTTATATCGGTTTGTAATTGTACGGAGATTTAAGACATGCTTCACCAGCTAGCCGCTCCGGGAAATGCTATACAGCGTTGCTGATATGGAGCCCATCACTTCCGAGCGAGGCGTGCCATGACGCGTGATGTAGCCCATCTTGGCAATGATGTACTGCTTTCACCGGAGCGGCTAACTGGTGAACCATGTCTTAATTCTCCGTACAAATACAAACCGATATACAATAAGTGAATTAATTTACGCATTTCACAATCATACAGCATACCGTTTTGATGTATAAGGATTACAACGCGACCAAGAACTACATTTTCAAACCATCCCGAGCCGAGGAAAAGTTACCATACAAAAATAATAACAACTTTGTTTCTTGGACACAAAAAAATAATAATTAATAAACCTGTTATACAACATTCCAGTGTATGTTGTGTTAAAATTTGGATTTGATCTGATGACGGGTTTGTGAGATAATAATTCTTAAATGTGACGCATGGTTGAAAAACGCTTAAAAACAGGCACTTCTTGAGATCCAACTGTGATAAAAAATATTAAAATATAAATTAAAATTTCCAAACCTACATGATCTAACGTAAAATAGAACGACGAAAATGATGATGTTATTGGATTTTATATAGGTCTATCGGTTACTTCACAAACAAACTTCAAACTCGAGTACACATAATAGTTTGGTCGACAGTAGTTATGGATGGGAGGGTCGCAGACTAGAACTGTAGGGGTAAACCAGGGTTAAACCGATTGCCTCGGATGTAGGGTGTGGTAGCTACGTAGAAATGAAACGATTAGCTCAGGAGAGGGATAGATGGAAGGCTGCATCAAACCAGTTAAAAAAACTGAAGACTCAAACAACAACAATCAGGAATTTCAATTACTTAGAGAGGCATGTGGGGCAAAAGGGTCGTGGGAGAATTTCAATCCCTGGGAAGTAACACTGGAAGAGACTGCATAATGTACATCAGCGGCCAAGGTGAGCGATATTTAACTATAGGTCTATTAATAGGGATATGGTTACGTTCAAATCATCAATTAGTATGGCCAAATTATATCCAGAATAGATTAAGTAAGAATACATTTAATTCCCCATATTCCGATAGATTTGCCATTCCAGTGTGCAAGAGTGCAGTTCCCTCTTCAAACAATATTCGCAATTTCTTTAACAAAGCGCAATGACACACACTTAACAGTAGCACGTGTACATTTAGACAAAACAATTTTTTCCCATGGCCAACTGTATGTGGCGTGCTCGCGAGCATCCGGACAACAAAATCGTTATGTCTCAGCAGAAGATGGCAAAACCATAAACGTAATTCTAAAATGTGTTAACATAATGTAACAACGAACCCTGCAGACGTTCACAACTCGATAAAATTCCCACTTTGCTGATCATATCAATATACTGTATGTATCAGAATATTCAGAATTAGAATGGACACACCTATAGCCGCGATTGCTGTAATAGAACAGACCAATTATCAGCAATAATGCATCGTCCCCATTGTCTTGATCGCGGGCGAAGCCGCGGGTACCTGCTAGTATCAATATATCACAAAGTATGCAAGCCTACAACTCTAAACTTTGCACACATATAGTACCTGACATTCTAGATTATCTTGGAGTAACTAATATTAGTCAGTGCTGCCAACATGATTCTAAGCCTGTTGATAGGTCAAATTTTGAAACATATGCAACTTCTGTACTAATGAATGGACTTCATCCACATTTGGCACAACAAGAGATCAAAATATTTCAGATTATTTCTGACCAACACAAGCATGGCATTGTTGCCAACATGTTTTTACGCGCGCTGATAGATCCAATGCTTAACTGCATGTAGCGTCCATGCTATCCATTGGACTTCAACCAAATTTTGTATTCTGTACTTTAAGAGATGGAACTAAGAATATAGCCTATTCAGTCACCAGGACTGCCAACTCTAGTGCTCTATTAAGCTACATTATACGAGGTATATTTCGTACTAATTAGAAATGTCGATATTACCAACTTAATTTCGTCATGATTCTAGATAGGTCCGTATAGATTAATCACTGGCATGAATCTTAATTTTGAGAAAAGTAGGCTCTTTAGTTCGTCACGGAACTTCTTGTTATTTCATCGTTATGCACATCTGTGGAGCGCGATAGAAGTTATTTAGCTAATGATGTTTTATCTTCTCCAAAAATCTCTTCATCTCGGCACTAAACAACTTCCTCTATTTTTCAGCCGATAATTTATTGGTCCTGGTATTCATATTCTCAACTAAATTATGGTTGTTGATTACTGTTTTGAACTGGAGTCAATCTTGTAAGATTTCCTCTGTGATGGCGATTTTTATAATTTAAAATGATCTTGTCGACTTCATCGTTATGCTTAGGTCTACCGTTATGCGTCTTGGTTACGGCGTGTATGACGTCATCATGTTGTTCAGTGCATTTGCACCGAGTCTGAGTTTACTCCTGGGGTCTGGCGTTATGCGAACAGAGACGGCAAGTGCGTGACGTCATGCGGCCCCCGCGCGGGAAGCCTAAGTTAAAGGGTAATGGAGTCTGTTGAGTCTGGGTTTACTCGTGGGGTCTGGCGTTATGCGAACGGAGACGGCGAGTGCGTGACGTCATGAAGCCCCCAAGCGGGAAGCCTAAGTTAAAGGGTAATGGAGTCTGTTGAGTCTGAGTTTACTCCTGGGGTCTGGCGTTATGAGAACGGAGACGGCGAGTGCGTGACGTCATGCAGCAGAGTGCACGGGAAGCCTAAGTTAAAGGATAATGGAGTCTGTTGAGTCTAAGTTTACTCCTGGGGTCTGGCGTTATGAGAACGGAGACGGCGAGTGCGCGACGTCATGCAGCAGAGTGCACGGGAAGCCTAAGTTAATGGGTAATGGAGTCTGTTGAGTCTGAGTTTACTCCTGGGGTCTGGCGTTATGAGAACGGAGACGGCGAGTGCGTGACGTCATGCAGCAGAGTGCACGGGAAGCCTAAGTTAAAGGATAATGGAGTCTGTTGAGTCTAAGTTTACTCCTGGGGTCTGGCGTTATGAGAACGGAGACGGCGAGTGCGTGACGTCATGCAGCAGAGTGCACGGGAAGCCTAAGTTAAAGGGTAATGGAGTCTGTTGAGTCTGATTTTCCTCCTGGGGTCTGGCGTTATGAGAACGGAGACGGCGAGTGCGTGACGTCATGCAGCAGAGTGCACGGGAAGCCTAAGTTAAAGGGTAATGGAGTCTGTTGAGTCTGAGTTTACTCCTGGGGTCTGGCGTTATGAGAACGGAGACGGCGAGTGCGCGACGTCATGCAGCAGAGTGCACGGGAAGCCTAAGTTAAAGGGTAATGGAGTCTGTTGAGTCTGAGTTTACTCCTGGGGTCTGGCGTTATGAGAACGGAGACCGCGAGTGCGTGACGTCATCCAGCCCCCGCGCGGGAAGCCTAAGTTTAAGGGTAATGGAGTCTGTTGAGTCTGAGTTTACTCCTGGGGTCTGGCGTTATGAGAACGGAGACGGCGAGTGCGTGACGTGATGCAGCAGAGTGCACGGGAAGCCTAAGTTAAAGGGTAATGGAGTCTGTTGAGTCTGAGTTTACTCCTGGGGTCTGGCGTTATGAGAACGGAGACGGCGAGTGCGCGACGTCATGCAGCAGAGTGCACGGGAAGCCTAAGTTAAAGGGTAATGGAGTCTGTTGAGTCTGAGTTTACTCCTGGGGTCTGGCGTTATGAGAACGGAGACGGCGAGTGCGTGACGTCATGCAGCAGAGTGCACGGGAAGCCTAAGTTAATGGGTAATGGAGTCTGTTGAGTCTGAGTTTATGATGATGATGATAATTGTTGTTTTAAGGGGCCTAACATCGAGGTTATCGGCCCCTGAGTCTGAGTTTACTCCTGGGGTCTGGCGTTATGAGAACGGAGACGGCGAGTGCGTGACGTCATGCAGCAGAGTGCACGGGAAGCCTAAGTTAAAGGGTAATGGAGTCTGTTGAGTCTGAGTTTACTCCTGGGGTCTGGCGTTATGAGAACGGAGACGGCGAGTGCGTGACGTCATCCAGCCCCCGCGCGGGAAGCCTAAGTTTAAGGGTAATGGAGTCTGTTGAGTCTGAGTTTACTCCTGGGGTCTGGCGTTATGAGAACGGAGACGGCGAGTGCGTGACGTCATGCAGCAGAGTGCACGGGAAGCCTAAGTTAAAGGGTAATGGAGTCTGTTGAGTCTGAGTTTACTCCTGGGGTCTGGCGTTATGAGAACGGAGACGGCGAGTGCGTGACGTCATCCAGCCCCCGCGCGGGAAGCCTAAGTTTAAGGGTAATGGAGTCTGTTGAGTCTGAGTTTACTCCTGGGGTCTGGCGTTATGAGAACGGAGACGGCGAGTGCGTGACGTCATGCAGCAGAGTGCACGGGAAGCCTAAGTTAAAGGGTAATGGAGTCTGTTGAGTCTGAGTTTACTCCTGGGGTCTGGCGTTATGAGAACGGAGACGGCGAGTGCGTGACGTCATCCAGCCCCCGCGTGGGAAGCCTAAGTTAAAGGGTAATGGAGTCTGTTGAGTCTGAGTTTACTCCTGGAGTCTGGCGTTATGCGAACGGAGACGTCGAGTGCGTGACGTCATCCAGCCCCCGCGTGGGAAGCCTAAGTTAAAGGGTAATGGAGTCTGTTGAGTCTGAGTTTACTCCTGGGGTCTGGCGTTATGAGAACGGAGACGGCGAGTGCGTGACGTCATCCAGCCCCCGCGTGGGAAGCCTAAGTTAAAGGGTAATGGAGTCTGTTGAGTCTGAGTTTACTCCTGGAGTCTGGCGTTATGCGAACGGAGACGGCGAGTGCGTGACGTCATCCAGCCCCCGCGTGGGAAGCCTAAGTTAAAGGGTAATGGAGTCTGTTGAGTCTGAGTTTACTCCTGGATTCTGGCGTTATGCGAACGGAGACGGCGAGTGCGTGACGTCATCCAGCCCCCGCGTGGGAAGCCTAAGTTAAAGGGTAATGGAGTCTGTTGAGTCTGAGTTTACTCCTGGAGTCTGGCGTTATGCGATACGGAGACGGCGAGTGCGTGACGTCATGCAGCCCCCAAGCGGGAAGCCTAAGTTAAAGGGTAATGGAGTCTGTTGAGTCTGAGTTTACTCCTGGGGTCTGGCGTTATGCGATACGGAGACGGCGAGTGCGTGACGTCATGCAGCCCCCAAGCGGGAAGCCTAAGTTAAAGGGTAATGGAGTCTGTTGAGTCTGAGTTTACTCCTGGAGTCTGGCGTTATGAGAACGGAGACGGCGAGTGCGTGACGTGATGCAGCAGAGTGCAAAGAGTCCTGAGCCTTTCTGACATGTGTAGCATTTGTAGCATGCGTCATTTGAAATGTTATAAAGTCTAGTCTCTCAGACACTGTATCTTTTTGAAGGTCTTTTTCTATTTAAACCAGTTTTATTGACTTCCATTGAGAGAGCAAGTTTGAGAATCCTTGTGGTGAGCCTGTCAGTGTCCATAGAACTTCAATCACTTTTTCCTGAAGGTTTCATTGATCTTTTCAGCGTATTGATAAAGTTCCTGAGACTTACGTTTCATCCAGATTACTTATGACCAGACTTGACCAAGGATTTCTCTCAATATGTTCCTATGTATTAATGTCATGTAGTTATTTTATAGATTTAGGGTAACACCCATTACAATTTGGTATAATCGTGTTGACCGACTGAAAATCATAAATTTCGATTACTAAAGCAACACTGAAAACTTTCTTCCAACACGAGAACGTAATGGTTAAGTAAGAGATGTGGTTTACTTTGTATCTGTAGATTTACCATGCGCTTTAGAAAATAGGAAATGTTTCAACTATCCTATAAACGTGGAAGATATGATGGGAAAGCTCAATGGTTAGGCAAATGTTGAAAATTCGATAAAAGCAGTTATCATTTGTCATTTGTTTTTGAAAGAAAATATGTTCATTGTTTCTCGAGATAAATTGTAGTCAATGCTAATGAAGACCCCATGTGATCGAAACTAGTCCAATAATATCTTCTGGTAATTTATTGTATTGAATTGATTACTTTTAAAGCCATTGGTATTTAATTGAGAAAATATATTTGTGTCACTTTAATTTATGTATATTTTGTACACGATTTATGACGAGCACATTCATAGGCTCTTTAAACTTTAACTCAGCGGCTTCGGTGGCGTAGTCGGTAGCATGCTGAGCTTCTATGCCCAAGATAGCGGGTTCAAATCCGGCCGAAGTCGTCGGATTTTTTAAAAGTGTTAAAATCCCTTATTATGCCTTCCTTCGGACGGGAAGTTAAGCTGGTGGTCCCATGTCATAGATTTATGGCATGTTAAAGAACCTTCCACTAACTACACGTGTGTAGATTAAGAATGTAAACAACGCTCTGAGGTTCCTGAGCTGACTGCGGTGGCGTTTGGTAGCTAAGTTCTGAAATAGTAGTCGTTGGCCGTGGCGTTTGGCGGCAAAAGTAGGAACTATTTGAAAAATTCAAAAGTCTGCAGTCCTTACTTGAATTTTAAAAGAACAGATAACACACACTAATGCTGTCATTACAATTAACACCGGTTATCAGACAGATTCTACACACACCCAAAGTACACGGGACTACATGACCGCGTTGTCGCAGCCCCTAAACTTAAGAACCAACCAACCAAACTGTATCTCCCCGCGGAAAGAATTCCAAATAACGAACAAAATTAATACGTTCCTTCTTTATCAGATGTGTGTATTAAATAGGTAATCAATTGAGTTATGTATATCACAAGTACTGTGAACCCTAGTCAGCCCAACAAATATTTAAAACGAACATTGAATTTAAAATCATAAATAATTTTACAAATAAGTCATGGATCTCAGTTTAGGTCCTCCCAAAATATCTTACAGTAATCATTAAATCAGATTGCGAGGCGCAGTTAATTAAATTCTGTCTCCAAGCCCAAGATTACGGGTACAAACCCGGCTGGCCGATGGCATTTCAGAGTACTTTAAGTTAAGACGTTTGGCCCTACACCGACAATGTTAAATTAATCAAATTAATGCCCCATTTTCTTAGAAACTATTGAACGGATTTGTCTGAAATTTTCACTCTAAATTAAAAGATCTCTGCGTTACTTACTGATCCTAAATGGCTCTGGCATTGTCATTATAAATATATTTATAAATTAATTTCTATGCATTCCAATTCTTTTGTGAAAAAAAAAAATACATTTAACCGTATTTTTATTACAACAGAAGTTCTGGTACAATCGACATGACTGAAAATCCACAGTTGCAATACAGTGGTGTTTAAAAACTGTGATATTTTCATTAACATTTCTGAGAAAACGGGACAAATATTTCAATACGTATGGTTTTGAGAAAACGAGACATTAATTTTGACATCATGTATATGCTAGGAAAAACAACTTTTGTTTCAAACTTTCCGCGTCTGCAAACATTAGACGATCAAAGTGTGCGGGAACAGGTTCACCAACATCTGAACCGTACATTTCTCTAAAAAAAAAAATAAAAAAAAAAAAACACACAAAACTAACTCTCTAACTGTAAAAGAGCCGGAGATATAACAGTTTTGTGAAAAGGGGCGAAAAATTATTACAGAGTGACAAATGTCATAAAAATTTTAAAAATATTAATAATGAAGTTATAACTGGAGGACAGATTTAAATAATACATATAAATGTTCAGAAAAGAACGTAGTATCTAATTACGCAAAAAACTAAAGATAGACATTTTGAAAACGTTCAGCCTACCGTCTTACCTTAAATGCGACAGCCTCAGGTCGGTAGATTTAGCGGTACGGAAAAACTCACATCAAGCTCCTCACCATCTCTGAAACCACACTATTTAAACCCATATTATTATTATTATTATTATTATTATTCCATTATTATTATTATTATTTATTATTTATCATTATTTATTTAGGATCATTTCAACCCCCTACGATTACACAACTTCTTTGACTGTTGATGTTCTTTCTTTTTACGCCAATACTCCTTAATTCTCTCGCTCGCTCTTGCTCGTTCCTCTTCCGAGAACACACATTTTTTTCTCCTGGGTTTCTCTACGAACAGATCCGTCACTTCCGCAATTTTCCTTCTGAACATTGTTCTGTTTGCAATATCTCCCTCCTCAATGCCACATTCTTTTCAGATTCTGATGAACTTTTTTCAGCCATGTATTAGAGTCTTTTTCCTTTCCTGGAAGATGAGAAACTTATTCGCTAGACGTCCCGGTCCCATTCTTCTCAGGTATCCATAGAAAGTCAGTCGCCTTTTTCTCACCGATATTGAAATGTTTTCGTATTATCATTATTATTATTATTATTTTTTATTTGCGAATTGACCACTTCGGATCACGCTACAATTTCATTTTTTCTTTGCCTGAAGTTTCCTCTTCCTCCAGTACTCCTTCATAAGGGCGCTATGCTGTTTCTTCTGCTCATCCGTCCAGGCTCTTCCCTTCTTTGTGGTTCTTGTGACGTGAAACCCTTCCAAATTTTGAATTATGTACCGAAATGATTCCCTGTTTGACATCTGATCTTCCTGGATGTTGGAATTTTCGAGATCTTTTCGAACTTCCTTAATCCATGTCGTTCATGTCTTCTTGTTACACAGGTAATCGAATAACTGTTTGGTTAGTCTAGTTTTGTCCATTCTGTACAAGTGTCCGAGAAACGATAACCTCCTCTTCTTCATGGTCTCTGAGATTCTCTCCACATTTTTATAGACTTCATTGTTGCTCCGAAGTTTCCAGCCGGTTTCAGTCTGGACTGGGCCCATGATTTTCCGTAGTATTCTTCTTTCTAGGATCTCTAGCTTCTCCAACTTGTAATTCATTGAGAGGCATTCGCTGGCATACAGGCATTCTGTTTTTACTACCGTGTTGTAATGTTTTAGTTTGGCATTCCATGAGATGCATTTCTTGTTGTAGATGTTTTTAGTTAGCCCATAAGCTCTTTCCATTTTTGAGATACGATCTTCTACAGCAGCTTTCTCTAGGCCGTTCTCTTGTATGGTTTCACCGAGGTATTTGAACTTTTTCACCCTCTGAATCCGTCCAATCTCTGTTTCAAGGAATTGTGGTCCATGTTTGTCATTCATCATGAACTTGGTCTTCTCTTTCGAGATCCTAAGTCCTGTCTTGCTAGCGATCTTTTCTAAGAGGTTGATCTGTATGGCCGCTTCTTCTAGGTTTTCTGAAAGTATCGCAAAATCATCAGCGAAAGCCAAGCAATTGACTTTGATTCCTCCAGTTTTTCGTCCTAGGCATATCGGGGCTATCTCTTGATTTTCAAGTTCGGAATTCCAAATTCTCACAATCCTCTCGAGGACACAGTTGAATAGTAATGGTGATAATCCATCACCCTGTCGCACACCTGTCTTGATTTCAAATGACTGAGACAATTCTCCCATGAACTTCACCTTAGAAGTTGTGGCTGTTAAGGTTTCTCTGATAATATTGGCCAGTTTGGTTTTGACTCCAAATTCTCTAATGATCTTAGCTAGGGTCCCTCTGTCCACCGAGTCGAAGGCTTTTTTGAAGTCAATGAATGAAACCACTATACTTTTGCCGTTCAGCGCTCTGTGGCGATTTATTGATTTCAAATTTAGGATTTGTTCGGCACAGGAGCGGCCTTTCCGGAACCCACCTTGGTATTCTCCAAGTTGCTTATCTAGGATTCCTTCTATTCTATTCAGAAGTATCCTTGAGAGGATTTTGTAAGTGACTGGGAGTAGCGACACGCCTCTGTAGTTGTTAACATCTTGTTTGTTCCCTTTCTTATGGAGTGGGTGGATCAGCGCTGTTTTCCATTCGTCTGGTAGCTTTTCCGTCTCCCATATTTGTTGGAAGATATGGTGCAGGTCGTCTAGGATTTCCGGTTCTGCCCACTTCATTTCCGCTTGCCTTGTTGTTCTTGAGACTTTTCAGGGCTTCCTTTATTTCTTCTTTTGTTGGTGGCATATCATCTTCTGAGTTTATAGGATGAGTCTGAAATTCTAGTTTGTTGGTTGGAGGCGGGCAGTTGAGGAGTTTCTCAAAGTATCTGGCTAATATATTGCAGTTTTCTTGATTGTTCAGTCCAATTTTTCCTTCTTCGTTTTTGAAACTTATACTTGGAATTTGGTATCCTCTAAGCTTGTCCTTCAAGGTTTGGAAAAAATCTCTGGTGTTATTCTTAGTGAAGTCGTCCTGGAGGTTTTGTAACTTTGCATTCCCAAACGATCGTTTGGTCCTGCGGAATACCCCTGATGTTTCTTTCCTTTGGGTTCTGAATTGTTCCAAATGTTCCGTATCTCTTGAACATTTCCATATTCTCCATGTGTCGGATCTCTTTTCAAGTGCTTTCTCACATTCTTCATTCCACCAGATTGTACGTTTCCTCTTTGCCAGTCCGAATGTTTTCTTAGCGGCTTCATTGATCTTTGTACAAAGATGTTGCCAGGTTTTTGTTCTAGAAGAGCGGATTTCTTCTCTGAAGTTATTTATAATATCTCCATTGATGTTCATTCGATTGGTGTTGTATTTTTTCAACTTAGGTGGATCCTTCTTTTGTTTTGGTGGAAGAAAACGTATTTTAACTTTGGAGAGTTAGTCATCAGTGTCAAATTTACCATTTCTAATCACTTTAACATTCATCACCTCCCTAGTATTTGTCCTTGATATTGCCACATGGTCTAATTGGAATTCTCCTAGGTTGGGATTTGGAGATACCCATGTCTTTGCTTTTCTTGGGAGTTTCCGAAAATGAGTCGACATGAGATTCAACTGGAAGATTTTGCAGAGTCCAAGGAGTCGTTCGCCATTCTTGTTTGTCCTCCTGTGTGCTGGATAGTCTCCTACTATATCTCTGTATTTTCTTTCTGTCCCTATTTGTGCGTTGAAGTCTCCCGGAAGGATTTTTACATGGTTCACAGGTATCCGAGCGATAATAATAATAATATTAACGGCCCAAAATCAAGTAAAAGACGCCTCCTTATGACGACGGTTCAGTCAGTGCTCCTGTATGGCTCTGAACTTTGGGCCGAATCCTCGAGATTTTCATTGTATCGGAGAAGGATAGCTGCTGTACAGCGGAGAGCAGCTTTACGTATTGTATGTGCATACCGCACGGTTTCTGAACCTGCAATCCTCACGGTGGCAACAATAGCCCCAATAGATCTACTTGCATTGGAGCGACAAGAAATCTGGCGTACCCAAGGAGAGCTGGGAAAGAAATGTGCAAAGAAGTGTGCCTTTAATCAACGGATGAGGCGATGGCAACTCAGATGGGAAAGTGACCCTCGTGGTAAATGGACAAAGTGACTGATACCACGCCTGGATACCTGGGTCGAAAGAGTCAATTATTACCTCTCACAACTTCTAACAGGACACGGATATTTCCGGAAATTCCTGCATAGAGTAGGCGGAGCGAGTGGTGCATCATGCATATATTGCGACGACATCGATGATGTACTTCACACCTTCTTCGTGTGGGGCCATTGGATGATAAAGAGAGTATGTGGAAACTGAATTGGGTGAACTGACACCAGATAATATTATGTCTGTGATGTTACGGAACCAGCAATCATGGGATCAGGTAGCAGTGTATGTGGAGGATCTCCTTCGCCAGAAAAAGCGGGATCAGGAAGCGTACGAACGTCCTTAGGAAGAAATGAAGAAAGAAGAAGTCTGAAAGGCTAAGTAAGCACGACACCACTCAGAAGTAATGCGAGAGCGGTTCCGGGGTGATGAACGCATCGTGGGAAAAGGGATGTGGTTTTTAGTGGGTAAGAATCCCACACTACTGTGGAGTGCGGACTCTTCACAAGTGTCTTTTGAAGATTTTCCACAGTCCCTCGTAAAAAAAAATATTATTATTATTCACAATTATGTTCTGCAAGGACCTCCGTTGAGGTTCATAGGCGTCGTGATGAGGATGAACTGAATAATGAAGACGTCACACCTGGTTTCCAAACCAGGAGAGGGAATTGAACACGGGCCCCTCGAATCAAAAGCTAGCGTCCCATCCACTTATCCTTGAACCCGGACCTCCTAAAGGAACTGCAACCCACAAACTTTGATCCCACATGGCCTCTCCGCTGTATCCGCCTATTTAGCCGATTTATTGGTCTTTTATACGCTCAATGAAGCACCCTCGAGTTAGCAGTTGGATTTAATATCAAGCGTACTCCTGGTAGGCTACATGTCGATACCGAATCACCACGCCGATATTAATGTTCTTATAGAGAACACTCGGAAACGGAGAGCGTTTGATTTTCCTTTTAATAAATGTGAAGTAGTCTGCTAATACACGCGTAATGGACTCTCAATCGTTCCAATTCAATACCCCTATTGTATGATTCACATCAACAGAACATTAAATGCTTTAAACCAGTCTGAGCTCACTAATAATTGTGAGTGCACGGATTTCTTTTATAGACTCTGCAATGAACACAAATTCAATTTTCGGTTAAAACACTCAGATTCAATGCTTTCTCAATAGTTTATTTTACATCTACTGCATTTTTAAATACGACTGTGTGAATTATGATAGTACGGAGTAGTTAGAAATTTTTAAAAATACAATGTCAATACTGATGATGGCGTTACTTCACTGTAGTATGGATACAAATTTTGGTAAATAAATACGATAATAGACATAAGAAAATTCAAAAGAAACGGGAGTATTATGGTGGTGGATTTGCTACACATTTAGGAATAAAGAATTTGTTCATATGTTATCAGAACAAGTTTGAAAATTATCGTTAAAAATGTACGTTGGATAGCACTTTGGTATAAGGGAAAGGGGTGTATGCGGCTTGGTCTATGTACAAGTTACATCCCGTTTAAGCCAAGGAACTCTGCTTAAAGTGGGGTCTTGGTGGCGTGACGGAACTTGAACTTATGAAGTATCAAGTTTCAAACAAGCCTCCATCTCCACTGAGATGTAATTTGCCAGTGCACCCTGGGGGAGGATGTTGCCAAACAGCTAGACAGCCTGCAATAAGCGTCGGCACGTGCTTTGTAAGGCGTCTCACTTGCACAACAGTAGACTTACTGAGCTCAAGTAATAGTGCACACATCAATTCACTTGTTCTTAAATCATTCCAGGGGCTTGTCACATCTTGGTGATCAGCCCCGTGACATTCAGTGTATTGATTTCTTCTGATAACCTGTGTTTCCAGACGCCCCACCCTTAAAGAGTAACGAGAGAACGAACAAATATAAATACATTAGTCCTTTTTTTCAGATTTGTATATCAAAGATTAATTGATTTATTATTATTATTATTATTATTATTATTATTATTTTGCATATTTATGCCCATCTGTGAAGTCCGATAGAACTTATTTACCTGTGGGGGTCTAGTCGGGGACACCAAGAGCCCGCTGATGAGCCAGCTTGGTGTCCTAAGCGAAAACTCGCAGATGACACGGCACATACCTAGAAATATTGGTGAGTTTTAATACACTGGCCGTGAAAGCCAATATACAATCTTCTTCTATTTACTTAATGTTTTTTTTTCTTTTCACAAAATCTCTTCATCTGGGCACTGAAAATCTTCCTCCGTTTTTTAGTCCATGATTTATTGGTCCTGGTAGTAAATTTCTCAGCAATATGATTAAGAAAACACTTAAGTTAATTATACGCCAAATTAATACTAATAAAAACACACTTAAATGTCTACATTTTATAGATCACTAGCAGGTACCCGCGACTTCGCTCGCGTCATCGTCGTGTCATATTGTTAATCAATGAAATGCAAGTTTAACCCCCTTAACACCCCTTCAGAACATGAATATCCAAAAATCCGTCATTTGTGGACGTTTTCGACATACAACGAACATATTCCCAAAATTTCAAGTTTCTAACTGCAATATGTTTGGCTGGGGGTTGTTGAGTGAATATCCAAAAATCCTTCCTTAGTAGATTTCTTTCCCCAGAATTTCACCCCTCCCCATGAGCCCCTTAAATTGGATTTATGAAAAAACGGTTGACCACCAATTTACTTATTTTTCAAGCTGATTTCCCCCCCCCCCCCCCCCCCCCCCCCCCCGAGTTTCATACTTTATGCCTCTGTCTTTTAAGAGATACTTGCTCAATTAATGAATATCCAAAAATCCTTCCTTAGTGGACGTTTTCGACATAAAACGAACATAACCCCAAAATTTCATGTTTCTAACTTCAATAATTTTGGGTGGGCGATGATGAGTGAGTGAGTAAGTCTGGGCATTTTCTTTCATTTATTTTTCAAAATTTCACCCCTCTCATGGACCCCTTTAATTGGATTTATGAAAAAAAAAACGGTCGTACGCCTATGTACTTATTTTTAAGCTGTTCTTCCCCGCTGAGTTTGATGAGTGAGTGAGTAAATCAGTTAAAACACTTTCTTTCCTGTTTTTTTTTCCCCCAGAATTTCATCCCTCTCCAAGGGCTCCTTAAATTGGATTTATGAGAAAACGGTCGAACACCTATTTACTTATATTTTAAGTTGTTTTTTTCCCGCTGAATTTCAAACTTCTCGCCTATGTCGTTTAAGAGATACACGCTCCGTTAAGAATCCTTCAACTCCCAATTTTCACCCCTTTCACCTCATAATATACACCACACCGATAAACCCTTAGACATACGTCTGCTTATTTTTAATGTTTAGTTTATATGCCGAATATCACATCCCCATAGAAACAACTCATGAGATATTGTTAATCAATGAAATGCACGTTTACCCCCCTTAACACCTCTTAAGAACCCGAATAAACAAAAATCCTTCATTAGTTGACGTTTGCGACATAGAGCGAATATATTCCGAAAATTTAATGTTTCCTACTTCAATAGTTTTCGCTGGACGATGATGAGTGAGTGAGTCAGTCTGGTCATTTTCTTTCAATTATTTTTACCAGAATTGTACGCTCTCCCAATGCGCCCCTTAAATTGGATTTATGAAGAAACGCTCGAACACCTATTAATTTATATTTTAAGCTGTCTTTTTCCCCTGAGTTTGATGAGTGAGTGAGTTAGTCAGTCAGTCAGGACACTTTCTCTCCTTTTTCTTCTAGAATATCACCTCACCCCATTGGCCCCATAAATTGAATTTATGAAAAAACGGTCGAACACCGATTTACTTATTTTTAAGCTGTTTTTTTCCGCTGAGTTTCAAACTTCTCGCGTATGTCGTTTAAGAGATACACGCTCCGTTAGGAATCCTTCAACCCCCACCTTTCACCCCTTTCACCTTATAATATACTGAGCCCGTCAGAGGAGCTGCCAGGACAGCAAACAACCGAAATGACTTCCCTAACATCTCATCCGCCGGACCTAAATGCCAAGAGGATCGGGTGAACTTCCAAACAGGTCAAAGCGGCACGAGAATCCATCATCCACGGGGATTATGGTACATGGTGACTAAAGGTCATAGACTGCCTAAGGAAAGGTTCACCTTAAAAGCTAGACTGAGAAAAGAAACATCCAGACTTATGTAAAACATCGTAAAGATTTATTTTAAAATCGACAAACCCCTATCCTAGTTCGGAGGGTTTCTATCGGCTAATCCGCAAGCTAATTAATAAGCTTATATATAAAAGTGAAAGTCTGTATGTATGTGGGTGGGTGGGTGGGTGGGTGGGTGGGTTGGTTCCGTATACAAATTTACACCGTTCCACCAATCTCAACCAAATTTTCCATACACATAGTTTAGGACCCAGAAGGAACCGCTGGCTACATGAATTTTCGATAGTCTTTCTCATTCTTCTGATTTCGGCCCTTTTGCACTCAAGCACAGGCTAATCTCTTATATAAAAACAAGTGTCCTGACTGACTGACTGACTGACTGACTCATCATCGCCCAGCCAAAACTATTGAAGTTAGAATCATGAAATTTTGGGGATATGTTCGTGGTAAGTCGAAAACGCGCACTAAGGAAGGATTTTTGGATATTCAGGTTCTAAAGGGGTGTTAAGGGGATAGACCTCATTTCATTGAATAACAATATCTCCCGATTGGTTTCATTGGGAGATGTGATACTCGGCATATACACTCATCATTAAAAATAAGAAGACATATGTCTGAGGGTTTTTCGATGTGAAGTATATTAAGAGGTGAAAGGGGTGAAAAGTGGGGGGTTGAAGGATTCCTAACGGAGCGTGTATCTCTTAAACGACATAGGCGATGAGTTTGAAACTCAGTGGAAAAAAATCAGCTTAAAAATAAGTAAATAGGTGTTTGACCGTTTTTTCATAAATCCAATTTAAGGGGCCAATAGGGAGGGGTGAAATTCTGGGGGGGGGGGGGAAGAAACAGGAAAGAAAGTGTCCTAACTGATTGACTGACAGACTCACTCATCAAACTCAGGGAAAAAAACTGCTTAAAAATAAGTAAATAGGTGTTCGACAGTCTTTTTCATAAACCCAATTTAAGGGCTTCTTTGGGAGGGGTGAAGTTCTGAAAAAAGGAAATTGAGAGAAAAAGTCCTGACTCACTCACCATTCCCCAGCCAAAATTATTGAAGTTAGATACATGACATTTCGGGGAATATGATCATTGTATGTCGGAACCGTCCACTAAGGGAGGATTTTCGTATATTCGGGGGGTCTTAAGGGGGTTAAACCTGCATTTCATTGAATAACAATAACTCCCGATTGGTTTCATTGGGGGATGTGTTACTCGGCATATGAACACGTAAAAAATAAGAAGACATGTGTCTGAGGGTTTTTCGATGTGGTGTATATTATGAGGTGAAAGGGGTGAAAAGTGGGGGTTGAAGGATTCCTAACGGAGCGTGTATCTCTTAAACGACATAGGCGAGGAGTTTTAAACTCAGCGGAAAAAAACAGCTTAAAAGATAAGTAAATAGATGTTCGATCGTTTTCTTTTTCTTAAATTCAATTTACGGGGCTCATGGGGGGTGAAATTCTGGGGGGGGGGGGGGACCGGAAAGAAAGTGTCCTAACTGATTGACTCACTCACTCACTCTTCAAACTCAGGGTGAGAAAACTGCTTAAATATAAGTAAATAAGTGTTTGACAGTTTATTTTTCATAAATCAAATTTAAGGGGTTCATTGTGAGGGGACAAATTCTGGAAAAAAAAATGAAAGAAAATGTCCTGACTCACTCACTCACTCACTCACTCATCGTCCAGCCAAAATTATTGAAGTTAGAAACATGACAATTTTGGGATATGTTCGTTGTATGTCAAAACCGTACACTAAGGGAGGATTTTCGGATATTCAGGTTCTAAAGGTGTCTTAATGGGGTTAAACCTGCATTTTATTGAATAACAATATCTCATGAGTGGTTGCATTTGTGGATGTGATACTCGGCATATAAACTAATCATTAAAAATAAGCAGACATGTGTCTAAGGGTTATTCGATGTGGTGTATATTATAAGGTGAAAGGGGTGAAAAGTGAGGGTAGAAGGATTCCTAACGGAGCGTGTATCTCTTCAACGACATACGCGAGAAGTTTGAAACTCTGCGAAAAAAACAGCTTAAAATAAGTACATCGGTGTTCGACCGTTTTTTCATAAATTCAATTTAAGGGGCCAATGGGGTTGGGTGAAATTCTAGAAAAAACAAGGAGAGAAAGTGTCCTGACTGACTGACTCACTCACACACTCATCAAACTCAAGGGAAAAAGACAGCTTCAAATATAAGTTAATAGGTGTTCGAGCGTTTCTTCATAAATCCAATTTAAGGGGCGCATGGGGAGGGCATAAAATTCCGGTAAAATAATTGAAAGAAAATGACCTGACTGACTCACTCACTCATCATCGCCCAGCGAAAACTATTGAAATAGGAAAAATTAAATTTTGGGAATATTTTCGCTCTATGTCGCAAACGTCAACTAATGAAGGATTTTTGTTTATTCGGGTTCTTAAGAGGTGTTAAGGGGGTAAACGTGCATTTCATTGATTAACGATATGTCACGAGTTGTTTCTTTGGGGATGTGATATTCGGCATATAAACTAATCATTAAAATTAAGCAGACATATGTCTAAGGGTTTATCGATGTGGTGTATATTATGAGGTGAAAGGGGTGAAAATTGGGGGTTGAAGGATTTTTAACGGAGCGTGTATCTCTTAAACGACATAGGCGAGAAGTTTGACATTCAGCGGGAAAAAACAGCTTAAAATATAAGTAAATAGGTGTTCGACCGTTTTTTCATAAATCCAATTTAAGGGGCCCTTGGAGAGGGGTGAAATTCTGGGGGAAAAAACAGGAATGATAGTGGTCTAACTGATTAACTCACTCACTCATCAAACTCAGGGGGGAAGAACAGCTTAAAAAGAAGTAAATAGGTCTTCGACCGTTTTTCTAAATCATAAATCCAATATAAGGGATTCATGAGAGGGGTGAAATTCTGAAAAATAAATGAAAGAAAATGTCCTGACTTACTCACTCACTCATCATCGCCCAGCCAAAATTATTGAAGTTAGAAACATGAAATTTTGGGGTTGTGTACGTTGTATGTCGAAAACGTCCACCAAGGGAGGATTTTTGGATATTCAGGTTCTAAAGGGGTGTTAAGGGGGTAGACCTGCATTTAATTGAATAGCAATGTCTCCCGATTGGTTTCCTTGGGGGATGCGATACTCGGCATATAAACTCATCATTAAGAATAAGAAGACACATGTCTGAGGGTTTTTCGATGAACTGTATATTATGAGGTGTATGTGTGAAAAGTGGGGGTTGAAGGATTCCTAACGGAGAAAGTATCTCTTAAAAGACAGAGGCATAAAGTATGAAACTCAGGGGAAAGAATCAGCTTGAAAAATAAGTAAAAAGGTGGTCGATCGTTTTTTTCATGAATCCACTTTAAGGGGCCCATGGGGAGGGCTGAAATTCTGGAAGAAAAAGTCCACTAAGGAAGGATTTTTGGATATTCACTCTCATCGACCAACCAAAACTATTAAAGTTAGAAGAATGATATTTTGGGGATATGTTTGTTGTGTGTCGAAAACTCCTACTAAGGAGGGATTTTTGGATATTCAGGTTCTAAAAGGGTGTTAACGGGGTTAAACCTGCATTTCATTGAATAAAAATATTACACGACTATGACGCGAGCAAAGCCGCGGGTAACTGCTAGTCTCTTACATAAAAACAAGTGTCCTGACTGACTGACTGACTGACTGACTGACTGACTGACTGACTCATCATCGCCCAGCCAAAACTATTAAAGTTAGAAACATGAAATTTTGGGGATATGTTCGTGGTAAGTCGAAAATGCGCACTAAGAAAGGATTTTTGGATATTCAGGTTCTAAAGGTGTCTTAAGGGGGTACACATGCATTTCATTGAATAGCAATATCTCCGGCGTGGTTTCATTGAGGGACGTGATACTTGGCATATAAACGTATCATTAAAAATAAGAAGACATGTGTCTCAGGGTTTTTCGATGTGGTGTATATTATGAGGTGAAAGGGGTAAAAAGTGGGGGTTGAAGGGTTCCTAACGGAGCGTGTATCTCTTAAACGACATAGGCGAGGAGTTTGAAACTCAGCGGAAAAAAATCAGCTTAAAAAATAAGTAAATAGGTGTTTGACCGTTTTTTCATAAATCGAATTCAAGGGGCCCATGGGGAGGGGTGAAATTCTGAAAAAAGAAAATTGAAAGATACAAAGTCCTGACACACTCATCATCGCCCAGCCTAAATTATTGAAGTTAGAAACAAGACATTTTGGGGATATGATCATTATATGTCCAAACCGTCCACTAAGGGAGGTTTTTCGGATATTCAGGTTCTAAAGGGGTGTTAAGGGGGTAAGACCTGCATTTAATTGAATAACAATAACTCCGGATTGGTTTCATTTGTGGATGTGATACTCGGCATATAAACTGATCATTAAAAATAAGAAGACACGTGTCTGAGGGTTTTTCGATGTGGTGTATATTATGAGGTGAAAGGGGTAAAAAGTGGGGGTTGAAGAATTCCTAACGGAGCGTGTATCTCCTAAACGACATAGGCGAGGAGTTTGAACTCAGCGGAAAAACATCAGCCTAAAAGATAAGTAAATAGGTGTTGACCGTTATTTTTTTCATAAATCCAATTTAAGGGGCCCATGGGAAGGGGTGAAATTCGGGGGGGGGGGCGGGGGACAGGAAAGAAAGTGTCCTAACTGATTGACTCACTCACTCTTCAATCTCAGGAAGTGAAAACTGCTTAAAAATAAGTAAATAAGTGTTCGACAGTTTCTTTTTCATAAATCACATTTAAGGGGTTCATGGGGAGGGGTGAAATTCTGGAGAAAAAAATGAAAGAAAATGTCCTGACTCACTCACTCACTCACTCACTCACTCATCATCGCCCAGCCAAAATTAATGAAGTTAGAAACATGACATTTTGGGGATATGTTCGTTGTATGTCAAAACCGTACACTAAGGGAGGATTTTCGGATATTCAGGTTCTAGAGGCGTCTTAAGGGGGTTGAACCTGCATGGGAAGGGGTGAAATTCTGGGGGGGGGGACAGGAAAGAAAGTGTCCTAACTGATTGACTGACTCACTCACTCTTCAATCTCAGGGAGTGAAAGCTGCTTAAAAATAAGTAAATAAGTGTTCAACAGTTTCTTTTTCATAAATCAAATTTAAGGGGTTCATGGGGAGGGGTGAAATTCTGGAGAAAATGAAATGAAAGAAAATGTCCTGACTCACTCACTCACTCATCATCGCCCAGCCAAAATTAATGAAGTTAGAAACATGACATTTTGGTGATATGTTCGTTGTATGTCAAAACCGTACACAAAGGGAGGATTTTCAGATATTCAGGTTCTAGAGGGGTCTTAAGGGGGTTGAACCTGCATTTTATTGAATAACAATATATCACGAGTGGTTTCATTTGTGGATGTGATACTCGGCACATAAACTAATCATTAAAAATAAGCAGACATGTGTCTAAGGGTTTTTCGATGTGGTGTATATTATAAGGTGAAAGGGGTGAAAAGTGTGGGTTGAAGGTTTCCTAACGGAGCGTGTATCTCTTAAAAGACATAGGTGAGAAGTTTGAAACTCAGCGGAAAAAATCAGCTTAAAAATTAAGTAAATCGGTGTTCGAACGTTTTTTCATAAATTCAACTTAAGGGGCCGATGGTGTGGGGTGAAATTCTGCGAAAAAAGGAGAGAAAGTGTCCTAACTGACTGACTAACTCACTCACTCATCAAACTCAGGGGAAAAAGACAGCTTAAAAAATAAGTTAATAGGTGTTCGAGCGTTTCTTCATAAATTCAATTTAAGGGGCCCATGGGGAGGGGTAAAATTCTGGTAAAAATAATTGAAAGAAAATGACCTGATTGACTCAGTCACTCATCATCGCCCAGCCAAAATTATAGAAGTTAGAAACATGAAATTTTGGTGATATGTTCATTGTATGTCGAAAACGTCCACTAAGGAAAGATTTTTGGATATTCAGCTTCTAAATGGGTGTTAAGGGGGTAAACCTGCATTTAATTGAATAACAATATCTCACGAGTGGTTTCATTTGGGGATGTGATACTTTGCATATAAACCAATCATTAAAAATAAGCTGACACATGTCTAATGATTTTTCGATGTAATGTATATTAAGAGTAAAGGGGTGAAAAGTGGGGGTTGAAGGATTCCTAACGGAGCATGTATCTCCTAAACGACATAGGCGAGGAGTTTGAAACTCAGAGGAAAACAATCAGCTTAATAATAATAAATAAATAAATAAATACATTAATAAATAATTTAATAAATAGGTGTTCGACCGTATTTTCATAAATCCAATTTAAGGGGCTCATGGGGTGGGGTGAAATTCCGGAAGAAAAACGTCCACTAAGGAAGGAATTTTGGATATTTACTCTCATCGACCAACCAAAACTATTAAAGTTAGAAGAATGATATTTTGGGATTATGTTTGTTGTGCGTCGAAAACGTCTACTAAGGAGGAATTTTTGGATATTCAAGTTCTAAAGGGGTGTGAACGGGGTTAAACCTGCATTTCATTGAAGAACAATATGACACGACAATGACGCGAGCGAAGCCGCGGGTACCTGCTAGTCAAATCATAAAATATACTCAAGAAGAAATGGCAAGGCAGATAGTTTCCATGGCAACATAGCTCAAGTCGAGACACGGCCGTCTGGATGCCAGTTGCGCTCTGCACTACCGGTATAGAAAATGAGCATCTTTACTTGAAATCCCGTTAGTTACTCACCTACTCACACAGCACTGTCAACCGAGTTTAGCATAACAAAGACTTGACAATATCTTCTACTATATATTTGTCAAATACCACTCACTCACTCACTCACTCATTCATTCATCACGAAATCTCAGAAACCACCGAACGGATTGGAATGAAATTTGGTATGCTGCTTCCTCAAGGGCCGCAAATGCCCACTAAGAGAGGATTTTTGGATATTCAGGTTCTAAAGGGGTGTTAAGGGGGTAGACCTGCATTTCATTGAATAGCAGTATCTCCCGATTGGTTTCATTGGGGGATGTGATACTCGGCACATAAACTCATCATTAAAAATAAGAAGACTGGAGTCTGAGGGTTTTTCGATGTGGCGTATATTATGAGGTGAAAGGGGTGAAAAGTGGGGATTGAAAGATTCCTAACGGAGCGTGTATCTCTTAAAGGACATAGGCGAGGTGTATGAAACTTAGCGGAAAAATAATCATCATAAAAAATAAGTAAATATGTGTTTGACCGTTTATTCATAAATCCAATTTAAGGGGCCCATGGGGAGGGGTCACATTCTGGGGGGGGGGGAACAGGAAAGAAAGAGTCTTTTTTTCATAAATCAAATTTAAGGGGTTCGTGGGGAGTGGTGAAATTCTGAAAAAAGAAAATTGAAAGAAAATGTCCTGTCTGACTCACTCACTCATCACGCCCAGCGAAAACTATTAAAGTTGGAAAAATTAAATTTTGGGAATATGTTCGCTGTATGTCGAAAACGTCAACTAATGAATGATTTTTGTTTATTCGGGTTTTAAAGAGATGTTAAGGGGGAAAACGTGCATTTCATTGAATAACGATATTTCATGAGTTGTTTCTTTGGGGATGTGATATTCGGTATATAAACTAATCATTAAAAATTATCAGACATATATCTAAGGGTTTATCGATGTGGTGTATATTATGAGGTGAAAGGGGTGAAAATTGGGGGTTGAGGGATTCTTAACGGAGCGTGTATCTCTTAAACGACATAGGCGAGAAGTTTGAAATTCAGCGGGGAAAACAGCTTAAAATACAAGTAAATAGGTGTTCGACCGTTTTTTCATAAATCCAATTTAAGGGGCCCTTGGAGAGGGGTGAAATTCTGGGGGAAAAAACAGGAAAGAAAGTGTCCTAACTGATTGACTCACTTACTCACTCATCAAACTCAGGGCGAAAACAGCTTTAAATAAGTAAATAGGTGTTCGACAGTTTGCTTCATAAATCCAATTTAAGGGGTTCATGGGGAGGGGTGAAATTATCAAAAATAAATGAAAGAAAATGTCCTGACTCACTCACTCACTCATCACCGCCAAGCCAAAATTATTGAAGTTAGAAACATGAAATTTTGGGGATATGTTCGTTGTATGTCGAAAAGGTCCACTAAGGAAAGAGTTTTGAATATTCAGGTTCTAAATAGGTGTTAAGGGGGGTAAACGTGCATTTCATTGAATAACAATATCTCACGAGTGGTTTCATTTGGGGATGTGATACTTGGCATATATACTAATCATTAAAAATAAGCTGACACATGTCTAATGGTTTTTCGACGTAGTGTATATTATGAGGTGAAAGAGATGAATAGTGGGGGTTGTAAGATTCTTAACGGAGCGTGTATCTCTTAAACGACATAGGCGAGGAGTTTGAAACTCGGAGGAAATCAATCAGCTTAAAAATAAATAAATAAATAAATAAAATAAATAGGTGTTCGGCCGTTTTTTCATAAATCCAATTTAAGGGGCCTATGGGGAGGGGTAAAATTCTGGAAGAAAAACGTCCACTAAGGAAGGATGTTTGTATGTTCACTCTCATCGACCAACCCAAACTATTAATGTTAGCAGAATGATATTTTGTGGATATGTTTGTTGTGTGTCGAAAACGTCTACTAAGGAGGGGTTTTTGGATATTCAGGTTCTAAAGGGGTGTTAACGGGGTTGAACCTGCATTTCATTGAATAACAATATGACACGACTATGACGCGAGCGAAGCGAGGCTAAAAATGTGATGGTGTGTGTCTGTGTATTACTCAATCACGCAAGTACCACTGGTCCGATTTACATGAATTTTACATGGAAGTAGCTGATTCACCTGGTTAACATATAGGTTACTTTTGATTTCAATACCTTGCACTATATAAAGATGGCGACCATTTTAGTGACGTCACTACACCCTTTGGTTTCAAACTTTCATATTTCCATTTCAAATAAAAAGAGAACGCTAAGAAATAGCAAATTTTTGATGGAATATACGAGGTTTAAAATTACATTTCCTATCCGAAAGGTATCTCCAACCTTTAGCGAGTAAAACCTAAATTTGTGCTATAAAACACGGTCAACGCCCAGCGGTGTAGTTGGACAAAATGTTCCATCCTTAATCTCCCTCTGTGCAGCACCTCGCCTATCCCCTGTTTTAACTGTCACCTTCACATTTTATTTTATTTATGACGCGTAGCGAAGCACGGGTACTTCAGCTAGTCAAAAATAAAGAGCAGGTCCCTACCTGAGAAGTTACTGTAAACCCTCGCGAATGATCTATCTGACAATTATTCAAGCAACAACAGCAACACTAGGAAAATGGTAAGGTGAGAAACCCTAGGTCAAGTTACAAGATCAAGCTAATATCGGAATTTACATTTAACAGGGCAGCAAAACAAATCTAAGTTAGGATGATACCATTCCCTTATTTACATTTAATATTAATTCATTTAGCTAAGTCCTACCAATTAATTACAAAATTTACGGCGGTGACGTCCGTAGTATCAAACAATTACAATCAAAGCTATGTGACAAGCCATAAAAAGAAAACGTCTAAGGCACTCTTACAAACTAGGTGCTAACCAGCACACAAAAGGTGACATAGAGGATTTATACATTTTCACATCAATAAATCAATAAATACAAGACCACAGTTTTATTCAAAGCCTACCTACACCTTGGATTACTGTTCGTAAGCCATAGTCATTTAACGTGTGTAATTACGGTGACGACTGCGTGGTGGAAACTACGTCTAACATCGTATGGCCTGAGCTCCACCAGCTACGAACTATAGGTTCAAGCAAGCCTCTGTCGTTACAAAAAGTGTCAGCTGTCCTAAGGGCATTTCCTCCAGGAAATACTTTCAATTGGCACGGCTATGTCAGCAGGTTCCAAATGCAAATGAACAAGGTTAAATAGAAAGGATTTGTTAGTTATATTTTGTTTATCAAAAATTATGCGTTTTATTATTAAGATGTCGGTTTGAATTATCGTTGGTTTATGGCAAAGAACAGCTGACTAGCCTGGCATGGAGCGTCTCTGCGAGATCATCTCTGCCGAGGAGCCTCGACTCAAAAGTCGGGATACGATCAACGAGTAATAACATCTCGGACACACAATAACACAAGTTACCAGCGGCGCGCAGCTCGCGTTCAATAACTTTGGGACAGGCCTGGAAACACATCAGCTACCCTCCCTAAATATTTGGTCTACGGGAACTGTCCCGGACATGGTACACAAAATACCTTCTTACATGAGAAGCCTCTTCACGGGGGTCACTAGCCTCAAACATAATATAAGAATCCTGACATAACTGTACTCGTCGAACCAACGGTACACGCAAAAGGCGTTTAACTAACAAATAACAATCTTCAGAACATGTGTTCAGACACAGAAATGGACACTGGGTTACATGAGTTATCGTTGCAATGAAAAAGAAAATGCTGCAAGCATTGCGTCCTGTGGTAAAAATAAGTCTGTCTCACATGGAAGCAAGCGCTCTCAATCGTGCGCTGGGAAATATTCACACACCTGTCTTCATGTCACAGCGAGTTACTGGCTCCCTGTACCATTTGACACAACACGTTGACTGGGCCGGCAGTTTTGGCAAGAAAATAACTATAAAACTTGCCTCATAATAATACCCATACCATAGGTTATAAACATCAAAGAATGTGTGCATTAAGAGCACGCTATGAAGCTGAATATAAATATATAAATCTGTCTTTCATAGCCAAGACGTTTAAAAGATAGCAATGTCTATCATCGCTGGAGCTCTTTGCTCTCGAAGATAAAACACTTCATCTGTTTCTTATATAAAACATTCAAATAAATCACGTGTCATTACACTTGGCACAAACAAAATAATATTATGGCGCAAACCTCACTCTGCTGGATTTGCTTCATGATACGTTGGGAACTGGGTTCGATGCTAAGTTACAACGAAACATCCCTTTTACTTACAAGGTCTACACTCGACCTGGATGGCTTCTGAGCTCAACCTGAATGAAATTTGAATGCAGTTACAAAACTGGTAATTACAGTCTATTACCTAAATGATACGACTTCTCTAATCAAGTTAGGGGCGTAACGTTGACTGGCTGCTATGAGTGCAGTTAAAGAATTATGACCATGACATCAATTTACCATGTCAGGAGTCTGCTAAGACTCGAAAATCACCCCAGATGGGGTTAAACAAAGTAGCCCTGAAATGACTACGGTCACGTTTAGCAATAGACAGGAATTGGCGTCCTACGACGTCCATCAGGTTGCACCAGGGCTAAACAAAATATCGAACCCAAGGGTGGCTCACAATCACTGTAAATAAATAACATCTAATTATACTAATTACAATCCCTGCCTATAAAATGGCTGTCACGAAGCTCGGCTGATTTACAATCTACACTAATCTAAATATACCACCAATGACTAGAACAATGAAGGGTTGTACAAACTCACGATATGAAGGAACCCACACTTGGCTCTTTCCAAAGACAAGGGTTGAACAAAGCACCTCTGGCTTTCAGGATTGGTTTTATCCTTATCAGAACTTCCATCTTGGCTCTCCCAAAGATCAGAGTTCGGTCTGTCCCCGTAGTTGACATCGTGAGTGGGTTGAAAATGCCTAGAAAGGGCATCCTCGACTCCTTCCTTCTCGTTCGACGTTCTTGAAGTTCCAAATCATGCTCGTTCCATCCGAGACGTCTCCCTCATACCATGACGGTATCTAGCCCATCATCTTCGACTCGAACATGGTGTTATAAATGTCGAACACGTGGTCGGTAATATTAGACATCATGTATTTCTTTATCACTTGAAATTGCGGTGTGCTTTGTAGCTATCAAAGGCGTTACACATATATCTAGCAACACAGCCTCTACACTTTGCAGATATCATAAATAAACGGCCATGCACTGATCTGCTGGTTCACACGTGCACAGATTCTATTTTTGGCATCACGTGGCATCCGTGAAATTGGCGTCGAATTCTTGCAGATAAATCCACTGTAGCAATTTATACACGAAGCGTATTTAATATAACACTCATTTAATGCAACGTTATCACGATTACTTGTATATTTGACACCAGACTTTAGCCCTCCACAAATCACGTGGGTACAAAATGCGGTGCTACAAAATCGTAGAAAATTCACAATACGTTTCAAATACAATCACAATACTATTAGTGCTGATCACTACACTTTGATAATCGTAATGCACAATACGATGGTGCTCGATGACACTTGATAAAATTCTTCGCTATAAAGCGGACTATTCCCACGTCTTACACGACGGGTATTACAACATGCCTCAACCGGGCGGATCCTCAAGACGTAGTGCACGGAACTGCGTTCCCCGTGGAATCAAGTCGTCAAACTAAGTCGTTTAGCGACTATTTACATTCCTTTTTGCATATCCGCAATGATATTACCATACCTTAAAGTGAAAAAAAAAACATTCTCCAAAATGTTTCAATAATACTGAATGACGGAATGGAATATTCTGAGTCTCGTAGAAAGTTACAGTTGATTAATAAGACCTCAGATAAATAATTCGCAGACTTCACCAGAGTCAAAAGTGCGATCCTTCGCTACTCCAAAGAGAATTGTATAAGCTCTCAGCTTCTAGTTGCTTTCTGGGTGTGTTCGAAGGTAGTACATCCCATCATTAATGTGTTGTCATGAAAAATATCACATGAACCTTAGCTCAGCGGGTTCATCTGCCTCTCCGTCGTTTCAAATAAAATGTAGGGAAGGCATTTTTATTTGACTCAAAGTTCATTCAGGAGTGATATTTTTTTAGATTAGCTGCGTTGAAGGTTCCAATGCACTCTCCTGTTTGAATGTCTTCAATCACGTAACTTCCATTCTTCAGAGGTTGTCGGATACGACTGGGGCCATAATATAAAGACAGAAATTTCCCATATATGCGGTCTATAGGACTTGAAATTCCGAGTCTCCTTATGAGAACAAGGTCTCCCGTGATTAGTGGTTCTCTGAATCTCTGGCATCTAGTTCTTCTTAAACGTTTCGCAGCTTGTCTGTCCAAAGTGTCCCTTGCGGCTAAAAGTCTGCTGGCGTGTGATGGTTGTAAACAAGGTGGATTTACAATCACACGATTCCACATTCTCATCGGCATTTGGTTCGAATGCAAAACCATGGGTATCTGACCAGTGCTCTCATGGACTGTTGAGTTAATACACTTTGCCATGGTAACTAGGACTTCGGTCCAACGCCAGTGTTCTTCCTGACAATACAATCGACAGAATTTTGCGATAGTTGCCATAACGCATTCTGCTGGGTTGCTCTCTGGATGGCGAATTGAAGATAAAACATGACCTATCTCCAACTCGTTCATAGCATTGGCGAATTCTACAGAGGTGAACTGTGTTCCATGATTATTCAACAGGAATTGTGGCTTTCCTGCCTCTGGTATCACTTGTCGTCTAATCCTCTGTATTATCTGGTGTGCGGTGGCTTTCTGAATTGGGTGAAGCATTGTGTACTTCGTGAACACATCGATGGTTACAACAATGAAGCGATTCCCACGCCGGGCCTTTGGTATTGGGCCATAGAGTTCCTGTGCGTATAACTCTCTAGGTTGAGTTGTGAGTATAGGCCTAGGGGGTTCCTTCAACAAGTGTGACGTGTACTTGTTACGCTGGCATGCGTCGCAAGCACGTAAACACTGTCTAACGGTGGTTCCTAGCCTTTTCCAGGTGAAAGACTCCTTGATGGTCGCAACGGTCTTGTCAGTCCCACCATGCCCAATGGATAGATGAACCATAAGAATGACAGATTCTTGATATCTCCTCGGAATGACTGACGCAGTTGAGTGTGGTCTTCGTCCACAAACTTATACAAGACACTATGATAGATCAAATAGTCATCTGCAAGAGCAGCTGTCCTCGCGTAGTGAGCATCCTGTGGCTCCATTCGTCGTTCCAGGAAGCGGAAAATGTTCCGGAGTTCCTCCTCACGTCGTTGTCCTTCTGGTAGATGACGAAGTCGGCGAAGGTGTTCCTCGCATTCTCCCTCGATGTCAATGGCATTCACAGTGGCTTCAGGATTCCGGCTGAGAATGTCGGCCAACACATTCTCTCTGCCTGGTCGGTAAACAATTTCCAAATCAAACTGTTGGAGAAACAGCGTCCAACGTGTGATCCTGTCGCTTGCCAGTCTTGTTCGTAAAATGAAGGTCAGCGCATGGTGGCCGGTCCTCACGATAATCCTCTGGCCTAACAAAAGTTTCTGCCAGTACTCTAGCGCGTAAACAATCGCGAGTGCTTCAATCTCAGTGGTGAAATAATGAGATTCATGCGCTCTCTAACGTCGACTTAAGAAAGCGATGTAATGACGTTTCTTCTCATCGTCCTCCTGCAATAGGATAGCACCTATTCCAATCGCAGATGCATCAGTCTCTAGAATAAAATTCCGGGAGTAGTCCGGATATTCTAACTGAATCGAGTCAACCAGCATCTGTTTAGCTCTTCTGAAAGCTGTCTCGCATTTGTCGTCCTAAGCGCATCGGCAATTCTTCTTCAACAGACCTTGAAGTGGTGCGACAGTCTCAGAATACTTCTCACAATGAGCAGCAAAGAATTGGAGAATTCCCAGGAATTGTCTCACGTGTTCCACACGAGTTGGTGTCGGAAATGCAGCAACGGTTCTGATCTTCGCCGGATTCGGCCTGTATCCATCTCCATTAATTATGTGTCCCACAAATTTGACTTCTCTCTGGAAGAATCGAAACTTGACGAACTTCACTTTGAAATTAGCCTGTCGAAGATTCTCAAAAACAAGGCGTTAAGTTGCTAAATGTTCTTCCTCCGTTTCCGAGGCTATGATGATGTCATCCACATAACATATCACCTTCTGTTTTACTTCAGGAGTTAGCTTCGCATCAAGTGCTCTAATTAATGCAGCTCCGGCATTTTTCACTCCAAAGGGTAGTTTTCGAAAGACATAGGTGGTCTGATCGAACAGAAACCCTGTATACTTCTGAGTATACTCAGACAATCTTATATGGTAGTAGGATTGTACTAAGTCCAATGACGAAAATACCTTCTTCCCCTTAAATTTTCTGAGGATGTCCCTAATTTTGGGCGGTCGGTCATGCTCAGGAGCTAGGCGTTCGTTTAAGGCCCTGGCATCGAGACAAAGTCTCAGGCTTCCATCCACCTTAACCACAGGTGTTATAGGATTCAAGAAAGAAGTCGGTGACTTCTTAATTGAACCTGCTTCTTCCATTTCATGGATCTTCTTAGCAGCTTCCTCTCGGTGTTTCTCTGCGATAGGATAAATCTTCTTCTGGAACGGGGAATCATCTAGTACTATAAGATCGTACTCGTAGTCCAATATTTCACCAGGTGTGGTGTCGAATATATCCTCGTATTCGCTTAATATTGCATCTAGTTTCTCTCGTACAGGTGCTGATAATTGTTCTGCCTCTCCGTCGGCATCTTGTGTCTCCTCAATTTCCTTGCCATTTAAATTCTCAACAACGTTGACTTCGGATTCAAATTCCGGTTCTTCCTCTACCAAATTCATTTGAATGGGTTCGTTCGGCTTAAACTCCACCGTATTACGCCCCATATCAATGATTCCATCGTACTTCCGAATGAAGTCTGCACCCAATATGGCATCATGATGCAGGCCTTTCATCACTAGAAATTCGTGCAAGTACACGTGGCTCGAAATTTTTAAAGTGCATAAAATTTGAATTTTGCACGTTATAACACGGTCAGGTATAACTCCTCTGACTCTTACTGCAGAAACTGGCAGCTCTGTCACCTCAGAGTTTGCTTTCAGTCTGGCATGGCAATCGGCGGAAATGACACTTATCATCGTTACTGTATCGATGAGAATGACTACGTCACATCCATTCTGGGTAGCTACAATTTTCGGTAGACGCGTCAATTCGTAGTTGTGGTTCATCGTTCGTCGTTCGTCTAATAGATCTTCCTGAATTGTCTCCCAGAGTAAGATAGTGGCAGTTACTCTGTATTCAATCGGGTAAGGGTCTACTGAGTTATTGGCGCTTTTTTTCTTTGCGGGAAGTACCGGGCTGGTTTCGCTCCGTTTCTTCCGCCGGAATATATCGTGTTTCCCGCGAAGTCGGGTTCTGATCTCCCACTTCTTGGATTTCTCGGAGTCCTTGGCGTTGCTGAAGGTATTCACGACTCTCCTGTGCTCTTCCTCTCCAGTCTCGATTGGCCTGATATCTGGGGTCCCGATCTCGACGGTATCCTCCGCTGTAGCGGTAATCTCTACGGACATCTCCCTGCTGTGGGTTTCGGTTGTTATTCCTTCGGCGGTCGTTATCGTGACGACGGTTGTCGTTCGTCCCTCGATCAAAGCGTCGGTTCCAATAACTACGACGGTCATCTCTCCGGTCTCTAGCGTACGGAGTTTTATTCCAATTTCTCCGACCACGATTGTATTCATTACGCTGTTCAAGACTCTCTTGAGCCTGTGTTTGCAGTGGCGTCTGGCACACTTTGTCCACAGTCGTCAAGTTAACGTGTCGCTCATCACGCCTGTCAGCCTTCTGTTGACGGCGTGTTGGAAACTGTTCAGTATTGGCGTCCAGTCGTCCCAAGATTTGATCGCACTGCTGGAATGTAGATGCTCCTGCAGCGATCAATACTCGTTGCACGTCTGCAGGGTATTGCCAGACGATGGTATACACAATGTCTTGCTCTGACAGTGGGGGTTGCAAACAACGAAGTTTCGCTAGCTGGGTTGCGAAGTAGTTCGCATAGCGCGTCGGAGTGGTCGAGCTGTATCGGCGAGTGTACATCTCAGCTCTGATACTTTGCTGGATGTCGCTCGACCAATAAGTCCTCAGTAGGGCTTCTCTGAAGTCTTGATAGCCTACGAATGAATAGCGGAAGGCCCTGAACCAAGTGCTAGCTTGCCCCTCAAGCAAACGCTCAATAACTCGGAGCTCTCTCTCCGTAGTTACCATTGTGTCCCTTAAGTAGCTCTCCACATTCGCTAAGAATTCTACAGGAGTGATGCCACTTCCAGTGCCTGAGAATCGAGCTGGTTGCTCTTCTCGCGATCGGATGATTGTCACGTTCCCCTGTGTGTGCGCGGGTCTGAATGAACTCGGCGTATAATTATGCGTCGGCGTACTTGTCTCCTGACTTTGTTGATTATGTGCGGGTTGGAAAGGATTCGCATCATAATTTAACGCTTGACTCTGCGCTGAACCGGTAAATTGGAACGGTTGTGGTTCCATGGGTACGCTAGGTTGAAAGTGTGTAGGCATTATCCCTGCGGATTGTGGTCCTGGTGTTGTCTGAGAGTCTCCCATCTGTGGAGGTAAATGTATCTCCCTTGGTTGAGTCTCAAGTCTGTCGAGACGTCTCTCGATAATCTCGAGCCCTGGGATAGTCTTAGCTGCGACCTTGTTTCCCAAATCGTTGAGCTGCAACTCAATTCTCTCGACTTTACCTTTGAGGTTGGTGTCGACTTCACGAATAGCTGTCCTCAAGTTGTAACTGAGGTCTAACCTCTCAGTTATTGCGACTTCCTCAAATCTTTTATGCAGTGAGTCGATTTCCCCCTCGACTTTGGGCATGTTGTCCTTGACCTGACCTACGTCATCCTTGACCTCGGCTACCTTCGCCTCCATAATGGTTTTATGCTCATTAAGGTCACCCCTCAATAGCATTACATCGACCTTATTTTCTTCTCGATGAATGTCTACTGTCTCTCGTAGCCCTGTTACGGTCTCGGTTAATTCCGTACTGTTCTTTTGATTCGTATACAACTCGTCCTTGACCTGGATCAAACTATCGACGATTGTCTTGACATTATTTTTGACAGCGTTCGCTGCACCTCCCATCAGTAAGAGTCCTATGTTCATGGCAGCCATGTCGTTCTTGACGTTGTTCATGAATCCCTCGACGTGAGTTAATAGAGTTCCAAATTCCTCTCGAGTATGGTCTAAGTCAGCCCTCATATCAACCTGAACTCTATTGATAGTTGTTTGAATCTGAGCGGTGTGCTCCTCTAAACGGGCTTGCACGTCCTCCCTAGCTCTATTCATTTGGTCTGTCAAATTATCAATACGCTGGTTAGCCTCCTGATGGTGTCATATTACGTCAACCCTAACAGCTGTTAAACCCGCCGTAAGATCGTTTCTGGCCTCTATTCTATGAGCATCTATGTCGGCCCTGACCTGCGTTAGATCAGCCCTAACATTATTAACTTCATTACTTACTTGGTCCACATGACCATTTACAGTGTTAATTGATCGGGTGTTAGCCTCAAGATCCTGTCTAACCTGGTCCATATGACCATTTACATTTTTAACAGATTGGGTATTAACTTCTAAATCACCCCGGACATTATTGACAGCTTGGGTATTCTCACCCAAGTCACCCCGGACATTACCTAAGTCACCCCTTACAGTACCTACTTCCTGCCTGACTTCACCTAAGTCAGCAGTAATCTGCTGGAGATTGGCATTGACACCTGCCAACATCTCTCCAAATACACGACGAATTGTTTCCTCATCCATGACAAGAAATTATAGAGAAAGAGAGGGAGCAATCTCTTATGGAACTTATAGCTATGATTAGTTACTTAGTGGTATAAAGCTTGTTTCATTTAAATAAACATCACGAGTACAGCTGGAGTATGCAAACTAAGTGCTTCTACATTTACAAAGACAACAGCGAGCAAAGCAAAGTATTACATTTACTCAGGATGAGGCATCATCAAAGAAAATCATATCCATCATTTATCTAACACAAAAGCCTCACCCCATGGACTTGTATCATACATGAATGCCATGCGGTTAATTGACCTGCAGTACGACTTTCTAAGTTCGTCCCAGTCCAGTCAATTTACCATTGATCAACATTAAGATCCTCTTAAATAACATGGAACTGACGGTCACCACGTTAGCGTCGGCACATGAGTTGGGCACCACTTAATATAGTCTAGTATATGAGCCCGTCAGAGGAGCTGCCAGGACAGCCAACAACCGAAATGACTTCCCTAACATCTCATCCACCGGACCTAAATGCCAAGAGGATCGGGTGAACTTCCAAACAGGCCAAAGCGGCACGAGAATCCATCATCCACGGGGATTGTGGTACATGGTGACTAAAGGTCATAGACTGCCTAAGGAAAGGTTCACCTTAAAAGCTAGACTGAGAAAAGAAACATCCAGACTTATGTAAAACATCGTAAAGATTTATTTTAAAATCGACAAACCCCTATCCTAGTTCGGAGGGTTTCTATCGGCTAATCCGCAAGCTAATTAATAATCAAAAATAAAGAGCAGGTCCCTACCTGAGAAGTTACAGTAAACCCTCGCGAAAGATCTATCTCACAATTATTAAAGCAACAACAGCAACACTAGGAAAATGGTACGGTGAGAAACCCTAGGTCAAGTTACAAGATCAAGCTAATATCGGAATTTACATTTAACAGGGCAGCAAAACAAATCTAAGTTAGGATGATACCATTCCCTTATTTACATTTAATATTAATTCATTTAGCTAAGTCCTACCAATTAATTACAAAATTTACGGCGGTGACGTCCGTAGTATCAAACAATTACAATCAAAGCTATGTGACAAGCCATAAAAAGAAAACGTCTAAGGCACTCTTACAAACTAGGTGCTAACCAGCACACAAAAGGTGACATAGAGGATTTATACATTTTCACATCAATAAATCAATAAATACAAGACCACAGTTTTATTCAAAGCCTACCTACACCTTGGATTACTGTTCGTAAGCCATAGTCATTTAACGTGTGTAATTACGGTGACGACTGCGTGGTGGAAACTACGTCTAACATCGTATGGCCTGAGCTCCACCAGCTACGAACTATAGGTTCAAGCAAGCCTCTGTCGTTACAAAAAGTGTCAGCTGTCCTAAGGTCATTTCCTCCAGGAAATACTTTCAATTGGCACGGCTATGTCAGCAGGTTCCAAATGCAAATGAACAAGGTTAAATAGAAAGGATTTGTTAGTTATATTTTGTTTATCAAAAATTATGCGTTTTATTATTAAGATGTCGGTTTGAATTATCGTTGGTTTATGGCGAAGAACAGCTGACTAGCCTGGCATGGAGCGTCTCTGCGAGATCATCTCTGCCGAGGAGCCTCGACTCAAAAGTCGGGATACGATCAACGAGTAATAACATCTCGGACACACAATAACACAAGTTACCAGCGGCGCGCAGCTCGCGTTCAATAACTTTGGGACAGGCCTGGAAACACATCAGCTACCCTCCCTAAATATTTGGTCTACGGGAACTGTCCCGGACATGGTACACAAAATACCTTCTTACATGAGAAGCCTCTTCACGGGGGTCACTAGCCTCAAACATAATATAAGAATCCTGACATAACTGTACTCGTCGAACCAACGGTACACGCAAAAGGCGTTTAACTAACAAATAACAATCTACAGAACATGTGTTCAGACACAGAAATGGACACTGGGTTCCATGAGTTATCATTGCAATGAAAAAGAAAATGCTGCAAGCATTGCGTCCTGTGGTAAAAATAAGTCTGTCTCACATGGAAGCAAGCGCTCTCAATCGTGCGCTGGGAAATATTCACACACCTGTCTTCATGTCACAGCGAGTTACTGGCTCCCTGTACTATTTGACACAACACGTTGACTGGGCCGGCAGTTTTGGCAAGAAAATAACTATAAAACTGGCCTCATAATAATACCCATACCATCTAATATATAAAAGTGAAAGTCTGTATGTATGTATGTATGTATGTATGTATGTATGTATGTGGGTTGGTTCCGTATACAAATCTACACCGTTCCACCAATCTTAACCATATTTTGCATACACATAGCTTAGGACACTGAAGGAACCGTTGGCTACATGAATTTTCGATAGTCTTTCTCATTCTTCTGATTTTGGCCCTTTTGCACTCAAGCACAAGCTAATAAAATCAAACAAGATGTTCAGTAAAGAACATAAAGCCTACTTTCTCCTAAATGTATGAGTATAATTATAACTCGTTGTTATTATCAAAGAGTATAATAGAACTATTCTTTGTTGAAGACCTTAGAAACGATTTACCTCTACCAAACGCCACAACCTAGATAAAAACTGCTACCATCATTGAAGAAAGAAAGAAAGAAAGAAAGAAAGAAAGATAAGAAGTATATCAAGAATGTTATGGATCTGGAGACATAATCGACCGGACTGGCTGCGTGGTTCAGCGGTAACGTTCTCGCTTGCAGGGCCCTAGGTTGCAGGTTCGTATCCTGGCGCAGTCAGCTGGCATTTGAGGGTGCACAAATGCGAGGGAGCCGTGTCAGTACATTTACTGGCACGTTAAAGGTCCCCTTCGGGCCAAAATTCCGGCACCCCGGTGTCTCTAAAAGCAGCAGTAGTTAAAAGGGATGTAAAACCAATAACATTATTATTATTATTAATATTATTATTATTATTATTATTATTATTATTACATATACGACCTGCCGTGGGCAACATCTAACTTTGAGTTGAGGCATGTCTTTACACGTCTGGTTGTGCATGGCTTTCACAACCCTAATTGAATTAACTAATCTTTCCATGACCCTACAGAGACGTGTGTATACAAACTATGTGGATATTTTCGATTGCTATTTGCCTGAAATAAAAGTAGTAATTAATAACCTGAACTAACACCAACGGCTTGAATTCAGTTATTATGTGAAATCGTTTTGTTCTTTACTTCAAATAATATTTTCAAGTAACGCAAAATAGGCTGTTACAAACCCTTTAAAATAAAAAGTAAAAATGTATCATAGTATCATCTTGTCATTCTTCAAATTCGATGCGCATAGAATGCCAATGGTATAGTAATCAATGGAGCCCCACGTAGACTAGTGACATCTAGTGGTGAAATATCGAACAATATAATCCTAACAGAGCGAGTGCATTCTAGCGGCCAGAAGAAGAAACTTTTCAATAAAATCTGGAAGTTAATAAGTAGGTCGCCGTGCAGTTACCTTTTTGGCAGCTAGATGTCTAGAGTAAATCTGCTGGCGAATTATGTTTTAATTAAATATATATTTTACACCATAATATGCACAATATAACGCTTCATTTTAAAACGTCTGAGTCATTACAAAACAATAAACATATAACATTTCAAGCAAAAAACCTAGCTCTGACCGGGTTTGAACCATAGGCATTTGACCGATAGTCTAACGCTCTACCACTGAGCTAATTGTGTCAACGAATATCGTTCTATATAAAATGACTTACATAGAACTTGTTAGCAAATAATGATTTATACTAAACGAGTTCATCACTGGAGTATATTATTTATATATAAAGCATTTCATACAAAGTTTATATATTTTGTATCAGTTCGCTATATTGCATGCAATACTCAAATTAGTGAAATATAAGTCAGGCACAAGATATCCGCTGCCATCTTGTCTTATTACTGAATCGGCTCAGCTTTTTAAAATCACGTCTGCACTATAGTATTACAAAATAAACTTTTAATTTCGAACGTGCCTCTTCCTTTAGAACAGTTAAAACGATTCTCGGCTCGATAATCGGAACTGGTGGGTCCCATGATATGGATTATAAAGTTTGCATAATTCGCACGGCCGCCATCCTGAAATGGTATGGCGGACGACCTTGTAGTTTGGTCACAAGACGCATCCTATACGAAGGTATGTTCATACCGAATTTGGTAGAGATCGGATGATTTGGTTAGTCGTTATTTGATTTTACGTTTTGAACGTTTGAGTGGCCGCCATTCAGTTTTAGTAAAGATGGCGGCGATATAAATCATGACACTGAGGTGCCCTTTGCTTGTTCTACCTCTGTACCAAATTTCGTTCAATTCGGTTTCACCGTGTTCGAATTGATACGGGGGGACAGTCATTCAGAGTACACACACTCACACACACACAGACACACACACACACACAGACTCACACACATACATACACACACACACACATAATCACACACACACACATACACACACACAGACAGACACATTTTTTTCGCCCTGTGTTGATCTCATAAGTCTACTTTCATTTTTTGCAAAAATCGAAAGTAGGCTAAAAATATACTCATGAAGGAATGGCAAGGCAGATAGTTTCCATGGCAACATAGCTCAAGTCGAGACACGGCCGACTAGATGCCAATTGCGATCTGCACTACCGGTATAGAAAATGAGGATCTTTACTTGAAATCCCGTTAGTTACTCAACTGCTCACACAGCACTGTCAACCGAGTTTAGCATAACAAAGACTTGACACTTTCTACTATATTTTTGTCAAATACCACTCACTCACTCACTCACTCACTCACTCACTCACTCATTTATTCATCACGAAATCTCAGAAACCACCGTACGGATTGGAATGAAATCTGGTATGCAGCTTCCTCAAGGGCCGAAAATGCCCACTAAGAGAGGATTTTTGGATATTCAGGTTCTAAAGGGGTGTTAAGGGGGTAGACCTGCATTTCATTGAATAGCAATATCTCCCGATTGGTTTCATTGGGGGATGTGATACTCGGCATATCTACTCATCATTAAAAAAAAAAGAAGACACGTGTCTGAGGTTTTTTCGATGTGGTGTATATTATGAGGTGAAAGGGGTGAAAAGTGGGGATTGAAAGATTCCTAACGGAGCGTGTATCTCTTAAACGACATAGGCGAGGAGTTTGAAACTCAGCGAAAAAAAATCAGTATAAAAAAGAAGTAAATATGCGTTGACCGTTTTTTCATAAATCCATTTTAAGGGGCCCATGGGGAGAAATGAAATTCGGGGGGGGGGGACAGGAAAGATAGTGTCCTAACTGATTTACTGACTGACTCACTCATCAAATTCAGGGGGAGAAAACTGCTTTAAAGTAAGTAAATAGCTGTTCGACATTTTTTTTCATAAATCAAATTTAAGGGGTTTATGGGGAGGGGTGAAATTCTGAAAAAAGAAAATTGAAAGAAAATGTCCTGACTCACTCACTCATCATCGCCCAGCCGAAATTATTGAAGTTAGAAACATGACAGTTTGGGGATATGTTCATTGTATGTCAAAACCGTCTACTAAGGGAGGATTTTCGGATATTCAGGTTCTAAAGGGGTCTTAAGGGGGTTAAACTTGCATTTCTTTGAATAACAATATCTCCCGATTGGTTTCATTGGGGGATGTGATACACGGCATATAAACTCATCATTAAAAAGTAACAAGACACGTGTCTGAGGGTCTTTCGATGTGTTTATGAGGTGAAAGTGGTGAAAAGTGGGGATTGAAAGATTCCTAACGGAGCGTGTATGTCTTAAACGACATAGGAAAGGAGTTTCAAACTCATCGGAAAAAAAATCAGCATAAAAATAAGTAAATATGTGTTTGACCGTTTTTTCATAAATCCAATTTAAGGGTCACATGGGGAGGGGTGAAATTCTAGGGGGGGGGGGGACAGGAAAGAAAGTGTCCTAACTGGTTGACTGACTCATCAAACTCAGGGGGAAAAACTGCTTTATAGTAAGTAAATAGCTTTTCGACAGGTTGTTTTTTTTTTTCAATCAAATTGAATGGGTTCATCGGGAGGGGTGAAATTCTGAAGAAAAAAAATTGAAAGAAAATGTCCTGACTCATTCACTCACTCATCATCGCCCAGCCAAAAATATTGAAGTTGGATACATGACATTTCGGGGATATATTCGTTGTATATCAAAACCGTACACTAAGGGAGTTTTTTTGGATATTCAGGTTGTAAAGGGGTCTTAAGGGGGTTAAACTTGCATTTCATTGAATAACAATATCTCACAAGTGGTTTCATTTGTGGATGTGATACTCGGCATATAAACTAATCATTAAAAATAAGCAGACATGTGTCTAAGAGTTTTTCGATGTGGTGTATTATTATGAGGTGAAAGGGGTGAAAAGTGGGGGTTGAAGGATTCCTAACGGAGCGTGTAGGCCTATCTCTTAAACGACATAGGCGAGAAATTTGAAACTCAGCGAAAAAAATCAGTTTAAAAAGTAAGTAAATCGGTATTCGACTGTTTTTCATAAATTAATTTAAGGGGCCAATGGGGTGGGGTGAAATTCTGGGGAAAAAAGGAGAGAAAGTGTCCTAACTGACTGACTAACTCACTCACTCATCAAACTCAGGGGAAAAAGACAGCTTAGAAAATAAGTTAATAGGATTTCAAGCGTTTTTTCATCAATCCAATTTAAGGGGTCCGTGGGGAGGGGTGAAATTCTGGTAAAAATAATTGAAAGAAAATTTCCTGTCTGACTCACTCACTCATCACGCCCAGCGAAAACTATTAAAGTTGGAAACATGACATTTTGGGAATATGTTCGCTGTATGTCGAAAACGTCAACTGAGGAATATTTTTTGTTTATTCGGGTTTTAAAGAGGTGTTAAGGGGGTAAACGTGCATTTCATAGAATGACGATATCTCATGAGTTGTTTCTTTGGGGATGTGATATTCGGTATATACACTAATCATTAAAAATAATCAGACATATGTCTAAGGGTTTATCGATGTGGTGTATATTAGGAGGTGAAAGGGGTGAAAATTGGGGGTTAATGGATTCTTAACGGAGCGTGTATCTCTGAAACGACATAGGCGAGAAGTTTGAAATTCGGCGGAAAAAATCAGCTTAAAATACAAGTAAATAGGTGTTCGACCGTTTTTTCATAAATCCAATTTAAGGAGCCCTTGGAGAGGGGTGAAATTCTGGGAGGGGGAACAGGAAAGAAAGTGTCCTAACTGATTGACTCACTTACTCACTCATTAAACTCAGGGGGAAAACAGCTTTAAATAAATAAATAGGTGTTTGACCGTTTGTTTCATAAATCCAATTTAAGGAGTTCATGGGGAGGGGTGAAATTATCAAAAATAAATGAAAGAAAATGTCCTGACTGACTCACTCACTCATCATCGCCCAGCCAAAATTATTGAAGTTAGAAACATGACATTTTGGGAATATGTTCGTTGTATGTCGAAAACGTCCACTAAGGGAAGAGTTTTGTATATTCCGGTTCTAAAGAGGTGTTAAGGGGGTAAACGTGCATTTCATTGAATAACAATATCTCACGAGTGGTTTCATTTGGGGAAGTTATACTTGGCACATATACTAATCATTAAAAAAAATCTGACACATGTCTAATGGTTTTTGATGTAGTGTAAATTATGAGGTGAAACGGATGAAAAGTGGGGGTTGAAAGATTCCTAACGGAGCGTGTATCTCTTAAAAGACATAGGCGAGGAGTTTGAAACTCGGAGGAAATCAATCAACTTAAAAATAAATAAATAAAATAAATAGGTGTTCGACCGTTTTTTCATAAATGCAATTTAAGGGGCCTAAGGGGTGGGGTGAAATTCTGGAAGGAAAACGTCCACTAAGGAAGGATTTTTGGATGTTCACTCTCATCGACCAACCAAAACTATTAACGTTAGAAGAATGATATTTTGGGGTTATGTTTGTTGTGTGTCGAAAACGTCTACTAAGGAGGGATTTTTGGGTATTCAGGTTCTAAAGGGGAGTTAACGGGGTTAAAAATGCATTTCATTGAATAACAATATGACACGACTCTGACGCGAGCGAAGCGAGGCTAAAATGAGATGGCGTGTGTATGTCTATTACTCAATCACGCAAGTGCCAATGGTCCGATTTACATGAATTTTACATGGAAATAGCTGATTTACCTGGTTAACATGTAGGTTACTTTTGATTTCAATACTTTGCACTATTTAAAGATGGCGACCATTTTAGTGACGTCATTGCACCCTTTGGTTTCAAACTTTCATATTTCCATTTCAAATAAAAAGAGAACGCTAAGAAATAGCAAACTTTTGATGGCATATACGAGGTTTAAAATTACATTTTCTATCCGAAAGGAATCTCCAACGGTTAGCGAGTAAAACCTAAATTTGTGCTATATAACGCGGTCAACGCCGAGCGGTGTAGTTGGAAAAATGTTCCATCCTTAATCTTCCTCTGAGCAGCACCTCGCCTATCCCCTATTTTAACTGTCACCTTCACATTTTAATTTATTTATGACGCGTAGCGAAGCCCGGGTACTTCAGCTAGTAGGTTATAAACATCAAAGAATGTGTGCATTAAGAGCACGCTATAAAGCTGTATATAAATATTGTACCCAACTGTCATCATGTGGAACATGTGTTCGTATCCCAGCTAACTCACGGTCTTTCGAGGTATGGGACGTTCCTGCCCTCCATACGACCAATGCTCAGGATTTGAGTCTACCAGGTAACTACTCTACATGAAAGAAACAACATATTCCTAAATAAAACATTTACTGATCTAAAGTCATGGCTATACAACAAAATACAAACACAGGATAATTTACATTTAATTTCCCACAATGCAAATCAGGGTTATTTTGTGAGTCTCTTCTTAATTAGTGCTACACTGCACTCAAATCTATTCCTAGCATCCTATCATTGATACTTTCAGACCTCTACGAGTCTCCATAGTGTTCTTTATGTGACACAATTTTACATAACAGGAGTATCACAACACAAAAGTCACATATCACATTAAATGACATTAATTCTGTAATAATAAAACATTAATCCGTTTCTTACGGGCATTTACTTTCATTAGCATAAATTCATTATTCTATGCCTTAATTAACAAATGTTGTTGTGTCGTGTGAATCATCTTCCCTTCTTTTCCATCAATATGAAACGCTAAAAAGTGGTACGTTTCCCTTCCAAAATACACATGGATAGAAATGTTTATAGTTTCACCATACAACGATTTTCTGGGTCTGGTCGAAATTATTATCGTTACAAATTTGTCATGTTCTTAGAAATCATCTACCCGTCTGCATAAATTAGCGTGAACTGGCAAAAATGCACTTTAAAAGAATGTCTACAATTTATTTGGTTCAGCGTTCCTCCACAGAGAATAACTGGGCCAAATATTATCCGATTTCAATGATCCGACAATGTATGTGTGTTGAAACACATCATTTAATTCAATTGGCATCATCATAACAATCATATCTTAATTACATTTCGAAATATCGAGATTCTTCAGTGTCCCACTATGCTTTTAAAATTAAAGGGACTGGCCGACCGACCTCCCCTTCCCCTAGCAGGCAATAAAATTAGTTCAAGCTGGCCGCGCAAGATGGCCGCTTGTCTCAGTGGACTACTCCCCCACCCCTCTCATCTGCTAGCAAGGTCATCTCTGTTTACAATTGCAGTACAGTGGAGTGACCCAGAGTATTGTCTCAAGTAATTAGGTCATTCTGATTATTTAACACCTATATTTATAGTGTATTGGGCTCAACTCGGCTCCTTAATTAACATTCATGGCTGGGGATGGATTCTGTAATAGCCTTGCCGTTCTATGGTGAATACTAGTGGCTTTGGACGCGCATCATAATGAGAATACAAGATTCTCACCAGCAGCTGTCTCAATAATATAAGGAAATCTGCGTTTCCTAAACGACGAACTTTGATTCTTACCTCTCAGGGCAAATCAACCAATACATGTGCTCACGGGGTCTCGAAGAATATCCCTTGTGGCAATTATTCCTGCAAGCGATGGATACAGACAGGCTCTGTCCAATTCGCTGCGAATAAAATAAGTACGCTCCACGGCGGTACTAACTCGTAGATTAGCCAACTTTTCACCTAACGTGCAAGCTATGCTAGCTTGGTCCCCGCAACTTTATTTACGTAAATCACTGGATTCTACGTTACATTGCTCGCTCAATGCGGCTCAAACAATACTTCTCATGGATGACTCAATTATTGAGGTACCCGCGTCCTCTCCGCAATTACACTTAAGCCAAAGCTTCAAATAGCTCCACAAAACAAAATATAAATTTACTGGCTTACATTACTTTAATGGTTCTCAAATACAATCCTAAGAATTGACCATATTAAATATTCATTCAACACTTCATTGACACTGAAAAACTCTCGTATCTCGCTATATTTCACGTTACTTTCCTACTGTTTACCAAAATACCGTATCCTTATATTGGACATGACACACTTTGAACGTTCTTTAGGCCAGAAATGCCTATTACTTTACTTCACTGTTACCGACCCCAGGTATTATTATTATTATTATTATCATTTAACGTTACCGTTACATTCATCACAATTTTAGCCTGACTGGCCATAAACAAATCACCTTCCAAGCCATATTCTACCAAATACGAATGGTGAAAGCTCGTACAATAAGTGACTGTTACATCTTATTCTTAAAGTGATGTTTCGTTGTATGGTGAACTATTTAGTTCGAATAACATTGTAAATTGGTACTCACTTTTTCATTTTCGCTGGATTATACCAGCACGCCAGCTCCGGGCCTACCATGACGCTTGATTTAAGCCATCATGCTATATCTCACACGACACTTGATTTCACATATTTCCCACATGATAATCATACTCTTCTCAATGGCTTTTCTCACTTTTACACAATACATATTAATCACAATACACATAAACACTTTTGAACACACTATAATAAGATTTATATACACTTTTTCACTATTTCATAGGTTAATCCTTAGTCGGACTCCTCCTAACGCCTGACCCCAGAGATGCGATGACTATGACAACCGCTGGTCTCCGTGAAAGTCTATCTGCGTGTACGTGCGTTAGATTCTCGTTCCCTTCAATACTGTTTATCTCACTGTCATGATTACTTGTGATGCCTCTCGGCTCCCATAACTGCAATGATCCTGACGATACTGCGCCATTTATAAGTATGACAATACCTCCTGGTATTCAGTGTCCAAAACCATCCTAAATTATTGCTACGCAGTAGCAAACTACACTTGCGTATAATAATGGATAAATATCTTCTGTAAATTAAATCTTATGCGATTCATGATTTATATTTAGAAGCTGTATGATACGCTTCCATTGTTCTTCAAATATACTCTTAACATTTCGCGCACTTATTGGCAGCGTTTAGTTTACGTGTAGACTGCAGATGAACTGAAGATGAACTCAAGACGAGCTGAAGAACTGGCTTGGTCTGTGCTACTCCCCTATATAAAGGTTTCTCGTAAAATGTAGTCCACAGGACACACGAGAGCGACTCCCTTCTTGAAATAATGTATTTCCATTCAAAATGACGTATACACCTTGTTCATCTAGGTGTGGAGGTCCCATAATCACTTGCGTGCAAGCGATCGCTTCGGTCAATTAATTACAATTAATTGCCTTATTCCATAGCGTCATGACGCCACCATGGTGATTCCCCTCTGGCTGGTCACCAAATCACTCCTCTCGAGCGTAAGCTCGGTGTTAACACGCTCATTTGGAGATATAGGCTTTAATTTAGGTGTAGGACCACTCCTAAATTATCTCTCCTAGAATATATTCACCTGGGTGTACATTTCACTCCATTTCGATGCTCCAATTGGCTGCAATCAATTAATTTCCGTGGGCAATCATCCCCACTACAGTCTCAAGCGTTGTCCATTGGGGACTCCCAGGGTCATTAATTTCGAGCTGTTTCCTCGGTCCAGACGGAAAAAGTTCCACCGGCGCCCTGAATCTCCTCCCATTCGCTAGCTGCAATTAGTAAAATGTCAAGCTGGCCTGCTTTCACGTTTCTATACTTTGAAAACGTACATATGACTGCAATTCCTGACAATTATTCCCTTAAACAGCTATGATATTCACATTCTGGCCGTGAAATCATGCTATATTATTATATGTCATTATACATCTCATTGCTCTTCGGGTTCCCTGTAACTGTTTCCCCTCAGAGATCAATGGTTCGACTCTAGGCATAATCATGTGCCTGGGCTTCTCTGATAAGACCTGAGTTCGATGCCAGTCTGCCGTGACCGATTGGGCACATCTTTCCCTAGCTAAAATCGGAAAATTCACTTCACAAGTGAATTTTTCGCTCCTTCAGATGGCATTGACTCATGCAGTATTTACTTTAAGCGGTCAGTGCTCTCGGCAATGGGCTGTCTCGTTCCCCATTCCACTATGTATGCCGTCTCGTATACTCTTGTTCTGCTTTCTCAGTTGTTCATTCATCTCCTCTATTTCCGCAGCGGCCTCCCTCAACTGGTCGTAAAATTCTTTCAGCCGACAGCTGCACTCACCCCTCGTTTCCCTTGGGTCTGCGAACAAGTCGTCTCGCTTCCTTTCTCCCTGGGCCTGCAAACTTTTCTCAGGAGTCTCTGCGTGCATACACAATGACTCCCCGTCCACTTGGGTGTGCATTGCTTGCTCCTCTCTTGTTTCATAATCCTCTAGCGGACTATACAGCTTTAAATTAGCTGCATTTACAACAACTTCTCTACCTGTCGCTTCATCTCTGATTCGGTATGCATTACTTTGCAAGTCCCTTATAATCAGGTAGGGTCCGTGATAGTTATGCTGAAATTTCTTATATTTTCTGCTCTCTGGATCTGAACTAGCTGGTTTTTTCAATAAGACGTACTCCCCAACGAGTAGTGGTCTATGGTAGCGTTTCCTCCTATTTCTCCGCTGCCGTCTGTCTGCTTGTTTCTTGAGATACTCGAATGTTCTCTGGATCCTCAACTCACGTCCAGGCTGTGCATCGACGGGTGTTCGAATGACATTATTCCATGGCCTCTCTGGTCTTCTCTCAAGATGTAGGCTCACTGGCACTTCTCCTGTCGCTTCATGCACGGTATTGATACAGTATTCAATAATCTCTAGTACATCGATCCATTTCCAGTTCTCCGTAGAGCAGTATATCTTCATGTACTTTTGCAGTTCCCTCATTACTCTTTCAGCGGAATTCGACTCTGGATGTCGAACTGTGGACAAAATCTGTCTTATACCCAGATTTTCCAATTCCCTGCGAAATTCTACGCTGGTAAAACAGCTCCCATGATCAGATAATATGTTCTCCGGCTGCCCTAATATAGGAATGATTCTTTCCTTCAGCCTCTTAAGTACCTGTTTTGTACTGGTTTTCTGAATTGGACAGAGGACTACCATTTTAGAAAACACGTCTAGTGCAACTAGGATGTGTCTATTTCCTCTTCTAGCTCTTGGAAGCGGCCCAAAATTGTCCAATGCCAGAAGCTGACATGGCTTCTCTGGTAAGAGTGGTATAGGTTTTTGCCTCATTAAATACGAGTTAGGCTTTACTTGTCGGCAAATATCACATTTCCTGATTGTATTCCTGACTGTATCTCTAAGTTTTGGCCAAATAAATGCTTCTTTGAGCGGGGCAACAGTCTATCTACGCCAGGGTGGCCAAAAGCTCGGTGTGCTAACCATACTAGCCTTCTCTGAAATGCTGGTGGTACAACAATCCTGGGTCGAGTATGGTCTGTATCGCTCCATTTATGTAGCATCTGGTTAAACCATAGATACTCCGTTGATTGTGCTTCGGCTTCCACATACATCGTGGTTGCTCTGACAAGCTTTCCCTCGAAGTAATTAATCATCAACCGTATCCAGGGATCTTCACGTTGAAAAACGGTGATATTCCTTAGATCATCTAAGGTCTTCTGGTCTCTATCTTCTATGTCGATAGCTAGAGCTTCCTCTTCATCAGCTGTCGGGTATCTGCTTAGCAAGTCAGGTATAATATTGTCCTTCCCCGGGCAATACTCGATTTCCACTTGAAATTGCTGTATGTACAGGGACCACCTCGTCAGTCTTTGACTCGACAAGTCAGTTTTCAACAGGAATGTTAGGGCTTTATGGTCCGTTCTCAATATAATTCTAAAACCATAAATTAGCTTTCGCCAATACTGTAAGGCATACAGTATTGCGAATAATTCGATCTCCGTGACCGTATAATTCTTTTCATTAGGTTTCAACCTTCTACTTATGAATGCAATGTAAGTTTTCACCTCTGGCCTGTCCACATTGTCCTGGTATAACATCGCTCCAATGCCTATAAATGATGCGTCAGTCTGGATAATAAATTTCTGAGTGTAGTCTGGATATCCCAATTTAACATAATCTAAAAGCATCTGTTTGGATTTCACGAAGGCTTCCTCGCATTTTTCCGTCCAGCGCCACCTTCCTCCTTTTTTCAGTAAGTCTTGGAGTGGTGCTACGGTCTCGGTGTACTTCGGGCAATGGCTTGAAAAGAATCCAATAACGCCTAGATATTGCCTTACGTTCTTTACCTTCGTTGGTCTCGGGAAATGTTTAATGACTTCCAATTTTCCCGGATTAGGCCTAACTCCTTGTGCATCTATTACATGGCCTAGGAATTTAACTTCTCTCTGACCAAAGTTAGATTTCTTTATATTGACCTTAAAGTTAGCCTGACTTAGGTCATACAACAGCTTGCGTAGATCTCTGACGTGTTCTTCGACTGTTTCAGATGTCAGTAGTATATCATCTACGTAGCATATGGTTGTTGCTTTTACTTCTTCAGACAGGTTACGATCAAGCGCTCGTATCAACGCTGAACCTGCTGTTTTCAGACCAAATGGTAAGCGTACGTAAGAATATGTATGCTGGTCGAATAAAAACCCAGTTAATAAGCTTGTTTTCTCCTCCAGAGCAAGATGGTGAAACCTTGCTGTCAACCTTGCTGTCAGGTCAAGATTTGAGAAAACATTCTTTCCTTTGAACCTCCTGAGGACCTCCTTTATGGGCGGCACTTGGTCAAATTCTGGTATGACCTTGGAATTCAAATTTCGTAGGTCCAGGCATATCCTTACACTTCCGTCCTGTTTAGGTACAACTACCAGTGGGCTGACATAAGGTGTGGCCGTCTTCACAATGACGCCTGCCTCTAGCATTTCCTGTATTGCTTCCTTGACCTTTAAATAATGTTTCTCGGCTACAGGATACGGCTTCTGTCTGAATGGTGTCCAGTCACTGACCTGGAACGCATACTGGAAATTCTTGATCCGGCCAGGTCTCGAATCGAAGACTCCTTTGTACTCAAATAGCAGTTCCCTTAGCATTTGCTTATGCTCTGGATCAATTTTAGCTTCCTCTATCTTTTCTTCCAGGCATTCTTCAAATTTTGGTTCGAGGTTCTTTTCAATGTCTGCGGCCAGTGTTGCCAACTCTTCCTCGATGTCTTCTGTTGTCAATACTGCATCCCCAGTCATATCTCCGTATGTATGCCATGCGTACTCTTCTGGTCTCGTTTCATTGTGTTTTAAAGAGAGCTCTAAATCTTCCTTTCCCTCACTTGCGCGAAACATAACAATGTCTTGCGAGAGATCTATTATGACCTTATATTCTCTTATGAAATCCATGCCAACAATAATGTTAATAGGCAGCTTATTCACAAGTAGGAAGCTCTGTGAGAATGTAGAGTTCCCTATCTGCAAATCTAAAAATACTTGGTATCTGCATATCATAACTTTATCTGGTATCACACCTTTTATATTCACGCTTGAAATAGGTATTTTCAATACGTGGATTTTACTTTGGATTTCATTATATAATGCCTGGGTTATCAAACATACCGTTGAACCTGTATCTATGAGACTTCTTATCTTCATGCCTGCGATGTTTACAATAATAATGGGTAGTTCCCTTCTCACATTGACCGTCCCTTCATTTATGTCTTCAATAAGCTCCTCAGGTTTGGCAATCCTGTTAACCACATTCACTGTATTCCATCCTGCATTTATCTCTATTTGGTCATTTAATTTTGGTGTTTTTTTCCATTACTCCATTCTTTGTGGAGTTCTTCTGTCTGTCTTCATACTGCTGAAGTTCCGGACTTTTGGCACCGCCATCATTTTTATAGATGTCGGGTGACCTCCGATTCTTAATCGCTTCATCCCAGTGAACTTGCGATTGTCTATGGTCGTCTCCACGCTCTTCCATGTATCTTAAAGATGCGTGATAGCGTTCTTCCGCCTCTTCATCGAACCCGCGACTCTGTTCTTGGGATCTCCATCCTTGGTTGTTCCCATTTCGGCCGTAATTCCTTCTGTTATCAGGCTGCTGGTCTCTTGTACCGCGCTGATTCCAGGCTTTCCTTCCTCGGTTTCCACGGTTCGATCCTCCTCGATATGCTGGCCTCCAATTCTGGTTTTCCCGTCCTTCGCGTTGCCAGTCTGATTTCTCCGTTTCGGTGCTTGTGGACTTACTTTTTGTCTGCACCTTAGTCGATTCAGTCGGTGTAGTCGTCATGTTGACTTGTTCCATGTTCCGACTTTGCCTTGTGTGCTGCGCTGTGGTGAGATCGAGTTGTCTCAGCACCTCCTCCATATCGATCGCAGTCTTGGCGTTTGCTGAGATTAATAGACGTTGTACTTCATACGGTAGCTGCTTGGCTATCGCTATACACAAATCTGACTCTCTAATTCCTTCATCAAGTTCGCGGGAACGGCACAATTGAGCCACAAAAAATTCAGCATACTTCGTCGGATTATTAGTGCTATAACGCCTGGAATACAAGTCCAGTCTGAGGTTCTGCTGTATACTCGCGTTCCAGTACCTGCTTAAAAATGCCTTGCGAAATTCGTCAACGGTGTCGAACGTGTACCGAAAACTCCTAAACCATAAGGCACACTCGCCCTCCGTCAGTTTTTCAATCGCTCTCATCCTTCGCTCTGGCGGTACCTTCGCGTCATTCAAGTACTCGGAAACTTCTTTAAGCCAGTACTTGGGTGTCATGTTAGAATTACTCCCAGAGTATTTCTTCGGTTTCTCGTCACTAGCCCTCACAACAGTGACTATTTTATTTTGAACAGCATTTTCATGCGGTGTTGACATAGCAATTGGCATACCAGGCGTGGTATACGGGCTGTCACTTGGCATGGCTGCTTTCTTTGGAGTGGGCTGTATCTCTATATCTGCCCATTTATTTCTCCTATTCTCATCTATACTTCCTTCGCTAGACCTAGGATTCCGCAACATGGATTCCTCCTGTGCGATCATTCTAGTTTCTATTTGGCTGTGACTATTTTCTGCCCTTTCTAAACGAGCTAATACCTCTCGTTCTATTTTCTCTAGGCGATCCCGGTTTTTCTCTGCCATAGAAAATACCTTTTCCTTGTCATCTTTAAGGTTTTCTTTCAGGTGGGTAATTTCCCCCGCTAGACTTTCTCTTACCTCGGCAAGAGTTTTATCGCTGGCTTCAGTCTTCAAGCCTTCTCGAAGTTCTAATTCTTCTCGTAAGCCGGTAACTTCTTTTTGTATGTGACCCTGCATATGAGAGATTTCAGTCCTTATTTTCGTGATTTCTCCCTGGTCCTCATCCTGCCTTTTATGAATAACTGCTAGGTCGCTCTGAGTTTGTTCTAACTCTTTTTGCACCTTCCCGACCTGCCTTTTCATATTTGACATTATTTCCTTATTCTCTTGATCAGAAGTTTTTATTTCATGGATTTCCTTGCATTGGTCAAGGATATTCTGATACTGCTTTCTTAAGGCTTCCTCTACCGCCTTTGCGTAGCCTGCCATTCGCGTATTCCATTTTACGTCGCTGTCTTCGAGCCTTTGATACACGGTCTGAGTGAACGTATTAAATTGCTCCTGTTGACGTTTAGTATTTGCTTCATTCTGACTCTGAATGTCTTTAAGCTCCATGGACATACTGCTTAAGCTATCATTAATCTCAGGCTGTGACTCTCTGCACGCTTGCAGATTATTCTCTAGGTTTAGCTCTATAGACTCAAAGCGTTTATCGTTATCAGCTTGCATCTCTGAGACCACGGTAACAATATCCTTAGTTACTTCTTGCTTAATGGACTCTTTAACGTCATTCATTTTTCTATTGACCTCTAACTGATTAGCCTCTAATCTAGTGTTTAGTTCAGTCTGATTGGCATCCAATCTACCCGCTATTTCATCTTTAAATGCTTTAGCTTCTTCCTTACTCTTAGCATTAGTATCATCAAAATGTTCTCTTAACTCAGCGATACACTTGAGTATCTCCTCAGTTCCAGCCATCCTGCATTTCTTAATTTGAGGCTCAGGTAGGCCGCAGCTGAACATGCTGGCGCGTTCTATTGGAAAGAAAAGGATTCCGATCCCGCGACAACGACAACAACAACAACATAATACAAAGTGCCGAAACCACCTATGGAATGGGTTTAGACCCTCGTACCCGTCTGACAACAGTGTCTGACGTCTGAGTATCATCTAGAAAGACTCACACCCGCTCAAACTTAGTTTGAGGAAAATACTATTATTATGGTTTTCCCCATGAAAACCATGATATTATTATGGGGTTTTCTGAATCCCATAAGACTTCCACGTCTCTGGGCGCCATGATAATGAAATGAGGTCAACCGTGATTTGCTAAATATAAAGTAATCCGTGGCCAGGTTGCGCAATGCCAAGATCGCTCATATTGCACGGCTGAAGGCGGTTCCATAATGAATTGATACCGCCCCACGTTGGGCGCCATGATAATGAAAGGGAGGTCAACCGTGCTTTGCTAAATATAAAGTAAGCCGTGGCCAGGTTGCGCAATGCCAAGATCGCTCATATTGCACTGATGCAGGCGGTTCCATAATGAATTGATACCGTCCCACGTTGCCTGGGCCATGATAATTAAGAGAGTTGTGCATGTAAAGGGGTGACAAGTTACATTTACATTTAAGCATGTCTTATGGAGGATTATCAACATTTATTTTGACGTGAAGGCTTATTAACAAATGGGACGCGGCCTTTTCCTAGTTTATCCTAATTTTCCTGCTGTACTTGCTTCTACCATTAATATCTTGGCCGACTTTTAGTAGTACCTGTGACTCAATACTAGTACAGTGACATCTCCTCCATGTACCCAACTGTCATCATGTGGAACATGTGTTCGTATCCCAGCTAACTCACGGTCTTTCGAGGTATGGGACGTTCCTGCCCACCATACGACCACATGCTCAGGATTTGAGTCTACCAGGTAACTACTCTACATGAAAGAAACAACATATTCCTAAATAAAACATTTACTGATCTAAAGTCATGGCTGTACAACAAAATACAAACACAGGATAATTTACATTTAATTTCCCACAATGCAAATCAGGGTTATTTTGTGAGTCTCTTCTTAATTAGTGCTACACTGCACTCAAATCCTTTCCTAGCATCCTATCATTGATACTTTCAGACCTCTACGAGTCTCCATAGTGTTCTTTATGTGACACAATTTTACATAACAGGAGTATCACAACACAAAAGTCACATATCACATTAAATGACATTAATTCTGTAATAATAAAATATTAATCCGTTTCTTACGGGCATTTACTTTCATTAGCATAAATTCATTATTCAATGCCTTAATTAACAAATGTTGTTGTGTCGTGTGAATCAGCTTCCCTTCTTTTCCATCAATATGAAACGCTAAAAAGTGGTACGTTTCCCTTCCAAAATACACATGGATAGAAATGTTTATAGTTTCACCATACAACGATTTTCTGGGTCTGGTCGAAATTATTATCGTTACAAATTTGTCATGTTCTTAGAAATCATCTACCCGTCTGCATAAATTAGCGTGAACTGGCAAAAATGCACTTTAAAAGAATGTCTACAATTTATTTGGTTCAGCGTTCCTCCTCAGAGAATAACTGGGCCAAATATTACCCGATTTCAATGATCCGACAATGTATGTGTGTTGAAACACATCATTTAATTCAATTGGCATCATCATAACAATCATATCTTAATTACATTTCGAAATATCGGGATTCTTCAGTGTCCCACTATGCTTTTAAAATTAAAGGGACTGGCCGACCGACCTCCCCTTCCCCTAGCAGGCAATAAAATTAGTTCCAGCTGGCCACGCAAGATGGCCGCTTGTCTCAGTGGACTACTCCCCCCCCCTCTCATCTGCTAGCAAGGTCATCTCTGTTTACAATTGCAGTACAGTGGAGTGACCCAGAGTATTGTCTCAAGTAATTGAGTCATTCTGATTATTTAACACCTATATTTATAGTGTATTGGGCTCAACTCGGCTCCTTAATTAACATTCATGGCTGGGGATGGATTCTGTAATAGCCTTGCCGTTCTATGGTGAATACTAGTGGCTTTGGACGCGCATCATAATGAGAATACAAGATTCTCACCAGCAGCTGTCTCAATAATATAAGGAAATCTGCGTTTCCTAAACGACGAACTTTGATTCTTACCTCTCAGGGCAAATCAACCAATACATGTGCTCACGGGGTCTCGAAGAATATCCCTTGTGGCAATTATTCCTGCAAGCGATGGATACAGACAGGCTCTGTCCAATTCGCTGCGAATAAAATAAGTACGCTCCACGGCGGTACTAACTCGTAGATTAGCCAACTTTTCACCTAACGTGCAAGCTATGCTAGCTTGGTCCCCGCAACTTTATTTACGTAAATCACTGGATTCTACGTTACATTGCTCGCTCAATGCGGCTCAAACAATACTTCTCATGGATGACTCAATTATTGAGGTACCCGCGTCCTCTCCGCAATTACACTTAAGCCAAAGCTTCAAATAGCTCCACAAAACAAAATATAAATTTACTGGCTTACATTACTTTAATGGTTCTCAAATACAATCCTAAGAATTGACCATATTAAATATTCATTCAACACTTCATTGACACTGAAAAACTCTCGTATCTCGCTATATTTCACGTTACTTTCCTACTGTTTACCAAAATACCGTATCCTTATATTGGACATGACACACTTTGAACGTTCTTTAGGCCAGAAATGCCTATTACTTTACTTCACTGTTACCGACCCCAGGTATTATTATTATTATTATTATCATTTAACGTTACCGTTACATTCATCACAATTTTAGCCTGACTGGCCATAAACAAATCACCTTCCAAGCCATATTCTACCAAATACGAATGGTGAAAGCTCGTACAATAAGTGACTGTTACATCTTATTCTTAAAGTGATGTTTCGTTGTATGGTGAACTATTTAGTTCGAATAACATTGTAAATTGGTACTCACTTTTTCATTTTCGCTGGATTATACCAGCACGCCAGCTCCGGGCCTACCATGACGCTTGATTTAAGCCATCATGCTATATCTCACACGACACTTGATTTCACATATTTCCCACATGATAATCATACTCTTCTCAATGGCTTTTCTCACTTTTACACAATACATATTAATCACAATACACATAAACACTTTTGAACACACTATAATAAGATTTATATACACTACTATTCATAGGTTAATCCTTAGTCGGACTCCTCCTAACGCCTGACCCCAGAGATGCGATGACTATGACAACCGCTGGTCTCCGTGAAAGTCTATCTGCGTGTACGTGCGTTAGATTCTCGTTCCCTTCAATACTGTTTATCTCACTGTCATGATTACTTGTGATGCCTCTCGGCTCCCATAACTGCAATGATCCTGACGATACTGCGCCATTTATAAGTATGACAATACCTCCTGGTATTCAGTGTCCAAAACCATCCTAAATTATTGCTACGCAGTAGCAAACTACACTTGCGTATAATAATGGATAAATATCTTCTGTAAATTAAATCTTATGCGATTCATGATTTATATTTAGAAGCTGTATGATACGCTTCCATTGTTCTTCAAATATACTCTTAACATTTCGCGCACTTATTGGCAGCGTTTAGTTTACGTGTAGACTGCAGATGAACTGAAGATGAACTCAAGACGAGCTGAAGAACTGGCTTGGTCTGTGCTGCTCCCCTATATAAAGGTTTCTCGTAAAATGTAGTCCACAGGACACACGAGAGCGACTCCCTTCTTGAAATAATGTATTTCCATTCAAAATGACGTATACACCTTGTTCATCTAGGTTTGGAGGTCCCATAATCACTTGCGTGCAAGCGATAGCTTCGGCCAATTAATTACAATTAATTGCCTTATTCCATAGCGTCATGACGCCACCATGGTGATTCCCCTCTGGCTGGTCACCAAATCACTCCTCTCGAGCGTAAGCTCGGTGTTAACACGCTCATTTGGAGATATAAGCTTTAATTTAGGTGTAGGACCACTCCTAAATTATCTCTCCTAGAATATATTCACCTGGGTGTACATTTCACTCCTTTTCGATGCTCCAATTGGCTGCAATCAATTAATTTCCGTGGGCAATCATCCCCACTACTGTCTCAAGCGTTGTTCATTGGGGACTCCCAGGGTCATTAATTTCGAGCTGTCTCCTCGGTCCAGACGGAAAAAGTTCCACCGGCACCCTGAATCTCCTCCCATTCGCTAGCCTGAATTAGTAAAATGTCAAGCAGGCCTGCTTTCACGTTTCTATACTTTGAAAACGTACATATGACTGCAATTCCTGAAAATTATTCCCTTAAACAGCTATGATATTCACATTCTGGCCGTGAAATCATGCTATATTATTATATGTCATTATACATCTCATTGCTCTTCGGGTTCCCTGTAACTGTTCCCCCTCAGAGATCAATGGTTCGACTCTAGGCATAATCATGTGCCTGGTCTTCTCTGATAAGACCTGAGTTCGATGCCTGTCTGCCGTGACCGATTGGGCACAATATATAAATCTGTCTTTCATAGCCAAGACGTTTAAAAGATAGCAATGTCTATCATCGCAGGAGCTCTTTGCTCTCGAAGATAAAACACTTCATCTGTTTCTTATATCAAACATTCAAATAAATCACGTGTCATTACACTTGACACAAACAAAATAATATTATGGCGCAAACCTCACTCTGCTGGATTTGCTTAATGATACGTTGGGAACTGGGTTCGATGCTAGGTTACAACGAAACATCCCTTTTACTTACAAGGTCTACACTCAACCTGGATGGCTTCTGAGCACATCCTGAATGAAATATAAATGCAGTTGCAAAACTGGTAATTACAGTCGATTACCTAAATGATAAGACTTCTCTAATCAAGTTAGGGGCGTAACTTTGACTGGCTGCTATGAGTGCAGTTAAAGAATTATGACCATGGCATCAATTTACCATGTCAGGAGTCTGCTAAGACTCGAAAATCACCCCAGATGGGGTTAAACAAAGTAGCCCTGAAATGACTACGGCCATGTTTATCAATAGACAGGAATTGGCGTCCTACGACGTCCATCAGGTTGCACCAGGGCTAAACAAAATATCGAACCCAAGGGTGGCTCACAATCACTGTAAATAAATAACATCTAATTATACTAATTACAATCCCTGCTTATAAAATGGCTGTCACGAAGCTCGGCTGATTTACAATCTACACTAATCTAAATATACCACAAATGACTAGAACAATGAAGGGTTGTACAAACTCACGATATGAAGGAGCCCACATTTAGCTCTTTCCAACGACAAGGGTTGAACAAAGCACCTCTGGCTTTCAGGATTGGTTTTATCCTTATCAGAACTTCCATCTTGGCTCTCCCAAAGATCAGGGTTCGGTCTGTCCCCGTAGTTGACATCGTGAGTGGGTTGAAAATGCCTAGAAAGGGCATCCTCGACTCCTTCCTTCTCGTTCGACGTTCTTGAAGTTCCAAATCATGCTCGTTCCATCCGAGACGTCTCCCTCATACCATGACGGTATCTAGCCCATCATCTTCGACTCGAACATGGTGTTATAAATGTCGAACACGTGGTCGGTAATATTAGACATCATGTATTTCTTTATCACTTGAAATTGCGGTGTGCTTTGTAGCTATCAAAGGCGTTACACTTATATCTAGCAACACAGCCTCTACACTTTGCAGATATCATAAATAAATGGCCATGCACTGATCTGCTGGTTCACACGTGCACATATTCTATTTTTGCCATCACGTGGCATCCGTGAAATTGGCGTCGAATTCTTGCAGATAAATCCACTGTAGCAATTTATACACGAAGCGTATTTAATATAACCCTCGTTTAATGCAACGTTATCACGATTACTTGTATATTTGACACCAGGCTTTAGCCCTCCACAAATCACGTGGGTACAAAATGCGGTGCTACAAAATCGTAGAAAATTCACAATACGTTTCAAATAAATTCACAATACTATTAGTGCTGATCACTACACATTGATAATCGTGATGCACAATACGATGGTGCTCGATGACACTTGATAAAATTCTTCGCTATAAAGCGGACTATTCCCATGTCTTACACGACGGGTATTACAACACGCCTCAACCGGGCAGATCCTCAAAACGTAGTGCACGGAACTGCGTTCCCCGTGGAATCAAGTCGTCAAACTAAGTCGTTTAGCGACTATTTACATTCCTTTTTGCATATCCGCAATGATATTACCATACCTTAAAGTGAAAAATAAACATTCTCCAAAATGTTTCAATAATACTGAATGACGGAATGGAATATTCTGAGTCTCGTAGAAAGTTACAGTTGATTAATAAGACCTCAGATAAATAATTAGCAGACTTCACCAGAGTCAAAAGTGCGATCCTTCGCTACTCCAAAAAGAATTGTATAAGCTCTCAGCTTCAAGTTGCTTTCTGGGTGTGTTCGAAGGTAGTTCATCCCATCATAAATGTGTTGTCATGAAAAATATCACATGAACCTTAGCTCAGCGGGTTCAATACACCACATCGAAAAACGTCAGACACATGTCTTCTTATTTTTAATGATGTGTTTATATGCCGAATATCACATCCCCCAATGAAACCAATCGGGAGTTATAGTTATTCAATGAAATGCAGGTTTAACCCCCTTAAGACCCCCTGAATATCCGAAAATCCTCCCTTAGTGGACGGTTTTGACTTACAACGAACATATCCCAAAAATGTCATGTTTCTAACTTCAATAATTTTGGCTGGTCTATGATGAGTGAGTGAGTCAGGACATTTTCTTTCAATATTTTTTTCTTCAGAATTTGGTCCCTCACCATGAACCCCTTAAATTTGATTCTGAAAAATAAACTGCTGAACACTTATTTACTTATTTTTAAGCAGTTTTCTCTCCCTGAGTTTGAAGAGTGAGTGAGTCAGTCAATCAGTTAAGAAACTTTCTTTCCGGTCCCGTCCCCCCCCCCCCCAGAACTTCACCCCTCCCCATGGGCCCCTTAAATTGAATGTATGGGAAAAAATGAGCGAACATCTATTTACTTATCTTTTAAGCTGATTTTTTCCGCTGAGTTTCAAACTCCTCGCCCATGTCGTTTAAGAGATACACGCTCCGTTAGGAATCCTTCAACCCCCACTTTTCACCCCTTTCACCTCATAATATACACCTCATCGAAAAACCCTCAGACACATGTCTTCTTATTAGCCTATTTTCAATTTTGAAAAAATAGGCTTATGAGATCACCTTTTGTCCGTGTGTGTGTGTGCGTGTGTGTGGGTGTGATTCGTGTGTGTGTCCCCCCCCCCTCCCTAATAAAATCTAAACGGCAGGAGCGATTTCAATGAAACTCGGAAAGTTCATAGCACTATTTTCGGCGACCTCGACCGTGCCCTTCAAATTTTGTTACGACTCACCAATCCAACATGGCGGCTGTGCGAAACATTTCACCAGCATTCAATATCTCCGAAACTATTACCGATATTACCCTGACATTTTCTAATGTGATAGAGGGAACTACTATAAGTTCACTTATGTGACTTTTGAAAACCTGGTAACTACAAAACCAACATGGAGGCCAAGCGAATTTGCGACTTTTAAATAGACGTTTCTCGCGATTTGACCAACCAAACGCAATGAAACTTGGTACAGTATATGTTTATATACATTGTAATGCACCGACATTAATTTCGTTCAATTGTTCACATAATCACAAGATGGCGGATGTGCGAAATATTTCACCGGCATTCTATATCTCTGAAACTATTAGCGGTATATCTCTAAAATTTTGTACGGAGATAAAGGGCACTACTGGAAGTCCATCTATAAGACTTTCAAAAACCGGTTAACTACAAATCAAACATGGCGGCCAAGCGAATTTGAAAATTTTAAATAGACCTTTCTCGCGATTTAATGTTCCAAGCGCACTGAAACCTGGTACAGGAAATATTTATACACATTGTAATCCACTGGTATCTAATTTAGTTCAATTGTTTACATAACCTCAAGATGGCGGCAGTGCGAATTTTAAAATTAAGATTTTATTTCTTGTGATGTAGTCATGCGATCGAAGTGAAAGTTTGAATAATGAACCTACGCAAAATTTTCCTTTAATGGTACATGACTCTATGGCCTATACATTTAACAATCCAACATGGCGACCATCCGAAATATTTAGACGATACTGAATATCTACGAATCTATTTTAGCAATCAAACTGCATTTTTAATGTTCATAGGGGCTATGAACTTAAGTTCACCTATAGGACTTTAAATAACCTGGTGATCACAAATCCAACATGGCGGTGACGCGAATTATAAATATTCACATGGACATTTCTCGCAATTTAACCATCCGCGTGCAGTGAAACTTGGTAAAGTAAATCCTTATACGAATGTTAATCCACTGGCATCTAATTTATTTCAATTGTTTCCATAACCTCAAGATGGCAGCTGTGCAAAATTTTAAAATCTCCTTGTTTTTTCTTGTGTCCTAATTATGCGATTGAATTTTGAATACTACATGTTCACAATAATCTGCATGTAACAGTACATAACTCTAGGACCTACATATATAAAATCCAACATGGCGACCATCCGAAATATTTAGTCGGTTCTCAATATCTACGAATCTATTACAGCAATCAAACAGAAATTGTGTATGTTGATAGTGGCAATTAACATAAGTAGGATATATGAAAATAGGCTGTATAGTTCTTCACGGAACTACTTGTTTTTAATGATGAGTGTATATGCCGAGTATCACATTCTTCCAATGAAACCAATCGGGAGATATTGCTATTCAATGAAATGCAGGTCTACCCCCTTAAAACCCCTTTAGAACCTGAATATCCAAAAATCCTTCCTTATTGTGCGTTTTTGACTTACCACGAATATATCCCCAAAATTTAATGTTTCTAACTTTAATAGTTTTGGCTGGGCGATGATGAGTCACTGAGGCAGTGAATCAGTCAGTCAGTCAGGACACTTGTTAGCCTACTTTTCACATTTTGCAAAAATGAGGAAAAAGTAGACTTATGAGATCGATCCGGGAAAATGTGTGTCTGTCTGTCTGTCCTTCTGTCTGTCTGTCTGGCTGTGTGTCCCCCCCTATCAACTCCTAAACGGCTGCAGCAATCAAAACCAAATTTAGTATGAGTAAAGATGTGCACCGGAATAGCTCACGTCCATATTTGAAAATGATGTCAGTGCTACCAACTGCTGAAAAAACGCACTAGAAATTTGAGCTCCATGTTGGATATCTTGCAAGGTATGCATGGGAGCTATTCCAAAATTGGCACACATGTAGATAAGACTATTTCAGTTTAATTTCCAGGAGGCCAACCATGACAGTGTTGGCAAAATAATGTTAAGCCTTCTGATAGGTCCAATGTTTAAATGCATATAACTTCTACACTATCAATCGGATTTCAACCAAATTTTGTATGTAATATCTGTACATAAACAGATATCACTGAGCGTATTCTTAAGAGCCATCAGGACTGCCAACTGTTAATAATTGCTCTCTCTATTTTTTTTAATCCAAATACCAATATATCAGAAAGCATGCAATCCAACAGCTTTAAACTATGCACACGTATATTCTGACATTTTTGATTAATTTGGAGTAACTTATATACGTCAGGTCTACCAACATGATTATAAGCCTGCTGATAGTACCAATTTTTAAATACATGTAACTTCTATACTATCAGTTGGATTTCAACCAAATTTCGTATGTGCTATGTGTACCGTAACAGATATGACTATAAGTATTGTTAAGAGCAATCAGGGCTGGCAACTGTTAATAAATGCTGTCTATATTCTTTTTACCCTAATATCAATATATCAGAAAGTATGCAAGCCAACAGCTCTATACTTTGCACACGTATAGCCCCTGACATTCTAGATTAATTTGGAGTAATTAATACAAGGCAGTGCTGCCAACATGATTCTATGCCTGCTGATATGTAAAATTTTAAAATACATGTAACTTCTATACTAACAAATGGATTTCATCCAAAATTGGCACAACAAGATATCATAATAATTCAGATTATTTCTGACCAGCACACGCATGGTATTGTTGGCTACATGCTTTTACGCGTGCTGATAGATCCAGTGTCCAACTGCATGTAACGTCCATTGGACTTCAACCAAATTTTGTATTCTGTACCTTAAGAGGTGGAACTAAGAATATATTCAGTCACCAGGGCTGCCAACTGTAGTGCTCTATTAGGCTTCATTATACCAGGTATATTTTGAACTAATTAGATATTTCGATATTACCAACTTAATCTCGTCATTATTCTAGATAGGTTCATATACTGTAGAATAATTATTGGCATGAAAAGTAGGCTGTATAGTTCTTCACGGAACTTCTTGTTTTTATATAAGAGATTTGAAGTGTACATATTTCGAAACAACAATGGTTTCTTCTTCAGCTCAATTGAGAGAGAAAAACTTATTCTAAGGAAAAACTTAAATTAAAATGGATATCCTTACAATACGTCTTAAAAGAAAACTTTGAAAAACATTTATAAATCCTTAAAATTATCTATGAAAATTTAGGCAATTATATGGTTTATCTTCTGAAAAATATATATGAAAAATATTGTAAAAATATTAACTAATACATTTTTCAGAAGAGTAATTTTTAAAATATTTCTCATATATATTTTTCAGAAGATTAACCTTATAATTGCTTAAATTTGCGTAGATAATTTTAAGGATGTATAAATGTTTTTCAAAATTATTCTTTTAAGACATATTGTTAGGATATCCATTTTAATTTAAGTTTTTCCTTAGAATAAGTTTTTCTCTCTCAATTGTGCTGAAGAAGAAACCATTGTTGTTTCGAAACATGTACACTTCAAATGATTCATAAATTGTTGACATTTAAGTGTGCTTTAATAGTATTGATTTGGCGTATAATTAGCTTAAGTGATTTCTTAGTTATTCTGTCAATACGGATTAAAACAATTTGCTCTTGTGGCAAATATTTTTGCTCAGCAATATGATGGTTGTAGATTACGGTTTTAAACTGGAGTCGATCTTGTAAAATTTCCTCTGTAATGCCAATCTCTTGAAGGTCTTTTTCTATTTAAGCCAGTTGTTCTTGACTTTCATTCAGAGAGCAAGGTTGAGAATCCTTGTGGCGAGCCTGTCATTGTTCATTCTGAGAATGTGGCCATAGAACTTCAATCGGCTTTTTCTGAAGGTGTCTGTGATCTTTTCAGCATGCTGATAAAACTCCTGAGAGTTCCCTTTCATCCAGATTCCATCTGAGCAGACTGGACCAAGGATTTTCCTCAATATTTTCCAGTCATGTTTCTGTACGTCCTTAATAAGAGATCTGCCTCCAGTGATCAATGTTTCCAAGGCATACAGTACTGTGATATAATGTCTTAATTTTGCGTTCTGCGATATTGATTTTTTGTCATTTCAAATGATCTTGTCAACTTCATCGTTATGCTTAGGTCTACCGTTATGCGTCACGGTTACCGCGTGTATGACGTCATCATGTTGTTCAGTGCAGTTCAGTGAGGTTTTTTGCTTGAATGTTTTTATATTTATTGTTTTGTAATTACTCAGACGTTATAAAATTGAGCATTATATCGTGCATATCACAATGGGGGTAAAACCAACATTCGCCACTAGATCTGCACGAGAGACTTGTATCAGCAACCAGATGAACTATGAGGGTGTCAAACACGGCCAACAGGCTGTGAGCTGCGTACCGGCCTGGACGTTGGAACAGCTGTAATTGAAAAGTTTCCAGTTATGGCTACAAATTTTAATCCACTGACATCTAATTTATTTCAATTGTTTTCATAACCTAAATATGGCAGCTGTGCGAAATTTTAAAATTAAGTTTTTATTTCTTGTGTCCCAATCATGCGATCGAACTTTAAACAAGTAGTTCCGTGAAGAACTATACAGCCTATTTTCATATATCCTACTTATGTTAATTGCCACTATCAACATACACAATTTCTGTTTGATTGCTGTGATAGATTCGTAGATATTAAGAACCGACTAAATATTTCGGATGGTCGCCATGTTGGATTTTATATATGTAGGTCCTAGAGTTATGTACTGTTAGATGCCGATTATTGTGAATGTGTAGTATTCAAACTTCAATTGCATAATTAGGACACAAGGAAAAACAAGGAGATTTTAAAATTTTTCACAGCTGCCATCTTGAAGTTATGGAAACAATTGAAATAAATTAGATGCCACTGGATTAACATTCGTATAAGGATTTACTGTACCAAGTTTCACTGCACTCGGATGGTTAAATTCCGAGAAACGTCCATGTGAATATTTATAATTCCCGTCACCGCCATGTTGGATTTGTGATCACCAGGTTATTTAAAGTCCTATAGGTGAACTTAAGTTCATAGTCCCTATGAACATTAAAAAATGCAGTTTGATTGCTAAAATAGATTCGTAGATATTCAGTATCGTCTAAATATTTCGGATGGTCGCCATGTTGGATTGTTAAATGTATAGGCCATAGAGTCATGTACCATTAAAGGAAAATTATTGCGTAGGTTCATTATTCAAACTTTCACTTCGATCGCATGACTACATCACAAGAAATAAAAACTTAATTTTAAAATTCGCACTGCCGCCATCTTGAGGTTATGTAAACAATTGAAATAAATTAGATACCAGTGGATTACAATGTGTATAAATATTTCCTGTACCAGGTTTCAGTGCGCATGGAACATTAAATCGCGAGAAAGGTCTATTTAAAATTTTCAAATTCGCTTGGCCGCCATGTTCGTTTTGTAGTTAACCGGTTTTTGAAAGTCTTATATATGGACTTCCAGTAGTGCCCTTTATCTCCGTACAAAATTTTAGGGAGATACCGCTAATAGTTTCAGAGATATAGAATGCCGGTGAAATATTTCGCACATCCGCCATTTTGTGATTATGTAAACAATTGAACGAAGTTAGATGTCGGTGCATTACAATGTATATAAACATATACTGTACCAAGTTTCATTGCGTTTGGTTGGTCAAATCACGAGAAACGTCTATTTAAATGTCGCAAATTCGCTTGCCCTCCATGTTGGTTTTGTAGTTACCAGGTTTTCAAAAGTCACATAAGTGAACTTATAGTAGTTCCCTCTATCACCATAGAAAATGTCAGGGTAATATCGGTAATAGTTTCGGAGATATTGAATGCTGGTGAAATATTTCGCACAGCCGCCATGTTGGATTGGTGAGTCGTAACAAAATTTGAAGGGCACGGTCGAGGTCGCCGGGAATAGTGCTATGAACTTTCCGAGTTTCATTGAAATCGCTCCTGCCGTTTAGATTTTATAAGGGGGGGGGGACACACACACGAATCACACACACACACACACACACGCACACACACACGGACAAAAGGTGATCTCATAAGCCTATTTTTTCAAAATTGAAAATAGGCTAAAAACCAACGCAATAATTTTCATCTAATTGTATATAACTCTATGGCCTTCATATATAACAAATTCCAATATGGTGACCATCCGAAATATTTAGACGGTTCTCAATATCTACGAAACAATTAATTTACCGCAATCAAACTGACACTTTGTATGTAGATAGATGCTATTAACATAAGTAGGATATATGGAAATAACCTGTATAGTTCTTCACTGAACTACTTGTTTCGTATGATATTATTTATTTATTTATTTATTTATTTATTTATTTATTTATTTATTTATTTATTTATTTATTTAAGCTGTTTATACTCATAGTATCACATAAAAACAAATTATGATCTGCTGCTGAGTTTCTGGGTCTTCCAAAACTCCTTCATAGTTTCGCTATGACGATCTCAATGTTCCTCAGTCCATCCTTTCCCCAATGTCCTTGGTCAATCTTCAGGTGTAACTTCCCAATCTTCCTCTTCTTCTACTTTCCTAGCGTTTATCCCAGTACGGGATCCGCTGCTCTACTACTTCTTCTCCACGTTTTCCTGTCGTTGATATCTGCAGGTTGTAAGCCAACATCGTGCATATCCTTCTTAATGTTGTCGATCCAACGTAACTTCCCAATCGTGTATCTTATATCTGAACTAGCAACCCGACCCGGCTTCGCCCGGGGACATTTATTAATGCATTACGTGATAAGCGTTTTTTTTTCAATGTCAATGAACAACGACCAATATCCGTTTTACGTCTCGGCATGATGGGTTAAAATCACTGACTGGACTATTAATTATATTATCATGGAGATGCATGTGCAACAAATTCTTGTCAGACGTAATTTAAGATTGGTTAGGTGCATGAAAAACAAATCCCCATTCCATCCAATCTTAACTTGACAGTGAATTTTTTGGAACCACCTTTCTCAGAAGTCTTAACTCAACACGACTCAACGGTTTGCTGCTGGCTGTATCTGGGGCAATAGGTTCGCCCGCTAGCTAGGCTGTAACAGGGATGATGGACTCGCCCTTAGCTAGCTCGAAAACTGTCGCCGCAGTAGTTGAATGGACATGGTTGGCGGAAATTTAAACGTAAAAAGACTTATAGTGGGCGATGTATTGAAGATAGACATATGCTCTCGCGGAATTTTTTGTAGAACTTATCATGCTGAACAATTCTTACACTCTTAGTATTTAGATATTTTTAACGGTTTGCCCAGCGTAAGCTTACAAAGCGCTCAGACGCCAGGTTTTCTTTTCGACTTTTCCACTGCTCGGCTTTCTTTGATCATACATAAATTATTTTCTGCAGAAATCATCCTCGAGATATCCTTTACAGAATGGTGAAAAACGCATCAAAATCCATTCAGTGGTTCTCGAGTTTACCCGTTACATCCAAGAATCGGGGACTTGGTTTTATACTAAGTAGAGATGTCGTTCTATCTTCGATGTCATTTGGTGTGATATTGGCACTTCTGAGATCAATCAGGACCTGTGTAACTCAGACTGTTGTCACTTTAAGTTTTCTAAAGTATGTCAGAATTCTCTTTGTTAATCGGTCGTCATTCAGTCTCAATGTGGCCGTATTTCAGTCATCGTTTGCGGAAATCTGTCTCTCTGTGATTGTATGCGATGATATGATATTATTATTATTATAGACCGCAACCATCTAATCTGTAGTAATAACTATTAGAAAAGGCTACGTCTACCGTCATGTGCTCACCCCCGAAGTGTGTGAAAATATGTATGAAACACCATGCCTATTCGAATTTTGGCAGCGTGTTAAGGAATATTGCTACAGAAGATAAACGATGTCGGAGAATATCAATAATATGTATTAAATTCCAGAAATTCCGTACAGACATATTTTATGGAAGTAGCCTATACAAAACAACCACCAGACAAATTGAAAAAATACCAGTCTTCAAAATGTGATTAGAAAGGAAATTACTCAAGCTCGTATGATTGCAGTTTAATATTGAATTCGTAACATGCGATGCGGATATCAGACCAGCTCTAAAGAAGCTTTTATTTTTTATTGCGACGTCGCATCGCATCGCGCGACATGCCGGCAATAAATGCCTGGCGATTTGAAATGCAAAATGTGCATTAATCTTTCACAGTGGGCTATTCTCTTATCACATCTAATTTATCATCGAGTAATATTGCTGGTTTGCGACGTCCGTGTGGCGTATTCAATATTTCACACTTCATATTGCTTGCGAAGTAAATTAAAACCTGCGACCCTCTTAAACAAAAATATGTACTGTATTTCCACAAATAATATAAAATTTACACCTATGAATAGTTAAATAAATGGTGATCCACCTTACAGTATATAATATATTGAAACAATTCTTATTATATAATACGCTAAGGTGTGTGTTTCCCAAAACTCAAGCTGCTGAACCAGAGGGAGTAAGAAGGTGTGGTTTGTACCAAAATCTTACAAATCGTCTCAATAGTACAGGAAAAATCTTGCATTTCTTGAAATGTCAACGGAAATATATTTATTTGTTTTCCGAGTGCTTTTAAACGAATAGACAAGACGATAGCCCCTGTGTCACGTACAGCAGCAAAGCACTAGAGCCAGGCGGGTAGTGTGTACAAATGGGGCACACAACCCACTGTGCCACCAGCTGCAGTGATGAATTGCTCTCTGATTTCTTCTTCTTCTTCTTCTTCTTCTTCTTCTTCATCTTCTTCTTCTTCCTCTTCAAGTGCCTCGTCCTCCAAACACATTGGCGATCAGTAGCATGATCTGCTGTTTGCCCATAGCTGTTCTAAACAGTGTCGCTGTATTAAGTCCAAACCTCTGGCTTAAGTTCTTTAGCCAGGATATTCGTCTGCGTCTTGGACCCTAATGCCATCAACCTTCCCTTGGATAATTAATTGCAAGAGGTGGTATTTGTTGTTGCGCATGAAATGACCAAAGTATTTTAGTTTTCTCATTTTGATGATACTGAGAATTTCCAAGTCTTGGTTCATACGCTGCAGTACTTCCACATTTGTGACTTTAGCTGTCCATGATATCCTTAAAATCCTGCGATACGTCCACATTTCAAATGCTGTCAGTTTCTTACTTAAAATCTCGGTAAGTGTCCGTGATTCTACTCCATAGAGAAGGGCACTAAAAACGTAGCATCGAAGCAGTCGGGCGCGTAATGACAGACTTAAATCACGGCTGGTCAAAACTACAGTGGAGAAGTTGGACTTTGGTACAGTGTAACTGGCGGAAGTGGCAGCCCAGTGCTCGGAATTAATGGAGTCCAAGGCTGGGACAGGTGGGAGGAGATCGAACGGAGGCCGGGATAAGCCTCCAAATTCATCTGCATATGAAGCAGGACACTCTCTTGTCCTTAGGATAAGAAATTGTCCTTAAAGGCGGAGGAACCAATAACAATTGGTCAACGGCATGGGAATGTGGAAGGCAACGGGAAACCACCACATTATCTTCCCCAGGATAATCTTTAGCATGGCATAGAAGCCCGCCTAACAGTAATGCCAGTTACTTATTGTTGTTTTAAGGGGCGGAACTACGAGGTCATCTGCCCCTCAACAGTAAAACCAGGCGGGTGGTTTATACCCACATGCGAGAGTTCTCGCACGGGTCCGCTAGTTATAAAATAATACCAGTTCCGGTTATCTTGTAACCTTCTTCTGTTATAAGGAGAGTATTAAACTTTGAGCATCAATCTAACATCAACATTCTATGAAACAAAGGTGAGCCTAAGAAATAAAATATTCCCTATACAGATGTTTTCTCTAGTAATCATAAACTAATCTTCCAAAATATTAAAAATTATGTTTAAAATACTGTTAGTTATAATAGAAAATCTATAAGGTGCGTTCAAAACGTAACGAGCCGGAGGCATAATTACAGAAACCAGTACCTGTATGTTAGAAGTATTGGCCCTGGCTGTTGAGGCACTTGTCCCACTGTGACACGAGGTGGTGAATGGCTGTCTCATAAAATTCCCTGGGCTGCGATGTGAACCAGTTCCGCACGTACAGCTGGACGTCGGCGTCCGAGGTGAATCGCTGGCACCGCAGAGCCCTTTTCAGGGGACCAAACATGGCGTAATCACAGGAGAGAGGTCTGGACTGTATGGAGGGTGGTCGAGAACCTCCCATTTGAATTTCTGCACGAGTGCCGCGACTGTGTTGGCCGTATGAGGTCGTGCACTGTCGTGGAGCGACCACAGCGGCTATGGCGTTCACTGTCACTCGGCGGTCCTGGGTAATGAGTGCATCAACCAGCTGGACGTTGTCATCGGTAATGAAGGGGGGTGCCCCAGACCGGGCATCATCGGCTAACGACACCCGTCCTTCCCTGAAGCGCTTGTGCCACGCCCTGACCCTTGCAAGGGACATGCAGTGTTCGCCGTACACTTTTGACATTCCTCGATGAATGTCCGTTCTCCCTACTCCTTCCGCTGTCCGAAACCGAACAACACCTCTTTGGTTTTCGGTTGACGCCTCCATGTCACTGTTTGCAATGCGACTGGCAGCGTTAGACGATTGATGCATGCTGCTGCTCGCTTTGTATCGTTACGTGACGTGCACGCGTGCCCTCTAGCGACGGGCTGTGACCCTCCACGCTCTGGTCGTAACCACACCTCGTTACACACGCCACGATTAGCCGATGTCGTCACCGGTTCGCTCATTCCAGCCTCCGGCTCGTTACTTTTTGAACGCACCTTATATACTAATATATAAAAATGAGATTGAGTGTGTCTGTGTGTTACTCAATCACGCAATAAACACTGGTCCTGATTTACATAAAATTTTACATGAAAGTAGCTGATTTACCTGGTTAACATATAGGCTACTTTTGATTTCGATACTCTGCACTATTTAAAGATGGCGACCATTTTAATGACGTCACTACACCCTTTGGTTTCAAACTTTCATATTTCCATTTCAAATAAAAAGAGAACGTTAAGAAATAAAAAACGTTTGATGGCATAAACGGAGTTTAAAATTTAATTTTCTATCAGAAAGGCCCTTATCACTTTTTGTGTATCTCCAACGGTTAACGAGTAAAACCGAAATTTGTGCTAAAAAAAAACACGGTCAACGCCGAGTTGTGCAGTTGGACAAAATGTTCCATCCTTACTCTCCCTCCACGCAGCACCTCGCCTATCCTCTGTTTTAACTGTCACCTTCTCAGTTTAATTTATTTATGACCCGTAGCGAAGCACGGGTACTTCAACTAGTAGTGTATATTTGAAGAAATCGTTAAAAATAGGGATAATATAATGTAAAATTGGTTTAAAAATCAGATCTATTACAATTGAAGTATTAATGAAAATTTTAAAAACATAAAAAATATTGCTAATAAAACATTTTTTCAGGTTCCAAATAAGAGAAATCTGCTTCTATGGAGTAGGAAAACGGTAGTGGAAAGACGTTCCTTATGTTTTCAAATGTTATTATCATCAAACAAATTGGTCGTTATGATTTCGATGATTTGCACCTTCTTTGGAAAAAGATCAAATTGATGTGGCTATGGATGTAGAAATATTTTCGGAAAAGTCTTCATGTGTTTTCAAAAAAAAATGTATGCTTGTTTTTGCGTACATTTATTTAAATGTTCATGGAAAATAATATATTAATCTGTTATCGTCATAGTCCTTTTAGCTATATATTTGGTAGACGATAGTGTTTCCTTTCAGTTCGGGTACAGTAATTGTAATAAATTCTCATCCATACAGACAATGTTGCGTTCGATAGGTATTAGGACACACAGTTTTACGTAGATTTCACGAGAAAGGATATGTATTGGAATGGGTGCAATGTTGCGAATTCCGGAAAATGTTGTCACATCTTCGCGTTAGTCTCTCACGTGGTTGACTGGGGAAAGAAACTACAAGAGTTGACTTTTTTTTAACTTGAATTCTTTTACAAATAATGTGGACGATCTCTTTACACAGATACTAAATAAAATGCCATTTAGCTCAAAGGAGAACCTAATGTGTACACTCGTGTATTAATAATCACAGCCCCAGCATCGCACATAAACAGAAGACGAAATAAAAGGAGAATAGAAAAACAAGATAGCCTACTCGTTGGCATCCACAGCCTTCTCAACATCTATGTACGATGCTGTCCTCTTGCGGGTTACGTGGGTAATTGTTCCAAACATTTCGTTTTGCAAATCCATGGTCTCCTGAAGAGACAATTTTGTAATAGTTCAAGTTCTAGCCACGACCGCGCTCCGATTACATTTAAGCACCGCCAGCTGTATCCCATCCCACCTGGTTGCTTTCAACTGCCTGCTCACTCAAAACTCAGAGGCGTACAGGATATACGGTATATTAATTCACTGCTAGGTTGCAGCACCAACCTACTTTGATCTCCGCCACCCAAAACGAATGATTCTTCAGGTTGGAGGCTTAATATCGAGATTAACGGACGTTAATGCATTACAGTAAGTTAGTAGTTATGATATTCAATCATCATAAAGTATATAATATTGATTTTGACACTTAACGGTTAATTATCAATATAAAAGAAAACAAAAACAAAATACATGATGGTAGAGGTGATAGTTTTAGGGGTGACGACAAAGTATACCCATACATTTAGCAGAACGTAGGCTATAAGTTTTTTGCTGAACATCTTGATTTTATTGATTATCTCAAAAATAGCTCAGACATATTTAGCTTCTTGCCATTTCTTGATTGAAATGGAAGTCCTGCACTGTGTTTCTTATATTCAACGATAGCTACACTTGCCCCTCTATGGTGTATTTTAAGCGGACCGCTGACAGCCAGCCAGCCATATCGCGCGGTGTTTGGATATGAAACCAACATTAATCCAGGATTAGCTGGCCTAGCAACGCCTTCCAGCTGGCGCCCCGACGCAACATATACCGTACCCTCACTCATGTAGTGGTGGGGGAGATAGCTTTCATCAACATTTCTCCCTCAGGCTTCAATGAAACCACACCTATGTAAATAACTTGGTTGGGAATCCGCTGCCTGCACATTCGAGTTTCTTTTCAAATTTCTGGAACATTTATCCGTTTCAGATGAACTCAAATCCATTAGTGGATTTTAGCTATTGAGTCTGTTTGTTTGTTTCTTTGTTATTGACTGTCTGTGTGGCTCAGTGGTAACGTTCTCAAGGTTGGAGGATCGTATTCTGGCGCATCAGCTGGCAAGTGAGAGTCTATCTATCGTATGGCTTTTAGTGCCGGGAGTGTCCGAGGACATGTTTGGCTCGCCTGAGTCTGTAGCTGCTTCCAGCGGACCCCCTTATTAGGGTAAGCTACAAGTTCCGTTCAATTTCAAGTAGTTCCAACTTTCGCTGCCAGATATAAATGGTACCTAGTGGTGAACGTTGGAACTTTAAATAGAGCGTTCCGACGAAATCTAACCTATCAATTTAGCTTCATGTGAGTGTAGTTAATGGAAGGTTCTTTTACACAACTTAAATCTATGACATGGGACCGCCGGCTTTACTTCCCCTCCGAAGGAAGGCATCCTGAAGGATTTTAACGCTCTTAAAAATCCGACACTTCGGCCGGGTTTGAACTCGCTATCTTGGGCACAGCCGTTCAGCATGCTACCAACTACGCCACGGAAGCCGGCAAGTGAGAGTGCACATACGGTATGCGAGGGAGCCGTGTCAATAGATTTACTGGTTCATCAAAGATCCCCTTCGGGGCAAAATTCAGGCTCCTGGGCGTCTCTTAAAGCTGCAGTAGTTAAAAGGGACGTAAAACCAATAACATTATTATTATTATTATTATTATTATCGTTGTTAGCGTGTTTGGTCAACTTGCTAATATAAACAAATGAATAGGCTATGTGTTTGACCATTTCTTGGTGTAGTGGTTCTGCCAGAAAATTTTATTTCTGGTATGAGGGCTGGAACAGGGTAAACTCAGCCTCGTAGGGTTATTCGGAGAAGAAGAGGGTTCGATTCCCATCTCAGTCATTCTGGAAGTGGTTTTCCGTAGTTCCCCCTCTTCTACTCCAGCCAAATGCCGAGATGGTTCCTAACTTCAGGCCACGGCCGCCTCCTTCCCAATCATATCCCCAGTTAACAAATACATATCCTAGCACGGCCAACTAAGGCTATATTAACAATTTTAAATAACGGGTGGGATGTTCGAATGTGTTTAGATTTTAGAGTGGAGAATGTTAATAATTTTTAGAATAGCAATTATTAGTGTTGTTGTCCTTCCATCTTTACGACTTTTATATTTACTTGATGAATCAATGGATCCTATTATTAGAGTAAAAACTGTAGGATATAAATGATAAACAGTAAAGGGGCGAAGAACAGGATCAGTTGCGAGCATCTGTGAATCAGAGAGGAGAAAAACGCGTTCCGAGTGGCGGCCCCACTAGAAGGACTAGAAGACCTTAACAACCCGCAGTTTTGGCCAATAAGGCAGTTCATATTTCGGAGGCCAAGAAACTGTGGAATATCCCTCTTAGATTTCTTCATGTTCCCGAACAGGTGATAATCACTTGGTGCCAAGTCGGGAGAGTATGGTGGGTGTGGCAGCACCGTGAATCCCATTTGATCAATAGCAGCGGTGGTCTCTCGGCTAGTGTGGGGACGGGCATTGTCATGTTGCAGAAGCACATCTTTAGCCCATTTTCCTGGCCGCTTAGTTTGAATGGCATGACGTAAGCGCTTAAGGGTTGCCATATATGCTGCACTGTTAATCGTGGCCCTCAATTCCATCTTGTCAATGAGGATGTTGCCCTTTGTGTCCCAGAACACTGTCGCCATTTGCTTGCCAACTGATGGCAATGTTCGACATTTCTTTGGCGGTGGACCTCCCATATGCTTCCATTGCATGGTCGCCGTATTGCGGATTTTGCAGAACTGGACACAGCTTTCAAGGCATGAGTACGCAGCACTCCGAATGAATGGTTTCAGGAAGGTCTGGAGAGACTGACACATCGATTATAAAGTGTATAAAGTTACAAGGAGATTATGTTGAGAAGGTGGGCGTAACAACTGATGTGTAATGTACTTCATTTGGGAAGAAACAAATAAAGTGTAAAACAACAGTCTTTAGTACGCCCATCGTATTTAGAACTATGCCATGGTTCCAGAAACTCATAATTATATCCTCCATTGTTAATACGGGACAATGTTGATCCATAGCCCTGAGCACGGAATTTGGCTCTCAGTACTTCACATTAACCAGATCCAGTCTTGTGCAGAATGTTGATCTATTATCACAGGGTTCATGTCCCAAAAGTTCGAGAAGAATTATTTCATACAATTCAAAATGCTTACCTTAATAGTTTCATATGTACCATATACTTTTAGCACATTCATTTGATATCTTGTTAAGGGGAGTCGTAAAGGTACAAACCGATTAGTTTTGTCATTTTTACTTTTTTACACATTAATAATATATGATTCATTCTGATTAATTTGCTAGTCTATGCGTTTTATTATAATAGTCCAATATTTACTATTTTTAATTTCTTTTTATTATATTACTGTAGTCTAATCCTAATTTTTCTTTAAAACAACTTGCAAGGTTTTATAAACATCATATCTCACAAACTATTTGGTCTAGAAGGCTATGGTTTGGCTTATATTTCAAAGGAAATCATCAGCTGGCCATTCTGTCGAGAAGAGTGTCAGTGGTCAATGGTCCCCCGACATCGCTGTCTAACGGGCACAATACACTTATAAGTTGTTACTACTACTGCAACTAAATACTTTCACCCAAACCTTTAGACATAGATTTAATAGCCTAAGTGTAATGGATCTGATGATGATCGTTTGACGAAGCTGGCCATTCAAGTGTATTATTAATTATTTATTAATCTCTTTTTTTCATGATTAGGGAATGACCCATCACAATATTGTAAAAAATATTAACATATTAATTAGTTATATTGAAATCAGTTTTTAGTGACACTGTTTGTTGTAATATTTGTAGGGCAAAAGTGAAACTGTGTGAAAATGCTTCAAAACGAAATGGCCTACTTTAACATCAATTTTCTCAAAATTAATTTTTCAAAAAAAAGCCCCGTTTTCTCAGGAAATACTGGTGGTATCTCCATAATTATTTTGCGTTATAATGTAGCCTACCTGTACACCGATACTGCGGATCCTCGATGAGTCAATTTGTTCAAGTAGGCTAGATAGTTTAAAAAAACTCCAAATATTTCATGAAAAAAATTGAGGTTCAATGAAAAATATTTAAAAAATTCTATTCAAGTCTTCCATATGAATGAGGAAGAACCAATAAACAGTCTGTAAAAAAATCATAAATCTAATAGATGCTGAGAAAATGGGGCATTTATATTGCCATTTTAACATTGGCAATATAGGAATTTACGACTCTCCTTAAAATCTTCTTCATAGAAGCCACTCTTAGTTCATATACGTTGTGAGCGCATTCTTTCCTTTGACTAATAGCCTTTTTGTGTTACTTCTTTGCAGGTAGGATTCCCTCGCCATCAACTCCCGGTAATCCTGTATTCAGGTAGGATCAATTTTTGTCGCGTTATAATTTGTACACCAATATTATGATAACTTAAGACCTATTTCGTTAAACTTATAAGGTGCGTTCAAAAAGTAACGAGCCGAAGGCTGGAATGCGCAAACCGGTGACGACATCGGCTAATCGTGGCGTGTGTAACGAGGTGTGGTTCCGACCAGAGCATGGAAGGTCACAGCCCGTCGCTAGAGGGCACGCGTGCACGTCACGATACAAAGCGAGCAGCAGCATGCATCAATCGTACAACCAAGACCAAGACAGTAGGCCATTCGACATGCTTTCTGGAGTGGTTGAAGACTGTGGGGCACCCATTGGGCACACACTTTGCGCAAGTGCAGTCGTTCCTTCATGATGGTGTGCACACTTCCGACGCTCAATCCAACCACGGCGGCTATGGCGTTCACTGTCACTCGGCGGTCCTGGTTAATGAGTGCTTCAACCAGCTGGACGTTGTCATCGGTAATGCAGGGGATGCCCCAGACCGGGCATCATCGGCTAACGACACCCGTCCTTCCCTGAAGCGCTTGTGCCACGCCTTGGGCCTTGCAAGGGACATGCAGTGTTCGCCGTACACTTGTGACATTCGGCGAAGAATGTCCGTTCCCCCTACTCCTTCCGCTGTCAGAAACCGAACAACACCTCTTTGCTCTTCGTTTGACGCCTCCATGTCACTGTTTGCAATGCGACTGGCAGCGTTGGACGATTGATGCATGCTGCTGCTCGCTTTGTATCGTCACGTGACGTGCACGCGTGCCCTCTAGCGAGGGGCTGTGACCTTCCACGCTCTGGTCGGAACCACACCTCATTACATACGCCACGATTAGCCGATGTCGTCACCGGTTTGTGCATTACAGCCTCCGGCTCGTTACTTTTTGAACATACCTTATAAATAAAACTTTGTTGGAACACACATCGTAGTACAGCATATGTCTACGTCTGTCGCCTGAAAATGACTGCTGAAATCCAGCCCAGACTGGAGTGAGGATGTTGACTTTAATGGCTATTGTATCCTCGTCACGTAGGTGTCGGAAAATAAGAGGTAGAAAATCTAACCACGCATGGGGGTGAGTCTGGGGAGCAATATGAGTGAAGATACCTGTGGGCGCAAACCAACCGTTAAGCACCTGTGAGCATTTGTAATTACGAGGAAACTTGGCAACGTCGCACAATGAGCTGCATCGAGTGTGGCGTCTACACTCTTGTGTGTTTCGAGCTGAGCAGCTGACCTGTGGTTCTCGTAGCTCAGTATGCAAGGCGCTGGCGTCGTTCACTGTTCTCCCATCTGCTTCGGGTTCGAATCCGGAAACCTTTTTTTCTCCGATTTGTTTTTTATTTTATTTCCTTTGCATGCCATATCTTATTGCGCATTAATCACGACATTAACCTGGTTAATTTTGCGTCTCATTTTGAAATTTTGAAATGAAATAAGCTGTTTATTCTTTGTTTATTCGCTCGACGCGATAAATTCTACTTTGTCTTGTATGCATGTTGTCCTTAGTAATTTTAGTTAATTCGGTTTTCAAGTGGCTCGTTTCTTGTGAAGTTATTTCATTTCTAATTAATTGCGTCTTTAAAAAGAGCTGCCATTACCGTAACAGATGGAAGCACACTGAACACTCGATGCTGCTCATTGTGCGGCGTTACCAAGTTTCCTCGTAATTACAAATGCTCACAGGGGCTAAACGGTTGGTTTGCGCCCACAGGTATCTTAACTCATACTGCTCCCCAGACCCACCCCCATGCGTGGTTTGATATTCTACCTCTTATTTTCCGGCACCCTGTATAGCTTTAAAGAACATATCTAATGCAATTTCTGGTAAACACTTAATAAGGGTTTTGTTCTCGCCTGCTGCGCGCAAGTCCATTTAATAACAGTCACATAATCTCACTAAGCACCAAACTTGGAGGTCAATCACCACTATCAGTATCTCGACATACAATCTCATATCATGGTTTTCCAAATTTAAGTTTTTCTCATTGTCTAAACTTTTAGTCGGCGCATGCTGGGTAAAAGCAACTATTGGAGCTCTTACCAAAATTATTTCCAAGGGTATAATTGCCTCATTGCTACACTTCCTGGAGACATTCGGTCGTTCCTTAGAAATTCTACAATTTCAAAAACTAAAACATCACGGCTAATTCAAATTATTTGCATTCTTCAAAATATTGGTTTAAAAACAAACTCCTTTGAAAGGATACATAGTAAACTCATCATTTCTTTCTTTGCCAGACTACCACCCTTCCACATAGTAGTCGGATCTTGGCTTGGAAGGGAAGGTACTATCCAATCTCGCCGGCAAATTGCCCAAGCTCCAGCCGCATTTCCCGTTAGCTACGGCCAGGTCCATACCCACTTTAGGTGTTTCACGGGCTTTGCGATGATACTCGTCTCTGAACATTGTCTTTGTATGGTGTTGGACTCTCGTCCTATTATACACACTTGTTCCTTAGTCCGAAACCCACTTCCCTTTACTCCTCTCTTCATCTTCCCTTGTGGGTAAGGTTAATTCCTAGCAAAAACCTAACCACATGGGTCAAGGCGTGGCACAAACCCATCAGGGAAGGACGGGTGTCGTTAGCCAATGATGCCCGGTCTGGGGCACTCCCCTGCATTACCGATGACTACGTCCAGCTGGTTGATGCACTCATTACCAAGGACCGCTGAGTGACAGTGAACGCCATAGCCGCCGTGGTCGCTCCACGAAAATGCGCGACCTCATACGGCCAACACAGTCGCGGCACTCCTGCAGAAATTCAAATGTGAGGTTCTCGGCCACCCTCCATACAGTCCAGACCTCTCTCCCTGTGATTACGTCATGTTTCGTTCCCTGAAAAGGGCTCTGCGGGGCCAACGATTCACCGCGGACGCCGACGTCCAGCTGTACGTGCGGAACTGGTTCACATCGCAGCCCAGGGAATTTTATGAGACAGCCATTCACCGCCTCGTTTCACAGTGGGACAAGTGCCTCAACAGCCAGGGCTACTTCTAGCATACAGGCACTGGTTTCTGTAATTATACATCCGGCTCGTTACTTTCTGAACGCACCTTATAAATAAATAAATAAATAAATAAATAACTGAGTGAGTGAGTTCTGATTGGGTCTCAGTTTACTTGACCCTCCCCCCCCCCCCCTTTTCCCCCCTGACCCTCCCAAGATGCACTCCACGCCTATTAAGAACACTATGACAGAATGAGCGAATCACATGCATCCCAGTCATCAGTAAAATGTGGCTAAATGGTTAGTGCGCTTTGGCTTTGGCCCTGGTTCGATTCCCGGCCGAGCCATCAGGGATTTTAATCTCCTGCGGTTAATTCCCGTGGCTCGGGGACTGGGTATATGTGACGTCTTCATAATCACTTCATTCTCATTACGACGCGCAGTTCGCCCACGGGCGTCAACTCGAAAGACCGGCACTCGGCCTCTCCGGAGGCCACACGATCATTCAGTCACAAGTAAAATATATTTCCCTATGCTACGGCGAGGACTAAAGAGTTCTAACCTACAGGACAATGGATCCACGAATTTCAACTACTGTATGTCTGCTTATAAATAAAGTTAAGTTACTTTGAACCGAAACGAATGGAACCCTGCAGGACAGCTTTCCTTCTCAATCGTGAGTAATAATAATAATAATAATAATAATAATATCGTATGGCCGCGGGTTGCGGGGGGGGGGGGGAGGAGCTTTGTTAATGGCGTCCAAAGGGCAGCTTGCATGTCGAATTTTGTTGTTCCTTGGAACGCTATGAAAGTCAAGCAGGTTAGATATCTAAGCTCCTTGACATTATAGCGCTTTCTAGTAGAGAATGGAGGTGCGCAGGTTCGCTTCATAAAAAGGGACGTAGCGCGCAGTTCCCTACTCCTGTGAGGGTCCAGGCAGGGACACCAAGAGCCCGCTGATGAGCCAGCTTGGTGACCTATGCGAAACCCCACACAAGACACGGCACAAACCAAGAAAAAATACTGAGTTTTAGGAACTTTTGTGTTGGCGGAAAATTCCGAGATTAATTTTGCACTATGAACATGGCCTAGTGAATTCAAATGTGTTCTTTAACATGCCAACATCGTATGACATGCGTGTCGTGATTTTTGTCGCCTTTCAAAAATCACTTACCACGGCCAGAAGCGAACCTACAAGCTTGGGGTTGGTAGTCCGACACGATAACCACTCACCCTTCGTGGCAAGCTGTCGCTTGTAGTAAAGAAGGGAGTCCAGAGTAGCTTGAGAACCATCCCATTGAATTCGCCTCTGAGTTTCATATATTTCCAGATTTACAACGTCAGAGATGAGAGCAGAATTCCCGCTGGTATTTCACGCCTGTGATGTTATCTGGCCGTTGAAAGAAGCTCTCCATAAACTGGGCAAGTAATGGTCGCTATATCCTCGGCCGCTGTGTGACGCTAATACTGATGTTGTTGACGCAATATCGAGCCACGTCATTATCTGAGTCAAGTTGGTAGTCGTGTAATAGAGCTCACTGGATCTGGTCTGTTGAAGTATTAGAAGTCATTTGTTTTTCAGTGTGGCCTAGTTCTATTATATAGTAAAACCTCTATGGACATCAAATTGGCAGGTGACAAGCTGAAGGAAGTAGGAGACTTCTGTTACTTAGGAAGCAAAATAACCAGTGATGGACGAAGCAAAGAGGATATAAAAAGTAGGTTGGCTCAGGCAAGGAAAGCATTTCTACAAAAAAGGAATCTGTTGACATCGAATATAGATGTAGGTATTAGGAAGTCATTTTTGAAAGCCTTTGTCTGGAGCGTGGCGCTCTATGGAAGTGAAACTTAGACTATTGCTGCAGCAGAAAAGAGGAGAATTGATGCATTTGAAATGTGGTGTTACAGGGGAATGGTGAAGAACAGATGGATAGATAGGGTTACAAACGAACAGGTATTGAGACGAATGGGAGATGAGAGATGTTTCTTGTGACTGCTAATGAAAAGAAGAGATAGATTGGTAGGTCACATCCTAAGACACCCAGGAATAGCAAGCTTAATTATGGAAGGAAGGGTTGGGGACGAGAACTGTAGGGGTAGACCAAGGTTAGAATTTGTTAAACAGATTGCCTCGGATGTAGGGTGTGGTAGCTATGTAGAGATGAAACGATTAGGTCAGGACAGGGAGGCATGGAGGGCTGCATCAAACCAGTCAAAAGACTGAAGATTCAAACAACAAAGTAAAACCTGGCTTCGACGGAATTTAACGAGACTTTCATTGTTTTTCCGTTAACGATAGGTTTCCGGTTAACGGAGGTAGGTCAATGCTAAAATAATTAAACGAGGGGAATGCAAATAATGGACGCAGTGAAAAACATATAAAATGATGCACACACCTTTTTTTTTTCGTAGTCGGTTTACTCTCCACGTAGGCTTTTCCCACGGACTCACCGAGGGATCCCACCTTTGCCGCCTCTACGGGCAGTGTCCTGGAGCTTGACGTCGGTACGGGGGATACAACTGGGGAGGCGGAACTAGCGCCTCGCCCAGGCGGTCTAACTTGCAAAGCGAACAAGGGCCCTCATGAGGGATAGGACGGGATGGGAAGAATGGGAGGGATAGACAAGGAAGAGGGAAGGAGGTTGCCGTGGCCTGCGGTATGTACTGTACGCGTTTGGGGAGACGAGACAGAAAATAATACACGTAGTGGAAAGTTTTCTAAATTAGCCCATATTAAAATGTATCGATGCTGGAAGCGAACACAAAACTGGTTTGATTAGCGAGTGAATTAACTGAGTTAATTCGGCCGGCCAATAGCAAATTAGTAGTCGCAAGGGGACTCGGAACAAGCTTCGCTAGGATGACAAAGAACCCGAGCAGTCACGAGGACGCCCGAGTGAAAAAGAATGGGGAGAGGAACTAAGTGTGTGGCAAGAGAAAGAAGAGGGGAGCCGACGCGAGGCCGACACGCGACCATGACCAATGGGAAGCCGCCTATTAAAATTAACACCAACGGAGTAATTAACATATATAATTACTAGGACAAAGTTATTACATTAAACCATCATGAAGAGTGTTAAATGATAATTAAGAACGATTGAATATAATTACAGCCAAGTTCTTAAGTTATTAATGAAGAGATTGATCAATTAATATAAGCAACCAATCAGAGCCATGGATTGAAAAGGACGTGGTTTTTGGGAAAGAGACGCGGAGAAAAGACGAGAGGAAGCGAGGCTCTTATTAACCACGACTTCGAAGTAGAAGGATGTTACAACGAACTAGTCTCCAAGTTGAACGAAAGAGAGAGAATTATTCATCGAAGGCACTCAGTACTGTGCATGTAATATTAACATAGATATTCAGCGAGGAAACAATATTAAATTTATACGACAAAGCTACAGCTTCAAAATGATAAAAATTCAAAAGTTGAGGGAGGAGTTTCGTGAAGATTTTACAGGCGTCGTGATGAACGCTTAAACAATTATGGGAACAACGCTATGATGGCATCAAGAACATCCGAAATGACTTAACATCAACATCTCGGGGGAGATTAACATCTCATCTCTCCCGTAATAGAAAGCCTACAATCATCAGTCATTTTACCATCTCAAATGACGATCTACAGGGAACTATGGGGGAAGAAGACTGCAAGTTATTCATGTACGAGGGCGACCAGGGAATTACCCGGTGCCGAAGAGAGAAAGGGCTATCCCATCTCAATCAGAAGAGTCATCGGCGGAAGGAGGAGACAGCACGATGATGATCGAGTTCGAATCCCAGTACCTGACCGCACGAGATATTCGGAGGGAGATTTGGACAAGAATGCTGACCACCACGCAGTCTTAAGCCGCTAGAAACATTCCGTTTCTAATGGGTAAGCAAAGGGAGTCCACTTCATGTCAACTCTAACCCAGCACAATGTAGTCCAAGGACCAACGCTAAATATCCCACTATGTAGAATTGTAGATCTTGAATACCCGACAACTATTGTTGACTGCCATTTTACTATATTGTTTATTATTTTATTGCAGTTTTCAATGTTATATTTGTCAAAACATCATGCGGATGTTTGATAGTATTTTTAGACGACTTCGGAATTTTAGGGATTTTTCATTTCGATTTTTCGATTTTTGCGATATTCAAAATTTGAAGGGAGATTTTATAGTTTAATTCAGATTTTATACTTTAGCTCTGGATTTTATAGTTTGTTCAGAATAGTTATTGTAAAGTTCAAACGTGTATTAAATAGAACGATATCTATGTTTTATCAATAAATGTAATAATGGAAATGATTTCCAAGTATGTGAAAGGAAGTATATGTCAAAGAATGTAATTACGAAAGATCTATTGTAGAGATCTAGAGAATGTCACGAACTGAGAAATAATGAAACGAATTTAGTGAAGAAAGTTTGTAAGTAATGGTTTATTGAAAGTATTAGAATTTGTTGAACAGACATTAAAGAAAGAATTTGTGAAGTATTATAATGTGGAATTAACAGATGCGAACGAGAGCATATTTTGAAGTAAGAAATAACGTAATGATGAAATGGAAGAAATGTTACAGTTTGTTGAAAGAATTTTGAGAAATGTGAGTGAAGTAGAGAAATAAGATTTTATGTAAAGATTATCATTTTATCGCTTTACCTATTAAATTGAGGCAGGGAGAGAACCAGTATTAGCCTACTTTCGATTTTTGCAAAAAATGAAAGTAGACTTATGAGATCACTACAGGGCCAAAAATTGTGTGTCTGTCTGTGTGTGTGTATGTGTGTGTGTGGGTCTGTGTGTGTGTGTGTGTGTGTGTGTGTGTGTGTGTGTGTGTGTGTGTGTGTGTGTGTGTGTGTGAGTGTGTGTACTCTGAATGTCTGTCTCCCCCTATCAATTCGAACACGGTGAAACATAATTGAACGAAATTTGGTACAGAGGTAGAACAAGCAAAGGGCACCTCAGTGTCATGTTTTATATCGCCGCCATCTTTACCAAATCTGAATGGCGGCCACTCAAACGTTCAAAACGTAAAATCAAATAGCGACTAACCAAATTATCCGATCTCTACCAAATTTGGTAATAACATACCTTCATATAGGACGCGTCTTGTGACCAAACTACAAGGTTATCCGCCGTACCATTTCAGGATGGCGGCCGTGCTAATTATGCAAACTTTATAATCCATATCATGGGACCCACCAGTTCCGATTATCGAGCCGAGAATCGATTTAACTGTTCTAAAGGAAGAGGCGCGTTCGAAATTAAAATTTATTTTGTAATACTATAGTGCAGAAGTGGTTTTAAAAAGCTGAGCCGTCTCGGTAAGAAGACAAGATGGCAGCGGATATCTTGTGCCTGACTTATATTTCACTAATTTGAGTATTGCATGCAATATAGCGTACTGATACAAAATAAATAAACATAGTATGAAATGCTTTATACATAAATAATATACTCCACTGGTGAAATCGTTAGGTCTAAATCATTATTTGCTAACAAGTTCTATGTAAGTCATTTTATATAGATCAATGTTCGTTGGCACAAATGGCTCCGTGGTAAAGCGTTAGTCTGTCATTCATATGCATATGGTTCAAACCCCATCAGAGTTTGGTTTTTTGCTTGAAATTTTACATATTTGTTGCTTTGTAATGACTCAGACGTTTTAAAATTAAGCCTTATATTGTGCATATTACGGTGCAAAACATATATTTAATAAAAACATAATTCGCCAGCAGATTTGCTCGAGACATCTAGCAGCCAAAAAGGTAACTGCACGCCGGCCTACTTATTAACTTCCAGATTTTATTGAAAAGTTTCTTCTTATGGCCACTAGAATGCACTCGCCCTGTTAGGATTATATTGTTCGTTATTTCTCCACTAGATTTCACGACTGGTCTACATGGGACTCCATTGATAGTATACCATTGGCATTCTATGCGCATCGAATTTGAAGAATGACAGGATGATACTATGATACATTTTTTACTTCTTATTTTAAAGGGTTTGTTACAGCCTATTGTGCGTTATTTGAAAATGTTATTTGAAGTAAAGAACAAAACGATTTCACATAGTAACTGAATTCTAGCCGCTGGTACTAGTTCAGGTTATTAATACTTTTATTTCAGGCAAATAGCAATCGAAAATATCCACAAAGTTTGTTTACACACGTCTCTGTAGGGACTTGGAAAGATTTGTTAATTCAATTAGGGTTGTGAAAGCCATGCACAACCAGACGTGTAAAGACATGCCTCAACTCAAAGTTGGATGTTGCCCACGGCAGGTCGATTATGTAATAATAACAATAATAATAATGTTATTTGTTTTACGACCCTTTTAACTACTGCTGCTTTTAGATACGCCGGGGTGACGGAATTTTGGCCCGAAGGGGATCTTTAACGTGCCAGTAAATCTACTGACACGGCTCCCTCGCATTTGTGCACCTCAAATGCCAGCTGACTGCGCCAGGATACGAACCTGCAACCTAGGGCCCAGCATGCGAGAACGTTACCGCAGAGCCGCGCAGCCAGTCCGGTCGATTATGTCTCCAGATCCATAACATTCTTGAGATACTTCTTATCTATCTTTCTTCAATGATGGTAGCAGTTTTTATCTAGGTTGTGGCGTTTGGTAGAGGTAAATCGTTTCTAAGGTCTTCAACCAAGAAATGATTCTATTATATTCTTTGATAATAACAACGATTTATAACTATACTCATACATTTAGGAGAAAGTAGGCTATATGTTCTTTACTGAACATCTTGTTTTTATTATATGTTCATTAAGATTGTGATGACTGAAAGAATAGTTTATTATTGGAGAGTGTAGAGAAAGAAATGTTATGGAAGTTTGCGAAGTATCTCGATGGATGAGATTTATTATTCCCGTTGTAGACGGAGGTATTTGTTGTGCGACAATGAGCCAGTGTATAGCAATTGATCTATTTTTGAGGAAATGTCTGTAGGGACAGACGCATGTATTTCATGAAAGTAAGAAGTTATAAGAGAATTGTTACGGAAGTTTAGTAATTGTGGATGTTATTGAAATAGTCTCAATAGAGTTGAAACTCCTTGAAATTCACAGGACAGCGGATCCTGGATGAAGTTAAATCTGATAGAAATTATAGGGTTTAATGGATCTTTGTTGAAGCTGAGAGTAAACTGAGATCTATTAAATGGTTCTTATCCTAATGTTTGCAATTTATGGTAATTATTCAACGAGTGGAATGTGTATTTTTATTAAGTATTTTTATTACATGAACAGATAAGTTGTAGGAGGTTTTTGAACTAGTCTCTACTTAATTGTATGGATTATTTTTAAATTGTATGGATTATGGAATCCCAGATGTTAACGTAAAACACGAACAAGACTAAGTAGACTGAAGTAATATTTTTATGAAGCCCGTTGAGATTTAGAAGTAATGTGGAAGGACAATTACATGTTGTATTGTCGGGAGAAAGGAACGAACGTGTTGTAAATATTTTATTTCTATGTAAGTAATTGACGAACTACGACGTGATTATTTTCATTGTATAGAATGTTATATTAAATGTATTTCAGATAAATTCGTAAAAAGATTTAGGAGTGTTTTATATTTTAAATTTAAACCTTAAAACTTTGTGTAGAGATTTTGCGCTTCTTAGAGGAAGAAATATTAATGTTAGGGCGCGGGAGATGAATTGTATAGAGTAATGATTAGTATTTGTAATGACGGAGATCTACGTCATGGGTGAAAATGAAAATCCACAGCCTGCTTCCAGTCTCCGACCGGGTCAGGAATGGAATGAATGAATCCCCCATCTAGCGGCCAGGATATGGACTGTGCCGGCTGCCGAGGCCTGACGCACTCCTCTGGGTCAATGATTAAATGAATGACAGATGAAATGAAATGATAGTGGAGAGTGTTGCTGGAATGAAATTTTGACAGGGAAAACCGGAGTATCCGGAGAAAAACCTGTCTGCCTCCGTTTTGTCCAGCACAGATCTCACATGGAGTGACCGGGATTTGAACCACGGATCCAGCGGTGAGAGGCCGGCGTGCTGCCGCCTAAGCCACGGAGGCTAGTACGTCATGGGTAACGTCATTTATTTTTGGGATTATTTAAATTTTTAACTTATAACATTTTTATTGTTATAAACTCCCGTCACTTAGGGCACAGCAGTTGTTCGCTGTATAGAAGCTTATTTAAGTTTACACGTAACAATTTTTACGGTTTCTTAGCGAAACAATTTGTACTTGTATATGGATTAAAGACACTTAATCATATATTTTATTTCATGGTTTATTTTCGAGAGCATTTAATCAAAGCTCGGTGACACGAGATGTGTATTGTCTTTTTTAATAAATAGACGGATTCGTGTTGACGATTTCCTGATTGTTTTATAGGAAACTGGCATAATACTTGTAGTTAGATGGTAGAGGAATGTGCTGTAGGGTGGAAGTTCCCGAGGGAACTAATCCGTATCCTTACGCCCGAGATTTTTATGGAGTTATTTTTTTATCCTAAGTAGTTAGATGACCCTACTGTTCTGTAGTTAGATACTGCAGCACATTCCGTTTGAGAAAATACCTGTCCCTTATTCTGAGTGTTTTCGCCAAGTGGCATCATGTCGTTTTTAGCCGGGGCGTCAAGATGCTACAATCCCAGATTATTTCCAGCCGGAGGATATTGGTGGATCATCCAGATATAATGGTACAGTACTATCCCAGCATTTGCCCGAAAACGAAGTGGGAAACCACGGAAAACCACTTCGAGGAAGACTGAGGTGGGAATCTAACCTCCTCTACGCATTTGGACCACCCGAGGCTGAGTAGACCCCGTTCCAGTCCTCATACCACTTTTCAAATTTCGTGGCAGAGCCGGGAATCGAACCTTGGACCTCCGGGGTGGCAGCTAAGCACGCTTACCACTACTCAACGGAGGCGACGCATATACCTTATTCAGTGTTATATTTACATATTTCTGCTGCGAATTAGTACAGTAACACTTGTCACGGTGTGTGAGTGGTTATCGTGTCGGACTGCCAACCCCAAGCTTGCAGGTTCACTCCTGGCCGTGGTAAGTGATTTTTGAAAGGCGACAAAAGTCACCACACGCATGTCATACGTTGTTGGCATGTTAAGCAACCCATTTGAATTCAGTAGGCCGTATTCATAATGGCAAAATTAATTTCGGGATTTTCCGCCAACACAAAGTTCCATCATTCTCTACTAGAAAGCGCTATAGTGTCAAGGAACTTAGATATACCTCCATAGCGTTCCAAGGAATGACAAAATTCGACACGCAAGCTACAGTCTGGGCGCAAATTACAAAGCTTGCACCCGGCACCCGAGGCGATACGATATTATTATATAGTACAGTACTGTATCATTTTTAGTAGGTTAAGCTCAGCTTTTGTTTTCGAAGCCACAATGACTGCTGCTGAACTATTGATATCGCGCCAGGAGATGGCAGTCGGGTTTGAACTGCAGTTGTCTTCCCGCTCACTGCGTATCGCACATTCCAAAAACATTCAGTTGGTCACTATTTCCATTACTGAACCTGATACTGCCACACTGTTAACAGTAAACACAAAGCCTTGTGAGAATATCGGCAGTAGGAAGGAAGGTAACAATAAACACACACGTGAAGCCCGATAACAAATTATCATCCAGGAATTAGCAGCAACTGACTGCCAGCTGATATATTTAGGTTTGGAATTGGTGGGCCGTGCATGCGTACTGCAAGACCCCCCCCCCCCCCCTTACCCCGTCTCAGCGTGTTGAACTGCCATCCCCTGGCGTGATGACATTATGTCAGTAGTGTAAGTTGTGCTCAGTTAAAAGCTGATTGACAAGAGCCGAGACAAAGACAAGCATTTGTTGATTGACTGCTTATTCAAGCGAGCATTGGAAAAGGCTTGGGGAACAGGAAACAGGCAAATAACAGGAAATAGGCAATTAGCCGCACAGTCTGACGTATAAGTCGGAAAACCAAAGAAGAAAGGTCTATTTGGACATTCATTTTTAGCTACTGAATCAACTGCTACTGCTACCGTTAAAATGCGTATCATGATATCCGTTCTCCGCGTTACATAGTTTCCGTTTGTTTAATGAAGGGAATTCAACACGTTATTAACCTTTAAGTTCACGGGACCGTCAATTGTTTCCGTTTAAGATAAGTTTCCGTTTAATAAAGGGTCCGTTGAGGCAGGTTTTACTGTAGAAAGCTCTCCAGTCCGTCAACTCAAATTGTGCCCAATAACACTAGGTGGGGAAAGCAAGTATTTAAACGACCTAATCCGAAAGAAATACAGGTTCTTTATATTTGCTTGGCAAGGACATTCCCGCTCACGCACTCCGCCAGTGACGGCTCAGTTGCCGGCTGCCGCGCGCACAAATGCTCGGCAGAATATGGTGCTGAAAATCAGTATCTTGCATTTTTACTCACCATGTTTACAGTAAATTCTGAAAATGTTTCCCATCCGCTGCCAAACATAATCGGCATCACCTTATGAAGTTCCGATTACTCTGGTTAATTTAGCTTCAGAAAGGAAATAACGAACGACCTTTAACGTTTATTTTTATTGTTTACGGAATCTGTACATTTGAATCTCTTAGCCAGTTGTTTTATTGTCCGATTTATAGGAATGGGGCTCCCTGAAAATTTCACTCGAAAATTTGTCTTGTTCTAGCGCACGATTTCCTGCAATTTATGTACGTCTTGTGGAGATATCGGCCTACACCTTCACGTAACGAATATTTCACATATTGTAAGGCATTACAGGACTATACGCAATCACAATAAAACACTATACAATACGATATATAGGTACAGTACACAGTAGCTTTATAAAATCCCAAATTAGCTCGGAGCTCAGCAAGAGCACGGGAATACGGGCGGAGACCACGCGCCCCAATCTGTAACCGCCGGCCAAGGTCGACGGGAATCGTCTTGCCAAGCTAAAATCAAGACCCTGTATTACATGAAATATTCACCAGGAAAATAACACGCCTATGTCCAATCAAGTACCACATTTTCTTTGTTTTCCCGCCTTATTTAATAGGGCACAGTGTTGACCGACTGAAAAGCTTTCTATAATGCACAAACTGTACCAAGCAGTTGGGTTTTTGAAAATAATAATATTCTACTTCTCATTCATGAATAATAAATTGATCGAGTACTGAATGGATAATTGCGTCAAATGAATAATAATGTATTGCCTTTGGTCAATGGTGGTTTATTAATTGGCACTTGGCAGTATTTTACTCATAATGTACACCGACCGCACCTGTTGGTTATTGCTACGCTTATGAAAATGTACACAAAATAGGCAATATGACATCATTACAAACAACGCACATCTATAAAACAATCAACTTATCACCTGATACATTTAAAGTTTCAAATCCAAATTACCTGGTGGAATGTGTGTGATTAGAGAATAAATGAGCATCGCTCTATTACAGATATGTAAGTCAGTCGATCGTGACAAAAGTATACTCGCCGATAAAAAAAAAAAACGAGCCTTACAGTAGTCGCATATGATGTGTAACATCTGACATAGAAGAAACCTCACGTGAAATTGTTGATACACCGGTATTAGCCTACTTTCGATTTTTGCAAAAAATTAAAGTAGACTTATGAGATCAACACAGGGCGAAAAAGTGTGTCTGTCTGTGTGTGTGTATGTGTGTGTGTGAGTCTGTGTGTGTGTGTGTGTGTGTCTGTGTGTCTGTGTGTGTGTGAGTGTGTGTACTCTGAATGTCTGTCCCCCCCTATCAATTCGAACACGGTGAATGCGAATTGAACGAAATTTGGTACAAAGGTAGCACTAGCAAAGGACACCTCAGTGTCATGTTTTATATCGCCGCCATCTTGACGGAAACGTAATGGCGACCACACAAATGTTCAAAGCTTAAATCAAATTACGACTAACCTAATCATCCGATCTCTACCAAATTTTGCAACTACATACCTTTATGGAGGGAGCATCCTTTGACCAATCTAATAGGTTATTAGCCTAATAGTTTGCGGGTAGCGGCCATCTTTATGTCAAAAATGATTCCCCCTATTAATTCGAACACGGTGGAACCGAATGGAACGAAATTTGGTACAGAGGTAGTACTAGCAAAGGGCACCTCAGTGTCATGTTTTATATCGCCACCATCTTGACTGAAACGTAATGGCGGCCACACGAATGTTCAAAGCTTAAATCAAATTACGATTAACCTAATCATCCGATCTCTACCAAATTTTGCAACTACATACCTTTATGGAGGGAGCATCCTTTGACCAATCTAATAGGTCATTCGCCTAATAGTTTGCGGATGGCGGCCATCTTTGTGTCAAAATCGATTCTCCCTATTAATTCAAACACAGTGAAACCGAATGGAACGAAATTTGGTACAGAGATAGCACTAGCAAAGGGCATCTCAGTGTCATGATTTATATCGCCGCCATATTGACAGAAACGTAATGGCGGCCACACAAATGTTCAAAGCTTAAATCAAATTACGATTAGCCTAATCATCCGATCTCTAGCAAATTTTGCAACAACATACCTTTATGGAGGGAGCATCCTTTGACCAAACTAATAGGTCATCAGCCTAATATTTTGCGGATGGCGGCCATCTTTGTGTGAAAATCGATTCCCCTTATCAATTCGAACACTGTGAAACCGAATGGAACGAAATTTGGTACAGAGGTAGCACTAGCAAAGGGCACCTCAGTGTCATGTTTTATATCACCGCTATCTTGACGGAAACGTAATCGCGGCCACCCAAATGTTAAAAGCTAAAATGTAATTACGACCAACCTAATAATCTAGTCTCTACCAAATTTTGCAACACCATATCTTTATGTGGGAAACATATTCAGACCGAACTGCAAGAACATCAGCCCAATAGTTTGCAGATGGTGGCCAAGTATGTGTGCAAATCGATTCCCCCTATCAATTCAAACACGGTGAAACCGAATTGAACGAAATTTGATACAGAGGTAGCACTAGCAAAGGGCACCTCATATTCATGTTTAATATCCCTATAGCACGTTGTATTTCAACAAGCTACTACAACCAACATTCAATCATACTCCTTGAAAAGGACAAAGAGTTATAACAATACCCATGCATTTAGGAGAAAGTAGGCTATATGTTCTTTACTGAACATCTTGTTTTATACTATTATTGGCACAAATATTAATCTATTGTAAATGGGAGTGTTTTACAGATATTGTAGTTTATAATATGGAACTCATTTTATTAGATGATTTGTAGCTTGCTGGGAAGACACCCACATTTACGTCACGCCTGCCCGGTCGCACTGAGCCAGGGTAAAAACATGTCGTTCGTTAGGTGCAAGTTCCCGGTGAATTAGAATGTCTGATTATCCCTCCATATATTATTCTGCTAAGGTCCCATTCCAGTTTTGTACCGAAAATAAGGTCCCATTAACACCAACCTACACATATGGGGTACCTACAGGTTCAGCATAACCCAATGCGTAAGCGAAACGCACTCACTTACTCTTTAAATGCCCCACAATTAAATAAATACCTTAAAACATGTATATTTACATTGAAATAATGAATGAATGCAACACGGTAACCATGGTAACAGAATCTCACAGGTCCATCTATTTCTGTAAGACGCAATGCAATTCCAATTATTACATTACTGTGAAAGTTTCCAGACGATTATAAGGTTATCACGGAACCAAATTAATCTGTAAAATTCATCAATACATACAGTATAATGCGCTTAAGGGGGTAAGGGGCACTCTAGAATTTTTTCACGCAATTTTCACGTGTGAGTGTGCTACGAAAGATCTTTTTCACCCGACTATAAAGGGTCTTCGAAAACCACATTTAAAGGCCCTTAAATTAACAGTGTCTGTGATATTCCCAGAAAACTAACTTCGCTCTGATATACCTATGAAGGAATGACAAACCCCTAACCACTGCACCAGTAGCTGAATTGATAAAGTCTGACCATTCATACCAAGGATAAATCAGCCATAGCATTCATGATTGAGATTTTGCTAAGTGTACTCTTTACAACTAGAATATTCGCGGGCGAAGCCACGACGGGTAATTTACAACATATTCACAAATGAATGTCCAAGTTCCTCCAATAATCCACTGAATCTGGAGTCACACGCACAACATCCCCGAGGGCGCCTGGATATACTGTGCCCTCAGAGAACAATCACGTACAATATGGGAGATAGTCTGTCTCTCATCACCACAATCACATGCAGGAGATGTTAATTTGTTCCATTTGAACATCGCATCAGCACAAACACCATGGCCAGTCCGTATTCTGTTCAGTCTAGTCCATGTCCTTCTGGGTAGATTGAATCCAGGGTCCTTCACAGTTACGGATGGCATATCACGGAGCTCTGCAGTACAAGTTGAGTTCCAGTCCGCAGTCCATTGATTCATGACATCAAAGTTTGCATCCGCTAGTTTCTGAGCTCTATGTAATGGTGGGCTCCTCGATTTGAGCCTCCTAAGCTGTAGATCAGCAATATTAGACAACTGTTCATTATTGATAGCCTATGATATTCCCTTACCAAAGCACGATGTCTGCGAATTCGTGGAGGAGCAATGTGACTGAGCACAGGAAGCTATTCAGTTGGAGATGACTTTATGGAGATTGCCTGATAGTGGGGATGACTGTTGATATTTGTTAAGTTTCTGAATTTTCACTTGTAAGGTTCGACTGCGACGATCCTCCAGTGTTTGATAAGTCTCAAACACCCAACTCGCCAAAGGAATAAAGCCAAAGTTGAAAAGTCATGAAGATTCGTTATGCTGGAAACTTTGGCAATGGTATTACTAAATGTCACGTACTGAAGAAAATTAACAATATGAAATCCCGATTGAAAAAGAGGATCGATTTGAAAAGGACGGGCAATAAGATAGTTGTTCTCAAGAATATAATGTTCTGCAATCCCTCTCTGAAACAGTTCTTCATAATTTATAAAATTTCCTAACCCGCAAGTTATTTACATCTACATAATTATATAAATTCTATCATCTTGAAATTAGACAGCTGAGCATGGTAATGATCAAACTTCAGAAATTGAGAGTATATACTTCAGGTTTGTAGTATATACTTCTTTTATTCATACCACATTGGACTATATACATGTACTCACTAACTGAGTATTTACTCCCACCCTTGAGTATGTACTTGGTTTTATTCATATCACCGAATAACACAGGTTATTCTACACATTATATGCATAAACTACTCTCTAGAACTATCCTATTGAACAAGCAATGAAGGAAATTGGAGAAAAATTCAAAGTACGAGTAAAGTTTCAAGGAGAAATTATTTCAACTCTGAGATATCTTGTTGACATCGTCATCTCAGCCGACACACCAGACGATTTGAATGAGTTTTTAAATGGTATGGATTCTGTCTTGAGTAAATAATTCATTATGAAAATTAATAAGAATAGGAAACAAAAATATTGGATTGCAGTCGAAAGAACTAATACACCCCGATGAATGTCTAATTGGCAGGTGAACCGCTAAACGAAGTAGGTGACTTCTGTTACTTAGGAAGTAAATTAACCAGTGACGAACGAAGCAACAAGGATATAAAAAGTAGGTTAGCACAAGCAAGGAAAGCATTTATACAGAAAAGGAATCTGTTGACATCGAATATAGAATTAGGTATTAGGAAGTCATTTTTGAAAGCCTTTGTCTGGAGCGTGGCGCTGTATGAAAGTGAAATTTGGACTATTGGTGCAACAGTAAAGAGGAGAATTGAAGCGTTTGTTAAACAGATTGCCTCAGATTTAGGGTATGGTAGCTAGTTAGAGATGAAATATTTAGCTCAGGACAGGGAAGCATGGAGAGCTACATCAAACCAGTCGAAAGACTGAAGACTCAAACAACAACAATCCAAGAACACAGGGCAGATAACAATGAAGCAGCAAGCCCTTAAATGAAATAACATCCCTGCCTGCAGTTCTCTCTCTTCTTATTTCATATCGCTCATTTACCGAAAAGTTGGACTTCGGAGAAACTTCAATGGAGTAAGAGCGTAAAGTTAGTCCTATTCAAATGCAGCTGCTGTCTCGTTATGTCTTGTAAAGGGAGTTTATTACACACTTTAAGAATCTCTATTGTGTGCAGGGTCTTGGGGATGTTTTAGTGGCTTCATCCCCCTCTGTCGTAAACTCAGAGTGTGGGGCTCTGAGTGCGTCCAGCATTGGTTCCATCATTTCATCCATCTGTCTTCAGTTGTGGTAATACACTGCATTAGCTACTCAATGACAGTTGGTGGACAAACATACAAGGTTAATACGTAAATTGTACGAGGTAAGCTCACATCAGTCTTCGATTTAGCTATTGTTGGTAGCTTCTTCAAGCAACTTTCAGCATATCTTTGAGGTCTAAAAGATAATCACCCAAATCCTTATTGAAGTTTTCCTACAAATCATTTAACTCCACCTGTACCATCCTGAGTGCTATACAAAGTAAATCATATTTCTGTTGTTGTTGTTGTTGTTGTTTGAATCTTCGGTCTCTTGATTGGTTTGATGCAGCGCTCCACATCTCCCTGTCCTGAGCTAATCATTTCATCTCTACATATCTACCACACCTTACATCCGAGGCTTAACATATTCTAACCTTTGTCCACCCCTACAATTCTTGTCCCCGATCCTTCCTTCCGTAACTAAGTTTTTTATTCCTGGGTGTCTTAATATGTGTCCTACCAACCTATCTCTTCTCTTCATTAGCAGTCTCCAGAAACATCTCACCTCTCCCACTCGTATTAATACCTCTTCGTTTGTAACTCGATCCACCCATCTGATCTTCATCATTCTCCTGTAACACCACATTTCAAACGCTTCAATTCTCCTCTGTACTGCTAAACCAACATTCCAAATTTCACTTCCATAGAGCGCCACTCTCCAGACACAGGCTTACAAAAATGACTTCCTAATACCTAAAACTATAGGCTATTCGATTTCTACAGATTCTTTTTCTGTAGAAATGTTTTTCTCGCCTGAGCTAACCTACTTTTTATATCCTCTTTGCTTCATCCATCACTGGTTATTATGCTATTTCTAAACTTGTGTAAACCTTCAACCCTTGTGACCAGGATCTGATGATGACCGCGTGATGGTTGAAACGCGTAATCCTAAAATTCTCTCCTTTATCAGTGAATACTATTAATACGGTACATATAATTATTTGAGGAATGTGTGTTATATAAAGAGTTATCGTGCCTAATCCAATTAGGAAAAAGCGAGTTTTATAATTTCCATACGAGTGTCTTAATTACCATTATAGGCGAGTTGCATACGACTGTTTATGTTCGTCGATAATTATAACTTTATTATATGTTCTAACATAAATATTCATAAATATCTCTCGATATTCTGTCGGTTGACTTCATCTTCATCTTGGGAATTGTGTGGGTCAGCATTTGATCTCTACCCAATAACGAATCCCAAAGCTTTGAAACATTGTTTATCCTGAAGTAGCACCAACAGATAGCGCACATGTACTAAGTATGATCATTTTGTTATTTTGGGCAAACAAAAAAAGTATCGTATTATCAATTAGTTATTCTTCAAATTCGATGCGTATAGAATGTCAACGGAAGGCAAATCAATGTAGTCCCAAATAGAACAGTAACGGTATCTAGCGGAAAAGTTTCGCATATGAAATCCATTTACTGAACAGGGAGCTGGATTATAATTTCCGTGGAACTAATGTCATATGCTTGCTTGCTCCATGACGTTATGGTGTGTTTATGTCAACAGCTGAATTAACTAAAATTGTCGGCGAAATCTTATGAATGTGTAGAAATTGGAGTTGCGGATATTAAGGTACAGTGCTATTTCTTTTGCAATATTGCCCAGTTTGTTTATGCATTGTAACTACAATGGTTGATCCAATATAGGCTTCAATGTCAACTTTCAAATCATGTAATTTATTTCCGACATGTTGGATTTTCAGTGCATGTCAGACGCTATCCAGCTCTTGTTCGCTTGTGGTACAGGATCAAAGAAAATGCTGAGCTTCCTATTCATCAAGATGTCATACGGCTCTCTACAAAGAGGTTGAAATCCCGAAAGCCAGCATTGAAAACAGCTATTGATCTTTCGTTCACTGAGTTCAACCTCCGAAATGCCTGGAGAGATGAATGGCGAAACTCTTCACCTCGCGTCCTGCTTCAAATCAGTGACCCCACCACAAGACTTGCTGGTTTTAATCTTCCTCGGGCAGTTTGGTCAAGGCTCAACAGAATCCGATGTGGTACTGGTCGAACAGCTGCAGCCCTACACCAGTGGGGTTGGATAGATTCCCCCCGATGTGACTGTGGTTTTGAAATGCAGACTATCGAGCATATTGTGCAGGAGTGGAGTGCCCTCTGCATTCATATCCCGGCGCCTTGGATGATCTCCACTCAGCGACTCCTGATTCAATTGCGTGGATTACAGACCTTCCTGTCCAAATTTGAAGAGATGGTCCTAATGCTGTGAATAGTGTTTATTGTAAATAGTCTATATAATTATTTTCTGTCTTGTAAGCATCATACTCTAAATAATAATAAAAACACAGTTTTCTGATATATAACTTACCTAGGTTATATACATATCGACATCGTCGAACATGAAGTATAAATTGATAGTTTGTACAGGAAACACTGAAAAGATGGCTTCGAAACTTTACATTTCACATACGTAATATATGTATGATTGTGACCGTAAAAGTCATTGGTATACAGAAACTCATCTCACCCCATCCCAGGCTTCATAGAACCTGAAATAATTAGCAGAAATACAACAACTCACAGTTACCTCACTGTTGAACGAAGGTGAAAGACTAAGCACTGATACTCGACGACAGACGCCAATTCATCTGCGCTCTTCATAAAGTTTTTAGTAGCTGAAACAGGTTACAGGAAGGACTGAGAGGTGCAATTAAAATTTTATTAGTTAATTTAGAATAATATCCGCCCCCGCCTCGTCTTTTAAATTGGCTGGAGCACTCTGATAATTACAGCACAAAGGCGAGGTCCCTGAGACAGACGCGTTAGTTTCTCAAGTACTGACTGTCCTCCTCTCCTTCGGGACACATTGCCTTCCTTTGTGACCAGAGCTTCGCTGTGCTCCAGGCAGACTCGCTTGTCACTCAATATAAAGTTATCAATCAATAGATTTGTCTTGAGTTGTGTGTCATAATTAGAGAGGAATGTTCATTGTTAGGAAATCATTAGACCTTACAACAAGGTAAGCTTTAATAAAGACCAAAATTGTTTCTTTTTATTGTTTTTGTTTCGTCATCATCATCTTCATTTCCCGTTTCCAGCTTTCTGGGTGGGGTTGTGAATTAAAGACCTCCACTCCTCTCCTTTTTAAAGTGCACTTAATAATTTGCAAACTGTTCCGTCTTTTCAATACTAGTTGTGTTCTAGAAGTTAACAACGGTACATGTTTCGGACACTTATGTGTCCTTCTTCAGCCAGAGATACATATTAAAACACTTGTAAGTAACAAAACACACATTTAAATACATTATAAAACACTGAGTAGTCATGAGATTTGAAATCAAGGTGTCCCATAGTTCAAGCATCTGGAGGAAGTTGTCCCATATTATAAGTATGCATGTCAACTCTGCTAGTTGACAGTAGTCATTTAGTTCGTTAGGCTCCTTCCTGTGCCAATACTTATTATGATAAAACTTAAAAAAAACTTGCTGAAGATCATGTCAGTTGTATGTTGATGAAGTTCTATTTGTTGAAATATTAAAAGTGGAATTGACATATATTTGCACTTTTCCCTTGGTCTCTGGTATTTGGTTGTAATTATGCACCGACCGTGTTTGTGGTAGTTTTGAACTTCAGGGTTCCTTATGTGTTACTAATGAAGACGGAAAAAGTCTATTATTAAGTGGATTCTTTGAGGTCCGATGTTTGATCTGAGGTGGTCTATCAGGTCATTTTTCTCCTCAGACTTCCTAGCCGCTCCGCGACGAAGGTTCATAGGGGGTTTCTCAATATTTGCAAGTAAGTTACAAAAAGTTATTAACATAGGTTATAACAATAAAATTCTAGCCATTCTTAACCAAGTTTTCCTTTCGTTATAGAAACACGTACATCAGGGATTTGCAACAAAGCCGATGTGAGTGTTGACAATGTTGAAGTTTTATTAGTAGGGCTCGGATCGATATGCTCGATAAAATCTCCAGATATGCTCGAAAACCATGTGTTTTATGCTCGATAGATATGCTCGAAAAAAACATTATATGCAGTTAAATATCCGCCCCCGCCTCGTCTTTTAAATTGGCTGGAGCACTCTGATAATTACAGCACAAAGGCGAGGTCCCTGAGACAGACGCGTTAGTTTCTCATTTTTTTTTCGGGGGGGCCCCGAAAGAGTACCCGCACCCCCCGCGTGGCAGCCGACCTTTACTACTGCTGCCTCCGACATGCAATTAAACTACGATAGTAGAAGAGAAAGCATAGGGGTTTGGGTATGATAGCCGTTTGGCGAGGCTACCTCTGCCTGTCCCAGTACTAAGTACTCTACCAGGCATCATGAAGCGGGATTGAGGATACATAAGCGGGTTAGGTCAAAGCGTAGGGCCAGGGAAAAACCGCATAGGCAGAAAGGAAAGATTTGCCTACACGTAAAACCTGGCGTATTGGAGATAGTCACATGCAAGGATATGGAAGGATTGGTTGGGTTGTGTTAGTGGGAGAAGGTATCATGCACCAGTTTCACGTCACACTTCTCGCCAGTTCGTCGTCCGGGAATCTGTTTAGCTCGGCACTGCTGTGGCTAGCGCGGGCCTTTCCGGCTACCGAGCAGGGACGCAAGTGCCTCAACAAGCACCTGCGCCATAACCCGATCTCCATGGGGTCCCTGGTACCGAGCCTCCGTCACCGGAGAGTGGGTGGGGGGCCTCGCCTGCCGAAGCAGGGGCCTAGCGAGCGGTCCACGGGAACGAGCCGCCTTCCACTCTGCTCTTGCCATGGACCTGTAAACGGGGCAACTGCGGTGGGATGACGGATGGTCGCCCCGGCAGTTGGCGCACACCGGCGCGTCCCGTGGCGCCGTGCATCCGGTGTGGTGATGGGCACCTGAACACCGGTTACATCGGACTGGGGAGCCACAGGACCCTTGGGAGTGACCCCACCTCAGGCAGCGGAAACACTGTAATAGCTGTTCTGAGTGGGGCCCAATATTACCTGGTTGCCGCTTCTGTTGGTCCTGGGTGCGGCTGGTGACGTCACGGTTGCGCCCTGGCGCACCCTCCTGGGAGCGCTGGAGGCGTTGGCATCCCTGGTTGGTGGCGTCGCGGTGCCCTGCTACTCCCTCCTGGGAGCGCGGGTTGCGACGTCTGCGGCGACGGCGCCTCGTCTTCTTCTTTGGGGCCTCCTCGGTGGCCCCATCCGCCGCTGCTGTGTCCTCCCGGGTGGCGGGCGCGAGTTGCCCCGCTAATGGCCTCGCCTGAGGTACTGGCTGCTCCTCCTCGTCCCTGGTGGCGGGCGCGAGTTGCCCCGCTAATGGCCTCGCCTGAGGTACTGGCTGCTCCTCCTCGTCCCTGGTGGCGGGCGCGAGTTGCCCCGCTGATGGCCTCTCCTGAGGTGGCTGCTCTACTTCCCCGGAGGCGGGCGCGAGTTGCCCCGCTAAGACCTCGCCTGAGGTGGTGGCTGCCTCTCTTCCTCCCTGGTGGCGGGCGCGAGTTGCCCCGCTAATGGCCTTGCCTGAGGTCCTGGCTGCTGGTCCGGAGTCTGCGTCATCTTGGTGAAGGCTAAAGGGGCCCGGCTGGGTCCCGGCCTCCACCGTCGTCGGTGGCTCCATCTCGGTTGAGGCGTCCGCACTCTGGGGCTTGTCGACCCGGATGATGCCCGCAGGTGCCTCTGTTAGGGCGCCTGGCAGCATAGAGTACCACATACCTTTATATACGAGCTTTATTTTCTAATTGTGTGTATGATACACTGCAATATACTCGCATTCAAATTTTTCAAGTATATATAAGAGCAGTTTTCTAATAAAAGTTATAGTTTAAAAGTTCATTTACAAAATGTTCACAATTAGGCGAGTCAATGAAGTAGATCTGCATTGGTCTATACAACAAGAATTTTTTCTACGTTTTCAGTTTTGAATGATTTTCTTAAATCAGTCAATACAAGGTTCAATGACGAGAACGACCACTAAAGGTTAAAAACCTGAGATTCTATTATTCGCACCAGATAGGCTTTTCAATAATTATTTCCATTTTCGAAACTTAAGGATGGTCAGGGCCCGAATTCGGAGGGGGGAATCGAAGAAAAACATACTATTTAGACGAAAACCACAAGAATATGCATTTATATGTTTTTATTCTGAAAACCGTGGTTTTATGCATTTATATGCTCGATAAATTTCAATTCTGTTGGTCCCAGAGAAGTAAAAAATACCACCGAAAGGCTTCTTTCAATGTGTACTATTCAGGGAAAAAATATACAAATATGCTCGAATCCGAGCCCTAGTTATATGGTATTGATCCTGATAATAATAGCAGTTTATTTATTTATTTATTTATTTATTTATTTATCGTATGCCTTTTAGTGCCGGGAGTGTCCGAGGACATGTTCGGCTCGCCTGAGTCTGTAGCTGCTTCCAGCGGACACCCTAAAGGGCGAGCTACAAGTTCCGTTCAATTTCAAGTAGTTCCAACTTTCGCCACCAGATATCAATGATACCTAGTGGTGAACGTTGGAACTTTGATAGAGCGTTCTGACGAAATCTAACCTAACAAATTTTGCTTTACACAAGTTTAGTCTGTGAAAGGATCTTTTACATGCCATAAATCTATGACATGGGACCGCCGGCTTTACTTCCCCTCCGAAGGAAGGCATACTGAAGGATTTTAACGCTCTTAAAAAATCCGACGACTTCGGCCGGGTTTGAACCCGCCATCTTGGGCACAGCAGTTCAGCATGCTACCGACTACGCCACCGAAGCCGCTATAATAGCAGTGGCGATGACGCACTACAACAAAACAGTGGACTGCAAAGCATTATTTTCATGTTTGATTTTGCACAAAAACAACAAATGTCCTGTGAATTAATTTCAATTTTATGTTTTTCACTGATAAGTGAAATTCATCCTATAGTTCGATATATAATATATATTAAGATTTAATGGAAGCAAGAGACTGGACACAGTTTTTTACTCTACTGAAAATTTAATTTATTGGACTATGGCTGTTTTTGCAAAAGTGTCTTAAATTGTTTCGAGTCATATTTTTGAACTCATCTGTAGCACTTGTGATATAATAGTAGGCATAAACATTTCTAAGATACGCTTATTTATAATTTATAAAACTTTTCAGAAAAATGCATTAAGGTTAAACATGTATTTTCTCTCTTGTTCAGATAGTCCTTTATCTTCGTTGAGAATTACGTAGTCATGCATTAGGTAAAACTCGTAGCTTCTTTCTTGTATAGTATGAATGTAGTGAACTTCAATTCAATAGTTTTGAGAATGGATGCGTCAGAACGGAACTATACATCTTGTTATGAAGTGGCAGCTCAAAGATCTAAAATAAGGTTAATCACGAGAAACCGGAAATTTAACAAGAACATACCACAGCACAGTCAGCGTGGTAGGGGGCCGATAACCTAGATGTTAGGCCCCTTAAAACAACAATTATCATCATCATCATCATCAGCGTGGTAATGTTCAATGACGTAGTACATTCATCATATTTCAGCTAATCTAAGATCTATAAACGTTAAATAATACGTAGTAAAATAATGATAAGATCCATTCACGCAGAGTATCTTAGAATATAAAAAAGCTGTTCAATTTATATAAAATCCTTAACAATTTGGGAGATGATACGTAGTATATTACTGATAAGTAATACCCCAAAAAGAAATCCGTGTCATTGACTTTGAAGAAGGTATTGGTACACCGAGGAACAAAAGGAAAAGTTTAACCATAGGTCATGGGGCAAACATGGAACATGAAAGACAAATTCGCATGGGTAGCAAACAAAAGTCAACTCTACAAAGTGAAGTAAACTGATAACCATAACATGAATGTAGTGCACCGAAGGACATCAAAGTTATTCCGTTTGCGACGGTTATCAAATGAAATATGTAAAAGAATTGCTCTGAAAATAGGGCGTGATTTATTAGACTTGCATCATAAACACTTGAACGCAAGTCCTTCCTGGTTATATCACATTAAGAGTGTAAGATTGACAGCCAAGAAATATTATGTATCAAAGCGTCAGGTGATCGACTAGACAATACAAATTTTCATACGTGATCGCAATGTTGATCATATGTTTAACCTTTTAAGTGTTGAGTTACCCAGTTAGCTATTTGCTATCTCGGTGCCGAGTTTGTTTCATTTGCATTTTTATGAAATTATATATGTCGTAATTTTTAACTTATGAGGAGGGCTTAAAATGTTTACGGTATTTAGTAATCTAAATGTAAATTCGAAATCCTAAGTTTACACTTTATATTCATTTTCAATTTTGAAACGAATCACTTCCATCATTTCCATACCGTGGAAAGGGCCCAAAATAACATTATTTCCTACGATCAGTAGCCAAGTAAAACTAGTTGCTACTAACTAGTACAGCAGTTGATATCCTTTGATTTGAAATCACAGCGCGGTATGAAGAATTTGCTTGTTATTCCGCCATACTTATCTACATCACAGATGAACTGTAGAGAACAGAAGTTTACAAACCCAAACCCAAGTAGTCTACTACATAATGCCAAACAGATGGCAGAGCATGTCAAAGGTTTATTCGGCACCCGAAGCAAATGAGGAATATGTTGAAAAGAAAGTTCTTGTGCACCGTTTATAGACGAGCGTAGCACTCAAAGGGTTAATACAGATGACTGTTGTTCATTATTGTACTGAAATCCATATTTCAGTGTAATCGAAATTTATTGTTTTTCTGTCGGTCAACACGATTGCACCGAATTGTAAAGAAGAAAAATTACACGAGATTAATAATTAATAATTTATCATCTCATGTTAATAAATAAATAAATAAATATTAATTGATAATCTCATGTAATTATTTTTCAGGATTTGGGGAAAACCCTTTACAATTGGGTACAATCGTGTTGACCGACTGAAAACATTAAGTTTTCTCCTAGGAAATCTCTCCTTCTCTATACGGCCGTGCCGTCTGAATTGGCTCATACGAACGGGTTAATTTCTAACTTAGACTTTATTTGCTCTTTTTGATTACCCTCCTGCCATTGCTCACATATATTGTTCCCAGCAATCATTCTACCCTGAAATCAGTTACTTGCAGCTTATGTAAGGGATAACCTGATATTGAAATAAATAAAAAACACCACAGAAATATCAAACAATGTGAATCCGGGACACCATAATGATAACTATGGCCCGGATGTTGATGACATGTCATCTTTTTTACTGAGTTGTCTAAAACAATGCTGAAGTACATAGAAACTTTGGACGGGCCACCCTGTCTTCAAATAATTCTTTTTATTTTGCATATTGTTGCATTATTTGCTATTTTTCCCTTTTAAGAGCATTTATTTAAGTTTGGAAGATTTGTTTTTTCATATTTTGAAAAAATCGGCCTTTTAAGGTTTTTTGTTTGTTTGTTGTCACAGCTTTATATGAGGGAGTTACGTCTCTCAGAGTTAACAAGAAGCTAGTAGCTGATACAAGATAACTTAAAATATTGAAATAAAATATTTCAATATTGCTATTAGTAGAAAAATATATATCTTAGACGCTGAAGAACGGTACCGTTGGTATACAGATACTCTTGTTTCCGTCGCAAACCAGTTATTAGCGGAATGGAATGTTACCTGCTCTGTTGACCAAGGTCAGCTGTGGCGGGGTAGAAAGGGGAAGGGGTGTATATTCTGATGTCAGTTCATTTTCTCCATTTTGTAGTGCATTTTTCGAGATCAAGAAAAGGCATATGATAGTGTCTCCAGAGAGAAGGTATGGGAAACCATGGTTAAGAAGAGACTGGGAAGAGAAATGTTGGAAATGGTGCAAGCAATGTACAACAACTGTGTTAGCAGGGTACTGACCCCCAGTTGGAAAGACAGATTGGTTTAGGAACAAGACTGGACTAAGACAGGGGAGTGTGATGTCACCTCTCTTGTTCATAATGGTGATGGATGAAATTGTAAAGGAAACAAAGGAAGCATATGGACATAAAGAAATGAAGTAACTGTTATTTGCAGATGATATTGTGGTCTGGGGATGGAACACAGAAGAAGTGCAAAAACAACTAGATGCAATGAATGAAAATATTCAGAAGTACGGCCTGAAAATCAGTATAGAGAAAAGCAAGACCATGGTGATGACAAGAGGGGAATGACAAGGAAAGGGCACTGTGAAAACTGGAAGTCAGAGTTTGGAAATTGTGGACACGTTCAAATACCTAGGAAGTGAATTGATGCAAACTGGTAGGTTGGACATGGAGATTGGCAGAAGGGTACAGCAGAGCAATGCATTCTATCAAAGTGTAAGAAAACTTGTTTGGGATAAGGAAGTACCAAGGAAAAGCAAGGAGGTAATGTATAAAGTGTACTATGTACCCATATTAACTTATGCAGCTGAGACTTGGACCCTGACAAGCAGGCAAGAGAGTAGAATCCAAGCCAGTGAAATGAAATTCCTAAGAAGTATGATAGGAAAGACAGAGTGAGGAATGAAGATGTTAGGAAGGAAGTTGGGATGGGAAAACTAAATGAGAGAATTGAGAAGAATAAACTAAGGTGGTTTGGACATGTAAAGAGGATGGAGGAAAATAGAATACCAAGACAGATGCTGGAGGCGAAGTGCAAGGGTAAGAGAGCAAGAGGAAGACCTAGAACAAGGTGGATTGATTCAGTGAAGAACAGCGTAAGAAAAAGAAATCTGGACTGGGACAAGATCGTGGAAGAAGAATTGTGGCAGGAAAGAGGAAAGTGGAGAAGTGCCATAAATACCCCGACCCGGCAGGAACTGGATAAGGGGAAATGATGATGATGATGATGATGATGATTTTCGAATTTTTGAAATATTGGTGAGTTTATTATTATAAGATCATTTTCTCCATTTTAAAGTGCATTTTCGAATCTTTAGGTCATTTATTACAGTCATTTTTGAAAATTTTAAGTGCATTTTTTAAACCTTTTTACGGCATCAACATCTGGGCCCTAATGATGACCGTCAGAATAACTACAGTAGCGGGTCCCAAGGAAGTGTTACCTTGTACCGACAGTGTCCTGGTATAGAGGTCAGATGTCGTGAAGGCCAGAGACAGAGCAGGGTCACCTAGTGGGTGATTCACGCGGCACGGCGGCGGGGTAATTCTCCTGAGTAAACACGAGTCTTTCTCAGAATGTCGCGTGATTCACCACAGCAGCTTGGTCATTATTGCTTGTGGGCGCAAAGGTCACTTTGTCTTCCAGCGCACTCTAGTTCCTGTACTGTTCTGTTCAACCTCGAGTACTTAAACAATCAAGGTCCATACCAACACAGCAAGGACTTAGGAACAGCTTTGCCCAGGCGCTTATCCAGGATTTTTTTTTCATGTATACAGTGTGTTTGGAAATTCCAGTTGCAAACTTCTAAGACTTGAAGAGGGGAGTGAGTACATAATATTTTGAATTACGGCCGCGGTGTTCGAGAGCGTTAATGGGAATCATACAGCTTAAGGAGCCAAGACAATAACGATTGTTTTAGATCTTGTACAACAATCTATAGGCCTACTAGTATATAAAAAAAAGATGGTGTGTGTCTGTGTATTACTCAATCACGCAAGAACCACTGGTCTGATTTACATGAAATTTTACATGGAGGTAGCTGATTTACCTGGTTAATATATAGACTACTTGTGATTTCGATACTTTGCACTATTTAAAGATGGTGACCATTTTAGTGACGTCACTACACCCTTTGATTTCAAACTTTCATACTTCCATTTCAAATAAAAAGAGAACGCTAAGAAATAGCAAACTTTTGATGGCATATGCGAGGTTTAAAATTTAATTTTCTATCTGGAAGGTCCTTATCACATTTCATGTATCTTCAACGGTTAGCGAGTAAAACCTAAATCTGTGCTATAAAACACGGTCAAGGCCGAGCGGTGTAGTTGTACAAACTCTTCCAGCCTTACTCTCCCTCCGCCCAGCACCTCGCCTATCCCCTGTTTTAACTGTCACCTTCATATTTTAAACCGTTCTTCACCTACACTTATTCCCCTTATCACATCTCCTCTTTGAAGCGATACTCCCATTTCTAACTCCGCCTTAGCAAAAACACCCATATAGGCTACTTCCCTCACAAACTGACACTAAAACTTACATCAAATTTCACATACGAAACCTTCCCCCTCTCCAACAATTTCACGCCCGAAGAGACGGCGAAACCATCTAATAAGGGGGCCCCACCACCACCGGGACGACCCTGCAGTGGAATGAAACAACTGTTTTATATATATTTTTTGTGCCACGGTCAATATAAATGCGCTGAGGGTAAGAAGGAAGTAATAAGGAATGCCAATCTTCTCCGATACTTTGAGGGAGCAGGGAGTAATTCCGAGAGTCATGTATTTCACCGACAATAGTTCTATCCAGTGGCGTACATAGGGGAGGGGTGTTGGGGGCTAACCTCCCCTCCCCCCACCCCCCGCAGTTTCCGGAAGTGGTTTTCCGTGGTTTCGCACTTCGTATTTTGGCAAATGCCGGGATGGTACTGTACCCTTATAAATCATGATGCTCACCTGTCGGAAATCCTAAGATGGAGTGGATCGTAGAATCTTGAGGATCCGGCTAGTAAATCCTGAAAATCCTACCGACAAAGACATCATGACCCTACATCAGTCTCTACGATTGCGTTATGCATCAATTACACACATCTGGGATGGTGACTACCTGTGGAGAGTGAAATTCTTACCACTTCTCGGGTCGGATGGGTTAAGGGTGCCTAAAGTATGATCCAATTCCACAACACAATCTCCTTATAATTAAAATAAATCCACACGAAACGCCACGTAGAAAAATAACGAAGTGAAAATTTAGTAAATAAACAATTAATGATATTAAACAAGTTCGGATTGTATTCTAAAAACAATCCGCAAATTTACTCTAAACCGCTTATCCGCAGCTTATCCGCACAGCCATGCAAACTATATCCGCATGGCCAAAAAAATTGCGGATATCCGCGGGTTTATACGCGAATATCCGCATCCACGCAGGGCTTTTAACTGTAGGGGTGGGCCAAGGTTAGAATGTGTTAAACAGATAGCCTCTGATGTAGGGTGAGGTAGCTACAGGGCTGGATTTACCAATAGGCCCCCTGCGGAGGTGCGCAAAATTAATCCGCAATTTTTTTTTTTTTTTGTCAGAAAATTTCCATGAAATGTTATAGACTACAATACACGTGCACTTCAAAAAGTTTTTTTTACAGTTCAAAAATAGACTAAACTGACTTTTACTACTAATGATTTTTTTAAAACCAATTTCGTATAATTTTATGATTTAAATTAAACTTTCCAAAATTTTGACACATTTCCAATTTATATTGTGGCCAACATTTTCCAACAAATGTTTTGCAACAGCAGATATTTTGACTTCAGCTTTAGAACAGGAATGTTTTATGATTTAGTAGGAGAACATTTAAGTCTTGAATATTAATATCAGTTATATTTGAATAATTCATTATGCATAGTTGTACGTTGTATGATGTAGTGTGTATCTGTAAGTGTATAATGAGTCTTAAATGGTTTAAACTTATTTTAATATCTCGTTGACCTATTTATTTATAGCTTATACACACAAATTTAGAAACAGTTGATTCTCTCATTATTTTAATTCATTTAATTGATTTTACTTTACCATACATTAAAATAAAATAAAAATTACTTTCACAGAGACCTTTCTCTGAGGTCTCAATTCTCCCTCCTTCACGGTGGTATGAAGAGGGGGCGGCAAAAACCCACGGGCCTAGGAGCGCATACAATCTAAATCCGGCCCTGGGTAGCTATGTAGTGATGAAACATTCATTCATTCATTCGTTTATTTGCAATTGGGGATGTGTCCCCCGGTGGCAAATTAGATATACATAACAAATAAATAATTGTACATAACAATTCACTAACAATTAAACTGGTGTATTTACACAAATAGTCAGTCTTTTCTTAAACACACCTATATGTTTGGGAAAAGGCTCTAAGACTGCGGCAGGTAGAGAGTTCCAGTTATCAATGGCACGGTTTACGAAATAATATTTACCATAATTTGTTCGCTGTGGTCGGCCCTTAACTTTGAAAGGATGATCGCTCCTACCCATGTAAGTAGGCTTTTCCATACGTTTGCTAAGCTCACCCTATGCTGGTTGATTTGTATACGTGTTGTACATAGCGCAGAGTCTAGATTTCATCCTCCTAGCCTCAAGTGATTCCCACCCAAGTTTCCTTTACATACGGCTCACACTGCTCCTGGGATTAAAGTCACTGAGCACAAATCTAGCGGCCTTTCTTTGTACCAGTTCCAACTCGTTGATGGGCCCTACTTGATATGGATCTCAAACCGTCGAGGCGTATTCCAGAATAGGTCTTACAAGTGACAAATATCCTAATTCTTTAGCAGAGGCACTACTTCCTTTTAATACCCTCATTCCAAAGTGCAGGGATTTGTAAGCTTTAGAAACTACACATCCTGTATGACTACTCCATTTCATATCATTTCTTACGTGAACGCCCAAATATTTGCAAGAATCTTCTTCTACAAGTATTTCCGAGCCAATGTTATATTGGAAATCTTGCCTTCGCACTTTCCCTATTTTTATTAGACTACATTTTCTTGTGTTTATTTTCATTTTATTTTCAATTGCCCACTTATAGACCAGGTTCAGGTCATCTTGAAGTACTGCATTGTCTTGTGAGTCATGTATCTTTCGATATATTACACAATCATCCGCAAACAATCGACAGTCACTGCGAATCCCAATTGGTAAGTCATTTTTAAACGCCAAAAATAACAAAGTTCCGATTACGCTGCCCTGAGGGATACCCGACGTTACGGTAATTTCATCCGAGAATCGGCCTTCAACTTTCACGATTAGCTAATGACAGGAAGGCTCGAAGAGCTAAATCAAACCAGTCTAAGGACTCGAACACAGGATACCAGTGACCACGACGCGACTTAGCGATAAGTTGGCAACTCTGTTCATCACTCGTGTGTGGGATGCTAGTTGTTTCGGGCAGTTGAATCACCACTGTTGATAGCTGCAGATCAATAATTGTGGGCCCACGTGCTCGGGAAGGAAGGAAGGAAACGGAGGCTGGTAGGCTATTATCCCCTCTCCCATGAGTCATTCCCCTAGGCCGGCCCACACTACTGGACTGTGTTCGTGTTTAGTGTGGCTACAATCAACATGGACAAGTGCACCGCAGTGATGTTGCTCCTCATATTCACAGGTACGTCTGCTAGATGTGTGCGTGCGCGCTTATACAGTATATTTGCAGATTCTGTTTTATGAATACGGGGATATTTTTAGAATTATTTATATATATACATTTATATATTTTAGTGTATCTGTTACAGAAATGTGGGGAAATAGATAGATAGGCACATAATTATATTGAACTAAATCGCTCTAATTTAACCAGTGGCGGATCCTGGCTTGCGGGGCCCTGGGCGATATGATAAGGTTGGGCCCACAACAATAGGAAATAAATATCAAATCAAGTGGAAAGTAGTTTTGTAATAATAATAAAATAAAGAATAGTTACAATATTTTGAATTCACTACAGTACATTTTTTAATAATATGAAAGAAACCTTTATGTCCCCTTGAAGAAGGTTATGTAAACTATGAAATATTAAAATATTACCGTACTTTGCGATTTTTTTTCCGGCTGAAGTCTTCTATCATTTCACTGAAATCTAAACTAATAACCTCGTAACACTTACACGATTACAACCCAACTAGCGGACCTGTACGAGAACTCTCGCATAATGGATTGTGTGCACCCCATGTGTACAGACTTTCCATCCCGGCTCTAGTGCTATGCGGGCTATACGCGACATAGTTCTGGCAGGGGCTATCGTCTTGTTTATTTGTTTAAAAGCACTTTATAAACAAAGAAATATAGTTCCATTGACTTATCAAGAAATGCAAGATTTTTCCTGTACTATTGAGACGATTTGGAAGATTTTGGCACAACCCACACCTTCTAACTCCCTCTGGTTTAGAATCATTCACCTTAGCGTAACATCGTTACTCATCTGTTCCACTCTCGCTTCAGAGTGCCGCAGTTTAACAATGATGCACAATCCTTCACAGGGTTGTATAATCAAACGTGGCAAATTTGGAGGTTAAGCATGTATGCCCAAATGTTTTGTGATGTTTTCCGTGTAAGTTACTATATGTTTAAAATAAAATTTCTGCCACTGGATTATCCATGGATAGCAAGCCTCCGTGGCTTAGGCGGCAGCACGCTGGCCTCTCACCGCTGGGTCCGTGGTTCAAATCCCGGTCACTCCATGTGAGATCTGTGCTGGACAAAACGGAGGCAGACAGGTTTTTCTCCGGGTACTCCGGTTTTCCCTGTCAAAATTTCATTCCAGCAACACTCTCCACTATCATTTCATTTCATCTATCATTCATTTAATCATTGCCCCAGAGGTGTGCGTCAGGCCTCGGCAGCCGGCACAGTTCATATCCTCGCCGCTAGATGGGGGCTTCATTCATTCCATTCCTGTCCCGGTCGGAGACTGGAAGCAGGCTGTGGATTTTCATTCATTGCAGAGGATAGCAATATTGACGAAATTCAAATATGGTCATGATGTACAGAATTCTTGCGTATTATTCCAGAAGAGAATAAGGAATCTTGGAGTTATACTCCCAATAGGATCACGGGGATAAAGGAACATTTTTTAAAGTTAGGTGGTAGCATCGAGAAGTAATCAATGATTTTGAGGGTTAGGTTATGCAACCATGTGACTGAGCGTCACACCTTTAACTGTGTTAAATTCTGCCCGTCGTCCACGCAAGTGTTGCAGTGTTCTGTGTTTAGGAATCATCCCGGAAAAACACTTCCAGGATGGCTAAATCTCTGCTAGTAAGTTAATAAATCACAGCGTTGACATACTTAAATAATTTTAATAACGGCGCAACATTTATAGAAGGGCTATAGATAAGCCCTGCACGGATTTATCCGCAGATATCCGCAACATGTTTAGCCTACTTTTCACATTTTGCAAAAATGAGGAAAAAGTAGACTTATGAGATCGATCCGGGAAAATGTGTGTCTGTCTGTCCTTCTGTATGTCTGTCTGGCTCTGTGTGTGTGTCCCCCCACCCTATCAACTCCTAAACGGCTGAAGCAATCGAAACCAAATTTAGTACGAGCAAAGATGTATACCGGAATATCTCACGTCCATATTTGAAAATGATGTCAGTACTACCAACTGCTGAAAAAATGCACTAGAAATTTGAGCTCCATGTTGGATATCCTGGAAGATATGCATGGGAGCTATTCCAAAATTGGCACAGATGTAGAAAATACTATTTCAGTTTAATTTGCAGGAGGCCATATATGACAGTGTTGCCAAAATAATTTTAAGCCTTCTGATAGGTCCAATTTTTAAATGCATATAACTTCTACACTATCAATTGGATTTCAACCAAATTTCGTATGTAATATGTGCACATAAACAGATATGACTGAGCGTATTCTTAAGAGCCACCAGGGCTGCCAACTGTTAATAATAGCTCCCTCTATTTTTTTTATCCAAATACCATTACATCAGAAAGTATGCAAGCCGACATCCTTTAAACTAGGCACACGTATAGTACCTGACATTTTAGATTAATATGGAGTAACTTATATACGTCAGTTCTACCAATATGATTATAAGCTTGCTGATAGTACCAATTTTTAAATAAATGTAACTTCTATACTATCAGTTGGATTTCAACCAAATTTCGTATGTGCTATGTGTAACTTAACAGCTATGACTATAAGTATTGTTAAGAGCTATCAGGGCTGCCAACTGTTAATAAATTAATGCTGTCTATATTTTTAACCTAATATCAATATATCTGAAAGTATGCAAGCCAACAGCTCTATACTTTGCACACGTATAGCACCTGATATTCTAGATTTATTTGGAGTAATTAATATAAGTCAGTGCTGCCAACATGATACTATGGCTGCTGATAGGTCCAATTTTAAAATGCATGTAATTTCTATACTAACAAATGGATTTCATCCAAAATTGGCACAACAAGATATAATGATATTTGAGATTATTTCTGACCAGCACACGCATGACATTGTTGCCAACATGCTTTTACGCGTGCTGATAGATTCAATGTCTAACTGCATGTAACGTCCATTGGACATCAACCAAATTTTGTATTCTGTAACTTAAGAGATGGAACTAAGAATATATTCAGTCACCAGGGCTGCCAACTGTAGTGCTCTATTAGGCTACATTATACCAGGTATTTTTCGATTTAATTAGACATTTCGATATTACCAACTTAATTTCGTCATTATTCTAGATAGGTTCATATACTGTAGATTACGCATTGGCATGAAACTTAATTTTAAGAAAATTAGGCTCTTTAGTTCTTCATGGAACTTCTTGTTATCATTTTAAAATGATCTAGTCGACTTCGTCGTTACGTTACGGCAACGTCACGAAATGTACCGAGAATGCACTGAGGTGTGTGACGTCATAATACCACTTGGTGCATGTGTACTGAGTTCTCTAGTGAGCTCTGGCGTTACGAGACGGCAACAACATGGCTAGCGTGACGTCATCCAGCCAGCTCCCCCCTTTCACCGCGATGAATAGTAACTTTCTATCGTTCTGATTGTTTCTTGATCATCTAACATGTCAAGAGTCTTCGGCTTCGAGCGAAGCGAGAAGCCTCCAGCCTTTCTAGCATTTTTCATCATTTGTAGCATTTAAAATGATATAAAGTTTAGTCTTTCAGACTGACTGTCTCTTTTTGCCATGTGGATATAGTTTGCATGGCTGAGAGGTTAGCGGATAAGCTGCGGATAATGTTTGGAGCAAACTTGTTGAATATCATTACTAGAACTCGGATGTTTATGACATAGCCTATCATTATTTCCGTAATATTTTTAGCCTACTTTTCACATTTTGCAAAAATGAGGAAAGAGTAGACTTATGAGATCGGGCAAATGTGTGTCTGTCTGTCCTTCTGTCCTTCTGTCCTTCTGTCTGTCTGTCTGTCTGTCTGTCCAAAGCGGCTGGAGCAATCGAAACAAAATTTGGTAGGAGTAAAGATCTATACCTGAATATCTCACGGCCATATTTGAAAATGATGTCAGTGCTACCAACTGCTGAAAAATCGCAATTGAAATTTGAGCTCCATGCTGGATATCTTGGAAGGTATGAATGGGAGCTATTTCAAAACTGGCATACGTATAGATAATAATATTGCAGTTTAATTTCCAGGAGGCCATACATAGCAGTGTTGCCAACATAATTATAAGCCTGCTGATAAGTCCAATTTTTAAATGCACATAACTTCTACTCTGTCAATTGGAATTCAACCAAATTTCGTATGAGTTATGTGTACGTAAACAGATATGACTGAGCTTATTCTTAAGTGCCACCAGGGCTGCCAACTGTTAATAAATGCTCTCAATTTTTTTTAAATCCAAATACCAATATATCAGAAAGTATGCAAGCCGACAGCTCTAAACTATGCACACGTATAGTACCTGACAATCTATATTTATTTGGTGTAATTTATATACGTCAGTGCTACCAACATGATTCTAAGCCTGCCGAAAGGCCCAACTTTAAATACATGTAACTTCTATACTATCATTTGGATTTCAGCCAAGTTCCGTGTTTGCTATGTGTACCATAACAGATATGACTATGCCGATTCTTAAGAGTAACCAGGGCTGCCAACTGTTAATAAATGCTGTCTCTATTTTTGTTACCCTAATATCAATTTATCAGAAAGTATGCAAGCCAATAGCTCTAAACTTTGCACACGTATAATACCTGGCATTCTAGATAAATTTGGAGTAACTAATATACGTCAGTGCTGCCAACATGATTCTAAGCCTGCTGATAGGTCCAATTTTAAAATGCATGTAACTTCTATACTAAATACTGGATTTCATTCAAAATTGACACAACAATAGATCATATTATTTCAGATTATTTTTGACCAATACATGTTGCCAACTTGATTTTACGCGCGCTGTTAGATCCAATGTTTAACTGCATGTAACGTCCATGTTATTCATTGGACTTCAACCAAATTTTGTATTCTGTACCTTAAGAGATGGAACTAAGAATATATTCAGTCACCACGGCTGCCAACTGTAGTTCTCTATTAGGCTACATTATGCCAGGTATACAGTATTTCGAACTAATTAGAAATTTCGATATTACCAACTTAATTTCGTCATTATTCTAGATAGATCCATATAGATCAATCATTGGCATGAATCTTAAATTTTAAGAAAAGTAGGCTCTTAAGTTCGTCACGGAACTTTTTGTTTTTCATGAGAAATGTAAGATGATGATTTAAGCTATCCTATTCTCATTCTAATTATGTCATCAAGCATAATTAACTGAAAAGCGTTGCAATTCTGGCTGTATAACATTCATTTTAAACAAAGCCAAGCACATGGCGTACAAAGCCTAAGGGAGCGACTTTCTCTTCAAATGTCTAAATGTGTTGCTTTAATACTGTATGCTTTATCTAGAAATATTACTATAATGCCAGTAGATTCGGAGATCAGTCGTGCGGATAACAGCCGTGCGGATGCGGGGCGGGTGTTTATCCGCGCAGGGGTCTAATAGTTCCAAGTAAGCAATTATTATTTTATTTATCGTATGGCTTTTAGTGCCGGGAGTGTCCGAGGACATGTTCGGCTCGCCTGAGTCTGTAGCTGCTTCCAGCGGACACCCTAAAGGGTGAGCTAAAAGTTCCATTCAATTTTAAGTAGTTCCAACTTTTGCCACCAGATATCAATGATACCTAGTGGTGAACGTTGGAACTTTGATAGAGCGTTCTGACGAAATCTAACCTAACAAATTTTGCTTTACACAAGTTTAGTCTGTGAAAGGATCTTTTACGTGCCATAAATCTATGACATGGGACCGCCGGTTTACTTCCCCTCCGAAGGAAGGCATGCTGAAGGATTTTAAACGCTCTTAAAAAATCCGACGACTTCGGCCGGGTTTGAACCCGCTATCTTGGGCACAGCAGTTCAGCATGCTACCGACTACGCCACCGAAGCCGCTAACTAAGCAATGATATCAGTAAATAAGAAGGATACGTTACACAACTTATAAACATATTTGTACGTAGACTAAATGTAAACATATCCACCGTACTTTATCTAAGCTTAGGAGAAAAGGATCTGTTGATGATCTCAACATGTCATACAATTAATTACCCCCCCCCCCCCCTCTCCTTCCTTGTTTCTTTGTTAATTAAGTGATCAATAATTCAAGTAATATTACTTTCAGGTTAGGGTGTTAAAATATTTGTACTGCTCGGTTCCAAGCTCTGTGAACTTGCGGGATGAAGGGCAGAGGCAGGGTATGAGCAGGCGAGAATTGAGAAGCCTGTCGACAGCCCGCCGTGTTACCTGACATTCACGTCTATTCCAATACTGCTAACATAGGGTCTTTTCTGAAACCAGTGTGGCGTTGGGAATGAGAGACTTAGTCACCGACTAATGTATTTGCTTCTGTTACTACGGAAGGACCGAGAAACCTCATCACTCGTCACCACCACTACTCATAGTCTGCGACGCACATTCCTCTCAGGTCCACGCAGCTTAGACCCGAGCTATACTAATGTAATTGGACACAATGGTGATGACCGACTGAATAGCAGTCATTATAATACAGTGCGCCAGGGAATGTTCTCCGCAGTGCTTACTTGCTGCTGCAAGATCTAGGATCAGCAGTTACGTTGGCAGCACGGCTGCCACTTGTATCAAAACAAAACAAAACAGTAAACGTTGTACTCGCCACAGCCATTCATAACAGATGCTGGAAGTTTTGGAAGACAGACTTCAACATGTCTACACATTGTCCAAGACTTTAATGAGCTAATTTGCGTGTTGATTTTCTTGGACTAAGCAGCATTATATCGGAGATTTCATCAAGTTTTTCGTCTGTTAAAAGCGTAGGCCTGCCTGTTCCCGGTACATCGTGAACTGAGCCGGTCACACGAAATTTACTTATCAAATCCTGAACGGCATCCCGGCTACTGATGCACACCTCCAATAATCTATCTGAACGCTCGCTTACTGCAATACACACTGACGATTCGACACCCCACAACCCACACGTGTGGCCTTGACAATACCGCTGTCCTGTCAAGGACACCATGCTGCCAACTGAACTGCTGATGCTACCCCTGGCAGCAGCACGTAGTCGCTGCGGGGAACATTCCCCGGCTCCCTGTATTTTGCTTCAGTCATAGACGGTAGACTGGTTTAAGGCAGCTCTCCGCGAAGATGGAGAATTGTGCAATTAGCTGGAAGACCTTTGTACACGAGCAAGAGTGCTTCTTTCGGGCAAAGATTCAGGAAAACCCTTGTATAACTTCAAAAAATCTGAAAATATAGGTTTCTAAATTAGTAATGAATATTATGAATAACTTAGTTGATCAAGGAAGAGGTGGATATCCCTGCACTATTTATTATTTATTTATTGAATATCCATTACAGGAACCCTTACATTAGGGTTGTAGTTTGTTACAAAAATTATTTAAAAAAATAATTACACCATAAATTATGAGATTAATTTGAAAAATTAGTTGAATAAAAGTTAAAAACTGCTTACATAAACGGAAAGAGTGTGGAGTTGCATGCAGTTATATCTACAAAACTTTGAGAGTTACTACGCATATGTCGGCTTGTTACCATTATTGAGTACTGTATACTTAAATTGCAGGCACTACAAAGATCATAGAAGAGTTTCCCCCGGGCATCCTGGAGCCATGCTTGCCATTAATATCACCAGTAATAATTAATGGTTTCCCTCTCAGATCGTCGCATATTTTCTGAATGGCATTCAGGTCCACAGTGATGTCTCGTTTAGAGTCAAGGTAAACGTTGCACACATAAAGTTCTTGTCGGTTGATTGATCTACAGATGACAACCCTGTCTGCAGAACAGCATTCTGGCAATAACATAACATTTTTTGATTTTGTGACAGTAACCGCTCTAATAATTTCCACATGTGGAGTTTCCCTTAGTGCAAAGATGTTAAAGCCATGTTCGGCTCTTGTATGCAAATGATTGAGTTTTAGTCATGGTCAAAATCAGTAGCGTCTGGCCCATAAGGACTCCAGGACGGTATCCTTCCTAGAGAACGAAAAGGGATTTTCATTTTCTCTTGATATTTTAGTCAAAAATTGAACTCTAATAATGCTAAGAAAATTACATGTCATTACATGTCATTGTAATGTCATGGTAAAACTGTAGCTCTATCCATCAGGAAGACTGTGTTTGGTGGTATCACGCTCAGCGCGCAGCTCACTGGTCAGTATGGAGTTACGGACTCTTGGCTTTCCGCCCTAAGATTGTGCCCGGGCGAGGGGATTGAGACGTAAGGGGAATACGGAGACTGGCGCGCTTGTTGGCTGCCAGAGGGGTAATCTGTGGACGCGGTGTGCGGGCAGTTGTCTTTAAGCCGGGCGGAGTCCGAATAGCTCTGTAGCACCGGTATTTATGTCATCTCCCCTCGCTACTCTACGAGCATGCGCCCAGCCGGGAAATCACCCCATAAGCGAATAAAGTAAACGAATGAATACATCAAATCTCCATGGTTGCATATAATAAAAATTAAATTTAAATAACAATAATCCATGAGCAGCATGCACTTTGTTTATCTTTGAAGACAAAACATATATAATTATATTTAAGTGTAGCATCTTGCGAGCCTCCGTGGCTTAGGCGGCAGCACGCCGGCCTCTCACCGCTGAGTCCGTGGCTCAAATCCCGGTCACTCCATGTGAGATCTGTGCTGGACAAAACGGAGGCAGACAGGTTTTTCTCCGGGTACTCCGGTTTTCCCTGTCAAAATTTCATTCCAGCAACACTCTCCACTATAATTTCATTAGTCATTCATTTAATCATTGCCCCAGAGGAGTGCGACAGGCTTCGGCAGCCGGCACAGTTCCTATCCTCGCCGTTAGATGGGGGCTTCATTCATTCCATTCCTGGTAATATTCAGCAGTTGTAATCTCTCTGTTGGTGATAATTAATCTGTAAATCATTAAGTAGTGTTTTTTTTTAATTTACCGGTGCGACTGTGGTTTGGAAGTGCTTGTGCCGAAAGTGATATTCTCGTGTTGTCTCTATAATAATAATAATAATAATAATAATAATACCTGGTAATACTAATAATTTTTAATTCTTGTTATGGCTGTGCTCTAGAGATGAAACTCCTTAAGGCTTCATTGTCTCTTTTATGCTTACGTCTAAGTGTGATTAAGTATTTCTGCGTTTCAAAATTAATTCTGTGGACGCTATTTTAAAAACGGTAGCGGAAAACGTTCTCTTGAGAGTAATTTTCACATCAGGTTCTCAGTGTTGTTACCCTATGAAATCATTGTTGTAATACCGGTACCAAATGATAAAAACAAGTGTTGAGGGCAGCTTCAGGATCTGGCATCAAGAATATCGAGTAGCGATATTTTCATTGCATATAAAAGTAACTTAATTCTAGGCCTACCAGTACTCTTTTTTTCCTCTGTCAACTTATAAAAAGGTGCGGGAAAAATACTGTGATCGCCCTCCCAGCCTAACAGTATGTCGGCCGCCAATGGTCAAAATTGAGGAGAAGTTACAGCTTGGGTATAATTGATTTGTGTAAATGTTGTTGGTATATTAATAGTTCAGCCATAATTAATTTTAGATTTTATAATGTTAAATATGTTCTGCACTAAACGCTTGTTTTTAAAATTCCTCACCAATCAGCTTCTATCCATTTCCCGATTATTAAGCGCATTCATCCAATAGCATTAATAAGTGGAGATCTATGTGGGGGCACGTAGAGCAGACCTGAATACGGTACAGGAATTCTTTCTCTGGGAGCTGGAAGACAACCGCACTGGTCATTCTTAGCATTCCACCAGTATTCATGTTGGGAATGAGAATTCCTTCCACTCATGTTAACAGCCAAATTAAGTGAACTGAAGAGGCTTTATTGGACCACCCCGCGGCGTAGACGAGCGAGTTAAATCGCTCACGGACACAATGGAGATCTGCAACAAGTCCGGAAGTTAGAATAGTAACAATTATTGTTAGAAATATTATTACCAACTTGGGGACCTGTGCGAGAAATCTCGCATGTTCATTAACCACCCGCCAGGCTTTACTGTTATGCAGGCTTCTATAAATAAATATGTTCATTTCTTTAAACGCACTTGTTAAACAAATTGTCAATATTTATGTAATCAGAGTGCATTTCGTCACTGTTGCGGGTAATTCCATTTGAATATTCTCTTCAATGCTCAATGGGTTGTGTGCGCCCCATGTGTACAGACTACCCGCCCGGTACTAGTATTATGCGGGCTGGACGTGACACAGTTCTGCCAGGGGCTATCGTCTTGCTTATTTGTTTAAAGACTCTTTTGAAACAAATAAATATATTCCCGTCGACATTTCAGGAATTGCAAGTTTGTCCTGTACTATTGAGACGGTTTGGAAGATTTTGGCACAAATCGCACCTTCTAACTCTTTCTGGTTCAGGAGCTTGTGTTTTTTGTCGGATGAACTTAGCCTATTAGGCCTATATAATAGATTAGATATTATTATTATTATTTATTTGTTTCACACAACTTTGGGGTACTTGAAATCAATCACTTTTTATTGTTTTGAGCTTTCCTTTTGGCCCAGTATTGCCTCATCCTTTGAGATCTTGCTTCCCTTTCTTCGGCAGAGATGCGGTTCGTACACTTTTGTTTGAGTTTTACTTGGAACCGTTGTTTCTTATCCTTGGTGACGGTTTTGGCTGTTTTGTCCATGAGCATGGTGTCTGTAATTTGGAGTCCCACAAGGTCTTTCTCGGTTTCCTTAAACCAAAGAGGTTTTGTTTTTTTTATTACGGAAGTGGTCGAAGATCTTTTTTGGTTAGTCTGTTTGAATTCATTCGGAGGATGTGCCCATAAAAATCAATTCTCCGTATTTTTATTGTGTCCGGGAGTTTTTCAGTCTTTTGGTAAAAGAGATTCGTTCCTGACATGGATTAATTTGTTATGAAATGTGGGGCCTAAGATTTTGCGTAATATGTTTCTTTCCTTGACCTCCAGCCTTTCAAGCGGTCTCTGGGTGGTGAGAGACAATATTTCGGCTGCATATAAGGCTTCTGGTGTAATTACCTTGATATATTATTATTAATATCAAGTCTCCCTGTAGAATTCGATTATTATTATATTATTATTATTATATTTATTATATATTTTTAGCCTACTTTCGATTTTTGCATAAAATGAAAGTAGACTTATGAGATCAACACAGGGCGAAAAAAGTGTGTCTGTCTGTGTGTGTGTATGTGTGTGTGTGAGTCTGTGTGTGTGTGTGTGTGTGTATGTGTGTGTGTGAGTCTGTGTGTGTGTGTGTATGTGTGTGTGTGAGTCTGTGTGTGTGTGTGTGTCTGTGTGTGAGTGTGTGTACTCTGAATGTCTGTCCCCCCTATCAATTCGAACACGGTGAATGCGAATTGAACGAAATTTGGTACAAAAGTATCACTAGCAAAGGACACCTCAGTGTCATGTTTTATATCGCCGCCATCTTGACGGAAACGTAATGGCGGCCACACAAATGTTCAAAGCTTAAATCAAATTACGACTAACCCAATCATCCGATCTCTACCAAATTTTGCAACAACATACCGTTATGGGGGGAGCATCCTTTGACCAAACCAATAGGTCATCAGCGTAATAGTTTGCGGATGGCGGCCATCTTTGTGTGAATATTTATTCCCCCTATTAATTCGAACACGGTGCAACCGAATGGAACGAAATTTGGTACAGAGGTAGTACAAACAAAAGGCACCTCAGTGTCATGTTTTATATCGCCCCCATCTTGACGGAAACGTAATGGCGGCCACACAAATGTTCAAAGCTTAAAACAAATTACGATTAACCTAATCATCCGATCTCTACCAAATTTTGCAACAACATACCTTTATGGGGGGAGCATCCTTTGACCAAACTAATAGATCATCAACATAATAGTTTGCGGATGGCGGCCATCTTTGTGTGAAAATTGATTCCCCCTATTAATTCGAACACGGTGCAACCGAATGGAACGAAATTTGGTACAGAGGTAGTACTAACTAAAGGCACCTCAGTGTCATGTTTTATATTGCCGCCTTCTTGACGGAAACGTAATGGCGGCCACACAAATGTTCAAAGCTTAAATCAAATTACGATTAACCTAATCATCCGATCTCTACCAAATTTTGCAACAACATACCCTTATAGAGGAAGCATCCTTTGACCAAATGAATAGGTCATTAACCTAATAGTTTGCGGATGGCGGCCATCTTTGTGTGAAAATCAATTCCCCCTATTAATTCAAACACGGTGAAACCGAATGGAACGAAATTTTGTGCAGAGGTAGCACTAGCAAAGGGCATCTCAGTGTCATGTTTTATATCGGCGCCATATTGACAGAAACATAATGGCGGCCACATAAATGTTCAAAGCTCAAGTTAAATTACGACAAACATAACCATCCGATCTCTACCAAACTTTGCAACAACATACGTTTATGGAGGGCTCCTTAGACCAATCTAATAGGTTATTAGCCTAATAGTTTGCGGATGGCGGCCATCATTATGTCAAAATTGATTCCCCCTATTAATTCGAACACGGTGGAACCGAATGGAACGAAATTTGGTACAGAGGTAGCACTAGCAAAGGGCACCTCAGTGTCATGTTTTATATCGCCGCCATCTTGACTGAAACGTAATGGCGGCCACACGAATGTTCAAAGCTTAAATCAAATTACGATTAACCTAATCATCCGATCTCTACCAGATTTTGCAACTACATACCTTTATGGAGGGAGCATCCTTTGACCAATCTAATAGGTCATTCACCTAATAGTTTGCGTATGGCGGCCATCTTTATGTCAAAATTGATTCCCCCTATTAATTCGAACACGGTGAAACCGAATGGAACGTAATTTGGTACAGAGGTAGCACTAGCAAAGGGCACCTCAGTGTCATGTTTTATATCGCCGCCATCTTGACTGAAACGTAATGGCGGCCACACGAATGTTCAAAGCTTAAATCAAATTACGATTAACCTAATCATCCGATCTCTACCAGATTTTGCAACTACATACCTTTATGGAGGGAGCATCCTTTGACCAATCTAATAGGTCATTCACCTAATAGTTTGCGGATGGCGGCCATCTTTATGTCAAAATTGATTCCCCCTATTAATTCGAACACGGTGAAACTGAATGGAACGTAATTTGGTACAGAGGTAGCACTAGCAAAGGGCACCTCAGTGTCATGTTTTATATCGCCGCCATCTTGACTGAAACGTAATGGCGGCCACACGAATGTTCAAAGCTTAAATCAAATTACGATTAACCTAATCATCCGATCTCTACCAGATTTTGCAACTACATACCTTTATGGAGGGAGCATCCTTTGACCAATCTAATAGGTCATTCGCCTAATAGTTTGCGGATGGCGGCCATCTTTGTGTCAGAATCGATTCCCCCTATTAATTCAAACACGGAACAACCGAATGGAACGAAATTTGGTACAGAGGTAGTACTAACAAAAGGCACCTCAGTGTCATGTTTTATATCGCCGCCGTCTTGACGGAAACGTAATGGCGGCCACACAAATGTTCATAGCTTAAATCAAATTACGATTAACCTAATCATCCGATCTCTACCAAATTTTGCAACAACATACCCTTATAGAGGAAGCATCCTTTGACCAAATGAATAGGTCATTAGCCTAATAGTTTGCGGATGGCGGCCATCTTTGTGTGAACATCAATTCCGCCTATTAATTCAAACACGGTGAAACCGAATGGAACGAAATTTGGAACAGAGGTAGCACTAGCAAAGGGCATCTCAGTGTCATGTTTTATATCGCCGCCATATTGACAGAAACGTAATGGCGGCCACACAAATGTTCAAAGCTTAAGTTAAATTACGACTAACATAACCATCCGATCTCTACCAAACTTTGCAACAACATACCTTTATGGAGGGAGCATCCTTTGACCAATCTAATAGGTCATTAGCCTAATAGTTTGCGGATGGCGGCCATCTTTATGTCAAAATTGATTCCCCCTATTAATTCGAACACGGTGGAACCGAATGGAACGAAATTTGGTACAGAGGTAGCACTAGCAGAGGGCACCTCAGTGTCATGTTTTATATCGCCACCATCTTGACTGAAACGTAATGGCGGCCACACGAATGTTCAAAGCTTAAATCAAATTACGATTAACCTAATCATCCGATCTCTACCAAATTTTGCAACTACATACCTTTATGGAGGGAGCATCCTTTCACCAATCTAATAGGTCATTCGCCTAATAGTTTGCGGATGGCGGCCATCTTTGTGTCAGAATCGATTCCCCCTATTAATTCAAACACGGTGAAACCGAATGGAACGAAATTTGGTACAGAGGTAGCACTAGCAAAGGGCACCTCAGTGTCATGTTTCATATCACCGCTATCATGACGGAAACGTAATCGCGGCCACCCAAATGTTAAAAGCTAAAATGTAATTACGACCAACCTAATAATCTAGTCTCTACCAAATTTTACAACACCATATCTTGATGTGGGCAACATATTCTGACCAAACTGCAAGAACATCGGCCCAATAGTTTGCGGATGGCGGCCATCTTTATGTCAAAATTGATTCCTCCTATTAATTCGAACACGGTGAAACCGAATTGAACGAAATTTGGTACATAGGTAGCACTAGCAAAGGGCACCTCATATTCATGTTTAATATCCCTATAGCACGTTGTATTTCAACAAGCTACTACAACCAACATTCAATCATACTCCTTGAAAAGGACAAAGAGTTATAACGATACCCATGCATTTAGGAGAAAGTAGGCTATATGTTCTTTACTGAACATCCTGTTATTATTATGATAGGATAAAGAAGGAATTTCCATTCATTATAATGTTTTATATTATAGCCTACTGAAGTCATCGAATACCAAGACAATATTAAAAGTTTTCCCAAAGCGCGAGTTTACAGAAATTCCTTTCAGGAGGAACGACTTCCAAACGGAAGGTAAGAGAGGAAGTGCCGGCCAAATCGAGTCTGAGTTGAAGGGTAGGTCGATAGTTCGTATCCCAGTGAGGCTATAAATTCTTACGACCATGGAGCGGGTAGTGTTTCTTTCCCTTTCTCCGGCTTGGATCGCTTGGTGGAATTACATCACCATAAAGAAACTGTATGCACTCGCTGACTGCCTCATGTGGACCCGATAATTATCCGCTATTGCTCAATTTCTAGTAGAACAGCTGATAACTTTCTCCTATTTTCAATGAAGTGGTCATTTAGGTCCGGAAATTCATTCATTATTAAATAAATAATAATTATTTATTTATTTAATCGTATGGTAATTTATACAATATACAATAATTATACATAACAAGCTATATTCAAACTTTAAAGTCCATCCTTCTCAACCATTCGGTTAAGTCGGGTGTGAGAGCGAACAAATCGTCAGGAATGCCAGGGTAGGAATAAAGAGGACAGCTTTGCACCAGATGTTCGATCGTCTGTTCTTCCAGGTTACACTCACACATTGGTGAGCTGATCCAGCCCCACTTGTACCTGAAATAATTGCTGCAACCATATCCAGTCCTCAGCCTGTTGATGCGGCACCAGAATAATAAATAACAATAATAATATCGTATGGCATGAAAAAATGCACTGATTATTTATTATTGGTCAAATAAGCATCACGTTTAAAACAATTTGCTCTATGAAGTAACTACGGAAATTACGATCACTCCGTATTCTTTAGCGTTTCTACTTTAGGCGGCTTCGGTGGTGTAGTTGGTAGCATACTGAGCTTCTATGCCCAAGGTCGCGGGTTCAAACCGGCCAAAGTCGTCGGATTTTTTAAGAGTGTTAGAAATCTCTCAGTATGCCTTCCTTCGATTACGTGCCGGATGCGACCCAACAAAAATCGTGGCTATAGCGACCCTGCTAGTAGCTTGCGACTCATTGTTCGAGAGAATTGAAGATCTTATTTCCAAAGTGACGTAAATCCATGAAATGTAAAACTTAATTCACGTTTTTGTTTCTTCGCATGATTAAATTCACATATGATTATGAATATAAGGTAATTTCATTCATTAGTTTTATGCACATCCTGACACTGTGCTTTATAAATCTCCTATCAATGGAAATGGTGGTAATTGTCTCCAGAAGTTGAAATTAGGATGTTTTGGAAATAAACCATATATTGACATACGCTTTGAGTGGCATTTATGAACATTTAAATGGTTTAAACACAACAAACACAAACTGATGCTCTACATATTCTTTAAAGTTAGCCATGGCCTTGATTTATCACGTGATGTCACGTGATGTCCAGAGAGCCACCGGATTGGTCAACATGAATATAAGACACATTGGAAATAAATACCCGTTGAGTTACTTCACTTTGCAAATAAACTTAGTTTAGATCTCTGTTAATATGAGATATACGACGTATTGCGATTTAAAACCTTTGCTATACGTTGAGAGAACCAATAAACTTGCTTTTGAAAAAAAAAAACTGAAAAACCGTCAATTTTGGATTTACGTCACTTTTGGAAATGAGCTCTTCAATTTTTACCGCGCCCAACCTAACCTAACTTAAGCGGAATGTTAGCACGGGCAGATGTGTTAGAAATTCCCAGATTCGCCCGATACCTCAGTGCTTGGGTCGCTAGTGGCACGATGACAAATTGGTGGGTCGCTTGCGGCACGACACCCTTCCTTCGGAGGGGAAGTAAAGCCGGTGGTCTCATGTCATAGATTTATGGCATGTAATAGAACCTTCCACTAATTACACTTGTGTGAAGCTAAATTATAGGTTAGATTTGACCAACGCTCTAAGGTTCCAACGTTCGTCGTCGGAGCTGACTGCGGTGGCATCTAGTAACCAAGTTCAGAACTAGTTGGTCGTTGACGGTGGCGTTTGGTAACAAAAGTTGGAACTACTTGAAAATCGAATGTCTGCAGTCCTTACTTGAATTATAAACAGATATCACACACTAATACAGCCATCACAATTAACACCGGTTATCAGACAGATGCCACACACACCCAAAGTACACAGGGCTACATGACCGTGTTGTCGCACCCCCTAAACTGAGGATCCAACCAACCAGCGTTTTTATTTTGAATATAAAGAAGACTAGCAGTAGTGCCCGGCTCCCCCCGGTGGATTTATACGTTTTATGGTTGATAATGAATACTACTACAGAACTGGCACGTTATACATAAACAGAAAAAACAAATGTAAAAATATAACTTTTTGTGGTGGTGGTGGTGGGGGTGATACGTAGTACGGTATAATGGACGTAACATTCAGGTCATTTTCCCGTAAAGATAAAGATAATAATGTATAGGGAAACGGCTATTTACTAACTACAGTACTGACACAATGTAATTTACAAACGAATGGAAAAATATGATTAGAAAGAGGAGTAAGTGAAATAAAAGACACCTGCTAGGGCCTATATCTCATTGGCTGTTAGAAAGGTAGAGACCAATATTCTTCTGTTGTCGCATAGCGCTGTAGGAAAATAATCAGAGCACTTTGGAAAACTTTAGTTGTCCCGAGCTCCTGAGGTAACAACAGTGTCATTTAGCGCCACATAGCGCTGAAGGATAAGGATCGGAATAAATGAAAGTAAATTTGAAAGCACCAACGCTTATTGCAGCTGATCTACACCCTAATGTACTGCACCAACACCATCGCACTTACACAGAGGCATACTATATTCATGATGATAACTTTTTTCAGGGGCGTAAGAAATCTTTTTGTACTAACAACTCCCCGTGACTGCAATTTATAAGCACCGCAAGATGCAACACTATTTTCGCAATTCTGCACCAGAACACGGGTAGGGGCGGCGTGATGCAGCCCGCTTTGTCAGTCAACAATAGACTTATTAAAATATTCTTACAGTTACACTACCTCGTACATTAATGGTTCTAGGGCCTTAAAACGTGTTTCTCAAGTTCCTTTTGTCTGTTATTCTAAATATAGAGAATGGAGAGCGTTGTCCAAAATATCCAATGGACATTGTTACCAGCAGGGTTTCAAACGGTATGGAGTGGCCTATCTGAAATTTCAAGTAGACATTGTTACTCGTCGGGTTCCAAAGGGTAAATACATAAAGTTTGGTTCAGATCGGTGAAACGGTGTAGATTTGTGCCAAAGGGCCTAAATTCAGGGAATGGAGTGACCTGTCCGAAATTTCATGTAGACAGTGTTACTCGTAGAGTTCCAAAGGGCAAGTAGGCTATACAAATTTTGGTTCAGATCGATGAAACGGTTTAGATTTGGGCCAAAGTTCCTAAATGCAGGGAATGGAGTGGTCTGTCCGAAATTTCATGTAGACAGTGTTACTCGCAGGGTTCCAAAGGGTAAGTATACACATTTTGGTTCAGATCGGTAAAACAGTGTAGATTTGTGCCAAAGGGCCTAAATGCAGGGAATGGCGTGGTCTGTCCGAAATTCCATGTGGACAGTGTTACTCGCAGTGTTCCAAAGGGTGTATACAAAATTTGGTTCAGATCGGTGAAACTGTGTAGATTTGTATAAATAATAGACAGACTGACAAACCAACATTGAGTTTTATATAATATAGATTTACACATGGTAGTGCAATAATCACAATAACGCAGGTTATCACAACCATTCTACACACACACCCATGTACACAGGACAACATGACCACGATGGCTAAGACCCGCAAATGAAATAACAACTGTCTACACATGAAAACTGCAAAATAGTGATAGGAGATTGTAGGAATGTTTGCCACTATGTTTCTCTGACGGGATAGCATTACATCGGTCAGTTTTCTCATGTGTCCTTTAGCAAATTTTACCGGACTATCATTATACAGAGTAAATCGTTGTTGCCTAGTGACAACCTGTCCATCAATGGTGCGCCGTTGACTATCATGTTAGTGCTAGTCGTTGTCGCCTAGCGACAATATGTCTGTCAAGTTATTAGATCGGTGAAATGGTGTAAATTTGTGCAAAAGGGCCTAAATGCGGGGGATAGAGTGATCTGTCCGAAATTTAAAGTGGACAGTGTTACCCGCTGGGTTCTAAAGTGTAAGTATACAAAATTTGGTGCAGATCGGTGAAACGGTGTAGATTTGTATAAGTAACAGACAAACAAACAAACATTGAGTTTTATATATATAGATATTAAAAGACGGACATATAACTGCCCCTCTTTTTAAATATCTCAACTAAGAAACAGTTCGAAATAGTGGGAAATGTTATTTTATGGAACTTCAAGTGGTGTTGACCATCAATAATTATTTTATTATGCCAATTCTTAAGTATAACTGATATACAATTTTAATAGCCATTTGATGTTTAAACATGACAATAATTTTACAATATTTAAAAATGTTTGATAAACAATTATCTCCTAGAATGTTGATACTTTTTTCCGTAGCGGGTAAAATTAATGCCCAGATTTTAAATAATTGCTATAAAAACTATTAAAGGTAATGTAATGGTATTAGCCTTAAAATGTGTGTAAAAGATAACATTGTTTTTCATACCTGAGTAAGTTTCAATGTGAGCTTCGTTCGTTGATCTGCAGACGACTAATCTGTAGTCCACTTCGTGCCACGTGCGTTGAATCATACCTGGAGTAACGGTAGTAATATTCGTTCCTACGATGCACCAAATCACGAATCTTTTCTGCGTAAACAACGTTTTTTATGTACCCCCAGAAAAATCCAAAGGGGCTTAGGTCTGGACTTCTGGGAGGCCAAGAAATGGGTTCTGTGCTTCTCTGCCAATTTAACCGTTTGGAAAGCGTGCATCGAGTGTATCGCGTACCTCACGAAGGTAGTGAGTGCCCCATCTTGCATAAAAATGACACGCCGTCCAGTCTGTTGTTCGATGTCTTCTATTTGAGGGAACACAAATTCTTCAAGCATGTCGAGGTAAATTAGGCCTGTAATTGTTTTTTCAGTCGGCAGCAGTCGCTGGTCGGCTGGCCTTGACGACTGCGCAACTAGTCCGCGCATACCAAGATCTCGCTAATGCATTAAACAAACAAAAACTTGCGTTCACCACACAGTGAAAGAATCACTCATTTAACATAAAATGTTTCGATGTTATAATTTTTTGTAATCTAGGCATTATTTTTCGATGACGCTGCATGTTTTTAACGTATTAGATTCTAAACAATTAATACTATGATCCATTAAAACAACTTTACATTTTATAAAATTTAAATTGGACATTTTTCATATAATTTTACAGCCTACGCAACCTAATTAGTATCCTTTTTTAAAACCTTATTTATTTCCTCTTTGTTCAAAGAGCATCTATCTTAATTAGATCAGAGAAAGAACGTAAATAAACACGACTTCAAAAGGTAACAAGCGTGGGATGTCAGCTGGTTGCAGTATGTTCAAAGAATACGTATTATGGATCCAATTATTCACGGAACATCGATATATCCAGAGAGAGAATAATTCCCGCGTTTTCTTGGTTGAAACACTGATAGCACTGGTTGGTTGGTTGGTTCTTAAGTTTAGGGGCTGCGACAACGTGGTCATGTAGCCCCGTGTACTTTGGGTGTGTGTAGAATCTGTCTAATAACCGATGTTAATTCCAGTTTCGCGGGTGTGACAAACAAGCGCTCTCCATCTTGCCCGATCTTGATACACCATTTGTTCTTGGACATCGCCCCAGTTAAAACCATCGAGCTGTCTCTATCCATCGCCTCCTTGGTCTTCCTCTTGGTCACTTCCCTCCGACATCCAGGTTGAAGTACTGCTTAGCTGTTCTAGAGCTATCCTTCCCCATTACATGGCCATACCACTGAAGTCTGCGTTTCCCCAGAAAGTTGGTAACAGGGACCCTGATGCCAGCTGTGTACCTCATTTCTGATCTTGTCTCTCCTGGTACTTTCGTTCATAGTCCTAATAAATCTCATTTCTGTGGCGTGAATTCTACTGTAATCCTTACTTAGCAATGTACATGTTTCCATACCATAAGTAAGGATTGGACAGAAGCCTCCGTGGCTTAGGCGGCAGCACGCCGACCTCTCACCGCTGGGTCCGTGGTTCCAATCCCGGTCACCCCATGTGAGATCTGTGCTGGACAAAACGGAGGCCGACAGGTTTTTCTCCGGGTACTCCGGTTTTCCCTGTCAAAATTTCATTCCAGCAACACTCTCCACTATCATTTCATTTCATCTGTCATTCATTTAATCATTGCCCCAGAGGAGTGCGTCAGGCCTCGGCAGCCGGCACAGTTCATATCCTCGCCGCTAGATGGGGGCTTCATTCATTCCATTCCTGACCCGGTCGGAGACTGGAAGCAGGCTGTGGATTTTCATTTTCAAGTAAGGATTGGAACAAAGTAGGTGTGATACAACGTTGCCTTTTCTGCCAAGGGTATATTTTTGTCCCAAAGTAAGTGCCGAACTTGGTTATAGAAATGTGATGCTTTCTGTGTCCTATTTAGAATTTCTTGTTTGAGGGTGTTACCCTTGGAGACCATACTTCCAAGATACTGGAAGTGAGAAACGGATTCTAGGTTTGCTCCCTCCAAATAAGTTATATGTTTGAACTTTTCCACTCTCCGCTAATGGTAATTTCAACAGTCTTGGCCTTGCTGATCTTCAGGCTAAATTCTTTAATTTTTTTGTTCCAAGAAGTCAGTCTCTCCTGTACTTCCACTTCTATTTCTCCCCATAAGACCACGTCATCTGCAAATACCAAAGCTCGTGATTCATTTGCAGTTTCCTTAATAGATTTTAAAATTCTGTCCATAACAGTGATATACAATAATATAGGGAATAATAATAAAATTTGTATAAATAACATGGCCGAAAGATTAGCTCCTGACATATCTTAGCAGAACCTTCCTCGGCTCTTAGCCTATATTGGTCCCTGGCACTATAACTTAAAGGAAACATATGTTTACTCCCCGCCTAATATAATTGAGCACAATCGTGTTGACCGACTGAAAAGCATTATAGTATAATTTATAATTATTTGGATTTGGATTTAAATTCACTTTGTTATACACCAATTATTTTATATAATGGACTCTAGTATTGGGGGGAGCGTGATGGCGCAGTGGCTTAGCTGCTCGTCTTTTACCCGGACGGCCGGGGATCGAATCCCAATGACATCTGGGTGAAATTTTCACCCCAAAAATCACGGGGCGTCAAGAAGGGCATCTGGTCTTCAATCCCCGGCCAAAATGAGTCAGGTTGGCTCTGGCGACCCCAATTAATTGGGATAAGCCAAAGAAAGTTTAATAGACTCTAGTATTGGTCGAATGAGTTCTCCAAACATTTAAATCATGAATAGTCGGCCCTCTAGGACTGCCCTTCAAGATTCAATAGCACTGGGTTCTCGTGTCGGTTAAAGTAATAATGAGAACCAAAGTGCTTGTAAAATTGTAAAGCATTTTGTTTCGCTAACATTAACATGCACAAAGTTTTAAACAGCTTAGTGTGCTGTCTGCAACTTATGAATATTACTGCCTCGGGTATTCTACTAAACGTAAAACTGGGTGTCGTAAGCTTTAATGGGAAGTCATATTAAAAAATGTTTACTAATATAAAAGATGAAATGAGCCGCTTACTTCGTGTTCGTAAATATTAAATTGCACCGTTAAAAAGTAAGTGAGGCTATGAGTAAATAATAGCAACATACGGCTCAACATCTTCCATCAAAATACATGGTACAGTATTTTCTTATAAAGCGCAGAGAACTATTAGTCCCTGTAATACAGGGGGCAACGGACCACCAAGCATCCAACGTGGAGTTCAGGGTTTGATTCCCGACTTATTGACAATTGATATTTTAACTTTCAGTCGGTCAACACAAAATATTTCTAATTACTGGATTAAGTAAAAAATAACCTAAAATAAAGTAAAAGTGAAGAAGAAGAAGAAGAAGAAGAAGAAGGAAAAGTAGAAGAATAATTACACAGGTTTACAAAATAAAACAGGGTCATTATATATGTGCGTGCGAATAAAATGGCAAGCTAAGCCGGCTGTGACTGGCGCAGAACACAGGCGCGCGTACGCGGTTCAGCCGGTGTTGACGCGCTCCGCTGACTCATATCGTTAGTTCACACGTGTTTTTCATTCAAATGGACGTATATCTGCAAAGCTTAGACGTTAGTGTTGCACGTTTAGTGAGTATTGTGATTACTGTGATTGTTGGTCATGCCTCGACACCAATTCACATGGCGCGAACGTGTGCATATCCATAATTCGTATATGAAAAGCAGAAAATCTTGTTCTGAAATGAGACGAAAATTTCGAATCAAGTTTCCAGGAAGACCTGTGCCTAATGCCAGTACAATTAGGAGACTCGATAAACGATACAAGGAAACAGGCTCTGTAAATAATAAAAGAGTTGACAGACATTCTTTCATCATAAGATGTCAGGTGTGTGTTACAAGAGAAGGAGGACGCTTCAGCATCGCCTATTAGCACTGTAAGCACACATTATTGAACATATTTGGTAAAAGTATGAAAGTGCGAGCCACCACCGGCTGAACCAGGTACGCGCGCCCGCGATCTGAGCCAGTCACAGCCCGCTTAGCTTCCCGTGTTTACTCGCGCACCCTGTATTTTTGGAGACCTTTTTGTGGATTGAATAACTGATTTTGTATATTGAAAGTGTATGAATTACGGAAATGTGCTCTTGTATCACAACTACATATTAAAGAAATCATTAAAGAAGCGTGCACTTGAAAATGTGCATTGTATTGTTTCTTTATACCAGGCAGTTTAGTACATGAAAATAAAAAAACACATTAATTTAAGACATATTGTAACAAATACATAATTATCAAAGAAAAGAAAAACACTTTTTGTTCACTTGTATGATTAACTCAATGGAACCAGTGTGAGTTAGCCGTGGTCGTTACGGCATGACTGCTGGCAGCCGCTCACATCCGGGAGGCGAGGAGGTTCGAATCCCCCCGACGGCAACCTTGAAAATGGTCTTCTGTGGTTTCCCATCTTCCTTCCAGGTAAATGCCGGGGTTGGTCCCTGACTATAGGCCACAGCCGCTACCTTCCAATTCCTTGTCCTTACAATTGTCCTCCCCAGACAACACTCCACACGCAACGGTACTTTTAGCTTACCCCATGGGTGTCCGCATAGAAGCAGCTACAGCCTCTGGTGAGCCGAACATGTTCTCGGACACTCCGGCACTAAAAGTCATACGATTAAAAAAACAAGAAGTTCCGTGACGAACTAAAGAGCCTACTTTTCTTAAAATTTAAGATTCATGCCAATGATTAACCTATAGGCTATGTATCAATCTAGAATAATGACGAAATTAAGTTGGTAATATCGAAATTTCTAATTAGTTTGAAATACTGTATACCTGGCATAATGTAGCCTAATAGAGAACTACAGTTGGCAGCCCTGGTGACTGAATATATTCTTAGTTCCATCTCTTAAGGTACAGAACACAAAATTTGGTTGAAGTCCAATGGACAGCATGAACGTTACACAGTTAAACATTGGATCTAACAGCACGCGTAAAATCATGTTGGCAACAATGACATACATGTATTGGTCAGAAATAATCTGAAATAATATGATCTATTGTTGTGTCAATTTTGAATGAAATCCATTAGTTAGTATAGAAGTTACATGCATTTAAAAATTGGATCTATCAGCAGGCTTAGAATCATGTTGGCAGCACTGGCGTGGTCCTATATTAGTTACTCCAAATTAATCTAGAATGCCAGGTACTATACGTGTGCAAAGTTTAGAGCTATTTGCTTGTATACTTTCTGATACATTGATATTAGGGTAACAAAAATAGGGACAGTATTTATTAACAGTTGGCAGCCCTGGTTACTATTAAGAATCGGCATAGTCATATCTGTTATGGTACACATAGCACACACGAAATTTGGTTGAAATCCAAATGATAGTATAGAAGTTACATGTATTTAAATTTGGACTTCTTAGCAGGCTTAGAATCATGTTGGTAGCACTGACGTATATAAGTTACTCCAAATTAATATAGAATGTCAGGTATTATACGTGTGTATAGTTTAAAGCTGTCGCGGCTTGCATACTTTCTGATATATGGGTATTTGGATAAAAAAAATTGAGAGCATTTATTAACAGTTGGCAGCCCTGGTGGCTCTTAAGAATACGCTCAGTCATATCTGTTTATGTACACATAGCACATACGAAATTTGGTTGAAATCCAATTGATAGTGTAGAAGTTATATGAATTTAAATATTGGACCTATCAGCAGGCTTATAATCATTTTGGCAACACTGCCATGTATGGCCTCCTGGAAATTAACCTGCAATATTATTATCTATACGTGTGCCAATTTCGAAATAGCTCCCATTCATACCTTCCAAGATATCCAACTTGGAGCTCAAATTTCAATTGCGATTTTTCAGCAGTTGGTAGCACTGACATCATTTTCAAATATGGCCGTGAGATATTCAGGTATAGATCTTTACTCCCACCAAATTTTGTTTCGATTGCTGGAGCCGTTTATGAGTTGATAGGGGGGGACACACACACACAGCCAGCCAGACAGACAGACAGACAGACAGACAGACAGAAGGACAGACAGACAGACAGACATACAGACACACATTTGCCCGATCTCATAAGTCTACTTTTCCCTCATTTTTTGCAAAATGTGAAAAGTAGGCTAATAATTGGAACCGGTGCCACTTGGGTGCAAAGCTTCTCATACTGCTTTTTCTCTCGTTCACTCTAGTAGCATCATCACGTTTTATCAGCCAACAGTAGAGATATTGTGAAATTTTGCAATATCTTGTTAATCTAAATTACTGCAATTATAACAAGTAGTTCCGTGAAGAACTATACAGCCTATTTTCATATATCCTACTCGTGTTTATTGCCTCAATCAACATACAAAATTTCAGTTTGAAGGTTGTGATAGATTCGTAGATATTGAGAACCGTCTAAATATTTCAGATGGTTCGCAGGTTGGATTTTTACTTATGTGCTATTACATGAAGATTATTGTGTACGTGTGGTATTCAAACTTTAATCGCATGATTAGAACACAAGAAGTAAAAACGAGATTTTAAAATTTCGCACATCTGCCATCTTGTGGTTATGAACACAATTGAAATAAATTAGATGCCAGTGGATTAACATTTGTATAAGTATTTAACGTGCAATGTTTCACTGCACTCGGAGGTTAAATCGCGAGAAACGTTCATTTAAATATGAATACTTCGCGTCGCCACCATGTTGCATTTCTGCTCACCAGGTTACTAAAATTCCTATAGGTGAACTTATGTTCATAGCCTCTATGAACATAAAAAATCAGTTTGATTGCTGTAAAAGATTCGTAGATATTAAGAACCGCCTAAATATTTCGGATGCTCGCCATTTTGGATTGTTATATGTATAGGCCATAGAGTTATGTACCATTAAAGGAAAATTGCGTAGGTTCATTATTCAAACGTTCACTTCGATTGCATGATTAGGACACAAGAAATAAAACTTTCATTTTAAAATTTCGCACAGCCGCCATCTCGAGGTTATGTAAACAATTGAACTAAATTAGAAGCCAGTGCATGGCAATGTGTATAAACATTTGCTGTACGAAGTTTCATTACGTTTGGATGGTTAAATCGCGAGAAAAGTCTATTTAAAAGTCTCAAATTCGCTTGGCCGCATGTTGGTTTTGTAGTTACCAGATTTTTGAAAGTCTCATAGGTGAACTTCTAGTAGTACCCTTTATCACCGTACACAATTTAAGGGTGATATCGGTAATAGTTTCGGACATACTGAATGCTGGTGAAATATTTCGCACAGCCGCCATGTTGGATTGGTGAGAGACAATGCAATTTGAAGGGCACGGTCGGGGTCGGCCAGAATGGTGCTATGATCTTACCGAGTTTCATTCAAATCGCTCCGGCCGTTTAGAAGTTATTAGGGGACACACCATCACACACACGCACACACACACACACGAACAAAAGGTGATCTCATAAACCTATATTTTCATAAAATGAAAATAGGCTAAAAATGTGTATGTGACGGACAAAAGTAATGGCACTTCTGAATTCAGATGAACAATGCACATGCAAAATAAGAGTCAAAACCAGGAAAGGAACAAGAAGTTCCGTGACGAACTAACGAGCCTACTTTTATTAAAATTTAAGATTCATGCCAATGATTAATCTTTATGGACCTATCTAGATTAATGACGAAATGAATTTGGTAATACCGAAATGTCTAATTAGTTCGAAATATACCTGGCATGATGTAGCCTATCAGCGCATGTAAAATCATGTTGGCAACAATGTCATGCATGTGTTGGTCAGAAATAATTTGAATTATTATGATGTATTGTTGTGCCAATTTTGGATGAAATCCATTTGTTAGTATAGAAGTTACTGGAATTTTAAAATTGGACCTATCAGCAGGCTTAGAATCATGTTGGTAGCACTGACATACATTAGTTGCTCCAAATTAATCTAGAATGTCAGGAACTAGACGTGCGCAAAGTTTAGAGCTGTTGGCTTGCATACTTTCTGATATATTGATATTAGGGTAAAATATATAAACACCATTTATTAACAGCTGGCAGCCCAGATTGCTCTCAAGAATATGCAGTCATATATGTTATAGTACACATACCACATACGAAATTTGGTTGAAATCCACTTGATAGTATAGAAGATACATGTAATTAAAAATTGGTCCTTTTAGCAGGCTTAGAATCATGAATGTCGGGCACTATACGTGTGCAAAGTTTAAAGCTGTGGGCTCGCATACTTTCTGATATATTGGTATTTGTATGAAAAAATAGAGAGGGCATTTATTGACAGTTGGCAGCCTTGGTGGGTCTTTAGAATACGCTCAGTCATATCTGTTTATGTACACATAGTACATGCGAAATTTGGTTAAAATCCAATTGATAGTGTAGGAGTTATATGCATTTAAAATTTGGACCTATCAGTAGGCTTAGAATCATTTTGGCAACACTGTCATGTATGGCCTCCTGAAAATTAAACTGAAGTATTATTATCTATATGTGTACCAATTTTGGAATAGTTCCCATGTATACATTCCAAGATATCCAACATGGAGCTCAAATTTCAATAGCGATTTTTTAGCAGTTGTTAGCACTGACATCATATTCAAGTATGACATTGATATGTCCCGGTAAAGGTCTTTACTCATACCAAATTTGGTTTCGATAGCTGCAGCCGTTTAGGAGTTGATTGGGGGACACACACACACAGACAGACACACAGACAGACAGAAGGACAGCCAGACAGACAGACAGACATTTTCCCGGATCGATCTCATAAGTCTACTTTTTCCTCATTTTTGTAAAATGTGAAAAGTAGACTAAAAATCGTGTAGACCTGTGTAATTGGTTTAAACAAGTTGCTGGCCCATGTGCTATAGGTATTGAACCAATATTGTATCTGCAGTGAAAAATGGCATTTCCACGCCCTCCAGTACAATATAAAACCTTTTATAATATGTGATAGAATTTATCGAGTCCGCCTCGTTTCGTAGTGGCTAACATTCTTGGGTATCACCGCGGAAGCCTGGGGTTCGAATCCCGGCTCTCCCAAGAAATTTAAATCTGGTCTGAGGGCTGAAACGGGGTTCACTCAACCTCATGAGGAAAACCTGAGAAGAGGTGGGTTCGATTCGTACCTCTACCATCCTGGAACTGGTTTTGCGTGGTTTCCCACTTTTACTCCAGGCAAATACCGACTTCGATTGCGAGGGTCAGGTCAGTAGACAAACACTGTTTTGTTGTACGTTACAGTTTTTACTAACACAGTACTCGTAGGTCATTTCTGCATATTTGTTTAAAATTCTAGTTTGGGGCTTAACGCTTAAGTGTATCAAAGCAATAGTAGCTACAACTTCAGAGATTAGTAGGTGGAGGGAGACTGTTTGTTATGGGATCGACACTTCTCGTTCCTGCAACCTTGCAGATATTAAAATAATTAGTTTTTTTTCGGGTGCTCGGTGCGTTAGTATTTATCAGCAGTAATAGCCGCACTTTTAAGATTATGGCGTGCTTTTAGCGAGATGTTGTTGGAGGGCAGTGACTGTTTGTGGTTTTGGTGTAGGTATTTTGTCTTGTACGAGTATATTTGGATCTGATGATGCTCGCTTGACGAGCGAAACATGTCATACAATTAAACCCCCCACCATTTGTTGGAGAAGTGTGTTAATGCATAAATAATTGTTAAACTTTCTTTCAGATAATAGCCTGATTACATAATCGTCCCTTTCTGCCCAATCTAATTGGACACTCTTGTGTTTACCAACTGAAGATCAATTCTGATTGATATTCAACATGGATTTTTCCCTCAAAACCAAGTCCATACCATTTAAAAACTCATCAAAATCCTATGGTGAATCGGCTAAGGTGACAATGCCATTAGCAAATCTCAAGAGTTGATTTATTTAAATCATACAAATATATAACAAGTAGTTCCGTGAAGAACTATACAGCCTATTTTCATATATCCTATTCGTGTTAATTGCCTTTATCAACATACAGATTTCCAGTTTGAAGGTTGTGATATATTCGTAGATATAGAGAACCGTCTAAATATTTCAGATGGTTCGCAGGTTGGATTTTTAGCCTACTTTTCACATTTTGCAAAAATGAGGAAAAAGTAGACTTATGAGATCGGGCAAATGTGTGTCTGTCTGTCTGTCTGTCTGTCTGTCCTTCTGTCTGTCTGTCTGGCTGTGTGTGTGTCCCCCCCTATCAACTCCTAAAAGGCTGCAGCAATCGAAACAAAATTTGGTAGGAGTAAAGATCTATACCTGAATATCTCACGGCCATATTTGAAAATGATGTCAGTGCTACCAACTGCTAAAAAATCGCAATTGAAATTTGAGCTCCATGTTGGATATCTTGGAAAGTATGAATGGGAGCTATTTCAAAATTGGCACACGTACAGATCATAATATTTCAGTTTAATTTCCAGGAGGCCAAACATGGCAGTGTTGCCAAAATGATTATAAGCCTCCTGATAGGTCCAATTTTTAAATGCATATAACTTCTACACTATCAATTGGAATTCAACCAAATTTTGTATGTTGTATGTGTACATAACCAGATATGACTGAGCGTATTCTTAAGACCTACCAGGGCTGCCAACCGTTAATAAATGCTCCTAATTTATTTTATCCAAATACCAATATATCAGAAAGTATGCAAGCCGACAGCTTTAAACTATGCACACGTATAGTACCTGACATTCTATATTAATTTGGAGTAACTTATATACGTCAGTGCTACCAACATGATTCTAAGCCTGCTGACAGGTCCAACTTTAAAAACATGTAACTTCCATACTATCACTTGGATTTCAACCAAATTTCGTATGTGCTATGTGTACCATAACAGATATGACTATGCGTATTCTAAGGAGCAACCAGGGGTGCCAAATGTTAATATGTGCTGTCCTTATTTTTCTTACCCTAATATCAATATATCAGAAAGTATGCAAGCCAATAGCTCTAAACTTTGCACACGTATAGTACCTGGCATTCTAGACGAATTTGGAGTAACTAATATACGTCAGTGCTGCCAACATGATTCGAAGCCTGCTGATAGGTCCAATTTTAAAATGCATTTAACTTCTATACTAACTAATGGATTTCATTCAAAATTGGCACAACAATAGATCATATTATATCAGATTATTTCTGACCAATACATGCATGACATTGTTGCCAACATGATTTTACGCGCGCTGTTAGATCTAATGTTTAACTGCATGTAACGTCCAAGCTATTCATTGGACTTCAACCAAATTTTGTATTTTGTACCTTAAGAGATGGAACTAAGAATATATTCAGTCATCAGGGTTGCCAACTGTAGTGCTCTATTAGGATACATTATGCCAGGTATACAGTATTTCGAACTAATTGGAAATTTCGATTATAGCAACTTAATTTCGTCATTATTCTAGATAGGTTCATATTCTGTAGAATAATCATTGGCATGAAAAGTAGGCTGTATAGTTCTTCACGGAACTTCTTGTTATTTATGTGGTATTTCATGAAGATTATTGTGTACGTGTGGTATTCAACTTCAATCGCATGATTAGAACACAAGAAATAAAAACGAGGTTTTAAAATTTCGCTCAGCTGCCATCTTGTGGTTATGAAAACATTTGAAATAAATTAGATGCCAGTGGATTAATATTTGTATAAGTATTTAACGTGCACAGTTTCACTGCACTCGGATGGTTAAATCGCGAGAAACTTTCATTTAAATATGTATACTTCGCGTCGACGCCATGTTGGATTTCTGCTCACCAGGTTACTGAAAGTCCTATAGGTCAACCTATGTTCATAGCCTCTATAAACATGGAAAAAATCAGTTTGATTGCTGTAAAAGATTTGTAGATATTAAGAACCGTCTAAATATTTCGGATGCTCGCCATTTTGGATTGTTATATGTATAGGCCATAGAGTTATGTACCATTAAAGGAAAATTATTTCGTAGGTTCATTATTCAAACTTTCACTTCGATCGCATGACTACGACACAAGAAATAAAAACTTAATTTTAAAATTTCGCAATGCCGCCATTTGAAGTTATGTAAACAATTGAACTGAATTAGATGCCAGTGCATTACAATATGTACAATCATTTACTGTACCACATTTCACTGCGCTCATAGAGATAAATCACGAGAAAAATCTATTAAAATATTTCAAATTCGCTTGGCCGCCATGTTCGTTTTGTACTTTACAGGTTTATAAAAGTTACATAGATAAACTTGTACTAGTGCCCTTTATCACCGTACAAAATTTCAGGGTGATATATGTAATAGTTTCGGAGATACTGAATGCCAGTTAAATATTTCACACAGCCGCCATTTTGAGGTTATGTAAACCATTGAACTAAATTAGATGCCAGTGCATTACAATGTGTGTAAACATTTGCTGTACCAAGTTTCATTACGTTTGGATGGTTCAATCGCGAGAAACGTCTATTTAAAAGTCGCAAATTCGCGTGGCCGCCATGTTGGTTTTGTAGTTACCAGTTTTTCAAAAGTCACATATGTGAACTTCTAGTAGATCCCTTTATCACCGTAAAAATTCCAGGGTGATATCGGTAATAGTTTCGGAGATATTAAATGCTGGTGAAATATTTCGCACAGCCGCCATGTTGGATTGGTGAGACGTAACAACATTTGAAGGGCACGGTCGGGATCGTACGGAATAGTGCTATGAACTTACCGAGTTTCATTGAAATCGCTCCAGCCGTTTAGAAGTTATTATGGACACACACACACACACACACGGACAAAAGGTATTCTCATAAGCCTATTTTTTTCAAAATTGAAAATAGGCAAAAAATGAGATGGTGTTTGTCTGTCGTCCTGTTACTCAATCACGCAAGAACTACCGGTCCGATTGAAATGAAATTTTGCATGGATGTTGCTGATTTAGCAGGTTTACACACAGGTTAGTTTTGATTTCGATATTTTGCACTATTTAACAAGATGTTCAGTAAAGAACATATAGCCTACTTTCTCCTAAATGCATGGGTATTGTTATAACTCTTTGTCCTTTTCAAGGAGTATAATTGAATGTTGGTTGTAGTAGCTTGTTGAAATACAACGTGCTATAAAGATATTAAACATGAATATGAGGTGCCCTTTGCTAGTGCTACCTCTGTAAAAAAATTCATTCAATTCGGTTTCACCGTGTTTGAATTGATCCGGGGAATGGATTTGCACACATACATGGCCGCTATTTGCAAACTATTGGTCTGATGACCTTGTAGTCAGTCATAAGATGCTTTCCACAAAAAGGCATGTTGTTGCAAAATCCGGTAGAGATCATATTATTAGGATGGTCGAAATTTGATTGAAGCTTTTAACATTTGGGTGGCCGTCATTCCGTTTCCGTCAAGATGGCGGCGATATAAAACACGACACTGAGGTGCCTTTTGCTAGTGCTACCTCTGTACCAAATTTCGTTCAATTCGGTTTCACCGTGTTTGAATTGATAGGGGGAATCGATTTGCACACATACTTGGCCACCATCTGCAAACTATTGGGCTGATGATCTAGCAGTTTGGTCAGAATATGCTTCCCACATAAAGATTTGTTGTTGCAAAATTTGGTAGAGACTAGATTATTAGGTTGGTCGTAATAACATTTTAGCCTTTAACATTTGGGTGGCCGCGATTACGTTTCCGTCAAGATGGCGGTGATATAAAACATGACACTGAGGTGGCCTTTTCTAGTGCTACCTCTGTACCTTTCGTTCCATTCGGTTTCACCGTGTTCGAATTAATAGGGGGAATCGATTTTCACACAAAGATGGCCGCCATCCGCAAAATATTAGGCTAATGACCTATTAGTTTGGTCAAAGGATGCTCCCTCCATAATAGTATGTTGATGCAAAATTTGGTAGAGATTAGATGATTAGGTTAATCGTAATTTGATTTAAGCTTTGAATATTTGTGTGGCCGCCATTACGTTTCCGTCAAGATGGCGGCGATATAAAACATGACACTGAGGTGCCCTTTGCTAGTGCTACCTCTGTACCACATTTCATTCCATTCGGTTTCACCGTGTTCGAATTAATAGGGGTAATCGATTTTGACACAAAGATGGCCGCCATCCACAAACTATTAGGCTATTGGCCTATTAGATTTGTTAAAGGATGCTCCCTTCATAAAGGTATGTTGTTGCAAAATTTGGTAGAGATCGGAGGATTAGGTTAGTCGTAATTTGATTTAAGCTTTGAACATTTGGGTGGCCGCCATTACGTTTCCGTCAAGATGGCGTCGATATAAAACATGACACTGGGGTGCACTTTGCTAGTGCTACCTCTGTACCAAATTTCATTCCATTCGGTTTCACCGTGTTCGAATTAATAGGGGTAATCGATTTTGACACAAAGATGGCCGCCATCCGCAAACTATTGGGCTAATGACCTATTAGATTTGTCAAGGATGCTCCCTCCATAAAGGTATGTCGTTGCAAAATTTGGTAGAGATCGAATGATTAGGTTAGTCGTAATTTGATTTAAGCTTTGAACATTTGTGTGGCCGCCATTACGTTTCCGTCGAGATGGCGGTGATAAAATACATGACACTGGGGTGCCCTTTGCTAGTACTACCTCTGTACCAAATTTCGTTCCATTCGGTTTCACCGTGTTCGAATTAATAGGGGCAATCGATTTTCACACAAAGATGGCCGCCATCCGCAAACTATTAGGCTGATGACCTATTAGTTTCGTCAAAGGATGCTGCCCCCATAAAGGTATGTTGTTGCAAAATTTGGTAGAGATCGGATGATTAGGTTAGTCGTAATTTGATTTAAGCTTTGAACATTTGTGTGGCCGCCATTACGTTTCCGTCAAGATGGCGGCGATATAAAACATGACACTGAGGTGTCCTTTGCTAGTGCTACCTTTGTACCAAATTTCGTTCAATTTGCGCTCACCGTGTTCGAATTGATAAGGGGGGGGACAGACATTCAGAGTACACACACTCACACACACACACACATACACACACAGACAGACACACTTTTTTTTCGCCCTGTAGTGATCTCATAAGTCTACTTTCATTTTTTGCAAAAATCTATAGTAGTCTCAAAATGGCGACCATTTTAGTGACGTCGCTACACCCTTTGGTTTCAAAATTTCATATTTCCATTTCAAATAAAAAGAGAACGCTAAGAAATAGCAACCTATTGATGGCACATACGAGCTTTAAAATGTAATTTCCTATCCGAAAGGTCCTTATCACTCTTCGTGTATCTCCAACGGTTAGCGAGTAAAACCCACATTTGTGACGTCACTACACCCTTAGGTTTCAAAATTTCATATTTCAATTTCAAATAAAAAGAGAACGCTAAGAAATAGCAAACTTTGAATGGAATACACGAGCTTTAACATTTAATTTCATATCCGAAAGGTCCTTATCACTTTTCGTGTATCTCCAACGGGTAGCGAGCAAAACCAAAATTTTTGCAATAAAACACGGTTAACACCGAGCGGTGCAGTCAATCTCTTATATAACAAGTAGTTCTGTGAAGAACTATACAGCCTATTTTCATATATCCTACTTAGGCCTATGTTAATTGCCTCTATCAACATACAAAATCTCAGTTTGATTGCTATAATAGATTCGTAGATGTTGAGAACCGACTAAATAATGCAGATGGTTGCCATGTGGGATTTTTATATAAGTAGGTCTTAGAGTTATGTACTGTTACATGAAGATTATTGTGTGCGTAGAGTATTCAAACTTCAATCGCATGATTAGGACACAAAAAGTAAAGCCGAGATTTTAAAATTTCGCACATCTGCCATCTTGTGGTTATGGAAACAAATGAAATGCCTGTGGATTAACATTTTTATAAGGATTTACTGTACCAACTGTCACTGCAAGTGGATGGTTAAATTGCGAGAAACGACCATGTGAATATTTATACTTCGCGTCGCTGCCTTGATGGATTTGTGATCACCAGGTTATTGAAAGTCCTATAGGTGAACTGCCGGCCCCGTGGTGTTGGGGTAGCGCGCCTGCCTCTCACCCGGAGGCCCCGGGTTCTATCCCCGGCTTCGTCAGGGATTTTGAAACTGACGTGAGGGTTGGAACGGGTTGCACTCAGCCTCGTGAGGACAATTGAGTATCTGTCTGACAGTGAGACAGCGCCCCGATCATGAAAACCAAGATTAACGGCCGAGGGGACCCGACGCGCTGATCACGCGTCACCCCAATTTCTGCAGGCCGAATGGCTGGGCAGCGGTCGCTTGGTCGGCCTTAGCCAGTCATGGGCTGTATAGTGCCAGGGGTTCTTGTTGTTGACTATAGGTGAACTCATGTTCATAGCCCCTATGAACATCAAAAAATTGAGTTTGATTGCTGTAATAGATTCGTAGATATTGAGATCCATCTAAAGATTTCGGATGGTCGCCTTGTTGGATTGTTATATCTATAGGCCATAGGGTCATGTACCATTAAAGGAAAATTATTGCGTAGGTTCATTATTCCAACTTTCACTTCGATCGCATGATTACGACACTAGAAATAAAAACGTAATTTTTAAATTTGCAGAGCCGCCATCTTGAGGTTATGTAAACAATTGAACTAAATTATATGCCAGTGCATTACAATATGTAAAATCATTTACTGTACCACATTTCAATGCGGGCAGAGAGTTAGATCACGAGAAAATTCTATTAAAATGTTTCAACTTCGCTTGGCCGGCATATTCGTTTTGTAGTTAACCGGTTTTTGAAAGTCTTATAGATGAACTTCCAGTAGTGCCCTTTATCTCCTTACAAAATGTCAGGGTGATACCGCTAATAGTTTCAGAGATATAGAATGCCGGTGGAACATTTCGCAAAACCGCCATCTTGAGGATATGTAAACAATTGAACGAAGTTAGAAGTCTGTGTATTACAATGTGTAAAATCATATACTGTACCAAGTTTTATTGCTTTTGGTTGGTTAAATCAAGAGAAACGTCTATTTAAACGTCACAAATTCGCTTGGCCACCATGTTGGTTTTATAGTTACCAGATTTTCAAAAGTCACATAGGTGAACTTCTAGTAGTTCCCTCTATCACCATAAAATATTCCACGGTGATATCGGTAAGAGTTTCGGAGATATTGAATGCTGGTGAAATATTTCGCACATCCGCCATGTTGGGTTGGTGAGACATAACAAAATTTTAAGGGCACGGTTGGGGTCGTCTGGAATATTGATATGAACTTAGCGAGAATAATTGAAATCGCTCCAGCCGTTTAGAAGTTATTAGGGGGGAGGGACACACACCATCACACACACTCACACCAGACAGACACATGGACAAAAGGTGATCTCATAAGCCTAATTTTTTCATAAATGAAAATAGGCTAAAAATATAATGGTAATGTCAGCGGATTTGGAAAACACTCCTGCGGATACGGATACAAGTCGTGCGGTTGCGGGGCGGATGTGGATAAATGTCGTGCGGATGCGGGGCGGAGTGGATAAAAGTCGTGCGTTTGCGGGCGGATGTGGATAACAGTCGTGCGGATGCGGGGCGGATGTGGATAACGTTTTGTTTATCGGCGCAGGACTCTACCTATCGGGGATACGATGAACGTACCTCACACCACCAGCATGCACTCGCTGACCGGGGAAAATGAGAACCTCTACAAGACACACCACAGGCACAGGACTTAATCAGTTTACATATTCAAAATACATTTCAAGCAAATAATATGTAAGTATACATAAGAGCAGTAATATTCTTTGCTGTACAAAAATATCTTATGTCGGAAAAAGATATCCTTTAATCTTATATTACAAAATTTTGGTTTTTATTGACATTGTAAATTGAAGCACTGCTAGGTGCGAAATAGCTCACGTACAATAAATATTTATGACATTGCACATTTCCTTGCATATTAACTACACTACTCTAGAAGGCTTAGATCTCTAGTACCTGACAGAGTATCAGGTACATTCGTCAGTAAGAACTATAGTCTAGTCACTTTCAAGCAAAACAAAGAACAAGACGTTCCGTGACGATCTAAAGAGCCTATTTTTTCTTAAAATTTAAGATTCATGCCAATGATTGAACTATATGGATCTATCTAGAATAATGACGAAATGAAGTTGGTGAAATCGGAATTTCTAATTAGTTCGAAATACTGTATTTTTGGCATAAAGTAGACTGATAGAGCATTACAGTTGGCAGCCATGGAGACGGAATATATTCTTAGTTCCATATCTTAAGGTACAGAATACAAAATTTGGTTGAAGTCCAATGGATAGCATGGATGTTACATGCAGTTAAACATTGGATCTAACACCGTGCGTAAAATCATGTTGGCAACAATGCCATGCATGTGAAATGAAAATCCACAGCCTGCTTCCAGTCTCCGACCGGGTCATGAATGGAATGAATGAAGCCTCTATCTAGCGCCGAGGATATGAACTGTGCCGGCTGCCGAGGCCTGACGCACTCCTCTGGGGCAATGATTAAATGAATGACAGATGAAATGAAATGATAGTGGAGAGTGTTGCTGGAATGAAATTGACAGGGAAAACCGGAGTACCCGGAGAAAAACCTGTCTGCCTCCGTTTTGTCCAGCACAGATCTCACATGGAGTGACCGGGATTTGAACCACGGACCCAGCGGTGAGAGGCCGGCGTGCTGCCGCCTAAGCCACGGAGGCTCGCTGCCATGCATGTATTAGTCTGAAATAATATGATCTATTGTTGTGTCAATTTTGAATGAAATCCATTAGTTAGTATAGAAGTTACATGTATTTTAAAATTGGACCTATCAGCAGGCTTAGAATCATATTGGCAGCACTGACGTGTATTAGTTACTCCAAATTAATCGAGAATGCCACGTACTATACGTGTGCAAAATTTAGAGCTATTGGCTTGCATGCTTTCTGATATATTGATATTAGGGTAACAAAAATAGAGACAGCATTTATTAACAGTTGGCAGCCCTGGTTGTTCTTAAGAATGCGCATAGTCATATATGTTATGGTAGACATTTCACATACGAAATTTGGTTGAAATCGAAATGATAGTATAGATGTTACAAGTATTTTAAGCTTGACCTCTCAGCAAGCTTAGAATCATGTTGGTAGCACTGACGTACATAAGTTATTCCAAATTAATATAGAATGTCAGGTACTAAACGTGTGCATAGTTTAAAGCTGTCAGGTTGCATACTTTTTGATACCTTGGTATTTGGATAAATGGAATTGAGAGCATTTATTAACAGTTGGGAGCCCTGGTGGTTCTAAAGAATATGCTCAGTCTTATCTGTTTATGTACACATATCACATACGAAATTTGGCTGAAATCCAATTGATAGTGTAGAAGTTATATGCATTTAAAATTTGGACCTATCAGCAGGCTTATAATCATTTTGACAACACTGCCAAGTATGGCCTCCTGGAAATTAAACTGCAATATTATTATCTATACGCGTGCCAATTTTGAAATAGCTCCCATTCATACCTTCCAAGATATCCAACATGGAGCTCAAATTTCAATTGCGATTTTTCAGCAGTTGGTAGCACTGTCATCATTTTCAAATATGGCCGTGAGATATTCAGGTATAGATCTTTACTCCTACCAAATTTTGTTTCGATTGCTCCAGCCGTTTAGGAGTTGGTAGGGGGGGGGGGGTCACAAACACAGCCTGACAGACACACACACATTTGCCCGATCTCATAAGTCTACTTTTTCCTCATTTTTGAAAAATGTGAAAAGTAGGCTAAAAAGGGGTCAACCTCAGAATGAGAGATAACAAGCTGTAAACTCTTATAGGTAGATTTCATTAGAAAGCTAACTATTGCAATGGGTACCATGTTTCGACTTCCGGAAAATTTCGACATATCTTCGCGTTTCACATCCCCCAGACCCCAAAACCACCGTCAGTTCAAAAGTATATATATAATTTACTAGCTGTACCCGGCATGCGTTGCAATGCCAATCAAAGAAAGTGTTGGCGTTGTAACTTTGTTTGTTGAAGTGCTTTTGGATACCCAATATTTTTTTCTTTTTCCGTTAACCACCTCTAAACTATTATCTATCTATCTATCTATCTATCTATATATATAAAGCACAAAGTTTGTCTGTCTGTCTGTCTGTCTGTTATGTATACAAATCTACACCGTTTCACCGATCTGAACCAAAATTTGTATACTTACCCTTTGGAACCCTGCGGGTAACCCTGTCAACATTAAATTTCGGACAGACCACCCCATGCCCTGCATTTAGGCCCTTTTGCACAAATCTACACCGTTTCACCGATCTGAACCAAAAGTTGTATATTTAACCCTTGGAACCCTGCGAGTAACACTGTCCACTTGAAATTTCAGACAGACCACCCCATTCCCTGCATTTAGGCCCTTTGGTCCAAATCCACACCGTTTCACCGATCTCAACAAAAAATTTGTATATTTACCCTTTGGAACCCTGCGAGTAAAACTGACCACTTAAAATTTCGGACAGACCACCTCAATCCCTGCATTTAGGCCCTTTGGTCCAAATCTACACCGTTTCACCGATCAGAACCAAAATTCGTATTCTTACCCTTTGGTGCCCTGCGAGTAACACTGTCTGCTTGAAATTGCGGACAGACCACTCCATTCCCTGCATTTAGGCCCTTTGGCCCAAATCTACACCGTTTCACCGATCTCAACCAAAATTTGTATATTTACCCTATGGAACACTGCGACTAACACTGTCTGCTTGAAATTTCGGACAGACCACGCCATTCCCTGCATTTAGGTCCTTTTTGCACAAATCTACACCGTTTCACCGATCTGAACCAAAATGTGTATACTTACCCTTTGGAACCCTGCGAGTAACACTGTCTGCTTGAAATTGCGGACAGACCACTCCATTCCCTGCATTTAGGCCCTTTGTCCCAAATCTACACCGTTCCACCGATCTCAACCAAAATGTGTATATTTACCATTTGGAACACTGCGACTAACACTGTCTGCTTGAAATTGCGGCGAGGCCACTCCATCCCTTGCATTTAGGCTGCTTGGCACAAATCTACACCGTTTCACCGATCTGACCCCAATTTTATATACTTACCCGTAGAACCCGACAAGTAACACTGTTCACTTTAAATTTCGGACAGACCACACTATTCCCTGCTTTTTGACCCTTTGGCAGAAAACTACACCGTTTCACCGATCTCAGCCAGATTTTACATAATTACCCTTTGGAACTCGACGAGTAACACTGTCCACTCGAAATTTCGGACAGACCACTCCATTCCACGCATTTAGGCCCTTTGGCACAAATCTACATCGTTCACCGATCGGAAACAAAATGTGTATACTTACCCTTTGGAACCCGATGAGTAACACTGTCCACTTTATAATTTGGACAGGCCACACCATTCCCTGCATTTTGGCCCTTGGCACAAAACTACACCGTTTCACCGATCTCAACCAGATTTTACATAATTACCGTTTGGAACTCGACGAGTATCACTGTCCACTCGAAATTTCGGACAGACCACTCCATTTCCCGCATTAAGGCCCTTTGGTACAAATCTACATCGTTCACCGATCGAAAGCAAAGTGTGTATACTTACCCTTTGGAACCCGATGCGTAACACTGTCCACTTGAAATTTCTGACATACCACTCCATTCCCTGCATGTAGCTCAGGAATTCCTCGGGGTTGCCAGCTTCCTAACTCACCAGTCATGAGCCCTTGAGGGTGTACCAGAAGTGGTGGGTCTACACACACCCTGCCTCTTTGAGGGCCTTGAGCAGAAGACAGGAGATATTATGAAAAGGAAAAGAAGGCAGACCCCTCGAAGAATGAGGGTATCAGGAAAGATGAGACAAAGCCAATTAAGGCGGAAATTGAAAGACTCCCTAGCCCTCGGATACCCTAATACAGTCTGGGTCGGAAGAGAACAAGAGTTGACCAAGGGAGGCCGACAGGAAAGAGAACTGAAATGAGCCCGGCACCAGGAAGTAGAAGCGATGTCAGACTCAGCTGGGGTTCCGTGGTCGCCAACCGACGTCCCACAAGTTGTGAGACCCTGGGGGGGGGGGTCAGTTGTGAGAATTGCTTGCTGATTCATCGCGTGGTGACTTGAGAGTACTTTCCAGAGCCCGCCGTGTTATCTCCTGCTGTCTATGCTGATGCCAGCACAGTGCCGTTGCGAAACAGTGAGTGATTCCCGGTCAATCTGTATAGGACGGGGAACCCCGAACGTGTGTCATCATATTTCGTCATCTGCGATCAACGCAGGTTCGTGCAGCTTGGACCTATATTCTTTGTCTTTGCCGAGCAGTACGCTCTTTCACTAGACGCATCCAGTACAGGCCTAAGCCAGAAAATAAGGTTGAGACTTTGGAAGACATCGAAGCTAGACACCTGAATTACCTATATCAGTTTTAAAATAACACCATGTTCGTTTAGTAGTCATTTTTTCATTACCTTATTATTATCATCATAAGTGCAAATGACCTAGATGTTACGCGCATCATACCAATAATCACCGCCGCATAAAGTCTTTCTCGACTGTGATTTTTAAAATATTTATTTTTGGTTGGTTGGTTGGTTCTTAAGTTTAGGGGCCGCGACAACGCGGTCATGTAGCCCCGTGTACTTTGGGTGTGTGTAGAATCTGTCTGATAACCGGTGTAAATTGTGATGACTTTATTAGTGTGTGTTATCTGTTTTTTAATTTAAGTACAAACTGCAACTTAGAATTCTTCAAATAGTTCGTACTTTTGCCGCCAAGCGCCACCGTCAACGACTACTAGGCCAAGTTCGGAACATAGCTACTAGACGCCACTGCAGTCGGCTCTTGGCAACGGACGTAGACATCTATGAGCGTTGTTTACCTATCTAATTTAGCTTCACACAGGTGTAATTAGTGGAAGGTTCTTTAACATGCCATAAATCTGACATGGGACCGCTGGCTTTACTTCCCCTCCGAAGAAAGGCATACTGACGGATGTTTAACGCTCTTAAAATATCCGACGGCTTCGGCCGGGTTTGAACCCGCTATCTTGGGCATAGAAGCTCAGCATGCTACCAAATACGCCACCGAAGCCGCCATATAGTTATTTTAATTACAGTACCTTGTGTACATTATACGTTGAAGTGTCAATTCAAAACCGGTAGTAGTTTCCCTTATCATCCTCATCATAAGAGCAAATGACCTACAGTAGATGTTACGCCCATTACACCACCATTGATCACCACACACAATAAGTCTTCCTCGCCTGTGAATTTTGAAATATGTATTTCTATTACGGTAGTTTGTAAGTTTGACGTGTCAATTCAACAGTAGTTTTTATTATCATCCTTATCAAAAGGGCAAATGACCTAGATATTACTCCCTCATTGTCTTTGGGGGCAAATGACTTAGATTTTAAGTCCATTATATTTCTAAGGAGACCTTAAAACATTATCATCATTTCACCGGGCGAAGCCGGGTACTACTGCTAGTAAAATTATATAAATAATTCATGCTTTTGGGCTAATGCCGCGTGTATTTTAAATTTAAACCATACGTTTCGGAGAAACCTTGCTTCCTTTTTCAATGGAAATAAACAATGTGACCAAAGAAAGTATATTATGAGATTACAAAAAATATAGATAAATTCCTCTGTTCGTCACCAGAGAGCAGCTACCAGAAATTACTGTATGGACCATGGTGGAACGGCGGACAGAGAAGTTAGTAACGAGAAGGTGAAGGGGGCGGTGTGAAAATATAGAATCTCCTCGAAGAATGAGGAAGGGGGGTGGGGAGGTGGGAGGGTTAGATGGATATAAGGAAAGCAAAATAAAAGGGAAGTGTATCTGAACGATACCTAACGTCATACAGTCAACGGCGAAAAAACAGATGGAAACTCCTCCAGTGACGAACAAAGGAGATCAAATCCAGGCTCTGAGCCCTAGAGGGAAAATGTACAACTTTAAATATGTGAAGAACAGAGAGACTGAGAGGAACTATCTCCCTAGATCCTTAATAATTGGTAGCCAAGTGTCACTTAGCTGATATCCAGTGTCTCTGTTAAAATTATTGGGATTTTTACGAATTTCAACTGCCTCCCTTATAATTCTAGACCAGTTGTGCTTAACAAGGGCAAGCGCATGAACATCCTTGAAACATACATCGTGCCCTGAAGACAGGGCATGTTCAGCTATAGCTGATTTGTCAGGTTGGTTTAGACGGATGTTCCTTTGATGCTCTTTGATGCGAGTTGCAATAGACCGTCTTGTTTGTCCAATGTAGACTTTTCCGCAAGTACATGGGACTTCATACACCCCAGGTTGTAGTATTGGGGACAATTTATCTACAATTTACCTCCAGATGAAGCTGAAGAACTTAGACAAGAAAGTGTGAGTATATTAAGATCCTCTAAAGTACCCGCACCCAATTTAACTCGGGGTGAAAGAAAGGCATTGAAGGAACTAAGAAATAATGACACCATTTATATTCTTCATGCTGACAAGGGAAATGCGACAGTGGTGATGGATACCGTTGAATATAAAAGTAAAATTTCGATTCTGTTATCTGATCCTGTCTACAGACTGTGCACTCGTGATCCAACCACTCGTGTATCCAATGCCACTGCTAAGCTTGTTAAACTGTCATCTATTCCAAAAGAAGAGGGAAGATGTCTTATTCCGAGAGATGCTGTTCCTCCGAGATTGTATGGTCTTCCAAAAATCCATAAGCAAGACGTCCCTCTTCGACCAATTGTTAGCACAATAGGTTCTCCAACTTATGCTCTTGCGCAATATCTCAGCAAGTTGCTTCAGCCGCACTTGGGGCGCACACAGTTCTACATTAGGGATTCAACCCATTTCGTCGAAAAATTGTCAACCATCGCCGTTCAACCAAATGCTATTTTGGTGAGTTTTGATGTAGAGCCCTTGTTTACCAGAGTGCCGGTGGACTCGGTCATGTCACTCATCAAGGATTTGTTTCCTGAGGACATTGCCCGATTATTCCACCACTGCTTGTGTTCCAGTTATTTCTTGTGGGATGGTAAATATTACGAGCAGACTGATGGTGTGGCCATGGGAAGTCCACTCTCGCCTGTCGTGGCAAATATTTTCATGGAACATTTTGAGGGGGAGGCTATATCTTCGGCGTCTTTCAAACCTGTGATTTGGTGGAGGTATGTGGATGATACGTTTGTGGTGTGGGAGGAGGGTTCTGAGAAACTGAACCACTTTCTGAACCACCTAAATCAGCTGCATCCTTCAATCCACTTCACAATGGAGCTAGAGTCAGGTGGATGCTTACCTTTTTTGGATGTTCTTGTGAGGAGGAAAGCGGATGGCTCCATGGGGCACAGCGTCTACCGTAAGCCAACTCACACTAACCGTTATTTACATGCGGACTCCCACCACCACCCAGCACAAAAACAAGGAATTATAACAACTCTAGCCAAAAGAGCGGAACGTATTTGTGAGGCATCAACTCTTCAGGAAGAGTTACATGCCTTACAAACCATGTTTAAGGGTAATGGCTATAATGAATCCACTATATATAGGTCCCTACATCCCAGAAGGAGGGATAGACAACCTTCTCAGAGCTCCGACATGAGAGGAACTGCTTGCCTCCCTTATATTCACAACACCACTGACCGCGTTGCTAAGATTCTCCGCAAGCACAAGATAAAAACAGTTTTCGGAACTATGACGAAAATTGGTCAACGTTTAGCATTAAACAAAGATAAATTGTCCCCAATACTACAACCTGGGGTGTATGAAGTCCCATGTACTTGCGGAAAAGTCTACATTGGACAAACAAGACGGTCTATTGCAACTCGCATCAAAGAGCATCAAAGGAACATCCGTCTAAACCAACCTGACAAATCAGCTATAGCTGAACATGCCCTGTCTTCAGGGCACGATGTATGTTTCAAGGATGTTCATGCGCTTGCCCTTGTTAAGCACAACTGGTCTAGAATTATAAGGGAGGCAGTTGAAATTCGTAAAAATCCCAATAATTTTAACAGAGACACTGGATATCAGCTAAGTGACACTTGGCTACCAATTATTAAGGATCTAGGGAGATAGTTCCTCTCAGTCTCTCTGTTCTTCACATATTTAAAATTGTACATTTTCCCTCCAGGGCTCAGAGCCTGGATTTGATCTCCTTTGTTCGTCACTGGAGGAGTTTCCATCTGTTTTTTCGCCGTTGACTGTATGCCGTTAGGTATCGTTCAGATACACTTCCCTTTTATTTTGCTTACCTTATATCCATCTAACCCTCCCACCTCCCCCCCCCCCCTCCTCTTTCTTCGAGGAGATTCTATATTTTCACACCGCCCCCTTCACCTTCTCGTTACTAACTTCTCTGTCCGCCGTTCCACCATGGTCCATACAGTGATTTCTGGTAGCTGCTCTCTGGTGACGAACAGAGGAATTTATCTATATTTTTTGTAATCTCATTGATATACTTTCTTTGGCCACATTGTTTATTTCCATTGAAAAAGGAGGCAAGGTTTCTCCGAAACGTATGGTTTAAATTTAAAATACACACGGCATTAGCCCAAAAGCATGAATTATTTATATAATTATCCGGGCCGTGAAAGCCTTAATATGCATATTATAAAATTGATTTACTATCTCAAAAAAAATAATCCTGGGAGCGTGCTCAACAAATCACCAAAGTTTTATCGCAATGAAATGAATGGCATACGACGGCATACGGGACTTTGTTGAAACGATTCGAGCGCCGCCACCCATTTGTTGAATATACTCGTACGCTACCTATTGTAAAATTGATTTACTAATTCGAAAACCTTCACTGGCGTGTACACAACAACTCTTCAATATTTCATCACAATCGAATGAATGGCATATGAACGCATACGGGATTTTGTTTAAACGCTTCGCGCGTCGTTACTCATTTGTTGAATCTAATTGTGCGCCACCCATTGAAAAACGGATTTACTAATTCATACACCTTCGCAGAACTGTACTCAACTCACCAAAGTTTTAACACAACCGGATGAATGGTATATGAACGCATACGGGACTTGGTTCAAACGATTCACGCGCTGTCGCTCATTAGTTGAATCTACTCGTGCGCTACCAATTGTAAAATGGATTTACAAAATCAGAAATCATCGCCGGAGTGGAAACAACATTTCACCAAATTTCATTGCAATCGCATGAATGGTATATGAACGCATACGGAACTTTTTTTAAACGCTACGCGCGCCGTTACTCATTTGTTGAATCTACGCGTGTGCTACCTATTGTAAAAAGGATTTACTAAGTCAGAAACCTTTCCTGGAGGGTGCACAACAATTCACCAAAGTTTCATAGCAATCGGATGAATGTTATATGAACGCATACGGGCCTTTGTATAAACGATTCTCGTGGCGTCGCTCATTTGTTGAATTTACTTGTGCGATACCTATTGTAAAGTGGATTTACTAAGCCAGAAACCTTCCCTGAAGTGTACACAACATCTCATACAAGTTTCATCGCTATCAGACGAATAGTATATGAACGCATACGGGACTTTGTTGAAACGCTTCGCGCGTCATCGCTCATTTGTTGAATCTACTCATGCGCTACCTTTTAAAACATGGATTTACTCAGCCAGAAACCTTGCCTGTAGTGTACACAACCTCTCACCCAAGTTTCATCGCTATCTGACGAATGGTATGTGAACGTATACCGGACTTTGTTGAAACGCTTCGCCCGTCGTCGCTCAGTTGTTGAATCTACTCGTGCGCTACCAATTGTTAAGTGGATTTACTAAGCCAGAAACATGCCCTGAAGTGTACACAACATCTCACCCAAGTTTCATCGCTATCAGACGAATAGTAGGCTATATGAACGCATACGGGACTTTGTTGAAACGCTTCGCGCGTCATCGCTCATTTGTTGAATCTACTCGTACGCTACCTATTATAACATGGATTTACTAAGCCAGAAACCTTGCCTGTAGTATACACAACCTCTCACCCAAGGTTGATCGCTATCGGACGAATGGTATGAGAACGCATACAGGACTTTGTTGAAACGCTTCGCCCGCCGTCGCTCATTTGTTGAATCTACTCGTGCGCTACCAATTGTTAAGTGGATTTACTCAGCCAGAAACCTTACCTGAAGTGTACAGAACATCTCACCCAAGTTTCATCGCAATGGGATGAATGGTATATGAACGCATGTGGGACTTTCTTGAAACAAACGCACGCCATTTTATTGAAGCTACTCGCGCCATCTATTGTAAATTGGATTACTACCCCTATACACATTACGTTGAGTAACTAACGGGATTTCATGTTAAGAGCCTCATTTTCAATACCGGTAGTGGAGAGCGCTACTCGCATCCAGTCGGCCGTGTCTCGTCAAGAGTTACTGATGCCTGGAAACGACTTGCCTTAGCTGTCATTTGCGTTACGTTTTATAGTGACTTGTATTCTCTTTGACGTTTTATGTCGCGTCACGGGGGAAAAAAAAAAGTATCCTATGTCCGTCTCCTGGTTCTAAGCTATCTCCACACCAATTTTCAGCCAAATCGGTACAGCCGTTCTTGAGTTAAAAATAGTGTAACTAACACGACTTTCTTATATGTATATACTAGCAGGTACCCGCGGCTTCGCTCGCGTCATATTTGTGTCATATTTTTATTCAATGAAATGCAGGTTTAACCCCGTTAACACCCTTTTAGAACCTGAATATCCAAAAATCCCTCCTTAGTAGACGTTTTCGACACACAACAAACATATCCCCAAAATATCATTCTTCTAACTTTAATAGTTTTGGTTGGTCGCTGAGAGTGAATATCCAAAAATCCCTCCTTAGTGAACTTTTTCTTCCAGAATTTCAGCCCTCCCCATGGGCCCCTTAAATTGGATTCATGAAAAAAAACGAATGACCACCTTTTTACTTATTTTACAAGCTGATTCTTCCCCCTGAGTTTCATACTTTATGCCTCTGTCTTTTAAGAGATACTTGCTCCGTTAGGAATCCTTCAACCCCCACTTTTCACACATACACCTCATAATATACAGTTCATCGAAAAACCCTCAGACATGTGTCTTCTTATATAAATAATTCATGCTTTTGGGCTAATGCCGTGTGTATTTTAAATTTAAACCATACGTTTCGGAGAAACCTTGCCTCCTTTTTCAATGGAAATAAACAATGTGGCCAAAGAAAGTATATCAATGAGATTACAAAAAATATAGATAAATTCCTCTGTTCGTCACCAGAGAGCAGCTACCAGAAATTACTGTAAGGACCATGGTGGAACGGCTGACAGAGAAGTTAGTAACGAGAAGATGAAGGGGGCGGTGTGAAAATATAGAAACTCCTCGAAGAATGAGGAGGGGGGGGGGGGGAGGAGGTGGGAGGGTTAGATGGATATAAGGAAACAAAATAAAAGGGAAGTGTATCTGAACGATACCTAACGTCATACAGTCAACGGCGAAAAAACAGATGGAAACTCCTCCAGTGACGAACAAAGGAGATCAAATCCAGGCTCTGAGCCCTGGAGGGAAAATGTACAATTTTAAATATGTGAAGAACAGAGAGACTGAGAGGAACTATCTCCCTAGATACTTAATAACTGGTAGCCAAGTGTCACTTAGCTGATATCCAGTGTCTCTGTTAAAATTATTGGGATTTTTACGAATTTCAACTGCCTCCCTTATAATTCTAGACCAGTTGTGCTTAACAAGGGCAAGCGCATGAACATCCTTGAAACATACATCGTGCCCTGAAGACAGGGCATGTTCAGCTATAGCTGATTTGTCAGGTTGGTTTAGACGGATGTTCCTTTGATGCTCTTTGATGCGAGTTGCAATAGACCGTCTTGTTTGTCCAATGTAGACTTTTCCGCAAGTACATGGGACTTCATACACCCCAGGTTGTAGTATTGGGGACAATTTATCTTTGTTTAATGCTAAACGTTGAACAATTTTCGTCATAGTTCCGAAAACTGTTTTTATCTTGTGCTTGCGGAGAATCTTAGCAACGCGGTCAGTGGTGTTGTGAATATAAGGGAGGTAAGCAGTTCCTCTCATGTCGGAGCTCTGAGAAGGTTGTCTATCCCTCCTTCTGGGATGATTTCTGATTTTGTAAATCCATTTTACAATTGGTAGCGCACGAGTAGATTCAACTAATGAGCGACAGCACGTGAATCGTTTGAACCAAGTCCCGTATGCGTTCATATTCCATTCTATTAAAATGTTTCAACTTCGCTTGGCCGCCATATTCGTTTTGTAGTTAACCGGTTTTTGAAAGTCTTATAGATGAACTTCCAGTAGTGCCCTTTATCTCCTTACAAAATGTCAGGGTGATACCGCTAATAGTTTCAGAGATATAGAATGCCGGTGGAACATTTCGCAAAACCGCCATCTTGAGGATATGTAAACAATTGAACGAAGTTAGAAGTCTGTGTATTACAATGTGTAAAATCATATACTGTACCAAGTTTTATTGCTTTTGGTTGGTTAAATCAAGAGAAACGTCTATTTAAACGTCACAAATTCGCTTGGCCACCATGTTGGTTTTATAGTTACCAGATTTTCAAAAGTCACATAGGTGAACTTCTAGTAGTTCCCTCTATCACCATAAAATATTCCACGGTGATATCGGTAAGAGTTTCGGAGATATTGAATGCTGGTGAAATATTTCGCACATCCGCCATGTTGGGTTGGTGAGACATAACAAAATTTTAAGGGCACGGTTGGGGTCGTCTGGAATATTGATATGAACTTAGCGAGAATAATTGAAATCGCTCCAGCCGTTTAGAAGTTATTAGGGGGGAGGGACACACACCATCACACACACTCACACCAGACAGACACATGGACAAAAGGTGATCTCATAAGCCTAATTTTTTCATAAATGAAAATAGGCTAAAAATATAATGGTAATGTCAGCGGATTTGGAAAACACTCCTGCGGATACGGATACAAGTCGTGCGGTTGCGGGGCGGATGTGGATAAATGTCGTGCGGATGCGGGGCGGAGTGGATAAAAGTCGTGCGTTTGCGGGCGGATGTGGATAACAGTCGTGCGGATGCGGGGCGGATGTGGATAACGTTTTGTTTATCGGCGCAGGACTCTACCTATCGGGGATACGATGAACGTACCTCACACCACCAGCATGCACTCGCTGACCGGGGAAAATGAGAACCTCTACAAGACACACCACAGGCACAGGACTTAATCAGTTTACATATTCAAAATACATTTCAAGCAAATAATATGTAAGTATACATAAGAGCAGTAATATTCTTTGCTGTACAAAAATATCTTATGTCGGAAAAAGATATCCTTTAATCTTATATTACAAAATTTTGGTTTTTATTGACATTGTAAATTGAAGCACTGCTAGGTGCGAAATAGCTCACGTACAATAAATATTTATGACATTGCACATTTCCTTGCATATTAACTACACTACTCTAGAAGGCTTAGATCTCTAGTACCTGACAGAGTATCAGGTACATTCGTCAGTAAGAACTATAGTCTAGTCACTTTCAAGCAAAACAAAGAACAAGACGTTCCGTGACGATCTAAAGAGCCTATTTTTTCTTAAAATTTAAGATTCATGCCAATGATTGAACTATATGGATCTATCTAGAATAATGACGAAATGAAGTTGGTGAAATCGGAATTTCTAATTAGTTCGAAATACTGTATTTTTGGCATAAAGTAGACTGATAGAGCATTACAGTTGGCAGCCATGGAGACGGAATATATTCTTAGTTCCATATCTTAAGGTACAGAATACAAAATTTGGTTGAAGTCCAATGGATAGCATGGATGTTACATGCAGTTAAACATTGGATCTAACACCGTGCGTAAAATCATGTTGGCAACAATGCCATGCATGTGAAATGAAAATCCACAGCCTGCTTCCAGTCTCCGACCGGGTCATGAATGGAATGAATGAAGCCTCTATCTAGCGCCGAGGATATGAACTGTGCCGGCTGCCGAGGCCTGACGCACTCCTCTGGGGCAATGATTAAATGAATGACAGATGAAATGAAATGATAGTGGAGAGTGTTGCTGGAATGAAATTGACAGGGAAAACCGGAGTACCCGGAGAAAAACCTGTCTGCCTCCGTTTTGTCCAGCACAGATCTCACATGGAGTGACCGGGATTTGAACCACGGACCCAGCGGTGAGAGGCCGGCGTGCTGCCGCCTAAGCCACGGAGGCTCGCTGCCATGCATGTATTAGTCTGAAATAATATGATCTATTGTTGTGTCAATTTTGAATGAAATCTATTAGTTAGTATAGAAGTTACATGTATTTTAAAATTGGACCTATCAGCAGGCTTAGAATCATATTGGCAGCACTGACGTGTATTAGTTACTCCAAATTAATCGAGAATGCCACGTACTATACGTGTGCAAAATTTAGAGCTATTGGCTTGCATGCTTTCTGATATATTGATATTAGGGTAACAAAAATAGAGACAGCATTTATTAACAGTTGGCAGCCCTGGTTGTTCTTAAGAATGCGCATAGTCATATATGTTATGGTAGACATTTCACATACGAAATTTGGTTGAAATCGAAATGATAGTATAGATGTTACAAGTATTTTAAGCTTGACCTCTCAGCAAGCTTAGAATCATGTTGGTAGCACTGACGTACATAAGTTATTCCAAATTAATATAGAATGTCAGGTACTAAACGTGTGCATAGTTTAAAGCTGTCAGGTTGCATACTTTTTGATACCTTGGTATTTGGATAAATGGAATTGAGAGCATTTATTAACAGTTGGGAGCCCTGGTGGTTCTAAAGAATATGCTCAGTCTTATCTGTTTATGTACACATATCACATACGAAATTTGGCTGAAATCCAATTGATAGTGTAGAAGTTACATGCATTTACAATTTGGACCTATCAGCAGGCTTATAATCATTTTGACAACACTGCCAAGTATGGCCTCCTGGAAATTAAACTGCAATATTATTATCTATACGTGTGCCAATTTTGAAATAGCTCCCATTCATACCTTCCAAGATATCCAACATGGAGCTCAAATTTCAATTGCGATTTTTCAGCAGTTGGTAGCACTGTCATCATTTTCAAATATGGCCGTGAGATATTCAGGTATAGATCTTTACTCCTACCAAATTTTGTTTCGATTGCTCCAGCCGTTTAGGAGTTGATAGGGGGGGGGGGTCACAAACACAGCCAGACAGACAGAAGGACAGACAGACAGACACACATTTGCCCGATCTCATAAGTCTACTTTTTCCTCATTTTTGAAAAATGTGAAAAGTAGGCTAAAAAGGGGTCAACCTCAGAATGAGAGATAACAAGCTGTAAACTCTTATAGGTAGATTTCATTAGAAAGCTAACTATTGCAATGGGTACCATGTTTCGACTTCCGGAAAATTTCGACATATCTTCGCGTTTCACATCCCCCAGACCCCAAAACCACCGTCAGTTCAAAAGTTTATATATAATTTACTAGCTGTACCCGGCATGCGTTGCAATGCCAATCAAAGAAAGTGTTGGCGTTGTAACTTTGTTTGTTGAAGTGCTTTTGGATACCCAATATTTTTTTCTTTTTCCGTTAACCACCTCTAAACTATTATAAAATTATATAAATAATTCATGCTTTTGGGCTAATGCCGTGTGTATTTTAAATTTAAACCATACGTTTCGGAGAAACCTTGCCTCCTTTTTCAATGGAAATAAACAATGTGGCCAAAGAAAGTATATTATGAGATTACAAAAAATATAGATAAATTCCTCTGTTCGTCACCAGAGAGCAGCTACCAGAAATTACTGTATGGACCATGGTGGAACGGCGGACAGAGAAGTTAGTAACGAGAAGGTGAAGGGGGCGGTGTGAAAATATAGAATCTCCTCGAAGAATGAGGAAGGGGGGGGGGGGGGAGGTGGGAGGGTTAGATGGATATAAGGAAAGCAAAATAAAAGGGAAGTGTATCTGAACGATACCTAACGTCATACAGTCAACGGCGAAAAAACAGATGGAAACTCCTCCAGTGACGAACAAAGGAGATCAAATCCAGGCTCTGAGCCCTAGAGGGAAAATGTACAACTTTAAATATGTGAAGAACAGAGAGACTGAGAGGAACTATCTCCCTAGATCCTTAATAATTGGTAGCCAAGTGTCACTTAGCTGATATCCAGTGTCTCTGTTAAAATTATTGGGATTTTTACGAATTTCAACTGCCTCCCTTATAATTCTAGACCAGTTGTGCTTAACAAGGGCAAGCGCATGAACATCCTTGAAACATACATCGTGCCCTGAAGACAGGGCATGTTCAGCTATAGCTGATTTGTCAGGTTGGTTTAGACGGATGTTCCTTTGATGCTCTTTGATGCGAGTTGCAATAGACCATCTTGTTTGTCCAATGTAGACTTTTCCGCAAGTACATGGGACTTCATACACCCCAGGTTGTAGTATTGGGGACAATTTATCTACAATTTACCTCCAGATGAAGCTGAAGAAGTTAGACAAGAAAGTGTGAGGATATTAAGATCCTCTAAAGTACCCGCACCCAATTTAACTCGGGGTGAAAGAAAGGCATTGAAGGAACTAAGAAATAATGACACCATTTATATTCTTCATGCTGACAAGGGAAATGCGACAGTGGTGATGGATACCGTTGAATATAAAAGTAAAATTTCGATTCTGTTATCTGATCCTGTCTACAGACTGTGCACTCGTGATCCAACCACTCGTGTATCCAATGCCACTGCTAAGCTTGTTAAACTGTCATCTATTCCAAAAGAAGAGGGAAGATGTCTTATTCCGAGAGATGCTGTTCCTCCGAGATTGTATGGTCTTCCAAAAATCCATAAGCAAGACGTCCCTCTTCGACCAATTGTTAGCACAATAGGTTCTCCAACTTATGCTCTTGCGCAATATCTCAGCAAGTTGCTTCAGCCGCACTTGGGGCGCACACAGTCCTACATTAGGGATTCAACCCATTTCGTCGAAAAATTGTCAACTATCGCCGTTCAACCAAATGCTATTTTGGTGAGTTTTGATGTAGAGTCCTTGTTTACCAGAGTGCCGGTGGACTCGGTCATGTCACTCATCAAGGATTTGTTTCCTGAGGACATTGCCCGATTATTCCACCACTGCTTGTGTTCCAGTTATTTCTTGTGGGATGGTAAATATTACGAGCAGACTGATGGTGTGGCCATGGGAAGTCCACTCTCGCCTGTCGTGGCAAATCTTTTCATGGAACATTTTGAGGGGGAGGCTATATCTTCGGCGTCTTTCAAACCTGTGATTTGGTGGAGGTATGTGGATGATACGTTTGTGGTGTGGGAGGAGGGTTCTGAGAAACTGAACCACTTTCTGAACCACCTAAATCAGCTGCATCCTTCAATCCACTTCACAATGGAGCTAGAGTCAGGTGGATGCTTACCTTTTTTGGATGTTCTTGTGAGGAGGAAAGCGGATGGCTCCATGGGGCACAGCGTCTACCGTAAGCCAACTCACACTAACCGTTATTTACATGCGGACTCCCACCACCACCCAGCACAAAAACAAGGAATTATAACAACTCTAGCCAAAAGAGCGGAACGTATTTGTGAGGCATCAACTCTTCAGGAAGAGTTACATGCCTTACAAACCATGTTTAAGGGTAATGGCTATAATGAATCCACTATATATAGGTCCCTACATCCCAGAAGGAGGGATAGACAACCTTCTCAGAGCTCCGACATGAGAGGAACTGCTTGCCTCCCTTATATTCACAACACCACTGACCGCGTTGCTAAGATTCTCCGCAAGCACAAGATAAAAACAGTTTTCGGAACTATGACGAAAATTGGTCAACGTTTAGCATTAAACAAAGATAAATTGTCCCCAATACTACAACCTGGTGTGTATGAAGTCCCATGTACTTGCGGAAAAGTCTACATTGGACAAACAAGACGGTCTATTGCAACTCGCATCAAAGAGCATCAAAGGAACATCCGTCTAAACCAACCTGACAAATCAGCTATAGCTGAACATGCCCTGTCTTCAGGGCACGATGTATGTTTCAAGGATGTTCATGCGCTTGCCCTTGTTAAGCACAACTGGTCTAGAATTATAAGGGAGGCAGTTGAAATTCGTAAAAATCCCAATAATTTTAACAGAGACACTGGATATCAGCTAAGTGACACTTGGCTACCAATTATTAAGGATCTAGGGAGATAGTTCCTCTCAGTCTCTCTGTTCTTCACATATTTAAAATTGTACATTTTCCCTCCAGGGCTCAGAGCCTGGATTTGATCTCCTTTGTTCGTCACTGGAGGAGTTTCCATCTGTTTTTTCGCCGTTGACTGTATGCCGTTAGGTATCGTTCAGATACACTTCCCTTTTATTTTGCTTACCTTATATCCATCTAACCCTCCCACCTCCCCCCCCCCCCTCCTCTTTCTTCGAGGAGATTCTATATTTTCACACCGCCCCCTTCACCTTCTCGTTACTAACTTCTCTGTCCGCCGATCCATCATGGTCCATACAGTGATTTCTGGTAGCTGCTCTCTGGTGACGAACAGAGGAATTTATCTATATTTTTTGTAATCTCATTGATATACTTTCTTTGGCCACATTGTTTATTTCCATTGAAAAAGGAGGCAAGGTTTCTCCGAAACGTATGGTTTAAATTTAAAATACACACGGCATTAGCCCAAAAGCATGAATTATTTATATAATAATCCGGGCCGTGAAAGCCTTAATATGCATATTATAAAATTGATTTACTATCTCAAAAAAAATAATCCTGGGAGCGTGCTCAACAAATCACCAAAGTTTTATCGCAATGAAATGAATGGCATACGACGGCATACGGGACTTTGTTGAAACGATTCGAGCGCCGCCACCCATTTGTTGAATATACTCGTACGCTACCTATTGTAAAATTGATTTACTAATTCGAGAACCTTCACTGGCGTGTACACAACAACTCTTCAATATTTCATCACAATCGAATGAATGGCATATGAACGCATACGGGATTTTGTTTAAACGCTTCGCGCGTCGTTACTCATTTGTTGAATCTAATTGTGCGCCACCCATTGAAAAACGGATTTACTAATTCATACACCTTCGCAGAACTGTACTCAACTCACCAAAGTTTTAACACAACCGGATGAATGGTATATGAACGCATACGGGACTTGGTTCAAACGATTCACGCGCTGTCGCTCATTAGTTGAATCTACTCGTGCGCTACCAATTGTAAAATGGATTTACAAAATCAGAAATCATCGCCGGAGTGGAAACAACATTTCACCAAATTTCATTGCAATCGCATGAATGGTATATGAACGCATACGGAACTTTTTTTAAACGCTACGCGCGCCGTTACTCATTTGTTGAATCTACGCGTGTGCTACCTATTGTAAAAAGGATTTACTAAGTCACAAACCTTTCCTGGAGGGTGCACAACAATTCACCAAAGTTTCATAGCAATCGGATGAATGTTATATGAACGCATACGGGCCTTTGTATAAACGATTCTCGTGGCGTCGCTCATTTGTTGAATTTACTTGTGCGATACCTATTGTAAAGTGGATTTACTAAGCCAGAAACCTTCCCTGAAGTGTACACAACATCTCATACAAGTTTCATCGCTATCAGACGAATAGTATATGAACGCATACGGGACTTTGTTGAAACGCTTCGCGCGTCATCGCTCATTTGTTGAATCTACTCATGCGCTACCTTTTAAAACATGGATTTACTCAGCCAGAAACCTTGCCTGTAGTGTACACAACCTCTCACCCAAGTTTCATCGCTATCTGACGAATGGTATGTGAACGTATACCGGACTTTGTTGAAACGCTTCGCCCGTCGTCGCTCAGTTGTTGAATCTACTCGTGCGCTACCAATTGTTAAGTGGATTTACTAAGCCAGAAACATGCCCTGAAGTGTACACAACATCTCACCCAAGTTTCATCGCTATCAGACGAATAGTAGGCTATATGAACGCATACGGGACTTTGTTGAAACGCTTCGCGCGTCATCGCTCATTTGTTGAATCTACTCGTACGCTACCTATTATAACATGGATTTACTAAGCCAGAAACCTTGCCTATAGTATACACAACCTCTCACCCAAGGTTGATCGCTATCGGACGAATGGTATGAGAACGCATACAGGACTTTGTTGAAACGCTTCGCCCGCCGTCGCTCATTTGTTGAATCTACTCGTGCGCTACCAATTGTTAAGTGGATTTACTCAGCCAGAAACCTTACCTGAAGTGTACAGAACATCTCACCCAAGTTTCATCGCAATGGGATGAATGGTATATGAACGCATGTGGGACTTTCTTGAAACAAACGCACGCCATTTTATTGAAGCTACTCGCGCCATCTATTGTAAATTGGATTACTACCCCTATACACATTACGTTGAGTAACTAACGGGATTTCATGTTAAGAGCCTCATTTTCAATACCGGTAGTGGAGAGCGCTACTCGCATCCAGTCGGCCGTGTCTCGTCAAGAGTTACTGATGCCTGGAAACGACTTGCCTTAGCTGTCATTTGCGTTACGTTTTATAGTGACTTGTATTCTCTTTGACGTTTTATGTCGCGTCACGGGGGGAAAAAAAGTATCCTATGTCCGTCTCCTGGTTCTAAGCTATCTCCACACCAATTTTCAGCCAAATCGGTACAGCCGTTCTTGAGTTATAAATAGTGTAACTAACACGACTTTCTTATATGTATATACTAGCAGGTACCCGCGGCTTCGCTCGCGTCATATTTGTGTCATATTTTTATTCAATGAAATGCAGGTTTAACCCCGTTAACACCCTTTTAGAACCTGAATATCCAAAAATCCCTCCTTAGTAGACGTTTTCGACACACAACAAACATATCCCCAAAATATAATTCTTCTAACTTTAATAGTTTTGGTTGGTCGCTGAGAGTGAATATCCAAAAATCCCTCCTTAGTGAACATTTTCTTCCAGAATTTCAGCCCTCCCCATGGGCCCCTTAAATTGGATTCATGAAAAAAAACGAATGACCACCTTTTTACTTATTTTACAAGCTGATTCTTCCCCCTGAGTTTCATACTTTATGCCTCTGTCTTTTAAGAGATACTTGCTCCGTTAGGAATCCTTCAACCCCCACTTTTCACACATACACCTCATAATATACAGTTCATCGAAAAACCCTCAGACATGTGTCTTCTTATATAAATAATTCATGCTTTTGGGCTAATGCCGTGTGTATTTTAAATTTAAACCATACGTTTCGGAGAAACCTTGCCTCCTTTTTCAATGGAAATAAACAATGTGGCCAAAGAAAGTATATCAATGAGATTACAAAAAATATAGATAAATTCCTCTGTTCGTCACCAGAGAGCAGCTACCAGAAATTACTGTAAGGACCATGGTGGAACGGCTGACAGAGAAGTTAGTAACGAGAAGATGAAGGGGGCGGTGTGAAAATATAGAAACTCCTCGAAGAATGAGGAGGGGGGGGGAGGAGGTGGGAGGGTTAGATGGATATAAGGAAACAAAATAAAAGGGAAGTGTATCTGAACGATACCTAACGTCATACAGTCAACGGCGAAAAAACAGGTGGAAACTCCTCCAGTGACGAACAAAGGAGATCAAATCCAGGCTCTGAGCCCTGGAGGGAAAATGTACAATTTTAAATATGTGAAGAACAGAGAGACTGAGAGGAACTATCTCCCTAGATACTTAATAACTGGTAGCCAAGTGTCACTTAGCTGATATCCAGTGTCTCTGTTAAAATTATTGGGATTTTTACGAATTTCAACTGCCTCCCTTATAATTCTAGACCAGTTGTGCTTAACAAGGGCAAGCGCATGAACATCCTTGAAACATACATCGTGCCCTGAAGACAGGGCATGTTCAGCTATAGCTGATTTGTCAGGTTGGTTTAGACGGATGTTCCTTTGATGCTCTTTGATGCGAGTTGCAATAGACCGTCTTGTTTGTCCAATGTAGACTTTTCCGCAAGTACATGGGACTTCATACACCCCAGGTTGTAGTATTGGGGACAATTTATCTTTGTTTAATGCTAAACGTTGACCAATTTTCGTCATAGTTCCGAAAACTGTTTTATCTTGTGCTTGCGGAGAATCTTAGCAACGCGGTCAGTAGTGTTGTGAATATAAGGGAGGTAAGCAGTTCCTCTCATGTCGGAGCTCTGAGAAGGTTGTCTATCCCTCCTTCTGGGATGATTTCTGATTTTGTAAATCCATTTTACAATTGGTAGCGCACGAGTAGATTCAACTAATGAGCGACAGCACGTGAATCGTTTGAACCAAGTCCCGTATGCGTTCATATTCCATTCTATTAAAATGTTTCAACTTCGCTTGGCCGCCATATTCGTTTTGTAGTTAACCGGTTTTTGAAAGTCTTATAGATGAACTTCCAGTAGTGCCCTTTATCTCCTTACAAAATGTCAGGGTGATACCGCTAATAGTTTCAGAGATATAGAATGCCGGTGGAACATTTCGCAAAACCGCCATCTTGAGGATATGTAAACAATTGAACGAAGTTAGAAGTCTGTGTATTACAATGTGTAAAATCATATACTGTACCAAGTTTTATTGCTTTTGGTTGGTTAAATCAAGAGAAACGTCTATTTAAACGTCACAAATTCGCTTGGCCACCATGTTGGTTTTATAGTTACCAGATTTTCAAAAGTCACATAGGTGAACTTCTAGTAGTTCCCTCTATCACCATAAAATATTCCACGGTGATATCGGTAAGAGTTTCGGAGATATTGAATGCTGGTGAAATATTTCGCACATCCGCCATGTTGGGTTGGTGAGACATAACAAAATTTTAAGGGCACGGTTGGGGTCGTCTGGAATATTGATATGAACTTAGCGAGAATAATTGAAATCGCTCCAGCCGTTTAGAAGTTATTAGGAGGGAGGGACACACACCATCACACACACTCACACACAGACAGACACATGGACAAAAGGTGATCTCATAAGCCTAATTTTTTCATAAATGAAAATAGGCTAAAAATATAATGGTAATGTCAGCGGATTTGGAAAACACTCCTGCGGATACGGATACAAGTCGTGCGGTTGCGGGGCGGATGTGGATAAATGTCGTGCGGATGCGGGGCGGAGTGGATAAAAGTCGTGCGTTTGCGGGCGGATGTGGATAACAGTCGTGCGGATGCGGGGCGGATGTGGATAACGTTTTGTTTATCGGCGCAGGACTCTACCTATCGGGGATACGATGAACGTACCTCACACCACCAGCATGCACTCGCTGACCGGGGAAAATGAGAACCTCTACAAGACACACCACAGGCACAGGACTTAATCAGTTTACATATTCAAAATACATTTCAAGCAAATAATATGTAAGTATACATAAGAGCAGTAATATTCTTTGCTGTACAAAAATATCTTATGTCGGAAAAAGATATCCTTTAATCTTATATTACAAAATTTTGGTTTTTATTGACATTGTAAATTGAAGCACTGCTAGGTGCGAAATAGCTCACGTACAATAAATATTTATGACATTGCACATTTCCTTGCATATTAACTACACTACTCTAGAAGGCTTAGATCTCTAGTACCTGGCAGAGTATCAGGTACATTCGTCAGTAAGAACTATAGTCTAGTCACTTTCAAGCAAAACAAAGAACAAGACGTTCCGTGACGATCTAAAGAGCCTATTTTTCTTAAAATTTAAGATTCATGCCAATGATTGAACTATATGGATCTATCTAGAATAATGACGAAATAAAGTTGGTGAAATCGGAATTTCTAATTAGTTCGAAATACTGTATTTTTGGCATAAAGTAGACTGATAGAGCATTACAGTTGGCAGCCATGGAGACGGAATATATTCTTAGTTCCATATCTTAAGGTACAGAATACAAAATTTGGTTGAAGTCCAATGGATAGCATGGATGTTACATGCAGTTAAACATTGGATCTAACACCGTGCGTAAAATCATGTTGGCAACAATGCCATGCATGTGAAATGAAAATCCACAGCCTGCTTCCAGTCTCCGACCGGGTCATGAATGGAATGAATGAAGCCTCTATCTAGCGCCGAGGATATGAACTGTGCCGGCTGCCGAGGCCTGACGCACTCCTCTGGGGCAATGATTAAATGAATGACAGATGAAATGAAATGATAGTGGAGAGTGTTGCTGGAATGAAATTGACAGGGAAAACCGGAGTACCCGGAGAAAAACCTGTCTGCCTCCGTTTTGTCCAGCACAGATCTCACATGGAGTGACCGGGATTTGAACCACGGACCCAGCGGTGAGAGGCCGGCGTGCTGCCGCCTAAGCCACGGAGGCTCGCTGCCATGCATGTATTAGTCTGAAATAATATGATCTATTGTTGTGTCAATTTTGAATGAAATCCATTAGTTAGTATAGAAGTTACATGTATTTTAAAATTGGACCTATCAGCAGGCTTAGAATCATATTGGCAGCACTGACGTGTATTAGTTACTCCAAATTAATCGAGAATGCCACGTACTATACGTGTGCAAAATTTAGAGCTATTGGCTTGCATGCTTTCTGATATATTGATATTAGGGTAACAAAAATAGAGACAGCATTTATTAACAGTTGGCAGCCCTGGTTGTTCTTAAGAATGCGCATAGTCATATATGTTATGGTAGACATTTCACATACGAAATTTGGTTGAAATCGAAATGATAGTATAGATGTTACAAGTATTTTAAGCTTGACCTCTCAGCAAGCTTAGAATCATGTTGTTAGCACTGACGTACATAAGTTATTCCAAATTAATATAGAATGTCAGGTACTAAACGTGTGCATAGTTTAAAGCTGTCAGGTTGCATACTTTTTGATACCTTGGTATTTGGATAAATGGAATTGAGAGCATTTATTAACAGTTGGGAGCCCTGGTGGTTCTAAAGAATATGCTCAGTCTTATCTGTTTATGTACACATATCACATACGAAATATGGCTGAAATCCAATTGATAGTGTAGAAGTTATATGCATTTACAATTTGGACCTATCAGCAGGCTTATAATCATTTTGACAACACTGCCAAGTATGGCCTCCTGGAAATTAAACTGCAATATTATTATCTATACGTGTGCCAATTTTGAAATAGCTCCCATTCATACCTTCCAAGATATCCAACATGGAGCTCAAATTTCAATTGCGATTTTTCAGCAGTTGGTAGCACTGTCATCATTTTCAAATATGGCCGTGAGATATTCAGGTATAGATCTTTACTCCTACCAAATTTTGTTTCGATTGCTCCAGCCGTTTAGGAGTTGATAGGGGGGGGGGGGTCACAAACACAGCCAGACAGACAGAAGGACAGACAGACAGACACACATTTGCCCGATCTCATAAGTCTACTTTTTCCTCATTTTTGAAAAATGTGAAAAGTAGGCTAAAAAGGGGTCAACCTCAGAATGAGAGATAACAAGCTGTAAACTCTTATAGGTAGATTTCATTAGAAAGCTAACTATTGCAATGGGTACCATGTTTCGACTTCCGGAAAATTTCGACATATCTTCGCGTTTCACATCCCCCAGACCCCAAAACCACCGTCAGTTCAAAAGTTTATATATAATTTACTAGCTGTACCCGGCATGCGTTGCAATGCCAATCAAAGAAAGTGTTGGCGTTGTAACTTTGTTTGTTGAAGTGCTTTTGGATACCCAATATTTTTTTCTTTTTCCGTTAACCACCTCTAAACTATTATAAAATTATATAAATAATTCATGCTTTTGGGCTAATGCCGTGTGTATTTTAAATTTAACCATACGTTTCGGAGAAACCTTGCCTCCTTTTTCAATGGAAATAAACAATGTGGCCAAAGAAAGTATATTATGAGATTACAAATAATATAGATAAATTCCTCTGTTCGTCACCAGAGAGCAGCTACCAGAAATTACTGTATGGACCATGGTGGAACGGCGGACAGAGAAGTTAGTAACGAGAAGGTGAAGGGGGCGGTGTGAAAATATAGAATCTCCTCGAAGAATGAGGAAGGGGGGGGGGGGGGAGGTGGGAGGGTTAGATGGATATAAGGAAAGCAAAATAAAAGGGAAGTGTATCTGAACGATACCTAACGTCATACAGTCAACGGCGAAAAAACAGATGGAAACTCCTCCAGTGACGAACAAAGGAGATCAAATCCAGGCTCTGAGCCCTAGAGGGAAAATGTACAACTTTAAATATGTGAAGAACAGAGAGACTGAGAGGAACTATCTCCCTAGATCCTTAATAATTGGTAGCCAAGTGTCACTTAGCTGATATCCAGTGTCTCTGTTAAAATTATTGGGATTTTTACGAATTTCAACTGCCTCCCTTATAATTCTAGACCAGTTGTGCTTAACAAGGGCAAGCGCATGAACATCCTTGAAACATACATCGTGCCCTGAAGACAGGGCATGTTCAGCTATAGCTGATTTGTCAGGTTGGTTTAGACGGATGTTCCTTTGATGCTCTTTGATGCGAGTTGCAATAGACCATCTTGTTTGTCCAATGTAGACTTTTCCGCAAGTACATGGGACTTCATACACCCCAGGTTGTAGTATTGGGGACAATTTATCTACAATTTACCTCCAGATGAAGCTGAAGAAGTTAGACAAGAAAGTGTGAGGATATTAAGATCCTCTAAAGTACCCGCACCCAATTTAACTCGTGGTGAAAGAAAGGCATTGAAGGAACTAAGAAATAATGACACCATTTATATTCTTCATGCTGACAAGGGAAATGCGACAGTGGTGATGGATACCGTTGAATATAAAAGTAAAATTTCGATTCTGTTATCTGATCCTGTCTACAGACTGTGCACTCGTGATCCAACCACTCGTGTATCCAATGCCACTGCTAAGCTTGTTAAACTGTCATCTATTCCAAAAGAAGAGGGAAGATGTCTTATTCCGAGAGATGCTGTTCCTCCGAGATTGTATGGTCTTCCAAAAATCCATAAGCAAGACGTCCCTCTTCGACCAATTGTTAGCACAATAGGTTCTCCAACTTATGCTCTTGCGCAATATCTCAGCAAGTTGCTTCAGCCGCACTTGGGGCGCACACAGTCCTACATTAGGGATTCAACCCATTTCGTCGAAAAATTGTCAACTATCGCCGTTCAACCAAATGCTATTTTGGTGAGTTTTGATGTAGAGTCCTTGTTTACCAGAGTGCCGGTGGACTCGGTCATGTCACTCATCAAGGATTTGTTTCCTGAGGACATTGCCCGATTATTCCACCACTGCTTGTGTTCCAGTTATTTCTTGTGGGATGGTAAATATTACGAGCAGACTGATGGTGTGGCCATGGGAAGTCCACTCTCGCCTGTCGTGGCAAATCTTTTCATGGAACATTTTGAGGGGGAGGCTATATCTTCGGCGTCTTTCAAACCTGTGATTTGGTGGAGGTATGTGGATGATACGTTTGTGGTGTGGGAGGAGGGTTCTGAGAAACTGAACCACTTTCTGAACCACCTAAATCAGCTGCATCCTTCAATCCACTTCACAATGGAGCTAGAGTCAGGTGGATGCTTACCTTTTTTGGATGTTCTTGTGAGGAGGAAAGCGGATGGCTCCATGGGGCACAGCGTCTACCGTAAGCCAACTCACACTAACCGTTATTTACATGCGGACTCCCACCACCACCCAGCACAAAAACAAGGAATTATAACAACTCTAGCCAAAAGAGCGGAACGTATTTGTGAGGCATCAACTCTTCAGGAAGAGTTACATGCCTTACAAACCATGTTTAAGGGTAATGGCTATAATGAATCCACTATATATAGGTCCCTACATCCCAGAAGGAGGGATAGACAACCTTCTCAGAGCTCCGACATGAGAGGAACTGCTTGCCTCCCTTATATTCACAACACCACTGACCGCGTTGCTAAGATTCTCCGCAAGCACAAGATAAAAACAGTTTTCGGAACTATGACGAAAATTGGTCAACGTTTAGCATTAAACAAAGATAAATTGTCCCCAATACTACAACCTGGTGTGTATGAAGTCCCATGTACTTGCGGAAAAGTCTACATTGGACAAACAAGACGGTCTATTGCAACTCGCATCAAAGAGCATCAAAGGAACATCCGTCTAAACCAACCTGACAAATCAGCTATAGCTGAACATGCCCTGTCTTCAGGGCACGATGTATGTTTCAAGGATGTTCATGCGCTTGCCCTTGTTAAGCACAACTGGTCTAGAATTATAAGGGAGGCAGTTGAAATTCGTAAAAATCCCAATAATTTTAACAGAGACACTGGATATCAGCTAAGTGACACTTGGCTACCAATTATTAAGGATCTAGGGAGATAGTTCCTCTCAGTCTCTCTGTTCTTCACATATTTAAAATTGTACATTTTCCCTCCAGGGCTCAGAGCCTGGATTTGATCTCCTTTGTTCGTCACTGGAGGAGTTTCCATCTGTTTTTTCGCCGTTGACTGTATGCCGTTAGGTATCGTTCAGATACACTTCCCTTTTATTTTGCTTACCTTATATCCATCTAACCCTCCCACCTCCCCCCCCCCCTCCTCTTTCTTCGAGGAGATTCTATATTTTCACACCGCCCCCTTCACCTTCTCGTTACTAACTTCTCTGTCCGCCGTTCCACCATGGTCCATACAGTAATTTCTGGTAGCTGCTCTCTGGTGACGAACAGAGGAATTTATCTATATTTTTTGTAATCTCATTGATATACTCTCTTTGGCCACATTGTTTATTTCCATTGAAAAAGGAGGCAAGGTTTCTCCGAAACGTATGGTTTAAATTTAAAATACACACGGCATTAGCCCAAAAGCATGAATTATTTATATAATAATCCGGGCCGTGAAAGCCTTAATATGCATATTATAAAATTGATTTACTATCTCAAAAAAAAAAATATCCTGGGAGCGTGCTCAACAAATCACCAAAGTTTTATCGCAATGAAATGAATGGCATACGACGGCATACGGGACTTTGTTGAAACGATTCGAGCGCCGCCACCCATTTGTTGAATATACTCGTACGCTACCTATTGTAAAATTGATTTACTAATTCGAAAACCTTCACTGGCGTGTACGCAACAACTCATCAATGTTTCATCACAATCGAATGAATGGCATATGAACGCATACGGGATTTTGTTTAAACGCTTCGCGCGTCGTTACTCATTTGTTGAATCTAATTGTGCGCCACCCATTGAAAAACGGATTTACTAATTCATACACCTTCGCAGAACTGTACTCAACTCACCAAAGTTTTAACACAATCGGATGAATGGTATATGAACGCATACGGGACTTGGTTCAAACGATTCACGCGCTGTCGCTCATTAGTTGAATCTACTCGTGCGCTACCAATTGTAAAATGGATTTACAAAATCAGAAATCATCGCCGGAGTGGAAACAACATTTCACCAAATTTCATTGCAATCGCATGAATGGTATATGAACGCATACGGAACTTTTTTTAAACGCTACGCGCGCCGTTACTCATTTGTTGAATCTACGCGTGTGCTACCTATTGTAAAAAGGATTTACTAAGTCACAAACCTTTCCTGGAGGGTGCACAACAATTCACCAAAGTTTCATAGCAATCGGATGAATGGTATATGAACGCATACGGGCCTTTGTATAAACGATTCTCGTGGCGTCGCTCATTTGTTGAATTTACTTGTGCGATACCTATTGTAAAGTGGATTTACTAAGCCAGAAACCTTCCCTGAAGTGTACACAACATCTCATACAAGTTTCATCGCTATCAGACGAATAGTATATGAACGCATACGGGACTTTGTTGAAACGCTTCGCGCGTCATCGCTCATTTGTTGAATCTACTCATGCGCTACCTTTTAAAACATGGATTTACTCAGCCAGAAACCTTGCCTGTAGTGTACACAACCTCTCACCCAAGTTTCATCGCTATCTGACGAATGGTATGTGAACGTATACCGGACTTTGTTGAAACGCTTCGCCCGTCGTCGCTCAGTTGTTGAATCTACTCGTGCGCTACCAATTGTTAAGTGGATTTACTAAGCCAGAAACATGCCCTGAAGTGTACACAACATCTCACCCAAGTTTCATCGCTATCAGACGAATAGTAGGCTATATGAACGCATACGGGACTTTGTTGAAACGCTTCGCGCGTCATCGCTCATTTGTTGAATCTACTCGTACGCTACCTATTATAACATGGATTTACTAAGCCAGAAACCTTGCCTGTAGTATACACAACCTCTCACCCAAGGTTGATCGCTATCGGACGAATGGTATGAGAACGCATACAGGACTTTGTTGAAACGCTTCGCCCGCCGTCGCTCATTTGTTGAATCTACTCGTGCGCTACCAATTGTTAAGTGGATTTACTCAGCCAGAAACCTTACCTGAAGTGTACAGAACATCTCACCCAAGTTTCATCGCAATGGGATGAATGGTATATGAACGCATGTGGGACTTTCTTGAAACAAACGCACGCCATTTTATTGAAGCTACTCGCGCCATCTATTGTAAATTGGATTACTACCCCTATACACATTACGTTGAGTAACTAACGGGATTTCATGATAAGAGCCTCATTTTCTATACCGGTAGTGGAGAGCGCTACTCGCATCCAGTCGGCCGTGTCTCGTCAAGAGTTACTGATGCCTGGAAACGACTTGCCTTAGCTGTCATTTGCGTTACGTTTTATAGTGACTTGTATTCTCTTTGACGTTTTATGTCGCGTCACGGGGGGGAAAAAAAAGTATCCTATGTCCGTCTCCTGGTTCTAAGCTATCTCCACACCAATTTTCAGCCAAATCGGTACAGCCGTTCTTGAGTTATAAATAGTGTAACTAACACGACTTTCTTATATGTATATACTAGCAGGTACCCGCGGCTTCGCTTGCGTCATATTTGTGTCATATTTTTATTCAATGAAATGCAGGTTTAACCCCGTTAACACCCTTTTAGAACCTGAATATCCAAAAATCCCTCCTTAGTAGACGTTTTCGACACACAACAAACATATCCCCAAAATATCATTCTTCTAACTTTAATAGTTTTGGTTGGTCGCTGAGAGTGAATATCCAAAAATCCCTCCTTAGTGAACTTTTTCTTCCAGAATTTCAGCCCTCCCCATGGGCCCCTTAAATTGGATTCATGAAAAAAAACGAATGACCACCTTTTTACTTATTTTACAAGCTGATTCTTCCCCCTGAGTTTCATACTTTATGCCTCTGTCTTTTAAGAGATACTTGCTCCGTTAGGAATCCTTCAACCCCCACTTTTCACACATACACCTCATAATATACAGTTCATCGAAAAACCCTCAGACATGTGTCTTCTTATATAAATAATTCATGCTTTTGGGCTAATGCCGTGTGTATTTTAAATTTAAACCATACGTTTCGGAGAAACCTTGCCTCCTTTTTCAATGGAAATAAACAATGTGGCCAAAGAAAGTATATCAATGAGATTACAAAAAATATAGATAAATTCCTCTGTTCGTCACCAGAGAGCAGCTACCAGAAATTACTGTAAGGACCATGGTGGAACGGCTGACAGAGAAGTTAGTAACGAGAAGATGAAGGGGGCGGTGTGAAAATATAGAAACTCCTCGAAGAATGAGGAGGGGGGGGGGGGGAGGAGGTGGGAGGGTTAGATGGATATAAGGAAACATAAACAAAAGGGAAGTGTATCTGAACAATACCTAACGTCATACAGTCAACGGCGAAAAAAACAGATGGAAACTCCTCCAGTGACGAACAAAGGAGATCAAATCCAGGCTCTGAGCCCTAGAGGGAAAATGTACAATTTTAAATATGTGAAGAACAGAGAGACTGAGAGGAACTATCTCCCTAGATACTTAATAACTGGTAGCCAAGTGTCACTTAGCTGATATCCAGTGTCTCTGTTAAAATTATTGGGATTTTTACGAATTTCAACTGCCTCCCTTATAATTCTAGACCAGTTGTGCTTAACAAGGGCAAGCGCATGAACATCCTTGAAACATACATCGTGCCCTGAAGACAGGGCATGTTCAGCTATAGCTGATTTGTCAGGTTGGTTTAGACGGATGTTCCTTTGATGCTCTTTGATGCGAGTTGCAATAGACCGTCTTGTTTGTCCAATGTAGACTTTTCCGCAAGTACATGGGACTTCATACACCCCAGGTTGTAGTATTGGGGACAATTTATCTTTGTTTAATGCTAAACGTTGACCAATTTTCGTCATAGTTCCGAAAACTGTTTTTATCTTGTGCTTGCGGAGAATCGTAGCAACGCGGTCAGTGGTGTTGTGAATATAAGGGAGGTAAGCAGTTCCTCTCATGTCGGAGCTCTGAGAAGGTTGTCTATCCCTCCTTC